>CM077160.1:58174559-59374559 GCA_039583875.1 Platanthera guangdongensis | reverse complement strand
TCGGGTTAGCTAACACAGCCGTGTCAGGTCAATTTTTGACCATTTTCTGAAAAATTTCAGAAATCAAATTTAAGCTATGTTAGAAACAATATTTACAAAAAAGGAGTAATTTATTAAATAAAACTAACTTAAAAAGCAAAACTAAACTAAAATATCATAATAAAAGCATAGAAAAAATGCTTATAATTATAGCTTATCAAATACGTCCATACTTAAGCTTTTACTATTCCAGAGCAAAAGTTTGAGGTGATCTTATAAAGAATATAAAAAAATTCTAAGTTTAGCTACCGCTTAATTAATTGTAAGAGAGATCTAAATAAATATACGGGTGTAAGAGTTAAGTCCTAAAATTATGTAGATGATTTAAATAGCGCAAAAGTTTTGGCCAAAAGACTTCTTGATGTAATCAAATAGAAAGCAATAATTGTAATGGTTAGATAAACAAAAATAGTTTGGAATTATATGAACTTTAGCTTATAGGAGTTATACTGGAAATAATGCAATTTATAAATTATGCTCTCAGAAAGATTTTTGAATTAATTCTAGAATCGTGTAATTGGCTAAGTGGTTTGATGTTGGTTTATGAAGAGGGTTTGGATATTGAGGTGAGGTGATTTTTTTCTCGAACCTCCATTTTTTTTTCTTTTTGGATTATTAGAAAAATGAAATCTTATTTTCCTAATATCATTTTTTTTCAACTTCATAATAAAATTGACCCAATGTATTTTTGTAGAAGTAATGAATTTTATCCACTTACTCCATAACATATAATCTTTTAAAATTATTGGGCGCCTATGTTTACGGAATAAAATCTTATTCCCATTGACATAGGATCTTTTTTTTGGATAGAAATTTTATCATGCCAAGTAAGGCATGATAAGGGGAGAAAAGAAAACTATATTTTTAATTAAAAAAAATTTTGAGAGCAACCTTAATAAATTGTACGTTCCAATTTTTCAGAAAGCTAAAAGTAAACAGAATTGAATTCTATAGTCGTTAGTTTCTAACATAATACACGTGCTCCTATCAATGAAAAATCAGAAGTAATGCTTAAAACGTGTTCGCTATTTTTAACAAATCATAATGAATTCTTTAAAACTTAACCCCGACTGTTTAAAATTTTCAATCAATAATTTACAAATGAATAGTAAACAAAGAATTAATAAGATTTATATATAAATAAACTTAAAACAGAATTTTTGGATAACAAGAAAATGAAGAGTGGTATATTTGATTTATTTGCTTCAAAATATTTTTTGGATTTTTATAGTTTTTATCATCATTTTTTTGTGTTTTTAATTTATTATATTTTTTTGAATTTTTGTTTAGTTTTACTCTTTTTGTTTTGAATTTTTGACTTATTGTCTTTTTTGTTTTGTTTTTAAATTTGTTATTATATACATATGAAAAAAAGATAAGAAATATATATATTTTTTGAAATATTTTTTTCTTTCTTTTCTAACTTTTGTTTTGATTTTTTTGGTTTTTATAAGCAAATATTTATAAAATAAGGAAAGAGAGAAACGATAATTTCAAAGAAAAGAAAGAAAGTGGAAAAAGAGAAAAGAAAAAATATTTACAAAATAAAACTATTTTTTTTTGGAATTTTTGTTTTATAATTTTTTTGGAATTTTTGTAATAAAAGGAAAAGAAATTTTTTTTGGATTTTGTGTTTTATAATTTTTTTGAATTTTTATTTTAAAAGAAAAGAATTTTTTTTATTTTTCATTTTAAATTTGTTTTGTTTTTTTTTTGTTGTTATATATATTTATATTTTGGGTTTTTGAAATGCAGAAAATAGAAGTGCAGAAAATAAAGCACAAAAATACCCTCATACTTAAGTCCAACATTGTCCCCCAATATTGTAACGTAAGTATGCAGAACAAAAAAGAAAATGCAATATTTACAAAGAAAAAAGAAAATGCAATATTTACAAAGAAAAAAGAAAAAAACATAGGGGGGGGGGGGTAGAAGCTTCCCTGAAACGCGTTCGGGGAGGCCCATCAGAAACCCTGTTGTTATTAGAAAAAGTTGCAAACATAATAAATAATGAGCGAAAAAGATAAGTGAGGGGTGCCTCGCAGGACCGCTTTGTTTATAGTCGTGTAGCTTGACTACTTTGGCGGAGTTATAATGTTGAAGAAAGTTAGGGTTTCGTTATGCTCGATCACTGGGTCGCCCGCTATATAAGACTTTAACCGATGTCCGTTTACTTTAAACGAACCTTTTTCCGGGTGGGAGACGAGTACGGTCCCATATGGAAAGACTTCGTCGACTAGGAAGGGGTCGGACCAACGTGATTTTAGTTTACCCAGAAAAAGCCTAAGATGTGAATTGTAAAGAAGGACAAGATTGCCCGGAGAAAATAATTTTGGGGACTTTATTTTTCGATCGTGATATAACTTAGAACGCTTCTTATAAAACTTATTGCTCTCGTAAGCATTTGAACGCCATTCATCGAGCTCGTTTAGTTCTAGTTTTCTATTCTGAGCGGCTAAGTTGGCGTCGAGTTTTAAGAGTTTTAAAAGCCCAAAAAACGCGATGCTCTAGTTCTACGGGTAAATGACACGTTTGCCATAGACTAACCGGAACGACGTACAACCAATTGCGGTTTTGTATGCTGTCCGATATGCCCGCAATGCATCGTCGAGTTTAACGGACCAATCTTTCCTATTTAGTGAAACAGTTTTTTCTAATATTCGCTTAATCTCTCGATTGACTACCTCTACTTGGCCACTAGTTTGCGGGTGGTAGGGGGTGGCGAGTTTGTGCGTGACTCTGTATTTAGCTAACGTCTTAGCCATAAGAGTGTTACAGAAATGCGTTCCCCTATCACTAACAATTGTGCGAGGCGTGCCGAAGTGAGAAAATAGTTTTTTAAGAAATATAACGATGACTCGCACATCGTTGGTGGGGAGAGCTTGCGCTTCCGCACACCTCGATTCGTAGTCAACCGCCACTAAAATATACATATTTTTGAAAGAGGGAGGTAGGGGGACAACAAAATCTATGCCCCATAAATCGAAGGCTTCGGATTCTAAAAACATGTTTTGGGGCATCTCATCGCGATGAGATATGTTACCCGACCGCTGACAGCTATCGCATGCACGCACAAAAGTGTGCGCGTCTTTGAAGAGAGTGGGCTAAAAGTAGCCCGCCTCTAGCGCCTTCCGAGCGGTCCGGTTGGCTTAATAATACCCACCAGCTGGACCCTCGTGGTAGTGCTTAAGAATTTGGAAGCACTCCACACCCGCAATGCATCTTCGGACCGCTTGGTCTGCGCAGATACGAAAAAGAAAAGGGTCCTCCCAAAAGAAATTTTTCAAGTCAGAAAAGAATTTCTTCTTTTGATGACTTGAAAACTCTTTTGGAAGCACCCGCGCTACTAAGTAATTTGCTAAATCTGCAAACCAGGCGAAGATGACGAAGAATTATAAATGGCTAGGAGGCATTCCTCGGGGAATCTGTCATTTATTTCAGATTCGACGAGCGCTTCCGCACCCGAATTTTCTAAGCGGGAGAGATGGTCTGCCGCTAGATTTTCCGCGCCCCTCTTATCTCGGATCTCCAAATCAAACTCTTGTAGGAGGATAATCCACCGAAGAAGGCGGGGCTTCGCATCATTTTTAGCTAATAAATATTTAAGGGCAGAGTTATCGGTAAATACCATAACTTTAGAGACCGTTATATACGAGCAAAACTTATCAAAAGAGAAGACGACGACTAAGAGTTCCTTTTCCGTCGTCGTGTAATTTACTTGTGCGGAAGTGAGCGTGTTGCTAGCGTAATAAATTGGATGAAATATTTTTCTACGCATTGGCCAATAACGGCACCTAAGGCAATATCACTAGCGTCACACATAATTTCGAACGGAAGGGACCAATTAGGGGCCACTAAAATTTGCAAGGTGATAAGTTTTTGTTTTATTAAATTAAAGGCGGACTAGCATTCACTACTAAAGATGAAACGTGATTCCTTTTCCAAGATTTGAGTTAGCGGCTTTGTTATTTTTGAAAAGTCTTGAATGAAACTTCGGTAAAAGCCCGCGTGGCCTAAGAAACTACTAATAGATTTTACGTTTGTTGGTTGCGGAAGTTTTTCTATGATTTCTATCTTGGCCTTATCCACCTCCATCCCCTTAGACGAAATCATATGGCCAAGGACCAAACCTCCTCGAATCATAAAGTTGCATTTTTCCCAACTTAAAACAAGGCTTGTGTCCTCGCACCATTGGAGGACACGATCTAGATTGTGAAGGCAATCGGGAAAAGAGAGTCCGAAAATAGAAAAGTCATCCATAAAGACTTCCATAATGTCTTCTACTAGCTTACCAAAGATCGCTAGCATACATCTTTGGAATGTAGCCGGCGCATTGCAGAGTCCAAATGGCATTCTTCGGTATGCGAAGGTGCCAAACGGGCAAGTAAAAGTTGTTTTCTCTTGATCATCGGGGGAAATGGGGATTTGGAAAAACCCCGATAAACCATCAAGAAAACAATAATATGGATGACCGGATAAACGCTCTAAAATCTGGTCCAGAAACGGTAGTGGGAAATGGTCCTTGCGGGTGGCATCATTAATATTTCTATAATAGATGCACACTCGCCAACCCGTAACAGTACGAGTTGGGACGAGCTCGTTATGCTCATTCGCCACTACGGTTAGACCGCCCTTCTTGGGCACGACATGCACGGGACAAACCCATGCACTGTCCGAAATAGGGTAGATAATCCCCGCATCTAATAACTTAATAATCTCGGCTTTAACGACATCTTTCATGTTTGGGTTAAGACCACATTGCGGCTGAATCGTTTTGCGGTAATTATCGTTAAGAAATATCTTATGTGTGCAAAAGGAGGGGTTATTCCCCTTTAACTCAGGGATTTGCCACGCAATTGCGTGGCGATGTTTAAGTAAAACTTCCAATAAATTGGAAGTCTCTGAATCACTCAAGTCTGAAGAAATAATAACGGGAAGCATATCGCCTTTTCCCAAAAAAGCGTATTTGAGTGATGCGGGTAAGGGTTTGATGTCTAGGATGGGCGGTTCTTCTAGGGAGATTTTAATTCCTATGTCTTTCTTACCAATTGGTTCGAAATGCAAGTTTATAGAGGTATCCTCATCGCATTTAAAATTTTCGAGCGCATAAATATCGTCATTTAAAAATACGGACTCGAAAACGGGAGAAGAACGATCTCCAAAAAAGGTATCTAAAGAATAGCAGAAATCATCGCTCGATGACAAATTGTCCATCGAGGGATTAATAGACAAAGTAACTTGATCATATCCTACTCAGAGGAGAAGACTACCAATACTAACATGTATTAGTGCGCGGGAGGTGGCGAGAAAAGGGCGACAAAGTACTATTGGTACCTCGGCGTCCTCCTCGATGTCTAAGATGACGAAGTCTACCGGAAAGCTAAACTTGTCTACTCGGACAAGGATGTCCTCCACTACCCCTATAGGGAACTTAATCGAGCGATCCGCTAATTGGATGCACATATTCATAGGACTAGGAGTAACCAAACCTAAACGTTGAAAGAGCGAGAACGACATCAGATTAATGCTAGCCCCTAAATCAGCTAAGGAGTATTTTACTAATATATTGCCAAAAAGGTACGAGATGGAAAACCGTCCCGGGTCGTTTTGTTTTGTGGGCAATTTATTAGTAAGGGCCGCCGAGCAGACAGCGTTGAGAGAAACATGCGAAATATCCTCTAATTTACATTTATTAGAAAGTAATTCTTTAAAAAATTTCGTATATTTGGGCATTTGTGAGATAGTCTCGCAAAAAGGAATATTAATATGAATTTATTTTAATAATAAAATAATTTTTTTGTATTGCGCGTCCTTACACTCGTTATCTAATCTATGCGGATACGATAAGGCCCTTTTAAAATAATTTTTTCATTTAAAATTGGTAAAGGTGGCGTAGTCGAAGAAGGGGGAAGAGCGGTCAGAGGTGAAATATGTACCTGCGGATCGATCCATTTTGGATCGATCACCTCCTTTCTGCTACCGAGGGTTATATCATTGGCGTTCTCCCACGGATTGGGCTCCTTGTTTCCCGGCAGTGCCCCGAGCGCGCGCTCAGACATCATCCTCGCCAGTTGTCCAACTGTTGTTCAAGTGTTTTTAGCGATCCGGTGATGTTCCAGATATTTGATTCGTTGGACGCTATATATTTAGAAAACTTCTCCTCCATCAGGGAGGATTTTGGAAGAGGGGGAGGCAACAGAAATCCGGGCGCATAAGAAATAGGGGGACGCTAAGCATTGTTTGGGTTGTTCCAAGAAAAATTGGGGTGATTCCTCCAACCCGGATTATAGTTATTACTATATGGGTTGTTGTTGGGTTTGAAGGAATGACGACCCGAATTTCCTACGAAGTCCACGAACTATTCAGCGACGCAGACGTTAGGGGGAATAAAATAAGGTGGAGTGGAGGAGGCAGCAAACAGCTCCGCCACCTGCTTTGTTAACCTTTCAACTTGAAGGGTTAAGAGAGCAGTGACATCCACTTCAAAAAGGCTGGCTTTGGGCATCCCCGCGGGACGTTCCATTGATAGTCGTTCATAGACATCTCTTCGAATAAAGCCTGGGCAGCCTTGGGGGTTTTGTTATTCAAGATACCCCCGACAGCCGCGTCAATCATTTGACGGGTCTGAAAATTAAGGTCGTTATAAAAAATTTGTACCTGCAACCACGTTGGCAGCGCGTGGTGCGGGCACCGGCGGAGGAACTCCTTAAACCGTTCCCAAGTCTCATAATGAGACTCAGGATCGTTTTGCACAAACGAAGAAATGTCCGCCCGCAACTTTGCAGTTTTTGCGGGCGGAAAGTACTTCGTCAGGAACTGCTCCGTCAACTCAGCCCACATGGTGATACATCCTTGCGGGAGGTAATTCAACCACGCCCTTGCTTTGGACTAATGGGAAAAAGGAAATAGGCACAAGCGAATGGCGTCATCAGTGATGCCATTAATCTTGAAGTTGTCGCATATTTCCAAAAAGTTGGACAAGTGGACATTCGGGTCCTCATCCGGCAGTCCATCGAACTGCACGACATTTTGGATCATTTGAATGACACTTGATTTTATTTCTAAATTATTATTCGCCACCGTAGGGTGAACAATACTAGACCCAGTATCGTCCAAATTCGGTCGGGCATAATAAGACATTGTACGCTCGGCAACCGCGTTCGGATTAGGGTCAGCCATTACTTCAACAGAGGGTTCTCCGATAGATTCTTCGGGGTCTAAATAAGGAATTCGGCGTTGATATTGAATACGAGCAAGGGAGCCTTCGATCTCAGTGTCGAAGTCAAAATCTTCAGACTCGGAGGGTTGTCCACGGGTCATACACCATAAAAAAAATTAAAATGAACGAAAACTTTTTTTTTTGGTTTTTGTTTATTTTTTATTTTTTTTGGTTTTTTAGAATATAAGTAAAAGTAATATACTACGAAATTTGGAATAACAACTCAAGAGATTCCCCGACAACGGTGCCAAAAACTTGATGGCCCGCAAACAGACTCTTATGTGGGTGGTTGGTTCGATGAGTTGAACGTCGCGGGCTTGCTAAGGTAGGAAAGTGCACCTATCGCAAGTAGTACTCGATATTCGGGGGAATACCGAGGTCATATTGTTCTCGGGGTCAGGTTGATTATTCTTACTCCTCCAGGAGGACTATTATTTTACTGAAAGTACGGTTGAGATTTTAATTAACTAAAGACGGAAAAAAAGGAAGAAGTGCGAAAATGATTTAGAAAAATTCGATGAAGGGTTAACGCTCGACACCGAATCGAATTAAGACTAAGATAACTTTATATAATTACTGAACTTAGTTTTCAAATTAATAAAAGGCAACTTGACCGTGGAGGTTCCACAGATATGAGCTCACCTAGCTATAGGGATATCACTCACCTGAATGCTAAGACTATTCAACCGAACATTAGTCTGACGAAGTATTCCTCTTAATGCCCACTTTACGCTAAGAACCCCGCTATTGGGTGGGGAACCCAATCCGGAATAATTACGCTTGTCCTCTCTCGAGGGTATGCACGCAACTCTCTTTACCCAGGGGTGATATGTCCATACGCACAGCCTCTCGGCTAGCTAGCGTATGGATAATGGAAATAGGGCCCACACATTGATTTGTGTTCTTACGCGTCGTTAACCCGGAGTAAACCTTAGGTACTAAAATTAAAGTGAAAATAAAGGACTTTAATTATTTCAAATCATTTTAAATGTCCCAATGCTCTTCGATTGCGAGGCTAATAACGATTAGCCACACATAGGTATGGGGACGGCTTTATAATTTGATGAGGCACGAGTTCGTAATTAAACGCTAAAGGATTATAAGAAGAAGACATGAAAATAACAAACATTTAGAAAGCTTAAAAAGTTAGCTAAAATGAGAACTCACACACACTTCAAATTATAAATAAAAAAACTAAGTTACAAAAAAGGAACATTACAAGTCCTATTCAAACAAGTAGGCGGGAAATAAGGGCGCGTCTTTTAACTCTTAACGAGTAGGCGGAAAAAAAAGAAAATTACAAGTCCTACTCACACGAGTAGGTGGGAAATAAAAGCACGTCATTTAACTCTTAACGAGTGGACGAAAATAAATGCGCAGACACACACACTCTATATGAATTAAAAGAAAGCAATAAAACTATCTCCTACACACAACACACTCTACATAATTGAAGAAAGCGATAAAATAAAGAATTAAAATTTATCTCCTACACACACACACTATACATAATTGAAAAAATCATAAAAGAAAGCATGAAAAATTATCTCATAAACTAACACACACAACATGAAATTTTAAATACCAAAATGAAAATTATACTCATATACTCACACACACACAAATAAAGAGAAAAACAAAGTTGCTTTAAAAATTAAAATTACAAGATTCCTACTCCTAAAGCTTACCAAAAACACTTAAAAATAACAAATAAAAAGAGAATGAGCAAAAAGTTTTTCAAAATAAAGCTAAAATCAAAGGTGCTCAAAAATTAAAACTCTAACTTTTTCATTCTTAAGAGTTCATAAAAGTGCAAAAAAAGTTGAAATAAAATTTAAAAGAACAAAAGGGTTTACAATCCTAAAACAAAGCTAAGTAAAAAAAAACAAAATCACTTTCAAACATCTTTTATAAATTCATAAGAATGAAATTTAAAAAACTCTAAAAAAGGACATGGTGAGAAAGAGAAAATCTTAACATACATTTCATTTGGAGACAAAATTTATGACAAAACCTAATATGCAGACAAGTTAAAAACATAGAAAAAAACATGTTACACTCATACACACACACACACACACACACACACACTTTCATAAAAGAGAAGAACAAGGAAATACAAAGGGACAAAATGAGAAAGAAAGTGAGCACACAAGCTCATTCCAAAGTCATTTAAGAAGAGAAAAGATAACATATTTTATTGATTAAAATGAACTATTACAAAGCTAATACAAAGCTAATACAAACATAAAGAGAAAGGAGGAGAAAGTTCTCCTTACATGGCAAAGGAATACACCAGGGCAACCCACAAAACACACTAAATTGTCTAAAAAATGTGAACCCTTAGTCATTACAGAAATGGGGTATTTATAGGAAAAAAAAAATCAAAGTACATGCCCTCCGACACGGCCTTGTTAGGGGGGGGAGGGGGGTGTCAACACTATTTGCGATGGGATCCAGTGATTTGATGGAAGCATTGACTTGCGGCGGTCCACGTGGCAGTCACGCCCGTATCTCTGTCTACACAGGGCGTGTCGGTGGGCGTGTTCAGCAGGCGGATCTGGGGTGGGTTGCGTAAAAAGTCGCCGGCGGCGTCTTGTCGGCCAGGTGGAGGAGTCACGTGGTAGTCACGCCCTAGGTCACGGGCGTGACGCTGGGCATGTCGGGTTGGTCGACAAATGTCGAGAGCGTTTTGTCGAATCTGGAAGCCTTGATCGTCGATTGGGAATGACACAGGCGTGTCGGGTTTGCTGACACGGGCGTGTCAGGTTGTTCGATGAACCTCGAGAGCGTTTCGTCGAGCTGGAAGCCTTGATCATCGATCGGGAATGACACGGGCATGTCGGGTTTTTGACAGGGGCGCGTCAGGTAAATTTTTGACCATTTTCTGAAAAATTTCAGAAATCAAATTTAAGCTATGTTAGAAAAAATATTTACAAAAAGGAGCAATTTATTAAATAAAACTAACTAAAAAAGCAAAACTAAACTAAAATATCATAATAAAAACATAGAAAAAATGCGTATAATTACACCTTATTAAGGATCACTAGGGACAAGTTCTGGCTATCAAGAAAGGATACCCTTTTGTCTGACTCGAGCAATATATCTCTAACAGCCTAATACACGCTCTCCTATACTACCCGCAAACACTACTGGATTCTATTTAAGAGTAGAATAAACTATCTCTAAATGCTTAGAAAATCATAATACTATTCATATACTGAGAAGTTAACTTTACTAAAAATTTTACTTGAGACGTGTGCGATCAAGTAGGAGCACTACATGTGTAAAACCACCTCCTAAAACACAAGACACATCCTAGGGGATCCTTATACCCAGAGCATCTGCCTTACGGTAGCATCAACAGACGGGCTAACCTTTGCCACAAGATGCATATTCTACCGGTTAATTTTCAATATCACAATACCAACCCATCAATAAAAGAAAAACATTGAAGTCATGATCCACAATAACTAAAAGTATAGAAATAAACAATAGTCAGGAAGCTACACAAAAGTTCATGCTAATGTCAGAGTACAAAATGCTCAAAAAAGGGTTACAACAACTGCTCAAAAATCTCATATTTGTCACTAACGGTAACAAAGGCAACATATCATCAGGCCCTGCCTCCCTAGCCTGGCTATCCTCCTGCACGGGGTGCATGTGCTGCTCCTCTTGCGGGGTGTCCTAAAAAAGTGGGTGTAGCAACTGTTAGTTATAAAGATTAAGTGGTTGCACATCCTCTCACCCCAATGACTCTTAGGCACCAGACAGAAGGAAAGAATGAGATGGACACAATATAATCAGTAAGTACAAGTATAACAAGTGGTAAACCCTATGCTAGCAGTTAATATTAGTTTCAATAGTAATGGAAGCATAAGTAAGATAAAGTACCTGCAACATGTGAGTAAGAGCACAAAATACTTGCAGTATAATATCACAATTACATAATTGATCTTAACTTATAAATATTCACATACAAATTTATAAGTTAAGGATCGGGTATAACAGAAAGTAACTCAACATATAAAAGTGCCCATACAAATTTATATGATTAGGATCTTATGCAGTACAATACAATATAATGAACACGATGTAATGAATGTGATATGATGACTCACCCATGCTTATTCACGCACTATGAATTGCTATGTCTATATAGACCTTTAGTTCCTTATTTTACAGGGTAGCAAACCACTCAGGCACTGACCATCATGGCCAGGCGGTGGCTATAGAACTGGCTCCTCCACTACTAGGTGGGTTTTCACACTACTCGACCCATGCCTCACATACGCCTCAATGGTATATACTTGGTAGAGGAGTCCCTGCGTACTGCGATACACAAGGGATCTTTGGGAGGTAAGCACCAAAGAGCTTAGCCCAACTAGCCTAAACAACATGAAAGGGGTCTATGGGAAGTATAAAACCAAAGCGCCCAACCCAACATGCTTAACAAGCATGTAAGGGGTCTTTGGGAAGAAAGCACCAAAGAACCCAGCCCAACCGGCAAAGATCAATCTGATAGCTTCTATTAGTATGACGATCGACAAGCCCATAAACCTTCCATACGTAATCCTCAACTCAAGATCATTTAATAATCGTGTATCAACATACACACCATGTATCCTCATGTACCAGCGTGCCAAGAAGCACCCAAGGACCTCCAATTGCGTCCTTACACAATACAACCTAAGATATAACATATTCTATAATTACCAACAAGTGATCACAGATCGAATGGCGTGTTTCCATAATTCCTCGCAATAGTGCAAGCAAAACATGGGTACTATTTCTAAGGATCTTATAGGACAACCTGTGTCTTATCAACATGGTAAGATCAATACCTTATATATGCCCTGCAATCCAACATACCATTTCCGTCATCATTGATCTCATAAAATCATTATGGCATAATTATAATTCTAATAACACAAGCTTTCGAGTGTGATACAATCAACTAATAAGTATTTATTTGAAGGATCATATAATATTCGTATTTGTTGAGATTCACACCATTGGTCAAGTCTGTCATTTTAATCTTTTTCTTAAAGTTTCAGCCAATTCTGACACCATGATAAACGTTTACGACACAAATATTTATAATACTATAAGTCAATATCTCAGCAAACACTTATCCAAATATTATGAAACTCAATAGGGGTGATAAAAATATCATCAAGTATGTGACTACCAATTTTCATAAGTATCGGATGATTATTTTAAGAGAAATCCAAGAAACATCAAAATCTATATGATTACAACACAACTTACGGAAACTGGATTTCCCGGAGTTACACCTCAAAAAATTAAGTGTAACCCCATTCTGGAAAGGTAATTTTGAGGGCTACAACTTTTATGGTTAGCCTAATTCCAGTTTTAAGTATAACATGCCAAATTTAGGTTTGAATCAAGCTGTGCAAATCTGGACAGAACCTGAATCAAGCTGTGCAAATCTGGACAGAACTTGTTTGCTACTTAAACATTATTTGCTCACATGATAGCAAAATTGATTTCACTTTTAGGGAGATACAAAGCTCCCCAGAAAATGTGCAACCAATCGTTGGAAATGTCTTTCCGAGGGATATAACTTTCATGTTGATCCCGAGAACTGAGTTTGTAGAGATCACGCCTAAAAATAGGCTTGAAGTCCGTCACGTACACAAAACATATTTTTGTCTATTAATATAATAAAGTTTCTGCATGAATACTAAAGACCGATGAACAACATCTGTTCTTCTTCTTCCTCCAACCAACGTAAAAAATGCGTTCAACTTCTCTCCTTCTTTTCTCCCTCAATATACCACCGTTCTTCACGAAATCAAGTCTGTCGCTTTCGCATTGAAGAGAGGAACTGATTGAAGATATTTTCGTGGTAATCGACGCCCTAGAACGGAAGTTCTAGCATGGTCACTTCCTAGAAAACTCCATTAACCTCACCAAAATCAAGCTCTCTTGAGCCCGACTTATTTCCTAATTTCGAATCTAACGATCCAACACCGAGTGAGAGGGTAGGAAGCACACCTGATTTGCGGTCAGGGACCGTGTTTGTCTCCTTGGTGGCATGACGAGGTTTGGCTTCCGGCGACCTTGCTCCATGATTCATTATTCCAAGGAAAAAGGGGTCGACTCAATAAAAAACTCAGCTCTTTAGATAAGGGAAATAAGCTCAAGGTCAAAGGTTTGAGGTGAGAGAAAAAGGGGCTGATTTGACTAATTATTAATGGTTGACATACTTCTCAAGCTTTGGAATGACTACCCAAGCCAATTGTCACCCTCCTATAGGATCAAACTTAGTTATAACATAAAATAAGGTTTGGAAATGATAAGAGGTCATTAATGCGCCATTCACACATGTCACAAAACATTTCTTATTCTAGTCCACAGCCCACTCTATTTTTTCCAGGCCACAAACAACAAGATAAGTCTAGGTGTTGAGATCACTCGACGGTTCGTCGAGTTTACTCGACGGTTCGTCGAGTTCACTCGACGGTTCGTCGAGTTCACTCGACGGTTCGTCGAGTGACACTTGACTATTTCGTCTATCGAACTTATTTGAACCTTCGTCAAGTGACACTCGACTATTCGTCGTGTTCACTTGACCGTTATGTCCATCGAGTTTACTTTATGATTTGTCGAGTTAACTTGACGGTTCTGTTGGATCTATTGACTACAATGTCCCTGATTCGAAGAAGACCATAAGTCAAAAATATACAAAAGCATATTTTTGATATGTGTTCAAGTTCATATATGCAAGAAGTCTAGTATTCAATGATTAGACATGTTATATATGTCAGAGGTTTGGTTGGGCAGAAGATAGGACACTTTGGAAAGCCATTAATTTGGCTAAGTACATATGCGTTGAGTGATCACATATCACTCAACAGCAGAGGCCAAAAAGTGTCGATAGATATTCAATCTCTCAAAGCCTTAGTGGTGCAGGACTTTAATTTAGCTAAGTACATATGCATTGTATGAAGAATGTTCACTCAAAGCATGCTCAAAGAATTCAGCTAAGTACAAATACGTTGAGTGAAGAAGGTACACTCAATGCCTGTTCAAAGAATTCAACTAAGTTCAAAAGTGTTGAGTGAAGGCAGTTCACTCAATGCCTAATAAGGAAAATCTGTCAAAGTGGAAATGCGTTGAGTGAAGGCAGTTCACTCAACGCCTACTCAGAAATATTACTAAGTATAAGTGCATTGAGTGAAAGCCGTTTACTCAATGCCTGCAGAAGATAAGTGTCAAAGTGCAAATGCGTTGAGTGAAGGCATTTCACTGAACGACTACTTTAGAAATAAAGTTGAAGTCAAAAGATTTGAGTGATCACATTCACTCAACGCCTCTTCAGTAAGGCAAAATTCAACTAAGGGTAAATATATCATGTGAAGGGTGTTCACTCAATGCTTATGGACTAAACTATTTACAACTAATTCGTTGAGTCACACAACTTCACTCAACGCCTGTACCAATTGTCAACAAGAATTTTTCTATGTCCATAGGGGGAGCGTCAAATATTCTGACGTCATTCTTAAAATCAAATTAAAGCAGATAGAGCGCTAAAAGACAAAGAAAACTGTACTTCTCCGATAGAGTTATCAGTGATAAAGCAACAATTGAAGCTTCTCATGCCACATTCTAACAGATACATAGCGCTGTTGCCATGGCCGACATATAAAAGTAGAGCTGGGTCAATCTTTACGAGAACATTTTTTGCCATCTCTCAAAACCCTAATTTTTTCTGCAAAAGTCAGGCATCACAGCTCAAGACATTTCATTGTTCATATTCAAGCCTACTACACAGAACTCAAATTCTCTCATGTTTTAAGAAGGAGCAGATCTCTGCCATAGATCTTCACAACACAAGTTGATACAAATCTGAAGATATACTTTCTAGTTGCTGTGAAGAAGGACTGTTTTTTACAGAGTTTAGGAAGAAAACTCAGAGATTTTTCTCTAGAGTTAGTTTCATCAAACTTTTACTCGAACCTGTAGGAACATTATAAGATCTGAGTTATAAGCCTTATTTATAAAGGTTGAGTTGTAGGAATGTGAAGCAGTCTGAGGTAGGAGTTGTTGAACTATGAGGTAGGGTCCTGGAAGGGACCTGAGGTAGGATCTTGGAGTGGATCTGAGGTAGGATCCTGGATGGATCTGAGGTAGGATATTTTTTAGATCTGAGTTATAGGAGACCTGAACTCTGAGTTGTAAGATTCTGAGGGATCTGAGGTGTAAGCTCAAGGAGTCGAGTATAAAGGAGGGGTTAGTCAAATCTAATACACTGCTAGATATGTGAAGGGGGAAAGTGGATGTACCCTAGATAGGGGAACAACTATAAATCTTGTGTGTTGTTTTGTGATCTTGAATGCTAACTACTAACTTAAACACACACCAAGGTCAAAGTTAAAAAGATTTAAAATGATTTAAAACAAACCTATTCAACCCCTCTAGTTGTTTAGCTACCCTTAGAAAAGACTTTCAAGTGGTATCAGAGGGAGGTTATCAAAAAAGGGCTTAACAGTCAAAACAAGATTTCCAAGGGTAGCAAGAAGAATATCATCATGGCTTCAGGTGTGAACCATAAGGAGTTGGGTTCTCTGAAACTTCCTATTTATAGGTAGGATAATTTTGGGATCTGGAAGGAAAAGGGTGGGGCCATTCAAGGAATCTTCATACCCTAAGATATACATTATAGTTTAAGATGGACCTTTCATTCCCATGAAGGTCTCTGCCATATATGCCAACATCCAGACTCCCAAGAAATATACATAGATGACTAAGGATGAAGTGATTTTATCCACCATGGACAAGAGGGCCCAGAATATTATTCTGAGTGCTATAAATGATTCTACATTTCAGAACTTGTTCCACTGCAGAACTGCTAAGGATATGTGGGATTCACTAATTGTCTATATGGAAGGGACAAAGGAAATGAGGGATGATAAAAAATCCCTCCTTAACTAGCAATATGAAGCATTCAAGCAAAGTAAGAAGGATTCTATAGTTGAGGGCTATGAGAAGTTTTTCAAGATTGTGAACAATCTGATCACTTATGGAAAACAGTACACCGTCTACGAACTGAATCATAAGTTCTTGAGATCTCTCAATAAAGAATGGGATGTCAAGAATTGTGCCATTAAGAAAGTTGGCAACTTGGCCAATAAACTACCCCAAAATCTATTTGGGAAGCTATTATCACATGAGTTGTAGATAAACTCCATAAGAGTTGAAGAAGTTGCGGCCAAGTCCCCCAACAAAGAGACGACTGTGGCCTTCAAAGCTGAGACCATAAGAAGGAGCAGGGAGAGATTCCTTTTCCTCCAAGAAGGGATGCTGAGTCAAAAATCTTAGGTCCCAAAACGTTAGGGGATGAGCTCTCAGATGAAGAACTTACCTGGTTCTCCAAATAATTCATGAAGATGCTATGTAGGAGGAGGTAGTGGAAGAATAAGGGCTCTTCTAGCTCTAGCTCCAAAAAGCCATATGCCAACCTAGAGAAGTCCAGAAAAGACCCCTCTGGGGAAAGGTACGATTCTAAACAAAACAAATATTTTAAGACTAATATAGTTTGCTATTATTGTAACAAGTCTGGACATGTCATTGCTGACTGTCCATTCAAGAGGAAGGAGAACAAGAAGTCTGATGACAAAAAGCATCATAAGGACAAGAAGGTTGACAAGAGCTTCTTGGCTAAGAAGAAGTCTTGCTTGTCAGACAATGATTCTAAATCTTCAGAATCAGAAGAAGAAGAGGACTATATTGGTCTTATTTCTATTGAAGAGGGGGCTAATCTTCTTGCTGCCATAATGGGCATAATAAAACCACTATCCTCTATTCACAGTGATAGTGATGATAATGAAGAGATTAGTCTCATGACCTTAACTGAAGATAATCAGGACAATTCTATTCCTGATGAGGTACTCTCACTTACAAACACTCATTCTATTTATGAGACTGTCTCAAACTCTAAGGCATCCACTTCATCCAGTGAGGATGATGGATCTGAATTTGATTAGGATGTCAATTAATTTATTGACAAATATGGTGCGATCCTGGAAGTTCTAAAGAAGAGCAAGAAGCTTGTCAAGAGACAAGCTGAAGAGATTGCTTCTCTACAACAAGCTACTTCCTTGCAATATGATTTATCTTTTCTGCTAGCCTAGATTGGGAGGGAAGTTAGTAAGCTGAAAATAATCTTTATCATCCAAATAGGCACAATTATCCAGAAGAACAAGATCATTAAGGATCTTGAAGAGAAGCTCCTCAAAGAAAGGATGCTCGTAGCTGAGTTTTCCAAGCCCAAGATAGTGTCGCCACTGATTGACTCTTTCACCTCTCAAAATAATAAGAGGGGATTGTGGTTCAAGTGGAATAGTAGAGCTGCCCATAACAAAAGGAAAGGAAAGGCTCCAGTTATGCCTTAGACAACCTTTCTAAAGGTTATTCTCCCTTCTAATAGGTATGACCATCATAACATGTTTGGTCACTGGAAGAATGAAAGTTCTTTTTGTATGATGACAAGTGTACCTTACAATGGAAGATGAATGGGGATGGGGTTGAGTGCACTGAAGGCTCTCAATGAAGAAATTCAAATGGACCATCATGGACTATTTGTGTTTGGTGCTCCAACAGCCACTCTCAAGGATAAGGGAGTGGCCACCCCCAAGTTCCTTCTACAAAGAGTAAGGCTGCGAGCAAGACTGCAGGTAAGCTTCACTTGGCTATTTATGATGCCATCAATACCATGTCAGCTATAAAGAAGACATATGTTGCTGTAAATCAGAATAAACCAAGTGCACCTACTGGCAGACTAACTTTCAGCCAGATTCTTGTTGAAAGAAACATGAAGAGGGCTGCTATACTTCCTTCTGAACAGAAAAGGTTGATGGTTTACGCACATCTATTGTTGTTTAGAAGAGGAGATATAATATTCATGAGTGTTAGTATTGTGGCAAGGTGGGATACTTTGCCATAGAATATTGGCACAACCTAAGTGTGCCAAGTGTAAAGTTGAGTCTTCCTATCAAGGTTGTCCTATGAAGAAGTGTCTAGTTTTATGCTAACAAGAACTAAGAACCCAAATCCTTTTAGATACCTAAGGTAAACTAAATTTGTGATTGCATGGTAGTCCAATTATCCAACAAATGCCAATATGGTACTTGAACAGTGGATGTTCCAGATACATGATTAGAATAAGAAGCCATCTAAAAGACTATACACCAATGAGGAATGGACCCAAAGTCATATTTGGTGGTTTAAAAATAGAAATTACCAAAGGCTATATTATGATTACCAATGACATAGTCTCAATCACAAAAGTGGCTTTTGTAGAATGATTGCAACACAATCTGATTAGCATAAGCCAAGTCTGTGATATTGGCTATGTTATTATCTTCCACAAGGATAAGTGCCAGATCAAAAGGTCAATTGACCAAGAAGTCATTCTGACAAGCACTAGGAGTGGAAATATCTATTGCTTAAATTTCCTATTTATAGATTCAGACTCTCCTATGTGCCTTGTTGCAAACAAGAAAGACTCTTATTGTATGTAATGAAATAAGAGGCTTGCTCACTTGAATTACAAGGCTATCAGCAATATCTTTAGTGAAAAGCTGGTCAGAAATGGACCCAATATGAAATCCACCAAAGAGGGCATTTGCTCTGCATGCCAAAAGGGCAAACAGAAAAAGGCCTCCTTTAAAAGCATTGGGTACACAGATTTTGAGATGTGTCTATACCTCATTCATATAAATTTATTTGGTCCTACGCTAGTTCATAGTCTAGGTAGGAGGGTCTACACTCCTGTGATAGTTGCACACTTTTCTAGATTTGCATGAGTGTTCTTTCTTAAGAATAAGTCTGAAACCTTTGATAGCTTTGTGACCTTTCTCAAGCAAATTCAGAATGAAAAGGGCTATACTGTGGCCAAAATCAAATGTGACCATGACACCGAGTTTCAATCTGAAAGCATGATAGAGTGTGACACCCCCATCCGTCACATAACATATAATAGAAGGTCTGACCGTGGTCCGACACCATGTACTACGAACAGTCAAAAGAGTTACTAATTGAAACCATATTCCATATTCACGCATCCTAACACGGAGTGCATTCCAGCGGAAGTAATTTAAAGGTTTAAAGGAACCCAACCAATTGAATGTCCACTAACACAAAGTAGGAATGATAAACCAAATACACAAATAGTATGGGACGTAAGGCCTTACATTGTTCAACTTAAGTAAAATTGTCTTGCATACATCGGCACGCAAGTCGACCACATATGAATGATAAAGTAAACGGGTAATTCACTTTGGCCTTCAAGGGCCAGCTTAGTAATCCTGGGCTCCCGCCCCTATTTCCCGCTTGGCTCTGCTGCACCTACATGAAACAATCCACCGCAACGGTGACAAACAATAACAATAGTCAACATTATCTGACCAAAATATAACAACCCCACCCCTCACCCAGGGAGGTAGTGCTCCTTCCCTGCTGGCATTAGTATAATCAAATATTAGTATCCAGAACGTGCAACTAAATCACCATTCACCATAGACATTGGCACTGCCTGCCACATGCCCCGTGGACACTGGGCACATTATCAGTGTACCGGAATTCCCAGGGTCCCACCTCCATTCTCAACGACGGTTATCATAACTTGAGCATTCTCTAGTCTTTTCAGGCTGAAGCTAAAGACTCGCCTCTATGTCTATGACTAAGTCACAGTGATCCCCCGTATACACTCATTGACTAGCTCCAAGTCAAATGATATAGGGCTAGGTATAGTTCAGCTCTTTCCCATCGCACAAATCAACAGGCGCAACAAGCCACGATGCGGGCCAGCCTCCCCTTCCCCATTCAAAATCATACATAACTCTGTTATGTTCCAAGGCTGGCACTCACGACCACCTAAGCTAGTCCACATATTCTCTCAGCTCTCACATGCTGCCCCCCCCCCAGGTCTTCAAGAGACAGGCCTCAGCAAATGGAAACCAAGTCTCCAAGAGACAGGCCTCAATAATCAATACAGTACCTACTGGGAGATATCACCTGCGGTAGCACTACCACCGCATGGTAGGGGGAGACAATCAATTCTTCCCCCATTTTCGGGTGTTTTCCTAGAGTCTACCTCTAGTACTCTCAACGCAACCATCTACACACCCCGCGACTCCAAAATCTACGCGATTACCATGGAGACTTCTCCGGCATACAAAACATACAATCATCACCAATCCAGACCAACCTGTCCGGATGGGCATCATATAACATGCCATTCCATACTTCAATTTTGGATCTAAATGCAAGATTAAAGGGGACACACCGATCTACCCATCAGGAGAACCACTTCCACGTGTTCATGGAGCATCTGCCCTCAAATTCCAAAACGAAGGACTTCATATGTCTAAGGAAGAGGATCATTACCCTGGAAGTCCATTTTTGTGCCACGGAAGAGAATCTAGCTTGATGAAAATGACCGTTTTGGCTTTGCCTCCTTAGATTCAAAGTCATCCCACGAATCCAAGCCCCAAAACTCCAACAGTGGAGAGATCTCCTTTGACCGAACTTCTCTCTTCCTGCTACAGCTGCTCAGCCCAAAGTTTCCAAAAAAATGATAAAAAATAATCATTTCAATACTTTATATTGAGCTACCATTGCGCAGTACCGCTAATCAATGCCTCGTTTCATGAGCCACCGCCCAGGTCCTCCAACCACAAGCCTACACGTGTCCACATCGTTACAGATTCGCTATCGCTGCGCGATAGGATACTAACTCCACATGTAGCTAGCGATTGTTACGACACAACCACTTCCGCCACTACGACACGATTGTTGCTGCCGTCATGCGGTAACAACTCGAAAACCTTACCAAATCAATTAACCAAGCTACCGTATGCGATATCCCTACCACTGGGCGACAACTTCCCGAGAGGGAAGCCAAAAAATAGCCTAGATAACACCGTGCGGTAACACCCTACCGTCGTGCTGTAGATAATGCAACGAGTCAACACGCCTTACTCGACGATCTCGATGCCTGACGCTATCTCCACGAGGTATCGTTATCGCCACGCAGTAACTTTCCCTACTTGAAGAAACATCGGGGGTTACAAATCTCCCCCGCTTTAAGAATTTCATCCCTAAATTACATATCGCAGGAAAATGAAAGAGTATCAATACTACGAAAGTATACCTCAAACGAAAAGCTCGAGGAACTCCGCCTTCATGTTTTGTTGCCGCTCCCATGATAACTCCTCATGGCCATAATTATCACAATGGACCTTGACCATCCTGATCGATTTGTTCCGTAATTGCCTGACTTCCGAGTCTTCAATACAAATGGGCTTGACCTTAATTATCAACCTACTATCAATCGGTACATGATCCGCCACAACCATCTGCGTAGGCTCTTGCAACGCCTTCCATAACACAGATATGTTGAATACATCATGCAGATCACTAAGTTCCGTTGAAAGCTTCAAACGATAAGCAGCTTCACAAACACGATCCAAAACCTTAAACGACCAAAGGTATCTCGGACTTAGATTTTTCAGCCGTCGAATCCTTGACACACCCTTGAATGGTTTGATCTGCAGGTATACCCAATAACCCACGATGATCTCAACATTTCTCTGCTTAGCATTATAATATTTAGCTTGTCTATCCTGCGTAATAAACAACCGCTCCCTGATTGTTCAAATAATAGAAGTTGCATCCTAGACTTCGTTCCACTTATACAACTTTGACTCGCCCGTCTCCAACCATAAAAACAGAGTAAGACACTTTCTACCATATATGGCCACGAAGGGCGCCGTTTTAATGCTTGTTTGGTATCTATTGTTGTAAACAAATTCGATCATATACAAGTGATTCTCCCTCTTTTCCCGAAATCTAGGGTGCACATCTAAAGCACGTCCTCCATCATCCTATTTAGCATCTCGGTCTGACCATCCGTCTGTTGGTGAAAGGTCGTACTGAACTTCAGTTTGGTACCCAACAATTGATGTACTAGCCTCCAGTCATTAGACGTGAAGTGCCCGTCTCAGTCACTCACGATGCTACGGGGCACACTGTGAAGTCGTACAGTAATATCCACATACAACTTCGCAAGTTTTTCCACTGAATCATCCTTCGTATTCGGGATGAAGTGCGACACTTTCGTCAAATGATCAACGATTACCCTGATGGCATCATTTCCCTTCTGCAATCTTGGAAACCCATGCACAAAATCCATGGATATATCGTCAAACTTTCATTCCAGAATAGGCAAAGACTTCAAAAATCCATCGGGCTTCTGACATTCGTTATTCACCATGGCACAAGTTTGACACTTCGCTACACATAGCACTATGTCCTTCTGTCCTGGCCACCAGAAGAGCTTTTTCATGTCTTTATATATTTTTGTGCTCCTAGGGCTAATCGAGTACTTGGTATAATGAGCCTCGTACATTAATTCTTCCTATATTTTACCCACCTTTGGGATGCACAATTGACTGTTCTTCCACATCAGCACATTATCAATCATAAACTCGACATTTGACCCTTCAAAAGACTCAGTCATGTAGTGTTTCATACTGTCGTCCAAATCTAAAGCCTGTCGAATCCGGTCGGTGAGTTCATACTGTACCTCTATTCAATTCAAACGTTCTTCAGCACTCAACCTCCTATCAATACAAGAGATCTCTAAGGCCTCCAAATCTCGAACAAGATGCTTGTCATGCATCAATAACCAATTGGCCTGTGCGGGAGCTCCACGACTTAACACATTCATAACCACATTACCTTTGCCATAAACATAATGTATCTTTAAGGTGTAGTCCCCAAGGAACTCCATCAAACTTCGTTTTCACATGTTTAAGTCCTTATAATCCAATAGATACTTCAAGATCTTATGATCTATATAAATGTCGACTTTTACGCCATACAAGTAGTGCCTCCAGAGCTTCAGTGCGAATATCACGGCCACCAACTCCAAGTTATAGACCAAATATTTCGTCTCATACACCTTCATCTAGAGCGAGCCATACACTATTACATTCCCATTTTGTAACAGAACACAACCTAAGCCGCTGCCTGAAGCATCGCTATAGATATCAAAGCCTTCTGTCCCACATGGCGAGCTTAAGATAGGCATCGTGGTCAATGACTTTTCAATTCTACGAAAGCTTGCGCATATGCTGGCGACCATACAAACTTCTTATCTTTCCTTATCAGGGTCATCAAGGGTAAGACTATCCACGAGAAGTTCTCCATGAAATGCCTGTAATAGCCCGCAAGTCCCAGAAAACTCCGGACTTCCTCGACAGAAGATAACAAAGGCCACTCCCATAATGCAACCATATTTGCCAGATCCACTACGATACCCTCACCACTGACGATATGACCAAGGAACGCTACCAAAGATAGCCAAAATTCACATTTAGAGAACTTGACGTATAACTGATTACTCCTCAAGGTATCCAGAATAATATGTAAGTGCTCCACATGATCATCCTCATATTGGGAGTACACTAGGATATCATCGATGAAGACTATCATGAACTGATCCAAATACTCCTTGAACGTCCGGTTCATTAAGTCCATAAACACGGATGGCTCATTCGTCAGCTTGAAAGGCATGATAGTGAACTCATAATGCCTATATCATGTACTGAACGGCGCCTTGGGAATATGACTTTCCCTGATTCTCAACTCATAATATCCAGACTTCAAATCTAGCTTCGAATACACACTAGACCCAACTAGCTGGTCGAATAAATCATCGATCCTCAAAATCAGGAACTTGTTATTCTCTGTTAGCTTATTTAATTCCCAATAATTAATACGCAGCCATAGACTTCCGTCTTTCTTCTTCACAAAAAGGACTAGGGTGCTCTAAGGTGACGAACTTGGGTGCACAAACCCATGCTCTATCAATTCTTAAAGCTGCGTCGTCAATTCCGACATCTCTCTTGGTGCTAAGCGGTATGGAGACCGTGACACTGGCTTGGCACCTGGTACCAACTCTATTATGAACTCATCTCTCTGAGTTAGGGCTCCAGGGAGATCTTTGGGGGAAACTTCAGCAAAATCGGACACCACCAAAATGCTGGACAAATCATACTTGGGCTTCTTAGACTCCAATAAGGTGAAGAATAACTTCGCCCCCTCATGAAAAGCTTTAACTACTTGGAGAGCAGACATCAACGTCTTGCTCGATCCCTTCAAACAAAAGAAAGTAGTTTCTTTACTTGTATTCAGCCTCAGTTTGATAGTCTTCAAACTACAATCAATAAAAGCACATTGCTCCGAGAGCCAACCCATGTCAAAGATCATGTCAAACTCTACTATCAGCAGTAGTGTTGCTTCCAAGTCAAAAGCTTGACTTCCTATCAGTACCTTAACGCAACAGACTCTATCCGCATACATCAAACACCTGTTGGGAAACAATACATCCAACTTATCCTTAGCCATAGAAGAAGTCACTGTGATACGAGATAAGAAGTCCTCAAACAGGAAAGAGTGTGACGCTCATGTATCAAATAGTGCTCGAACCGGATAGTACATAATCACGACAAAGCCTAAAACACGACAGTCATACGACCAAAGCATAAGGCGTAAGGTATGCAAAGTATTATGGATAAAATCTAACACATACCTGTCACCACATCGCCTTGCTTGATGTCCTCCTACTGGCCAAGGTTATAGACTCTTGGTTGGGCTGGAGATTGATGAGATGCAGTTGACTCCACCGTCTTCGATTTTTCAGCATAGGATTCTCCTGTTTTATTCTCCGACTTGCCACTCCAATAGTCACAGGCTATATGACCTGGTTTGCCACAGTTATAACAAATGGTTGGGCCTCCTTACCCTAATGAAGCTCTAGAAGTAACGGTTGAAGTAGTCCATCCAGAAGGTTTGGGCTTCTTATACCACTTTCGATGCCTCGACTTCGACGAACTTGGAACTTTAAAGTCTGAACTCTTCACCGCCGAGTCTTTCTTACCTTGAACCCTCTTTAGATCCTTCTCCAGAAATCAGGATGTATTGACCAAACCCAGAAAGACCTCCGTCATAGGACCTGAGAGTAGCAACCTTAGATCGTGTCACAACCCGCATTTCCTCAACGAGTACCTCGTATCAGAGCAAGAGGAACTACGGGTTATGATGCCACGTCGTGCAGGGGATAACTGCACACGCTCAGGCAACCCTTGACGCTTACTTTATGAGTTGAAATCCAACAGTTAAATGCAAGAAAACCTTTGAATTTAATGGCCGTATCCCTCGGCCTTAGGCATCAAAACACATTTGTACGCGGCAGAAATACTTTGTTTATTTATGACGATCTCCTATATGCAGTCTATAGTGATACTACTATAAGAAATCCTCTTTGTTTACGTCATTTGGAAAATACGTGTTTGGTAACCAAAACATGTTATGCATGGATACAATAATAGGTTTGTTTAGCTTAAAAATACCTAATACAACCTACCATAAATTCTTCCCAAGAGCAAGAAGACATCATCTCATCCAAATGAGTCACATTAGCAGTCTAGTATTCATATATCACAAGTAAAGAAAACCACTAATGGGCGCCAACAAGCTGACATGAACCCATTGGGGCACATGTATGTCTGTACAACAAAGAAAAGAACTACCTCGCTAAGTAAGCTCGGCTAGCTCCCAAGAAATTCCACCAACAAACCTAGCCGCTCAACCGGCTACAACCTGCACCTGATGCATTCAAGAAAGAATACCTCAGCAATCCTCGAAGATACAATAAAAAGAAGAGCAGCATGTTTATACAATATCATGAAGGGGCTTACCGACCCCGTAGCAATGTTTCATATAAGTAAAATGAGTGAACAAAAACAAGTGGAAAACAAGTATTCAATACGGTCAGTCCAAAGTGCCAAACGCACCAAGTGCGTACAAGTTTCATCAAGTCCTACTCACCCCGCAGGAGCAAAAAGGCAAAACACATGCCCATTCCATCATCCTTAGTACAAGAAACAACTATACGAGTAAAAAATAAGCAGCGGTTAAATGTGATTCAACAAGGGTCTTTTGGTGGCAGCCCTAAAGTGGAACGCACCAAAAAAAGCCAGCCCAAATCGGGGCAAAATGGTGCTTACACCACAAATCCAAACCTGGTGGCCACAAAGGCTTAACCCACACCACCCCTTACCAAATCTGCACACACACGCTTCTGCCATGGTTCATATTTCGCCTCGCAAAACTCACAATAAACGAACCTACGCTTCACACCACAAGCAAATCTCACCATAACCCAAGTACACACTTTCCCTTCCTTCATCCTCACACATGACGACCAATTGCCAACGTAGAGTTTGATGAACTTCATCACATGAAAAGAATCACATGTTTGGAACAAGAATCACATGCTTTTGATCAAGGAAGAATCACATAAATTCGAAAGGCTACAGGAACATGAATCAACTTAGCTACATGAATCACATGAACAAGATAAACTACATGAATCATCCTAAACAAAACTAAGCATGGAAAATCATATTCATGGAGCATAGGGAAATTCAAAAGCATCATAAAGCTAGTGAGGGATAACACAAAACAAGAAGAACAAGCTAGGAAAATTGAAAGAGAAAAACTAGCTATTTTGCACAATCAAAGACAAGAAAGAAGATTGGAAAGGGTGAAGAACACCGCTTG
This sequence comes from Platanthera guangdongensis, assembly GCA_039583875.1. Classification (NCBI taxonomy): domain Eukaryota; kingdom Viridiplantae; phylum Streptophyta; class Magnoliopsida; order Asparagales; family Orchidaceae; genus Platanthera; species Platanthera guangdongensis. The sequence continues at coordinate 59,347,642 of CM077160.1, read as the reverse complement.
CCTGAACCGAGACGATGCCGCGACGGCTGCTCCTCCCTTTCCTTGCCTTGCTTTAGCCCTTGCTCCCTTGAGTTCCTTTTGGAATGAGGAAGAAGATGAAGGGAAGGTGAAGTGAGGAGGAGAAACTCTGATTCGGCCTTATTTCCTCCAGAACAGAGCTGGACCGCTAGATGCAGAATCAAGGAAATAAACGGCACAAAAAAACTGGAAAAAGTCGATTTTCGGCCCTGTCACGCCCGTGACGCAGGGCGTGTACCTTAAGCGGCGCAGAAAGTCGGCAATTTCAAGTTTATCCACACGGTACACGGCCGGGTACACGCCCATGACGGGTCGGTCACGCCCGTGACCTAGGGCTTGTAGCCCATGTCTCGACACCTCGTCGACACAAAGTGTCGACACTCGACACAGCTTGATAAGCCCTGTGACACGCCCGTGTCATAGGCCGTGCCCCCTCTCTTGACACCCGACACTCGACAGTCGACACTCGACACTACGGGACACGGCCTGTGACACGCCCGTGTCACGGGGCGTGTACCCCATGCGTCGAGCTCAACTCGACACAAGAAAAATTCGTCGAGTCAAGGAGGTCACGCCCAGGTCACGCCCATGTCGGGCGGCGTGTCACGCACAAAAACGACTAGTTTTCCCTATTTTGAAAAATGTTTCTGTGTCGTCCTAGACCATTTTTGCCTTAAGCACTTTTTACCCTTTTTTGTTTCCTGTACCAGCAACTCATTTTGAGCAACATTTCCCGGGCGCGAAAAAGTGCAAACATTCCCTAAGAGGCCTCACCGAGTCACCAATTTGGACTCCAGTTTGCTGGGGAATCGTGCAACTCGGCTACCAAAACCGCCACTCGCAAGCCCGCGGGAAAAACCATGCTCGAACAACGGTCAAAGCCAACGTAACGCCCATCAAGCGTACGCAATCAAAAATCCGGGGTGTTGCTGATCGTCATACAGTCCTCCATAGAACTGATTGGTCTTGCGCTCCTCATCAATAAAAGTAGAGCCAATATAACACCCCAATCTCATGAACTCATGTAGGTAGTTGTCCACATTACTCTCACCCTGAGTCAGTCTCTGAAGAAATTGAAAATGTTTTCATCTAAGGGTTTTGTGAATATGTCAGCAATTTGATTTTCAGTTAGAGTATAATGTAAACAAATATTGCATTTTTCAACATGTTTTCTAATAAAGTGATATCTGATTTCTATGTGTTTGGTTCTACTATGAGAAACAAGATTATTACCAATTGATATTGCACTAGTAGAATCACAGTATATAATAGATTAACTTAGCTATACACTGTAGTCCAGGAGTTGATGTTGAATTCATAGTAACTGTGCACAGCAACTCCTAGCTGATATATACTAAGACTCAGCTATTGAAATAGCTACACTTATCTGCTTCTTGCTGCTCCAACTGATGAGTCTTCTCCCCAAAAATTGACAAGTTCCTGAAGTACTCTTTCTGTCCCCTTTACAACATACAAAATCTGAATCTGTGTATCCATTTAGATAAAAAACACCATTCCTAGGATACCAAAGCCCAAAAATGGGTGTGCCCATTGGATATCTCAGTATTCTTTTAGCAGCTGAATAATGATACTCTTTAGGGTAGTCTTGGTACCTAACACAGAAACATGTTAAAAATATAATATATGGTCTACTAGTTGTCACGTAAAAGAGTGCTCCAATGATGCCTTTGTAAAAGGATTCATCCACTGGATTCCAAAATTCATCCTTGTGTACTGATACTGAGGAACCCACTGGGGTTCTCATGGTAGAAGAATTTTCCATACCAAACTTCTTAATCAACTCCTTTGTGAATTTATACTGAGAGATAGATATACCATCTTCAGTTTTTCTAACTTGGAATCCCAAGAAAAACTTCATCTCACTCATACTACTCATTTCAAACTTTCCATGCATAAGCTTGGCAAATTTCCTACAAAGAAGTTCATTAATAGAACAAAAAAAGATGTCATACATAAATCTCGACTAGAATGCTTGAACCTTTGATGTCCCTTAGAAATATTATCTTATCTATCTTCCCCATAGAGAATTTGTTCTCTTTAAGAAAGCTAGACATGGTTTCATACCAGTCTCTAGGTGCCTGTTTTAACCCATACAATGCTTTATGTAATCTGAAGACATGATAGATAAGTTTAGGATTTAGAAAACTTGGTGGATGTGCTATATTGACCTCTTCCTTCAATGTACAATTTCGGAATGCAGATTTAACATCCATCTGAAAGACTTTATATCCTTTGTAAGCTGCATGAGCTAAAAATGATCTAATGGCTTCTAGCCTAGCTACAAGTGCAAAGGTTTGGTAAAACTCTATTCCTCCCTCTTGTCTATACCCCTTAGCCACCAGTCTTGCCTTGTTTTTAACTATGACTGCATTCTCATGTATAATTATTGACATCCTAGCGTACCACAAAACCTCTGGAGTGTCCGCCCGAGAGGTCGACAGACTCTGAGAATAACTGCTTATCATGGAATGTCTGCCTCCTCTGGATGCTCTCCTTCGTCATCTTGGTGTGCAGAGATAATAAAAATCAGAAAAAATTTATCATTAAAATTAAAAAAAGTATTTTAATGAAAATTGAAAAAATAATTTGCATTAAATTCAAAAACATATTTTCATGAAAATTGGAAAAAAATTTCATTAAAGTTGGAGTAATTATTTTTATTAGTACAATCAAAATTATTTCCGTAAGAAAAAGTTTGTGTAGAAAAATTAGAATAACATTCCTCACTTTGAGGAGGCGCACCATAAAAATTATAAATAATTTGGCGTTTTTGTGCGAATTCTAAAATATAAAGTTTGTATTGAAGTTAGGAAACTTTTGCGGCCAATTGAGATAGCATTTTTTTGAACAAAATTAAAACAACCTTCACCCAATAGACTGGAATTCAAAAAAGAAAATTACAAAGAATATTGGGGGAAGAGAAAGAGAATGATAAAAATTAATTAAATTTACACTTCTAAAATATCAACAATAATGCGTTCCCGACAACGACACAAAAAGGATAGGTAAAATTTAGTGTAAATAATATTCTACAAATTCTATGAAATATAGATAACAACACCTATTGATCATAGTATATGATATTTTAGAATTTTAAAATATCAAGTGTTGTATTCCATGGGTCTGTCGATTACTTTTACTTATGCAAATTAATATTATATTATTTAAATATAAAAATGGTAATTTAAATAATAAAAATGAAAAGGAAGAAACGAACATTCGATGTGGAATCCTTATTAAGTAAAATCAAAAATTTATAACGAATGATCGAGAATATTATTATCGCGGAGGTTCCAAAAATATGAAAGCGCCTCTCTCGACAATATGCTAATAACTAACCTTAGGTTGATCGATTAAGACACCTTAGTCAGTCAAAAACCCTAAGCTTTGATTTTGGTGGTGAACCCAACTATTAATTTTAACTTCATTCTGGAAGATTTATGTCGTTCTCTCTCAAGAAGTACATGGAACCCCTTCCCTAATTGAGCGTTCTACTTACATTCAAGATTTTTTATATAAAAAAAAATACAGGTTAGCATAAATTAGTATATGTCAATAATATGAAATCTTTAAGAGAAAATAAAAGGTGAACCGTAATAATTCTAAATCTAAAGCCATGAAAATGAGAGATTATGAAATAAGAAACTTTGAGAATTCTTCCGATCAAAGCTGAGAAATTGCCTACTCAAAATTGAAGAAAAGAACATTTATTTAGGAACTAAGAATTCAAAAGTACAAGCGCAAGGAATATAAAGCTATAATAAGAATTAAAAGTGTAATACATGAAAGAAAATACATAAAAGAAGTAAAAATTACTCAATCTAAAGCCGGGATCGATCCTGGACTCCTTAACAGTAGCTAAAATTTAAAAGAAAAAGTATCTAAAAGTCAAACCCCTATGTCATGCCCATTTTTGGAGTATGCGTTCCACATCTCTTGGTTTGAGAATAACAAATACCGTGCTGTATTTGATATATTATTTTATGTGTTTAAAGTGTGTAGGTTATACAGGTTGAATGAGGAGAGAATTCCTCAGTCATGGGCATGATCCAAGGATGTGTACACTTTAGAAAATACAGAAGGACGAGTTTTGTGTGCTGAACTTCAAACAACCTTAACATTCAACCGGGGAAGAGTTACGAAACGTGACACCCCATTCTAGAATGTGAATGAAGTCATCTACAATCTGAAAAATTTTCAAAAGGAAAAAGTTAAGTGGAGCTATCTTTGTGCAATAGAAACTATTGCTCGGCGATAGTGAAAATGACGATAGCCATGTCCCGCACGATCGCCATGATGCGCTTTACTCGACACTATTGCCCGATAATAGTGGCTATCATCCTGCGATCGCCCCATTACCCAAACACATCAATTTTCAACCTACATGATCATTGTAGTATGGAACACGTGGCAGCTTGAGGAGATATTTCTTGCGATAGCTAGATATCGCCCGATGATAGCGATTTTTCAATAAAGGACTGAAAACTTCTTACATTCGAGTGAGACAACTTTGAAGTAGTGATTCCTCCTCCACCATGCCTAAACACCAATTATTTTGAGAGAGGGTTATCACTAGATATAGAGATAAATCCATTGTGCAAATATGATGATCTAAAGGAGATTTTGAAGGAGATGGACTACAATGCACATTCAACACGAATGGCAAACACATCAAGAATGCTGACGTCTACACGACCTTAATCTTTACCTCCAGAAAGCCTTGGGGAGTTTCTCTTATTTTTAATTATCTTATAATATCTTTTATTTCATCTTTTTTATCTAGAGAAGAGTAATCATTTAGGGAGAATGTCAGATTTCGAGAAAGGATTCGGTAGGAAATTCGCCTTGTTTGTGGCGACTAGGTCCTTGTGCGGGTTAAGGGGAAATTAGTCACCTCGTGTGCAGTGACTCAGTTGAGGTTAGATCTAGGGGAGGATAGATGACATAATTGGGGTGAGGTAGGCTACAGCTAGTCGGTCCTTGGGAGAAGGACTATTGCATAATCAAAAAGGGATTTTTCTATTAGTCTAGATTTCAAGCATTATAGAAATCAAATATGTTTGTTTTCATTTTATAATAAAATAAAATCATATTTATTTTTGTCTCATTATCTTAATTTTATATTCATGTTATAAAATGTTTTGAAATATTTTGTTCAAAAGTTTTATTACAAAATATATTGCATGATTTGTTTTTGTTAGTTATAAATGTTTCAATTAAATATTCATGAACTAGCACCTAACGGTAACACTTAATGACAATGGTAGTAAAGAAATAATGAATTCCACCTGTTTCTAATTATAATCTTCAATATAATATTTTCTGATATGTTAAAATATAATTTTTTATAAATTATTTTAAAACTTCATTAATTAACTCTAATAATTTTATTTAAGAAATAAATTCCATAAAACCCTTATTCACCCCCTTTAGGTGTGTCGTAAGATCCCAAACGTAGTATTAGAGGCAGGTTATTCCAAAATGACTTCACAACTGGGAATAATGACACTTCATTATCTCGCACAACCATTATTTATGGGTGAAAACAATAAACGATGGAAAATTCTAATGAAATGTTTTCTTAAATCTTTAGATGAAAAAGTTTGAAATATTAGAATTAAAGTTCTAGTAAGTATATTAAATAAAAATGAGTTGTTTTGAGTGCTAAATCTTTAAATAATTTATTTTGTGTCGTAGATTAACATATTTTCAAACTTATATATACAATTCAAGATGCTAATGAAATTTGGAAATTTCTTGAAAAAACTTATGATTCCACATCAATAGGAACGGAACAATAACAAAACATGAGAATAAGCATGCTTGCATAGGTATTCAAAAAAGCTCCTCAATTAAAAGATCCATTGAGTGCACATCAAATGGATTGGAAGAAGGGAACACATAATGCAAAAGAGAAGATGACAATTCATCTATAAAAGAGGATTATGGTGAAGATGTCAAAGGAACTTAATGTTCAAATCTTGTATCTTCTGATATCAATATAAGAAAATAAAATTATTCACTTTTTGTTATAAACTCCATTTCTACATTTCATATGCTTGAAATTGCTAAACATAGAATTAAGAAATTAAAAATTGATAATACAAAATTTCATTTAGAAAATAAAAGTTTAAATGCAAAAGTTAATGTAGAAATAAACATTGAAGTGTTTGATGTTTCTCCTTCGTGATATTTAGTTGAAAATACAACATCATATTTTGATAGTAATTCAATTAAAGAAGAACATAAAGTTTTTGAAAAAGAGATTTTAAATTCAAATGATTGTAATAAAAAACTATTAATTGAAAATAATATTATATCTCATAAACTATAATCTTTAAAATTAGTTGTGCAAAAATTTTCTAACCATTTTGAATCTCTTGTTTCTAGTTTAGCTTCAAAATTATATAAGGATACTAAGGTTCAAATATTATATATCATACTTCTATTAAAATGTTAAATTATAAAAACATGTTCAATTCTAATAATGGGAGTGAAACTCATCAAATGATAGTGAATGTAATTCCAAAACATAATTATCATACTCATTTACAAAATCAATCCAATTCTAATATAAAATTGAATGCTCACAAATTTGCTAAAAAATAGTTGTTCAAAAGTCACTATTATTTTAAGACTAAATTTAATGACTATGGAGATTTGGTACATAATAATAATTTTATACCAAAGTATTAATGGAAGACCAAAATTAAAAATGACACATTAACTCCACTTTTATGAGCTCATTCATCACTTTCTCCCCATGGGCCTATACGTCATATTTGGGCACCAAAAGAAACTGTCACCCTCGGTCCCCTTTGGATACCTAAATCTCTTATTCATTACTATACAATCACTTGTGTGAAGTAAAAATCAATCTAATATGAAATACATAACAATCTACATCACAATATGCTAAAATGATAAAAAAAATTTTCTTTCTGAAATTTAGTTTTTGTTTTTGAGCAAACACGTATTTCGGTCAATTTATATATTTTGATATATGACTTTCACATATTAAGCCTAAATTCTCTAATAAATCAAATTGAATGGATTTGAATAACAAGTCATGTTATTTTCAAATTCATGTGGCTTATCTATCTTATTTTCTATCATCCATACTTATTAAATTCATTTCCTATTATTGTATTATAATATCATTATAAATTGAACATTGAATTTCTTAAGTGTTATTACCAAGATTAATTAAATCATTTAAAAAATGGATTTAATTGAGTCAAAAAATTATATATTAAACATTGTTTTCATAGAAAAGATAATAATTATAAGTAATAATTTATGAAAAATATTTTACTATAGTTAAGTATAATTGTCTTCTGCTATAAGATATTATATATATATTTGGATAATTTCTAAAGATAAAGCAAAATAAATTATTTGCAAAACAATTCAAATAACCCCAAAATATATTCACATTTATAGAATTCATTATGATAAATTATAAAGGATAAATTTGAATATCGCATACACCACAATGATCTTTTATAATTAAACTATATCATATTCTTAAAAATGTTCTAACCATATATCATAATTCATGATCTATCAAAAATTAGTCCTAAATTGACTATTAATACTACACCTAGGAATTATGAATCATATAATTAGATATTGGTTTTATGTTTGGTGTATTGATACATTACATTATTGTTTGCATGCATCTTACTTATATCTACACCTTAAATCAATCATTTTTAAAAAATTAAAAAGTTTAATGATTTAATTCAAGGTCTATGAAAAATCGAAATTTTATGATGAGTACATGCAAAACAAATTATATGTATTGAATTTTATCATATTGTCATATTTATTTGTTTGTGGGGATGCAAAAGATTATTTATTTCAATTATAGTTATGTTTTAAAAAAATATCATATAGTATTATATTGAAAAATAATGATCTATAAATTTAATTGAAAGAAATATTTTTAATTTAAAAAATCATGTTGTGAATGTATTGTGTTTTTATGTTTGCTTGTTTCATATTTCTTTATAAAATATAGAATAAAATAAAAAACATAATTACTTAATTGAATGTTTATTTTAATTGAAACTCTATTTTTTGAATACATGCAACATTATCACTTATTAATATTACGGCCTAACATTGAACTCAAAATTCTAGCAATATCACATAATGAATATTATTATCCACACATATTTAATTTTATTATCCATGCTAGTTATTTCATATTGTCATGATAAAATAAATTTAAAGTTTAAAATTAAAAGTTAAATTCATAATTACTGTGTGGTTTTAAAATCTACTATAATTATCAAATAAACCCACAGTTATTGAAATCATTCTATGATTAACCGGTTAGTATATCCATGATTATTTACCCATGCTTTGTGTCTCACATTAGCAAGGGCATATGTTTGTATGCATTAAAGACTAAACCTCTAAGTCATGTCTTGTCCTTATTTTAGGAGGGTCCAGTGGGGCCTTATGAGGCATAGGAGGAAAGGGTACTAGGTTGAGAGTCATCTTTTCTAAGCATATTGAATTAACACCCCCAACCAATGCCATGCGTGCAGCTCCTCATGCCCATCTGTCACTAAGTATGGGTTTAGGGTGTAGACATATAGCTTGGGTATTTTAATCTTGGATATACTACATATATATCACTGTATGAACATTAATATAAAATCTATTATTATTTATGTCATGCATATTATATCTTTTGTTCGAACATTTCATCTTGTATTTTTCCATACTATATACAATTTGGGCATTCATGATTTTGAAAAATATTAGTATTTTGAAAAATAACCTTTTTGACACTTTATGCCAATAATCTTTTATCCGCATTTTTTAAATTCAAAACACATTGTGATACTTGGTGTCACTTATGTTAGAAAACATAAATCAAGAAAAATTAGAATGAAAATTATCAAAAATCATGTTTTTTATGCAATATAACATATTTCTGTGGCTAGTGCATGTGTTAGTACTAACGCTAGTGGTATCATAAATTGTTATTTATTCTTTTTATTTCTGGCATAGATGATCATACAACATAAAAATTCTTTAAAGAATTCTATGTTTTCTAGAAAACTATTTATTTTTAAAATACTTAGAAAATAAAATATAAATTTATAAAATGAATTCAAAGAAAAAAATATCTGTTTTTCTTATTATCTCTTTGTGTGTTTGATGTTTTTGAATTTTTTTATAAAACTCAAAAATCATAAAAACTATTAGTTATTCATTGTCATTATCAAGGATGACTAATTATATCAATTAAAGATTAAATACAATGTTTAATTTAATTTTAAAGTTTCTTAAAACATTATTTTGATTATGTCATGTCTTGAATATTATCTTGTTATGTGCAATGAAATTGATTGTTGAAAACATTTGTATGATAGTTTAGGTTTTTTTAAGTATGAGTAATGTTTTATGTTTGATAATGATTTTACACACTCACTTATTTTGATAACCTACATGTGTTTTGAATCTTACACTTGCATGACTGTGTGGTGTAATAACATTATATTTAAATACAAAAATAGATTACATATACACCATTGAGTTGCTTATATCAATTCTTTGTTTTTCATGCACTTATTCATTAGAGAAAAGAAGTTTTAAAAAAAATAAATTATATTGTTTGCAAAATAAGTGATTTCGAAGTACTTGGTCACAAGCCTAAAAAGCATATAATAAATGACAAGGAAAACTCCACCAAGCATACTCACCCATTTGATAAGTCTTATTGAGTATTATGAGGTTGAGAGCCTTGGAAAGGATTGTATAGTATCTTGTTGCAAACAAGAGTATTCACCACTTCTCTTTGAACTCTAGATCACAAAAATAAAAATAAAGTCTTAATGAGCATAATGTGTGCGAAGCACCTTGGAGTTGTACTTTTTATGCACGTGCATTGAAATATTTTGGAAGTAATTTTATTTGTGCATTTTAATGTTATGTTATTTTGTTATATATGTCATTTATTTTGAATAACGCATTTATATACTTTATCTAATCACTTTGGTACACAACATTATTCTATATAAAACTTCTACTCATGAGAATTGGATCCTATTGTACTTCTACATTATTCTCTACAAACTTTAGTAAATGCACTAGATTACAAAACATTGCCACTATAATATTTATGTTTACTTGAAATGCAAATTTTTTTATATTGTGATTTTGTATCTTTTCTTGATACATTTTTTAAATCATGCTTTCATTTTCATTTTATAATCTCAATTAAATAACATGTGTTGGACTAGAATTGAAAACATCTTCTTTTTAGTATTAAAACTCATTATCTTTTATATGCTTTTACTTTTAAAAAAGATGTGTATTAAACTTTCTATTGTGATTACTACTTGCGCTTATTCATGACTATATTTTTTTCAAGTGGTATCTTGAGAGAAGAATGTTTACTCTATCATTTTATCTATGTTGCCTACTACTTAATTTTTCAACATGCTAATTTTAATAAGTGGTCTTCAACAAGCTATATATTGCTTCTCATTTTATTTTTTACATGAAACACATTAATTCTTATTGCATAAACTCATCTAATACCCTCTTTTAAAATGACTAAAATGGGAGAATAAATTGAATACATCTAATTATCTCGGGGGAGCACATTAACATTTCATAGGAAGAAACAATGTAGGGGGATTATCTATAGGATGTACATACTTTATTCATTATTCTAGCATGACTATTCTTCCAATAGGTTGTCCCTAATCAATCTTAAATGGTATATACTCATCCACACCCACTTTTCCTAATAACACAAGTGGAAGAAATAAATTGAGAAATCTAGTGAACTAGATATTATATATAGGGGGAGTATAATATATAGGGAACACCTATATAGGGGGATCCGTCGTATTGGAAGAGTATGCATTTGTGCTTTAAATCTATCACACTATAAACATGTGAAAGTATCTAGTTGTTTACCTAAATCACCTAGAGGTGGGTGAATAGGTGAATTCTACGTCATTTTTATGAAATAAAATAAATAAGAACAAGCACACAGAAGCATAACACCGACATAAGGATTTATAGTGGTTCCCCAGAATGGGTGCGTCGACTGTCCCGCCTCACATATCTAGCACTTCGGGCTATACTCGGTTACTTAACCAAAACTCAGATTATCACTGTATTAAACCTCAGAGTCTCTACTCCTACAACTCAGATAGAACTCTGCTATAACTCAGAGAATATCCTCTCCTACAACTCTGAGAATAACCTCTCCTAAAACTCGATCCAGAAAACACGGATATATAAAATCAGAAGTAAAAACTTCCTATTTTGAGAAAATATTTTTTATAAGTTTGTAGATTGAAAACAATCTTCTTCTTCATATCTAAATGGATTAAATTTTCTTCCTTCTTGGAAAATAGATCTTGAAACAAATTTTGAAGGAGAAGATTTGAAATTTTGAAAACCTTCATTTGAAAAACTTTGGAATCTGAATAGATCAAGAACACCGTTTGAAGAATCTAAAAGCAATGATCTCATAGAATTTATCTTGAAAAGAATCGCTGATTATGAACTATGATGTCGTCGGGTCAAACATTTCCGAGCATAGAAGATCGAGAGAGAAAAATCTCGACTGCTTCTTCATTTTCAAAATTAGGTCAAGAGAAATATCCGATTCTTAGCAATCCATTCTTATCAAAATGAAATCCTTGATATTTATATAGAATTCCAACAACAATGACTAGAAATATCCTTCCATAAAAGATTCCACGTGCACTATACATGGCCGTCATCTTGAAATAGGACCCATCAGAATAATCGAATCGAAAAAAAATCGTTCCCCTATTTGTCAAGATGACTTGTGTCATACCCAATCCATTTTAAAAATTACTTATATTACACAGGCGAATTTTATGAATTACACGAAAGAACTCGACGAATTGTACTAAACCATTTGATGAATTTAACTTAGTTAAAATGGGACCAGAAGAAAATTTCCTGTTAACAGTCACTGGACTACTCGAGTATATTCATCGAATTCCACGAGTATTCACGTGACATCTTGACCAATAACACGAGACTTCACTTGCATACTCGATGGATTTAACTTAGCAATTTTTGAAGAAAACTTCAGAAACCATTGGAAATTTCTCGAGCAAACTCGACAAATTCTATGAGTATTCACGTGATGTCTCGATGAATGACACGAGATTTCATGTGTATACTGATGAATTTTACTTGGGAAATTTTCTAATTCTTCATGAACTTAGCCACCTTCCTTCTCCTTGTTTCCTATGAACTTTAAAATGAAGTACATCCAAATAGAGAGATTACACATTAGTCAATACCACATACAACACAATGAGGGATTACATTGTATAGTCATGTGTTACATGACTCATTGTAGCCTGAAATTGGTGTGTACTTGACAATTAAGTACCACATGCATGTAACTTGAAAGCATCATGAAATACAACTTAATTCATCTTAATTTAAGGGGGACTTCTTCAAATCAAGGTTATTGTTGAAATAATACCCCAACAATCTCCCCACATTTGAAGATGTCAGAACCCTATATACTATGATGAATTGCACATAAAATAATCTTAAACAGAAGAATATAAGTAAATGTAAAGACATGCTCAGAAAACTCAAAATCATCAAAAAAATATTGTTATATAAATAGTTCTAAGATGCATATTCAGAGTTCACATATATCCATAAGCAGATTATCAATAGTAAACATTTTCCCTTTTCTCTTCTTATTTTTCCTGTCAAAATAAGCGTTTGGCTTTGGGAAATACTTTGGAGGAGGTGGTGGAGCATCTGGATCATCTCTCATATACTTCTTGAAGTGAATCCTCCTCTTTGCATTAGCCACATTATACTTTTTCCATTCTACTCTACTATAGTTCAACCATCTATCTTCATTAGCCAGATCAACCAATGTGAAAGTGTCTAGGATGATTCCTTTGGAGATTGGGCTCCATACTTCAACAAGTTCTTGGTTTAGGTCAGACCTATGAGCAGAGGGACCTTCTCCATACCTTCTTCTCTTAAGAGCTGGTTGGGATAACTACCCAAAATTTCAACATCAGCTCCAGTAACAGCAATAGTAGTCTCTGTCCCATAAAGATAATAATCCTGAGAATAGTCCTTAGTATTTGTCCAGTACCGGGAGTTATCCTGTGCAGGCTAAACAACATCATATCTTGAATCTGGCATTCTGACTTAAGGCATTCTGGCTTTAGTATTTACTTGTACTCCAAAGAGCTCTCCATACAGCCACTTAAAATTCTCAAAACAGTATGTGTTGACACCATGAAACTATTGTTGCATAGTAGCTTCTAGTGCTTTCACCTTCTTGTTAAGTTGATCCTCCCCCTTTCTGACTTCTGAAATGAGGGCATTTATAATTGTATCACTAAAGTAGACCATATGGTCATCAAAATGGTACATCCCACAATTTTGTGCCTGAATAATAGTTTTTGTTGTATCATGTACACGCCATGTTTCTTCAAGGTTGCTGCTAAGTCCTTTCATAGTATGCAAAATTGCTTTTCCACCTTGAATAAGCGAATTATCCAAGTTAGATTCCAACTTCTCCATATTGACTTTGACTTTAGAGAGTCCATTGTTCATGTCTTTTTCCACTTCTTCTACTTTATCAAGTACTTTCTTGAAGCACTGATCAATGTGAGCAATGTGCTTGGCAAGCATTGCTTCTATAGATTTCAGTAGAGTATTATCAGAACTCAACTAAGAATATCCTCATCCTGAGGTCTTATAGGTGAAGGATATGTTACTAGAGAGACATGAGCCTTAAGAAGAATAGGATATATATCCTCTAGGATATGAGGAGGCACTTCTACTTCTCCTTCCTCATGAGAAATCTCAAGAATGGTCTCCCCCTCAACTGGAGCACCATACCTTTCTAGAGCCTCTACATCCTTTTGGGTTTTGTCTTAAGGCCCACTGGGAATTTTGGCAATCCTTTCCTGAAAGTCATGTATAAACTTATTAAATTGATCTTGAAGTAGATTAGATGGCTTGTGCAGCTCCCCCTCAGCCATAGCTAGAAGATCTTTCGGGAAACTAACTACCAAATCAACAGTAGCAATATCCTCATGTTCCTCATCATCATCATTAAAATTAGTATCATCATTATCATTGACCTCTGCATCAACATCAGCATCAACACCAGAATTGCCACAATCAACATCACCACTAACATCAACAACATCCTCATCAACATCCTCATCTAGAACAACTATTTTTGTTATCATTATCTCACTAAAATCTGGAATCTTTGTAATGACTTAAGCTGGCTCAGAAGGGATGGGCACATCTTTAATATCCATTGAAGGTAGTGTCTCCCATCAACAACTACACCAGAACTCTCAGATGCTTTATACGGGGTAGGGGTTGGAATACTCTTCTCCTCAAAATATTCATCTTACTCTATTACAACTCGTATCCCATATTCCCTGGGAATCATCCTCTCTTATCTACTGAAGATAGTGCAGTAAATCTTCTTCAGGTGATGAATTGGCACTCCTTAAGACATATCAAAACATTTTATATCTATTTGGTTCAGATATAGAGTGAGAATTATTCCGAAATTATGTACATTTAGACATTCTTTGATATTCTCAAAAAGAACTCTTCCCCATTCAATCCATTTCCTGCAAATCATCGCTACGAGGTGCTTGAACATCTCACTTGAGAGATAATCATGGGATCCAAATTTGCATATTATAACCTTTCCCATGATGTCAGTAAACAACTTTCCTTCCTCATCCATACCTTTCTATTGGATCGAGATAGTTCCCCTTGGTAAGCCACAAAATAGAAGAGATATATGCAAGTCTATCCCCTCAAGTAAATCTTGCTCAACAACTGACGGGAGCCTCAAATATTGGTTCAATAAATCGTCCTTCACCTTGTCAGAAGAGTTCCTGACTTTGCTCTTGATTACATTTCCTTCCCTCCTTAGCTTTGTATTCTGAAAAAAATATTTGATATCTCGATTAAGAACTTGACAAAAATGTTCCAGAAAAATGTCAAACTACCGTCTCGAGCATCAAGATGACATTCCTGAACACATCGGAGGCTGTCACGAACCCTGTACGCACAAGTTCGCCACCAACCTGTAGATTTCCACTGCTTCATAGTGCCATGTTTGGGAACTATCTGGAACTGATAGAATATGTCGAGAACTTTGACAGAGATGAGAATCATTGAGAGCTATCAGATACTAGGTCGACAAAACTGCCAGAGATGAGAATGACGATGAAGTTCTTTTATTCTGTCGGTAGATGAATCAATAGAATAGTCTTTTTTATCATGAGTTGAATCGACAGAAGGTCTCGAGAAGTATTTACGAAGTGTGTGAAAATAGAATGACATTATGTCCTATTTATGTTGTTTTAAAGTTTTGAAGAGAGGGAGAGACGTGTACCTATTTGGATCCAATGCATAAGACTTAATTTTTGTTTTTCAAGATCTTTACCGATCCATCAAAATGACTCGAGAAAGCATGATAAATTAATCGAAATGACTCGTGAAGATAAGGGTAATTTGTCAAAATGACTCTTGAAGAAGTCCTGATATCATGAGAAGTCTCGATGAATTTGTCGAAATTACACGAGTATACTTGACGAATTTTCCTTAAATTTATTGAGATGATGAATTCATGTACTTGGACTGATTTCTGGACTGTTTATGACTCCTTGTTGAGTATACCAAGTTCCATCTTGAAGGAATTGAACTTGATCTCATCCAGTGGCTTTGTGAATACACCGACAACTTGCTTATCCGTCGGGACATAACTAGATTGATGTCCCTGTTCTCCACATTCTCCCGAATGAAATGGTACCTTATATCGATGTGCTTTGTCCGGCCGTAAGAGACTGTGTTGTGAGAAATTAAGATGGAACTAGCTGAGTCACAAAATATTGAAATCTAATTTATCTTCAAGTTGTAGTCTTCAAGATGGTTCCTTATTCATAGAAGCTGTGCACAACAACTACCTGCAGATATATACTCTGACTCAGCGGTTGAGATTGCAACAAAATTTTGCTTCTTTCTGCACCATGAACTAAGCCTTCTTTCTAGGAACTAATACATCCCGGAAGTGCTTTTTCTATCATCCATACTGTAAGACCCCCCTCCCGGAACACAACACACGGCTGAGGGGAGTCTTATTAATTCCCAGAATGCCTTGTGGTAGCGTCAACATAAGAGTTGATAGGTATTACAAGACGCCTATTCTGTTGGCTCTCACAATATCATCCATGCCAACCCAATATAAAGACAATAAATAGAATTTAAAGCATCACAATAAGTAAATGTCCATCATGCAGTACATGAATAATAAGGAACTACATCGGTTCCTTTAATATCATAGTACAACAAAATTTCCCAAAGGCTACAACAAAAGGTCTCTCAAAATCTCACAACACAGTAACCGATTACAGCGAGGATATAGTCGTATCATGCCCTATCTCCCTGGCTTGGCTTCCCTCCTTCATAACCTATTGCTACTGCTACTCTATCTGTTAGGTTCCCTCCTAAGAAGGTTGTCGAAACAACTATTAGTCATTAAGACTAAGTGGATATCTCGTTCTCTCACCTCGGCTGCTCTTAGGCACCGGGTGGGAGAAAGAAAGGAGGTACAATATATATATAACAGTAAGTACAAGCTAGTGGTATATCTCTATATATCATAAGAGTAAAGTGACACGCTTACGGTAAGTGTATCACTCACATAACTAATATAAAATGGGAAGGCTTTCCCAAGTATCAAATTTCTCAAGGAACACCGTAAGGTGGAGTTGTCATTCAAGGAAGACTTGAGATTAAAGTCCTTAGATCGAGGTCACTAAGGGGTTTGGTCTTAGAAGCAAGAAAAAAAAAGCTAATTAAATCTACTCCTATGCAGGCCGCTATGTGTGGCTTCACTCGGCAGAATGGAGGAAAATACAGGCGCAGGAAGTGAATATAATGGCGGATTGAGGGTCACAAACACCTCATTGCAACGCACGGCTCTAGCAATCGCTAGAGCGGTAGAACCAACTATGGCGGCGGGCGGAAATATAGGCGCTGTACAAGCAACTAAAGTAGTAAAATGAAGAAAGATTCACATAGGTATGAAACTAATAACGCTTACAACTAAAGTGCCACATCAACTACATATAAAGATTTATCCACGCATATACATCAATAAAGAAAGAACAAGGCAAGAAATCGATCGAATCTGAAGGCTCGTCGAGGAGTCGCAGAAGGAATCGCCGGGTTGTCAATCCGCATCGAAGCTCGGTCCTCAACTATGTCTGAGGTAGAGAAGGTTGTCACTATCCTCCAATCGACCTGTCTTCTTCGTGTCACAATCCTAAAGAAAGTTGCAAGCTTCCCTTTGCTTGACGGATACAACGTCAAAACTTGCAATAGAGCTAAGAAGTGAAGAAGCTAGCCGAAAGCACGCACCGGCGAGAGGTAAGCTTCGCGAGCATGGCCGAAGCTTCTCTCCTTAGTGGAAGATGAAGTGCGGAGGAGAAAGTGTCGAGTTTTGCCCTGAAACGGTGGCAGGAATGGCATAAAAGCAGAACCTCCTTGTTGGAACACCCTATTACTAATTTGGGTCAGGATCACTATGTCTCTAGGAAACAAATGCTTGACCTCTTGTATAGCTCAATAGGTCAATTAGAATTGAGTCTAAGGGTTAGAATTCTAGGTTTGGAAGCTGCCCTGGAAACCAAGATTTTCTGTTTGGAGACTAAGTCATATCGTCGAGCTCAGCACGACGATTCGTCGAACTCCGATCGACGATCGTCTAGCTCAACTTCGACAGATCGTCGAACTCCATTCGACGATCGCTGAGCTCAACTTCATTATATCGTCGAACTCCATTCGACGATCGGTGAGCTCAGTTCGACGATCTTGACTCAGCTTTAGATTTCTATCTCTGAGCTCCGTTCGACGATCTTTGAGCTCAGATCGACGATATTTTGTTGTTGTATATTTCCAGATCGCTGAGCTCAGTTCGACGATAGCAGAGCTCAGTTCGACGTTTTCAGATAACTTCAAGGATGATTCTATATTCAAATTCAAATCAGTTAAGGCATTATTCTGCAATTAATTCTGAGGATTTCCTAGCCATTTTCATTCATTTCTGGACCAAGTTTCAAGGGATTTTCAAGGAATATTTCTATGGACTTTCCTCCAAAAGAGATTTTGCAATTAAGGATGCAATTAATGCTGGCCAACGGCTATTCTTCTCAGAGAATGTGTTGGGTATTGTATCCACGATTACCTAGATTTGAGGAAGCCACCTGTCAAGCTAAGATGAATTCACAATGTATTTGATGAAACATCTCAAGTTGTGCTTGCAGTTCCTCCACGCTAAGTGCACACCAATGTCAGGGTGCAGTAGGTCAATATACACGGGTCTGCACGACGTAATCCCTCGTTGAGCAGATCAGTGTGTTGGCCTATGTGTACTCTCTCTATTGGAGTGCACTTACTTTCAAGTACAGGGCCGTTCATATGCAAGAGAAGACAAGGAGCATGGAGGATCAAGGAGCAGCTCCTGGGTGGAAGACAAAAATTCGTCCAAGGCATATTCGACGGGAATCACCAAGTGATTCTCGCCGATTCGGCGAGAATCACTAGTGATTCTCGCCGAATCGACGAGAATCATTAGTGATTCTCGCCGACTCCTTCTGGCCACCTCTAAATGGTGCCAAGTAAGATTCGACGAGAATCACTAGTGATTCTCGCCGAACCAGTGGCCAAGGAGCTCATGTATACCAAGTGAAATTCGTTGAGAATCAATAAGTGATTCGGCGAGAATCACTGACGATTCTCGACGAATCGTCGAGAATCACTTGGTGATTCTCACCGATTCGTCGAGAATCGTATGCGATTCTCGCCGATTTTTCCTTGGCGTTTTCTCTGAAATTTCCTGAACCGGATTCTGCCTTCAGACTAGCTTGAACCGGACTTAGGGGTTTCAAGTGTGGGTCCCACAAACGGTCATATTGGAAAGCATCTACAGTATATATACTCGGGTATTTTGAACGGAAGACGGACACAGAAAGAAGCCGAGCAAGCGGAAACCCTAATATCGCGATTTCTCTCCTCCGCCGCCGTCGCGCTCGGGCAAGTACGTCGCCGCCGCTGATCGTTCATCTTCCCGATCTCCGGCGACAGAAGCTTAGCAAAGCTTGCGTCTCACGTGTCTATCCAGAGATCTCTTGTCTCTCGATTTGTTGACCGGGAAAAACTCCCCCGTCCGAATCGATCGAGACGACCGATCCTAGAGTGACCGTTGGTAGACCTAGTTTGCTTCGCAAAGAAGTTTGGATCTCAAAGGACTGCAGCAGCGCACCTTCGTTGCCGCCGACTCCGAACCAAGCCGCCGCTCGGATTGCCTCCGCCGGTTCCGGAAGATCCTCTCCAAGAGAGACCAAGGTTGTAGACTCTTAATCGACTTCAAGAACACGTCGTCGGATAAAGAGGAACACCGTAGTCTCCAAAAGAAGTTTGTATCACGTGTACTCTCTACATTTATTTTCGTTGTAAAGGAACTTTTGTTCCGTGTTTTAAGGGTTGGGTGCAACCCGTTTTGTGGGAGTATTGACTCTCACGTGTGGAAGGGCTCCTTCCGTTAGTGCGGGGATTGGATTTCAATCCCGTTGGAGAAGTGACCGAGTCGTCCCTTGTTTGGGGAGATAGGTCGAAGTGGGAAAGTGGATGTACCCAAGTTGGGGAACCACTATAAATTTGCTGTGTATTCTGTGTGCTGTGCTCTTTAATTTTATTGTGCAGGTACATCCGTAAATTCCGCAAAAGAACCACACGTCACCTATTCCCACCCCCATAGGTGCACATAGTTGACACTAAGTGGACTTTCAAGTGGTATCAGAGCGAGGTTACTCATCAAAAAGGTTAACACCTTGAGTAGAATCCTGCCACCAGTGTAAGAAGCATGGAGCTAGAGTATGAGATGCCGTCACTCAAACTCCCCGCCTACACAAAGGATTATTATCCCATCTGGCGAATGAGAGTGTCATGTCACCTTGATGCTATCGATCCTCGAGCATCCTTCATCCTGGAAGAGGGTCCATTTATTCCCATGAAGACCTCCGACTCTGGGATCCAAGTGCCCTTGTGCATTGCTGAGATGACAGAGATGGAACTCTCATTTTTCCAATTGGACCAGAGGATTCGTCAAACTATCTTGGATATCTGGTCTGGAGCCTTTCGCTCTAGATTGGAAAATTGCAGAACAGCTAAATCTCTGTGGATGATGATCTCAGAGCTGATGGGGGGGGACAGAGAAAGCTGGAATATGCTGCCACTCAGAGGATGAAGCATATGTGGGGGTCTTCACTTCTGAAGATGAATGCCAGGATCCCTCGGACTGCATCAGAGCTCCAGTATCCTTGTCAGAGACTGAAGAAGACAGTGAGGAAAGCAGCTCGGATGTGGATGAAACAATAGTCACTGGATCAGATGACCATAGCGCTGCTGAGCAGGTAACTTCTTCCTCCTCCCCCGTATCTCATGAAATATCTGAAGACAGGACCTGCCCTCCTTCAGAAAATTCTGACTCCCTGAAGAAAGCCCTTCAGGAAAGCAACCTACTTGCTGAGGAGCAAGCTCAAGAAATTGCTCGACTGAAGATCTTGCTGGTTCTCCAATTGGCGTCCAACAAGGTCAAGGACTCTAAGATCTCAGATCTAGAGAGTAGTCTAGAGAATGAGAAAAGAATAGTATCAAACTTCTCCAAGGTTGATGCTATTAAGAGAAAGCAAGAAAACGGGTGGATCTCCCGGATTATCAATTCTTGGAGAAATGGGGAAACGGTTTTCCGACCTCCCACTCCAAGCAGGAAGGCAACTCATCATGCCTTCAAGTATGACCTCAGGAATAGTCGTGGTCACTGCAAGGATGATCTGTCCCCATGTGGAGACACCCGGAGTGCAAGGGCCGGCATGGCCACCCACGAGAGAATACCTAAGGCTCATTCTGAGCCCTTTGTATTCACGGCCACTGCCACAACAAAGTGTGGATCTGCATGTCCCAGTACACAGAAGACTTCTCACCATTCGAGGACACGGGATAGGGAGGATAGAAGTCATGATGTCAGGCTTCATGGGGCCTCAGCAAGGGAGATGCCTGAAAGAATGGCACCACCTTCTCGGCCTCATAATGCTCACAACATGCATTCGTTCCACCCTTCCTCGTGTCACGATGGAAGAGGAATTTGTATGACAAGAACATGCCCTATCCCTTTTAGACCTAGGACCGTGACTACATCAGTCACTAGATCAGGTCGAAAATGGCGATACAACATTCACCCTTGTTGGTGCTGCGGCAAAGTGGGGCACTTTGCCATTGACTGTTGGCACAACCTCTCTGTGCCCACAACAAGGGCTTATCCACATTATAGGGACAGAGGCAGTCTTCCAGACAGGCTTTCTGAAGGAAGGCAGTTGCGTGCTTATGCTAATAGAAACCTAGGACCCAATATGAATTGGGTTCCTAAGGTAAAGTAATTCTGTCTTGCAGGGTAGTCCAGGTCCCCGTGAATACGATGGGGACTGGACAGTAGGTGGCTCAAGGCTAACGTAGAACAAGCGTCTGCAATAAAGGATGTGCTACCTGTTTGAGCATATTCACCTTGAGCCTCTAATGTGTTCTACCTGTGGGACTAAAACGATAACTCTCAAAATCCCAGGTAATTTTGATCAGTTCAAGGACTTGTGTCGTGTTGCACCCTCATTCAAAATAAATATATATATATATATTTCTATCCTTGTGTATACGTATACTTATGCTTATCATGTATGTGTGCACCTTACGGAGAGATTAACTCTATGCATGCAAACCATTACACATCTATAAAAGGTTAACAAAGATATGTCATTGTAAATTTCGACAAATCACAATTGACATCAAGATGTGTCTGGAGAAGTTCCGCTCAAATCCGAATAGATTGTCGTTACAATAAACATGTATTTATTACTCTTATGTTAATTTGACATCCGAAGAATTTGAAAATGTTTCAATTCCTAGTAAAGAAAACCCTTAAATTACAATTGGTAAAGAAAGACCTCACTTTCACTGTATATACTAGGAATCCCGCCGAAACAGCTCGCCGACCCTTGGCATTCACCCCGAATCCCGACGATCTAGATAAATCCCGCCGAACGAGTCACTCCGCCCATTCGCCTTCTCCCGCAAGAACTCTCCCGCAAGACTTCACCCGCAAGCGTTCTCCCAAGCTCTTCCGCCGATTCGCCGCAACCCGCAGGAGCTCCCCCTCCGACTCGCCGAAACCCGCAGCTCGTGAAGTCTCCTCCTTAGCTCCCGCAAGGGTCTCACAAAGTTCTCCTCGAAAGACTCTCGACGACTCACGCCGAAGCTCGCACCGTCGATCTTCCCAAGTCACGATTTTTCTCCGCTCAAACCACCTCACCGACTTCACCTCTACGTATCCCCTTACCCGAAGCATCCACTAATGAAGTTTTCTTTTTGAAAGTTCATAAACGTTTTGAGTAAGGCTTCTCTCTAGGTCTACAATGGCTCCAAGGACGACTGCAGGGTTGGTCTCTGGCTGCGAGCTGGTTCGCACTGGATTTTCTCATGCCTCGGATGAATTCCGCAATATCATTCTAATGCTGGAAGAGGCTAGGCTAACCTTCGTCTTGGAGCACCCCTGCAAAATTCTTGACAAAGAGGTGCTGGAATTCTTCTCTACGGCCAGGCTCCGAGATAGAGACTCCGTAATCAAGAGCAAGGTGGCTGGGACAAAAGTAAAGATGTCTGCCAGCAAGCTGAGTCGCTACCTGCAGCTTTCTAGTTCGGAGCAGGAGGACTATCTGGAGGACGCGGACAAAGCCAGAACTCTCTTGTTCTGCGGTCTTCCAAGAGGCACTCGATCAATAAAGCGAAAAGAGATGAATGAAGAAGGGAAGCTCCTATCTGACGTCATTGGAAAAGTGCTCATCTGCAAACCAGGCTCGCATGATCATATCTCAGGAGATATGTTCAAAATCCTCATAGCTGTTGTCTGCCGCAAGAGGTTCAACTGGGGGGAGTTGCTGTTCCAGAAGATCAAGGACACTCTGGGCACTCCTAGTTTCGGCCGCATCATAAGTCTATATCTCAACCAGCTTAACGGAGACAAGTTCGACATGAGCAAAGGAGTCCCTCTCCACTACTTGAAAAAGATGGATGCTACTGTGTTTGATCGATGGGAGCGGCGTATCGGGCAGCCTGCTGTGGAAGAGCTAGAGGAAGTATCTCCAGCAGCCTCCCCCCGTGACATTCCTGATACCCTGACTGCAGGAATCGAGGGGGAGACTCTACCCCCTCATACAGATGCAGTTTCTGAAATCGCCCAGGTGGCCAGGGATGCGGTGGGCGAAATTCATGAAGTAAGTGAACCTGATCTGGAGGATGAGGAGGTCCTGAACAGAAATAGTCAAGGAACCGAAGCTGAAGCACTGGAAACTGATGATCGGGAATTGGAAGAAGCTGCTGACATAGATGAATTCTTGGATGAGGACGGAGAGGACGATGAAAATGAGGGACATGAAGTACTTGAGACTCCGGATACTGTTGAACCTCCATCTGACAAGTCTGCACCAGTGGAGGGGGAGTTAGATAAATCTACAAAGGCAGCCAACATTCCTCCTTTGGAGCCTGTGATTGTATCCAGCTCTACCGACACGTCTGCTGAAATGCAAGGTCCACAAGTGCCTCCGGCTATTCCGTTACGCGATGACCTAGCCACTCACACTGTACACATCATTCAGGGCATCGTAAATGAGCTTAAAGACACTTTTGATATAGCTCAGAAAACTCTGCTGAAAAGGATTAAGACTTCTGAAAATCTGATGCTCAAGAATATGGTGGAAATCAACCATAAGCTGGACGTGATGGAGAAGAAATTTGAAGAGAAATATACTGCGGCCGGCGAAGCTGTCACACTTTTAATGGTTGGTTTGAAAAAGAATACTGACACTTTGGCTGTTGTAAATCAGAATGCACACGTTGTAGCCAACAATATTCAGAAATTTGATGGTAATATGGTCACTTTAAATGCCAATCAGCAGACCCTGATCACTGAATTCACCAAGACAACTAAGCATATTGATGACTCCCTGCACTCATATGCCAACTGCATAGCTGTCGAAGCCAAAAAGGGGGAGAAAGAGTATATCGCTAAGTTGGCCGAGCTCCAAGAAAGCATGGATACAAACTTCGCACAATCAAGCAAATATGTCTATGAGAGCTGCTGGTGGATGCTCCAACAGGCGCTAGGTACGTTAGGCGTCGTTCTGCCTGACAACCCTGCCGGTATTCATGTCCCTGAGACATCTAAGGCTGCTGAGGAAGTAAGTGTTGCTGAGGATGTAAGTGCAAGTGCTGCTGCAGATACTCCCACACATGACGCTGATGCTAGGGCTCTCTCCAAAGCTAAACTGAGGAGTATGTTTGACCAGGAGGCTTTAGCAAAAGCCAGTGGAAAGAGAAAAGTTCAAGAAGGGACATCCAAGGAGACACGGGCTGCAAAGAGAACTCGAATGAATGAGGAGGATGTACGAAATGAAAGGTGGAGTCGAGTTTCAAGGAACATCATCTTAGACACCTTCCGGCTGCAAGAAAGAGGAGAGATCAATCGAAATGAAGCATATAGCCAGTATGAATGGGAAACGCACAAAGAATTTGAAGCGAAACGCAACATCTTTTTCCGAAACAACAAGGATCCAGATAAAGTTGCTCCTCCTAGGTACTACCCGAAGCCCAAAGAATACATGGAGAGGCAAAGCAAGAAGTACTTGGCTCAAAATCTTAAGGGTGACGTAGCTAAGGACAAATAGTCAACACTTTATAGCTTGTCACTGTGTCTTAAGAACATTTAATGATTATTGTTGTCATATAAACAATTCTGGATTATATGTGAATAATTTTATCCTGGTATATATATTTGAATTTGTGAATGACTCAAGTCCTGATCTGATTGCATATATTCT
The DNA here is from genome assembly GCA_039583875.1 of Platanthera guangdongensis. Taxonomy (NCBI): domain Eukaryota; kingdom Viridiplantae; phylum Streptophyta; class Magnoliopsida; order Asparagales; family Orchidaceae; genus Platanthera; species Platanthera guangdongensis. Next base: position 59,322,581 of record CM077160.1, on the reverse strand, counting down.
CTTGTGCAGCATGTTTAATTTCTGAATGCTATGTTTATTATTTGATAAGTGTTATTCATCTTAGCTAGTAGGGTTTTGGCTTCGTCAAATAGGGGGAGATTGTTGGGTATTGTATCCACGATTACCTAGATTTGAGGAAGCCACCTGTCAAGCTAAGATGAATTCACAATGTATTTGATGAAACATCTCAAGTTGTGCTTGCAGTTCCTCCACGCTAAGTGCACACCAATGTCAGGGTGCAGTAGGTCAATATACACGGGTCTGCACGACGTAATCCCTCGTTGAGCAGATCAGTGTGTTGGCCTATGTGTACTCTCTCTATTGGAGTGCACTTACTTTCAAGTACAGGGCCGTTCATATGCAAGAGAAGACAAGGAGCATGGAGGATCAAGGAGCAGCTCCTGGGTGGAAGACGAAAATTCGTCCAAGGCATATTCGACGAGAATCACCAAGTGATTCTCGCCGATTCGGCGAGAATCACTAGTGATTCTCGCCGAATCGACGAGAATCATTAGTGATTCTCGCCGACTCCTTCTGGCCACCTCTAAATGGTGCCAAGTAAGATTCGACGAGAATCACTAGTGATTCTCGCCGAACCAGTGGCCAAGGAGCTCATGTATATCAAGTGAAATTCGTTGAGAATCAATAAGTGATTCGGCGAGAATCACTGACGATTCTCGACGAATCGTCGAGAATCACTTGGTGATTCTCACCGATTCGTCGAGAATCGTATGCGATTCTCGCCGATTTTTCCTTGGCGTTTTCTCTGAAATTTCCTGAACCAGATTCTGCCTTCAGACTAGCTTGAACCGGACTTAGGGGTTTCAAGTGTGGGTCCCACAAACGGTCATATTGGAAAGCATCTACAGTATATATACTCGGGTATTTTGAACGGAAGACGGACACAGAAAGAAGCCGAGCAAGCGGAAACCCTAATATCGCGATTTCTCTCCTCCGCCGCCGTCGCGCTCAGGCAAGTACGTCGCTGCCGCTGATCGTTCATCTTCCCGATCTCCAGCGACAGAAGCTTAGCAAAGCTTGCGTCTCACGTGTCTATCCAGAGATCTCTTGTCTCTCGATTTGTTGACCGGGAAAAACTCCCCCGTCCGAATCGATCGAGACGACCGATCCTAGAGTGACCGTTGGTAGACCTCGTTTGCTTCGCAAAGAAGTTTGGATCTCAAAGGACTGCAGCAGCGCACCTTCGTTGCCGCCGACTCCGAACCAAGCCGCCGCTCGGATTGCCGCCGCCGGTTCTGGAAGATCCTCTCCAAGAGAGACCAAGGTTGTAGACTCTTAATCGACTTCAAGAACACGTCGTCGGATAAAGAGGAACACCGTAGTCTCCAAAAGAAGTTTGTATCATGTGTACTCTCTACATTTATTTTCGTTGTAAAGGAACTTTTGTTCCGTGTTGTAAGGGTTGGGTGCAACCCGTTTTGTGGGAGTATTGACTCTCACGTGTGGAAGGGCTCCATCCGTTAGTGCGGGGATTGGATTTCAATCCCGTTGGAGAAGTGACCGAGTCGTCCCTTATTTGGGGAGATAGGTCGAAGGGGGAAAGTGGATGTACCCAAGTTGGGGAACCACTATAAATTTGCTGTGTATTCTGTGTGCTGTGCTCTTTAATTTTATTATGCAGGTACATCCGTAAATTCCGCAAAAGAACCACACGTCACCTATTCCCCCCCCCCCATAGGTGCACATAGTTGACACTAGGTGGACTTTCAGAATGTTTTTGTTCAGTACTAGAGAATAAAAGAGAAGAATTTTTGAATCTAAAAAGGGAGATTATAGAAAAAACACAGACATACAGACAGACATCAATAATCTTCAAAAAAAATATTCTGTCTCAAGGAATTCTAAAGAACACACATCCAAGGAAATCAAGCTTTCTAAAATCTTCAGATCTCGCTTGTCCAAAGTGTTCAAGGCCAACATATTTCAAGACTCCAGACATTCAACATTTCAGCTATTGCTGAAATCATCTATTGCTGGAGTTCAATCTTTGAAGGCCTATCACCCTCAGCAAAGCTTTTCTTCCTGAAGATCTCAAGGATTTAGGGGGAGCTTTGACATCAACAATCCACATAGTCTTCTCAGTTGTTTGAGAAAGAGAATACTTCCATCACTCTCTCACCCCCTCTCTGTAAAGGGTTTCTCAAACTCCCTTCAAAAGTTTGAGCTTGGTTTTTGAGCACCTTGTCAAAAGCTCATTGGTGGCAAGACACCTGATCAAAAGATCTGTTTTGGTTTTTGAGCACCTTATCAAAAACTCATTGGTGCCCAGGACACCTGATCAACTCATCCTGCAGTGGATTCCTACCTAGGGTGGTAGAAGAGTGGATGTACCCAAGTTTAGGGGAACCACTATATTTCCTTGTGTCTTCTGGTTTTGCTTGTTTTTATGTTTGTTTCTGGCCTTGATTATTCTGTGATTAGTTTTTGATTAGTTTAGTTCTGTGATTAGTTTTTAACTGCTTCCCTGCTCACACATATTACAATAATTATTGTAAAATGTTTCAATGCACCATATTCTCTATTCACCCCCCCTCTAGAGTATATCAGATCTAGCTGCTCTTTCAATTGGTATCAAAGCGAGGTTGGTTAAACATACCATACCTGATTGGTTGTACAGGCTAACACCTGAACCCAAAGATCCCAAGTTAGATCTGTTGTCTTTTGTATTTTATTATTAGATTTTGTTTTCACAAATCATGGCCCAAAACAAAGATTACGCTAGCACCAGACCTCCAGTGTGCAATCTATCCAAGTTTGCACTTTGGAAAGCAAGGATCAGACTGTACATGAATTCTATTGACGAAGATATTTTTAACTCTGTTTTGATAGTGTGCCCAAGACCCCCAGAGAACACAAGTACAAATGCTGTTCTACCTCCATCAGGAACAGATGCTGATATCAAGAGATGGAAGGTAGCTGATGCCAAGGCCATGAACATCTTGGCCCAGACAATGTCTGATGACATATTCCAAAAGGAGGCTGAATGCAATTCAGCAAAGGAAATTTGGGACAAACTCTCAGAAATAGTCTCAGGCTCAGCTGATGAGAGAAAGGATAGGAGATCCCACCTCATATCTCAATATGAGAATTTCAAGAAGGGAGAAACTGAGTCAGTGGGAGATATGTACAACAGACTCAGTCTAATTGTCAGTGAACTCAGGACATTGGACAAAGAGATCTCTCTAACTGAACTCAATGACAAGATCCTAATGTGCTTCCCTAGCACTTGGGATTCAAGAATCTGGCCAATTAAGGATGCCAGAAGTCTGAATGAGATCACCACTGAAGCTCTATTGGGTAAGCCCAAATCTTATGAGCTACTTATCAAAAATAGAGAAGAAGAACAGATGGTTGCCTCACCAGCCACAAGAAAAGAGAAGACCATAGCCTTCAAGGCAACTGAAGATCTGCCTGAAGACAAAGCCACAGACAATGATGAACTACTCAGTCTGTTGGCCAAAAGGTTTTACAAGATGGCCAGAAAGGACTTCAGAAGGAAATCATACAAGGAACATGATAAGCCAAGGTATGGCAAGTCCACTAATAATTATAATAAAGACATTATTTGCTTTGGTTGCAGGAAAACAGGGCATATAGTTCTTGACTGTCCAGAAAACAAAAACAAGGACAGAAGGGATAGGAAAGAAAGAAGAAAGGAGAAAGACTCCAAGAGGAATGGCAATGACAAACCCTCATCAAGCAAAAACAAACATAAAAGAAAGGGGTTTGTTGCTGAATCCTGGAGTGAGACTGAAGAAGAGTCAGAAGCATCATCCAGCTCTAGTGATGATGAAGATGATGCAGAAGAGAAAGAGTTCTGCATGATGGCAATCAATGCCTCACAGCACAATTCAGAAGAAGAGGAGTCAGAGTCAGACTCAGAGATTCAACCTGAAGAAGATCAGGTAATTGGTTCTTTTGATTTTAGTTCAGAGGACTTTAAATCTGAATTTAAAGCACTGTGTTTAGACCTGCTAAAGTCTGAGAAAGAAATTATCTCTCTTAGAAATCAATTATCTGAACACAATACTTTAAAGTCAGAAAATCTCAAACTCTCTCAGGAGTTGGAGTGCTGTAGGGAGCAGATAGCTTCACTGAAAAGTGAGCTCTCTGAGGCCAAGAAGCTTGAAGAATCCCTTAATGGGAGAAGCATCAAGCTGATGGACATCACAAGCACAGTGAACTCCAGATTTAACAGTACACTGGGCTTGGGTGCTTCATCCAGCCAACCCATAGTTCTAACAACTCCAATCAAATTCATTTCTGACAAAGGAAAGGGAGTTGTAGAGGTTGCTAGGAAAAATTCTGATCTGCCCAAGAAAACCAAGTCCCAGCAGAAATCGTCGAACGGAGATCGACGATCGCCAAACGGAGATCGACGATCGCCGAACACAGATCGACGATCTCAGCCAAAATCGTCGAACGCAGATCGACGATCTCAGGCAAAATCATCGAACGCAGCTCGACGATCTCAAGTACCTGATCTCAGCCATAGTCGACCGTCGAACAGAGCTCGACGATCTGACCCAAGATCGTCGAATGCAGCTCCAAGATCGTCGAACAGAGGTCAGAGCTCTGGAAACTTTTTCAAGGGCAAATCAAAATTCAATCCTAAGGGTCCTTTATCTCAAATCTTTAACCCTTATACTGAATGGATTATACCTCCAAGGAGATATCATCCTGAAGGATATAAGAGTCAACCTGGGATGTCTTTCATTTCAGAATTCAAAGGTTATCACCTAGGCCCAAGGTAAACTGGGTCAAAAACAAATGAATTGTCTTATGTGCAGGTGAAGACCTATCCAACATCTAACCAGCAATGGTACTTGGATAGTGGGTGCTCTAAGCACATGACAGGGAACAAGGACAACCTCACTTCCTTTAGAGCCAAGCTTGGACCCAAAGTTATCTTTGGTGATTCAAACTTTGGACAGACTAAAGGATATGGTGCAGTCCAGATTGGATCAGTAACCTTCAAGAAGGTAGCTTATGTGGAAGGGCTGAAGCACAACCTAATTAGCATCAGTCAGCTGTGTGATGAATGCTACCATGTGACCTTCAGCAAAGCCTTATGCAAAATCAAGTCAGAGGACAACACAACTGTGTTGATAGGTAAAAGGAAAGGTAACATCTATCTAGTAAATTTTCTTTCAACTGATGTAGATATCTGCTTGTTTAATTCTGTCTGTAGACCAAATATTTTATGGCATAAGAGACTAGGACACCTAAACCTTAGAACTATTGCTAGGCTATCCAAGGACAACCTTGTTATAGGACTACCTTTTGGCTCCTACAAGAAGGAAGGACTCTGCAGGGCTTGTCAATTAGGCAAGCAAACTAAAACAGCTTTAAGTCACTTAATAAGAGTGATTCACCTAGGATATTATATCTGTTACACATGGATCTTTTTGGACCCATCACAGTACAAAGCCTAGGAGGGAAATCCTACACTTTAGTAGTTGTAGATGACTTCTCTAGATTCACTTGGGTGTTCTTTGTAAGGAAGAAGTCTGATAACTTTAAGTGTCTGACAGAGTTTCTCAAATGTATACAGATTGAGTTCAATACTCACATTGCCCTGATCAGAAGTGATCATGGGACAGAGTTTGATTCTCTTCTTATGTAAGAGTTCTGTCAGAGTGAAGGGATCAGACATACTTTCTCAGCTCCTAGAACTCCTCAACAAAATGGGGTAGCTGAAAGGAAAAATAGAACCCTTATTGAATCTGCCACTACATTGTTGTCAGATCCTCACCTTCCTCTATCCTTTTGGGCAGAGGCAGTGAACACCTCCAACTATGTGTTGAATAGAAGCTTGATACATAAACTAAAGGGAAAGACTCCCTATAAACTACTCAAAGGGAAGAAACCTAAAGTTGATTATTTTAGAGTCTTTGGTTGTATTTGCTACATTCACAACAATGACAAGAAATATTTTGCAAAATTTCAAGCTAAAGCTGATGAAGGAGTGTTTCTGGGATACTCCATGATCAGCAAGGCTTATAGGGTCTATAATAAATCATCTTTAAAAATTGAGGAATCTGTTCATATATCATTTGATGAATCTAACATGTCTTTCAAGGAGAAGATCTCTTCTACCATAGAACCCTTGCAGGAACATTCTCTAGTTGAAGACCTGAACAAGTTATAGTTTACTCAAAGGGATGAAAGCAGTGAAGATGAAGAAAATGCTCAACATATTGAAGAACAACTTGAAGAGCCAGGTGTTGTACCACAAGAGGAAACAACAACACAGGTTGGTGAACAATCAACACCCCCTGTTGATTTAGTAACATCAAGAGACCATCCAATTTCCCAAATAATTGGAGGCATCTCAGCTGGTGTGCAAACCAGAAATCAGGTCAACCAAAACCTGTTGCACACCTGCTTCCTATCTCAAATTGAACCTCAGTCCATTCAAGATGTAGAGCAAGATCCACACTGGATCATTGCAATGCAAGAGGAGTTGCATCAATGTGAGAGAAACAAAGTATGGGAACTAGTGCCAAAGCCTAAGGATCATTCCATTGTTAGAACAAAATGGGTATTCAGAAACAAATTGGATGATCAAGGAGTAATTATAAGAAATAAGACAAGGCTAGTTGCTCAGGGATACTCTCAAGAAGAAGGAATAGACTACGACCAGACTTTTGCACCAGTTGTAAGATTGGAAGCCATCAGAATATTTTTAGCTTATGCAGCACATAAAGGCTTCAAGGTATATCAGATGGATGTCAAAAGTGCATTTTTAAATGGAGACATCAAAGAGGAAGTATATGTCAGACAACCTCCAGGTTTTATCTCCCCTACGTTTCTTGATTATGTTTTTAGATTGAATAAAGCATTATATGGTCTCAAGCAAGCTCCTAGAGCATGGTATGAGACCCTAGCATGCTTTCTCTTGGAAAATGATTTTATAAGGGGTAGAGTAGACCAAACTCTTTTCATTAGGACCCATAAGTCTCATACCCTACTAGTACAAATTTATGTAGACGATATTATTTTTGGTTCTACTGACTCCAAATTGTGCAGAAGGTTTTCTAACCTGATGCATTCTAAATTTGAGATGAGTATCATGGGTGAGCTATCCTTCTTCCTAGGATTGCAAGTCAAACAGCATGCTGAAGGCATCTTCATTTCTCAAACCAAGTATGCAAATGAATTGGTTAAGAAATTTGGTATGTCTGAAGCATCTTGTATGAAAACACCCATGCCTACTAATGCTGTATTGGATGCTGATGAACATGGGAAACCTGTTGATCAGACAACATATAGAGCAATGATTGGCTCTTTACTGTATCTTATAGCTAGTAGACCAGATATAATGTTTGCTACATGTATATGTGCTAGGTTCCAAGTAAGCCCTAGAGAGTCACACCTAACAATAGTAAAGAGGATTCTCAGGTATGTTAAAAGTTGTCCAAATCTATGTCTCTGGTATCCAAAAGATTCAGCATTTGATTTAACTGGATTCTCTGATGCTGACTATGCTGGATGCAGAATTGACAGGAAAAGCACCAGTGGAACTTGTCAGTTCCTTGGTGACAGACTTGTCTCCTGGTTTTGTAAGAAACAAACATCTGTGTCAACTTCAACTGCTGAAGCTGAATATATGGCTGCAGGCAGTTGTTGTTCACAAATCTTGTGGATTCAAAACCAACTCCTAGACTATGGCTACAACTTAGAGAAGTGTAAAATCTTTTGTGATAACACCAGTGCTATTTCTATAGCTCAAAATCCAGTCCTCCATAGTAGGACAAAACACATAGAGATTAGGCATCACTTCTTAAGGGATAATGTTGAAAAGAATAAAATTGAACTACAATATATCCCAACTGATTTACAAAGGGGAGATATTTTCACCAAGCCATTGGATGAAAAGAAAACACACCTTCTTCCTAAATCAGTTAGGAATGTTAGATGGAGGAAGTCTTAAATAATATCCAAGATTTTGAAAGCTTAAAAATTGACCAAGACTAGGCAAACATCCTGATTTTTCTTAGTATCTAGAGTTTCTCTGATCTCTGAACTGCGCTCGACGATTTTCCCCCAGATCGTCGAACGGAGATCGACGATTTCTGAAATCGTCGAACTGAGTTCAGTGTTTCTCAGATAGTATGAACTATCTCTTCCGGTCAACGATCGTCCAACGGCGCTCGATGATTTTATTCTCTGAACGATCGTCGAACAGAGCTCGACGCTCTCCAATATCGTCGAACGGAGATCGACGATGTTGAAGTCTCTTCAAATTCCTTTAGAAGCCTCGATCGTCGAACTGAGTTTAACGATCTTTCTAATTCTGCGTCGAACCCTAATATAAAATTCATTTTTCCCCGTCGTTCTCCTTTGCGCTTTCGATTTCTCTTCAAGAATTTTCTTTCCCTCCAAACAGTTCTGCACTTGGTCGTTTTGTTTGTTGAACTTTTGCAGGTACCCATGGCTGTGTCTACTACTGTTCTCACCGCAATGAAGTTTGATGCTGGTTTCGATATTGACATGGAATCCTTCAGCACAACTGACCAGGCTTTTCAAGATATTTTGGGATTATTCAAAGACCAGAACCTGACTGCCATTATGACCACAAGGATCAAGCTGGCATCTGAAAAGATAAAGGAATGGGTCTATACTGCCCATAATCAAGATAACAACACCATTGTTGGGTCTATATCTGGCACACAGGTACCCTTAACCCCAGCAATTTTAACAGAAGTTTTTGAGTTGAGAAATGGTGAAGATACTGCTGACTTGTCTGGAGAAGTGTATTCTGACCTGCTTGCCAGAATGGGTCATTCTGAGGCCAACCCTAGCAAGCTCTTCAAAAGGAACCTTTCTGTGGAATACATATTCATGGCAGATGTTGTTGGGAAAGTGCTACTGGCTAAGCACTCTGCCCATGATACAATTTCAAGGTATCAGCTCTGCCTCATGGGAGTTCTTGTAGACAGGAAAAATCTGCATTGGGGAGAAGTCTTCTTTGACCTTATCAAGAAGAAAATCAACAAAAGTTTTGTCAACTTTGGAAGGATCATTGTGGTGTTTCTGCAGCACAGGTGCCCTGCTTTGCTGGTCTCCTCTGGAATCCATATCAATGCTTCCAAGAGACTGTCTTGTGCCCTCTTTGGAAAGTGGGACAGACAAATCAGCAAGCCCAGCAGGCCCTCCTCCAGCACTCCTTCAGGTACAAGGACTCTAAGAGTCACTTCTCCACAGGTCTCTGCCCCTGCAGATGACCTGCCTGCTGTTGTTGCCTCTCCTCCTCCTCCTCCAATTCCATCCCTTCCCATACCATCTATCCTTACAACTCCACCCACCATCATCATATCCAGCCCCTCTCCAACATCCACACCATCTCCAGTACCTATTCTACCAACACCAGAAGATCACTTCCATCCATTATTCTCCTACCCTCCACCAGATGTCACTTCATCACCCTCCCATCCATCCCTCACCCTCATTGCTGATTCCTTTATGGATGACTCTCCATCATCTCCTCCTGAGCTACCCTCATCCTCCACTTCCTATCAAGACCTTCTACAGGAAATTATTGACCAACCCACATTCACCCCATTTATCTTCATCCCCCTATCCTCCATATCCACCTTACCCACATCTCAGCCATCTCTTCCCCCATTCACCAGCTCTCCTCTACCAGAAACCTCAGCTGCTCCTCCATCTTCTACCTCTGCTCCAGTCACCCTTGAGCAAGTAGACCTCTAAGCCCTTGCTGACAGGTTGTATGAGTTGCTTGCCCCCAGGCTCTCTCTTCTGTTGGAGACCTCCTTGGCTCCACTACACCTATTAGTGGCAGCCCTCTCTACTAGGCTCTCTTCTATATTCCCTCAGGCAGCCCCTACAGCAGTGTGCCTTGATCCAGCCTTGTCTGAATCTAGGCAGGGGGAGATGCCCTATGAAGTGAGTCTTCCTGCTGTTGCTGTTGCTGTTTCTATGAGCCTATCTGCTGCTGCTGCTGTTACTGCTGCTTCTTCTGCTCCTGCTCTTGATGCTGTTACTGTGTCTCAAGCACAAATTCCTTCTGCTGCAGTCCTTGCAATAGACCTCAGGTCTTTGCTATCAAATTTTGATCAGTTTTATTTCAGCTGTCTGCCAGAGATAACTGTTGTCCAGCCTCCAGAGGATCTATCCAAGTCACTTGTGCCATTCTCTTGCTGTGACCCAAGCATTATCACCTCTTTTGTCAACTCAATGTATGCTGCTGCTGAACATGTTGAAAATGTTGATGCTGCTGCTTCTTCTGAAGAAAGCATTATTGTTGCTTCTGATATTGTTGCCTCTACTGCTGCTGAAAATGTTGATACTGCTGCTGAAATTTCTATTATTGCTATTGAGCCTATTTCCAAGGAAATTCTTATGTCAGAGGCACCTAAATTTGAGCCTTCTGCAGTTTCTGATGATTTCTCTGCTGTTGTTTCTGCTGTTGTTAGTGAGACTGTTGCTGCTGCTGTCACTTCTCAAGAGCCTATAGTTGCTGCTGCTGTTGTTACTGCTTCTACTCTATCTGCTGTTGTTATTGCTTCAACATCTGCTGCTACACCATCTGTTGCCTCATCTGCTTCTACACAGCTCAAGAAGGATCTGATGAAGAAAATAGATGCTCTTTATGATGACCAGAGCTCTGAAAGTGATGAGTTCAGAACATAATCTGATGACTCTTCTGCTACCATTGCTAGGAAAAGAAAGGCAAGGATCAAAGCTATGAAGAGAGTACCTCCTGCCAAGGTCAAAGACAATAATGATATTTCATACTACATTCTACATGACTGCCCTATTACTGAATACTGGATGCAGTACTCCAAGAACCAACTGAAGGCAATGAAAAAGAAGAGAAAATATGAGAAGGGTTCCTCACAATTCCAACACTCTCATCCTCCTCCACCACCTCCTCCTGATGCAGGTGCAGGTGGAAGCTCTGCAGCTCAACCCCCAGCCAAAAGTCAGGCCCCCTATCAGCCTCATGCTAGATCTTATAATAGGGGAAGCCAATCCATGGGATCTCAATCCAGGAGAGGAGGATACAGACGAAATCAAAGAGATCTCCAAGTCTACTCCAAAGGGTACTCACGGCAACACCCATATTCTAGGGGAGGACAAATTTCAACTAATACAACATCTGGTCCTTTTCCCTACAAATTGAAAGAAACTATGTCTTCCAGGCCTCCTCAAGACAATCCTTCTAACAGATATGAGCCACCTGTACCTTTTGAGGATTCTGAGAATAATCCAACTGCTTGGACTGCAAGATTAAAGGAACTAGCTGCACTGGATCAGATCAAAAAGGCTAGAGAGCAAGGAAAAGATTCATCTAATTTCTCAACAATGTCTGAACAAAGAAAGAAAGAGTTAGAAAGATAGGCATCAAGCAAGTTCTTTGATTCTGACAGGTATATAGAATTGCATCCCGAAGCTGTAGTTCCCAGGCCAAAACAGCAAACATCTTTAGGTGCAGTAGATGATACCAGATCAAAGAAGGAAGCCCTCAATCCTAACAGAGAAATCAAACTTGTTAAGGGCAAGGAAAATAAATGATAATGTAAGGTGACATTCTCTGTGATTTCTGATTATCTGGGATGTTATATATCTCTGTGGTTCTGCAATGTCTAGCTTGTTGCCTTTCTGTTTTGCTGATTATATGTTGTTTTAATTTTTCCAAAGTTTGTAAATAGTAATCCTAACCCAAATAGGGGGAGATTGTTAGAACACCCTATTACTAATATGGGTCAGGATCACTATGTCTCTAGGAAACAAATGCTTGACCTCCTGTATAGCTCAATAGGTCAATTAGAATTGAGTCTAAGGGTTAGAAGTCTAGATTTGGAAGCTGCCCTGGAAACCAAGATTTTTTGTTTGGAGACTAAGTCATATCGTCGAGCTCAGCACGACGATTCGTCGAACTCCGATCGACGATCGTCTAGCTCAACTTCGACAAATCGTCGAACTCCATTCGACGATCGCTGAGCTCAACTTCATTATATCATCGAACTCCATTCGACGATCGGTGAGCTCAGTTCGATGATCTTGACTCAGCTTTGGATTTCTATCTCTGAGCTCAGTTCGACGATCTTTGAGCTCAGATTGACGATATTTTGCTGCTGTATATTTCCAGATCGCTGAGCTCAGTTCGACGATAGCAGAGCTCAGTTCGACATTTTCAGATAACTTCAAGGATGATTCTAGATTCAAATTCAAATCAGTTAAGGCATTATTCTGCAATTAATTCTGAGAATTTTCTAGCCGTTTTCATTCATTTCTGGACCAAGTTTCAAGGGATTTTCAAGGAATATTTCTATGGACTTTCCTCCAGAAGAGATTTTACAATTAAGGATGCAATTAATGCTGGCCAACGACTATTCTTCTTAGAGAATGTTTTTGTTCAGTACCAGAGAATAAAATAGAAGAATTTTTGAATCTGAAAAGAGAGATTACAGAAAAAACACAGACATACAGACACACATCAATAATCTTCAAAAAAAAATATTCTGTCTCAAGGAATTCTCAAGAACACACATCCAAGGAAATCAAGCTTTCTAAAATCTTCAGATCTCTCTTGTCCAAAGTGTTCAAGGCCAACATATTTCAAGACTCCAGACATTCAACATTTCAGCTATTGTTGAAATCATCTATTGCTAGAGTTCAATCTTTGAAGGCCTATCACCCTCAGCAAAGCTTTTCTTCCTAAAGATCTCAAGGATTCAGGGGGAGTTTTGACATCAACAATCCACATAGTCTTCTCAGTTGTTTGAGAAATAGAAGACTTCCATCACTCTCTCACCCCCTCTCTGTAAAGGGTTTCTCAAACTCCCTTCAAAAGTTTGAGCTTGGTTTTTGAGCACCTTGTCAAAAGCTCATTGGTGGCAAGACACCTGATCAAAAAATCTGTTTTGGTTTTTGAGCACCTTATCAAAAACTCATTGGTGCCCAGGACACCTGATCAACTCATCCTGCAGTGGATTCCTACCTAGGGTGGTAGAAGAGTGGATGTACCCAAGTTTAGGGGAACCACTATATTTCCTTGTGTCTTCTGGTTTTGCTTGTATTTATGTTTGTTTCTGGCCTTGATTATTCTGTGATTAGTTTTTGATTAGTTTAGTTCTGTGATTAGTTTTTAACTGCTTCCCTGCTCACACATATTACAATAATTGTTGTAAAAAGTTTCAAAGCACCATATACTCTATTCACCCCCCTCTAGAGTATATCAGATCTAGCTGCTCTTTCACTCCTATTTGAAGAAAATCTGCGCTTAAATAGAAGCAGGTCAGAAAAATGATCACGCACGGTTTGGAGTACGACCGTGCGTTAACCGTGCATTATTCACACGCAGAAAATAGCATGCGAGGAAGAAGCGTTGACCAATGCGTTTTACTCACGCATGGGCGCGTATGCCCGTGTGTGTAGGAAAACGCATGATTAACACCAGAGAGCAGGAAATCCCGGTAAGCAAGTGGAACCATGCATTTTACTCGCGCACGGACACTTCTACCCGTGCGTGAACAAATCATACGGTTAATCACAGAGTGCAGGAATTCAGAGAACAATATGCAGACCGTGCGATTCTTTCTAGCACAGTTTGGCTGAAATCGTGCAGGAACAAAATGCACGGGTAACCGCAGACGTCCCCAGGATTGTTGTGTATAACGCACGATTACATTGAAACAATGCGCGAAGAATTTCGTATGACTGTGCATTTTACACAGGAACTGGAATTGGATTTCCGGACAGCTCGACAACCGGAACAACAATAAATCCACACAAACAATCATATAACTTAGAATAAATAAGTAAGAGGAGCTCCAAGAAATTACCCTCAACACAAGAGTGCGCAATCGCACACCATTTTGGACCAAAACAAAGCACTTAGTGTGATAGACTGTATAAATGAAATATCAACAATAACATAATAAAAGTGAAGTGCAAGTCCGTGAAAAATAGTCCAGATGAGTCCAAAAAACCCTATATAAATCGGACTCATCACACCACCATACTTAAACATTTGCTATTCCCGAGCAAATCATCACTAAACGGAGTTTAAGAAAGCTAGTTGACAAATCTATTGCCTAAATAGAGTACCATACAAAGTCATACCCTCATCTTCAAAAAATAATAGTAGAAAACTCATTTATACATGCATAATAATTTCTAATTCCTGCAAACGTAAAGAAGATATTACAAATACTCCTAAAGTGAATCACGGTGAATCATTCGGCTGCACGTAGAACGAAAGCAGAAGGACAATGGGGCGAGCATTGACAAAGATCAGGTCTTAGGACAATCTCCAAAGGAATCCACCAATGTCGGTGAACATATGCTTGATCGTTCATACTCTCTCCACGACACTAGTTTGACTCAAACGCGAATCCGTAGGACTTGGAGTATAATATTGGTTTAGGCGAAGGCAGGGTATACAAAGATAAACAACACAGACACGCACACCCAAAATGAGACCACCCGAAAACACTCACAGATATACTCAACGACAAACACGCGCGGCGCACCACCAGACTTGGACTTTTGACGGTGTGTGCACGCTCATAACGATCACAATACCAAAATTTCACAACTCTGTAACAAATGTTTTCATTTTTTTTTCTTCCTTTATTCGTCATTGAGAATTTCTTTTCTAATTCATTTCATTTAATTTTTTTGGTTTAACCAAATAACCAAAACAAGCCGAAAACACGACAACACCATAAGCGACACAAACACCCACATAACTGCGACACATAACGGATACAAACTACAATAAAACAAACTAACCAAGCTACCACATTTAGATGTATGAGTAGGAAAGGCTATATGGCTTTGGTAGCGAGGTGTAGGGATGTCAAAAGAATGGACAGGCTCAACGGGGATAGCAACGGATAGACGTCGGGAATGATCCAAGGCTCAAACTAGACAAAGTGATGACCTACATTATGCACGCACTTGACTAACCATGTAACCATACTTCGAGAGTAGCTAGGGGTAAGTTCTTAGCCACCAAGAAAGACAACCCTTCCTCCTGACTCGAGCAATACAAGGCTATTGAACTCCCACACACATTCCTACACCACCGTTTTATTCATAACCAGATTCACAACTATACTACCGTAAACAAAATCTACGCTAATAGAAAAATAGAAACTATAAGCATATAAAGAATTTTAATCTACACAGACTCTAAGTGAGCATGAGTGCATGCCTAGGAACACTCTGGAAGTCAACATTTTACTCCATCATGCAATCCTAAGTCAACACATCATTCTTTATTCTGCGCACAAGTGATAAACAAGCTTGGCGCGTGCAAGTGCTTAAGTACACGTTCTCAAGTGGGTGTTGTGGAGTGCAATGCAAATGCAAATGATATAACAATAAAAGCTTCTAGTATGTCAGTGGAATGTGCACGTAAGCGGATAACAACTCGAGTCTCTCCCCCACCAGACTTAATCTATACAACCTAACACAAGATTTGCAATAAAAATAATGAAATATAAGTCGGGGCAGAGGTTACCCCATACTAAGAAAATAAGCATACCAGAAGATGCGAGAAAGCTTGAAGCTAAACTTGCAAAAATTTCACTCACTCCGCCGAACAAGTGAAGGGCTAACTTGCAAAAGAGCTCCATCAAAAATTGTATATACAGTGGTAATATCATATTTAATGTAATCTATGCTTGCAAGTTATTCAGCTACATAAAATCATGACATATCCAAATAAACGAAACACAGTACCATACGTGGGTAGGGTACTGAAAAATATAACTAAGAACCACCCTAGGGACGAAGCCCTTGCTGAATAATGTTAAGTACATAATTAGTTAAATAAAGAAACATGCAAACATAAGGAAACACATAAAAACCCCATCCGGGGAGAGAAGCAATAATCACTCGGGCTGCTGCGAAGAAGATGGAGGCGGTGGTGGAGTACGAGCATGCGAAGTAGAAGCACGAGCGGGGGCAGTAGGTGGCACCTGAATAAATTCAATAAGTCGTGCAACCATGCCGTGCTGCTGGCTCATCAGCTCCTCCATCTGCACCTGCCACGCATAGGAGTTAGGATAATCCTCCGCAAAACTACTGCGATGTGGGGCAGAGGCAAAAGAAGGCGCTGGGGCCAAGTGCACGAGATGGATCGGAGCGACATCGTCGGGCCAGCAGGACTCCGAAGAGGATCCAACATTAGTAGAAGAAGCCCTAGCCGGCTGTGCATGCTCCACTGAATGAACAATGTAGCGCCAGGTAACTCCAGCAGAAACGTGAAGAACCATCCTGAAGGCGATCATTATGGTGGCCGCGATAAAATCACCACGAGAGACGGGAGTCATGGCAAGCAAAGCATCAAAAACTTCCAATCCCTCGGCGATTCGAGTAATAAAGTGTGAACCACCGATAGCCTTCAGAGGGACGTACGTGGCCTGGTGCAGGAAGTAATCAGCAAGGACCCGGCCGAGGTGGAGAGGAACACTATGGTGCATACTGTATAGGTAGAGAAGAACCGACCACCCCACTACATTCTCACTCATCAAGCGGGCATTGATGCTATGCCCGATCAAGTGCTGAACATATTGGAGCGCGTGGGAGATGATATGGGATGACTTGGCTGAATGTGCCTCGTATGGCTGTGACAGCCCGGTGATCTCCTGCCAGAATGTGTGGGGAGATATACCAGTTGGGAACTAATGGGGTCGTAACAGAATGTCCGACTAGGTGAGTTCGTCAACCGTGTATATCCCAGCATAAACGGCGAGCATACCCACACTGATAATATAAGTACGAAGTTCATCCAGAATGTTACATACGTGGACTCTCCGATTGTCACGTCACATCGTTTTACAATGCGGAAGGTGGAGAGGAACTCGAGCGTGAGTTCACGAAACCAGGTGTCCATAAAGGAGAAGAGGTGACGCCACAGACCCACGTCGAGCAAGCGGTCCACATCCAGATTTAGTCCGACGATCGCGAGCTCCTCGTCCGAAACATAAAAAAAAATCCAAAAATGGTTTTTGGACCAACCGTTCAAACCGCGTGACCATCTCAAGCCGCCCAAATCAAAGCATCCGCTCTGCTTCTTCGGTATCCACCGGCACAATCGGAGCTTCTTCCGGCTTCACAGGAGAAGCATTCCGCCTAGTGGAGGAGGAAGCACCACCGGAGCCGCCTAACTTGATAATCACCCGCTTAAATCTCATGGAAAAGAAGAGAAAGAGAGAGGGGAGTGGAGAGAGAGGAAAAATAGGGGAGGATGTGGAGGAGAAGTAGGAGATCTCGCCGGAGAAAATGGAGGAGAAGCGGGCGTCATAGCAGCGACACGAGAATTATGGTGAGTGTGCATACAAAATGCCCGATCGAGCATTTTTATAAATAAAAAATGCACTGTCATGCGTTTATGCTGCACACGTTTTCCCCAAACAATGTGTTTTGCACAAACAGCCAGATTCAGATAATTTTCTCCGGGAAGCCTCATCCTGCAAAAACAACAAGCAAAACAATAGCAAATAAAACAATGAACCTCCCGAGAGACAAGGCAATCTGCCCGAAATAGGCGTAAACACACAAAATTCTTGCAAGCATGCATTAACGTTAAAAAAAGTTGTACAACACATAAAATAATTTTTTAAAACTGTAAAAATAACTAACTATACCTACTCCTAGATACGTACTGGGGTTATTGTCCACCCAGCACGACTTGTTCGGATAATAAAAAGTTCTAGATAATGGGGCTATGAAACAAAAGATGCGTAGGTAACTGATCGAATATCTGTTGCGGTAGCGAGTACCGGTACGAAGATAATGCAGTGACCCCTCTACCTAAGTAATAATACCTGCCCAACTCAGGTAGAGGAAATAAGAAACAAGAAGAGGAGGAGCACTAGTCCTCGTTAATCTCATCACAAGCTAAATCCTTGCCTAGCAAGGCATTATCCACCGCAGGTCCACAGGAGGCGATGGCGATGACAGGGGCTTCAGCTGCGAAGGAGGTAGGAACCTTCTCATACAGGCAGATGCACTCGCCGATGGCTTGAGCACAAGGCTCATCGTCATCCAAACATACCCGGGAGACTCAACCCACACATGATCAGATAAAGAAGGGGGGGCAAGTAATAAATGAGAAGAAAAACTAAAATGTACATAATATGGGAGAGTGATCCCGGTATCACTCTTAGTAGGATCCGAGCACAAATCACTGTCGGTATCATATGAGTCGTATCGGGGGGAATCCGAGAACTCTAGGT
Source organism: Platanthera guangdongensis (assembly GCA_039583875.1). Lineage (NCBI taxonomy): Eukaryota > Viridiplantae > Streptophyta > Magnoliopsida > Asparagales > Orchidaceae > Platanthera > Platanthera guangdongensis. The sequence continues at coordinate 59,304,336 of CM077160.1, read as the reverse complement.
CCGTGGTGGTAAAAGGTACCGCCTCATCGAGTAAAGAGGTGAAAACCTCCGCATCAGATAGAGGATACTCCTCATCCCACCGGGGTGCATCATAGTGTTCCGAAGATCCACATTCTCCGTCGAAGATAGTAAAATTCTCATCCCACTTCGATGCAACCTCAGGCACCAAATCACCAACAAATACGACATCATCAGCCGACTCACACAAAAAAGGAGTATCACGATCAAGCAAAAATTGCGGAGGGGCAAAACTGCTCTCGAAACCTGGCATTGAATGAGCAGACCCCATCATAAAATCATCCGCTGACACCTCCCCGTCTATTGGAACAATCTCTACGTCCTATACAGGTGCACCCATGTGTTTCTGATCCTCCTTTTGCTGGCCAACACCAAAGTGATCGTCATCACTCAAGGGAAGCTCGTAAAAAGGGAGCGAGGGACCCATAAAAGATCTGTATGTGGCAAGAGATTCTTTAGTAATCTCAACGAGCAATAAACGAGCAAGATATGTGATGTCATTGTATGGGCCCGGTAACACCCTGGTAGACATGTCCACATTAGTCCTCTATAAACGGGGGTTGCTGTACATACACCCACAGAGGGAGAAAAGTTGCACAGACGGGGGAAATCCTTCAATATGTGGCCTATACCTTGACATAACAAACACCCAATACAATGCTTGACATTGAAAACAACCAAGGCGTCAATGTATCGATGCAAAGTGTCATAGAGACGACACTCAGCTACAGAATACATTGCGAACAAAAATATTTGCCGAATGTGTGCTACACAACTTAGAATAAAAATAACACGAACCTGCTTTCTAAATCAAAAATCAGAAAAGGGACAAAGGGAAATAAGCAAAAGAAACGGTAAGCAACTAAAATAATAAAAAAACAACAATCAAAAGACTTCATTTCAGAAAACTCACGCGGCTGTGTTCCCCGGCAACGATGCCAAAAACATGATGAGCTTACGACAAGTGTACCGCTCGGTTAAGTAATATAAAATGGGGAGGCTTTCCCAAGTATCGAATCTCTCAAGGAACACCATTAGGTGGAGTTGTCATTCAAGGAGGACTTGAGATTGAAGTCCTTAGATCGAGGTCACTAAGGGGTTTGGTTTTAGAAGCAAGAAAATAAAAGCTAATTAAATCAACTCCTATGCATGTCGCTATGCGCTGCTTCGCTCGCCGGAATGGAGGAAAATACAGGCGTAGGAAGTGAATATAAAGGCGGATTGAGGGTCGCAAAGACCTCGTCGCAACACGCGCCTCTAGCAATCGCTAAGCGCCAGAACCAACTATGGCAGCGGGCGGAAATATAAGCGCTGCACAATCAACAGAAGCAGTAAAACGATAAAGATTCACATATACATAAAACTAATAACGCTTACAACTAAAGTGCCACATCAAATACATATAAAGATTTATCCGCGCATATACATCAATAAAGCAAGAACAAGGCAAGAAATAGACCGAATCCGAAGGCTCATCGAGGGGTCGCAGAAGGAATAGCCGCGTTGTCAATCTGCATCCACGCTCGGTCCTCAACTATGTCCAGGGTAGAGAAGGCTGTCACTACCCTCCAATGGACTCATCTTCTTCGTGTCACGATCTGAAAGAAGGTTGCAGGCTTCCATTTGCTTGACGGATACGACGTCAAAACTTACAATACAGCAAGGAAGTGAAGGAGCAGGCCGAGAGAAAGCACCAGTGAGAGGTAAGCTTTGCGAGCATGGCTTGAGCTCCTCTCCTTAGTGGAAGATGAACGGTAGAGGAGAAAGGACGGAATTTTGCCCTAAAACAGAGGCATGAATGGCAGAAAAGTGGAACCTCCTGTTTGGAGGAAAATCTGTGCTCAATTAGAAGCAGGTCAGAAAAATGGTCACACATGGTTTGGCGCATGACTGTGCATTAAACGTGCTTTTTTACAAGCAGAAAATAGCCTAAGAGGAAGAAGCATTGACCCGTGCATTTTACTCACGCACGGGCGCGTATGCCCGTGCATGAAGGAAAATGCACGATTAACCCCAGAGTAGGAAATCCCGGTAAGCAAGTGGAACCGTGCATTTTACTCGGGTATGAGCACTTCTGCCCGTGCGTGAACAAATCGTACGATTAACCACAGAGCGCAGGAAATCCTAGAACAATATACAGACAGTGCGATTCCTTCTCACATAGTTTGGACGAAACCGTGCGGGAACAAAACGTACGAGTAACCACAGACGTCGCCAGGATTGTTGTGTATAACACATGATTTCACTGAAACAGTGCGTGAAGAATTTTGCATGACCGTGCGTTTTACACAGGAACTCGAATTGGAATTCCGGACATCTTGACCACCGGCACAATAATAAATCCACACAAACAATCATATTACTCAGAACAAACATGTGCGAGGAGCTCCAAGAACTTACCCTCAACACAAGAGTGTGTAATTGCACACCACATTGGGCCAAAACATAACACTTAGAGTGATAAACTGTATAAATGAAATATCAACGATAACATACTAAAAGTGAAGTGCAAGTGCGTGAAACCTAGCCTAGATGAGTCCGAAAAATCCTATATAAATCAGACTCATCATAAAGAAATAGTGAAAAACAACTGATAGCATCATTCTACAACATATAATCTTACAAAAGAAATATAACATAACTTATAAAAAGGCCCATATAGATTCATAATTTAAGGGTTGGTTTAATTGAAAGTAACTCGTCATATAGAAGTGCACATATAAATTTATATGATTAGGACCTTATGCAATTATGGTTTATGAATCATCCTTGCAACTAATGCACTCAGTTTTGCTATGTCGATATAGTCCTTAGTTCCCACTTTTCGAGCAGGTAGCTAACCTCTTAAGCGTCATCCATCATGGCCAAATGATGACCGTAGAGTGGGTGCCTCCACTACTAGGCGGGTACCCACACTACCAGTCCTAAGCATATGTATACCTCATCGCTAAGAACACAATAGCGGATCCCGTACGTACTACGGCTCAGAGGGGTCTCAGGTAGATATACACCAAGAACATGGCCCATACTAGCCTATCATCATGGCACGAAAGGAGCCTCTCGGAGCGTATCACCAAAGGACCAATCCCAACCATCCACTAGCATGGAAGGAGCCTTGTGAATGAGCATCAAGGATCAATCGCAACTGCCCAAGGTCAATCTGTGAACTCCCATCAATTTTACGACTAGCGAGACCGTAGATCTGCCACACTATCCTTAACCTAGTATTATGACACCGCGTGTCAACACACACTGCATGAAACTTCACTTAGCCATGCCATCAAACATCCAAGGGCTCCAGCTGATCCCCTTCTCATCATTACCAATCCATTGCTCAAAATCACTCAATCCTACCTTAGCATGGGAGGCTAATCTTCTTTGTTGTAAATCCCGCCATAACTTCATTATTTGAGATAAATGACTAAGACATCACATGGCCATGGGCATTTTCTCATCTAGCCCTTCTTTTACAAATTCGCATACACCCGCATATCTATCATACGACTTTCCGCAAATTATGTTTCATTATACCCTTAAGCTTCGACATGATAAACATAAACTTGCAAGGAATACATCACACATTGTCTAAATAATTGTAAATCACCACATAGCTATAGGCTACACATTCATGAACTGTGCTTCACAAACTCTTCCAAACCTATAAAATTCATCGCGTTGTTATTAAGTGCATGTTTATCGGATTTTAGGGATAAATCGTTTATAACAAAGGTTCACCCAAAACCATTATCTTATCGTGGTTATATATAATAAATTCACCCAATCCAAAAAATCATTTGGCTACGATCTTCCTATTGGACCCAAACATTTGGATGCACGTCTAACACATAACTTACTTCGATAGAAACTCTATCCCGATCTTCTGTTAGTTTAGACAAATCATAACCTACACATAATAATTACAACATAGCCAATTCGACTTAACATTCCTAGGGCCATAAGACTCCCACAAGAATGGTCAACCATCCGATGGAAAGGCATTTCCAAGTTCTATAACTTTTATATTCAGAGAAATACCAAGAAATAATCAGATCATGGCTTAAATCGAGCATGAAGCCTGCAGCATACAAAAAATAGATTTATGCATTCATCTTAAAGTCAAACAAATGGCATCGGTTCATCTTCTTCCTCTAGTCATTCATACAAAGTTTCATTCAGCTCTTCCTCCTCCCTTATTCACCGTCCATAGACCACCATTCATCTCGAAACTAAGTCCATCATCTTCATATTAAAGAGAGGAATGGTTGAAGACAACAGAACCCCAGGACAAAGGTCCTAGCGTGGTCTCTTCCTATGAGATCTTTATTTCGCACCAAGTCAAGCTCTTTTGAGCTGACATCTCTCCTCTTTCATAACTAAAGATCTAGTACCAAGGGATAGGGTAGGAAGCTCACCTCATTTTCTGCCATAGGTCTCGTTATCCTGTTTGGCTGCATTTTTGGTTTCCTCATCGGTATTGTTCTTCACGGTGAGGGAGAGTTCTTCCTCTAGCAAATCCGACTCCGACAACTTCCTCATTTCCATCGATCTTGGCACAACATCGATGCGGCAAAATAATGGAGACAGCTATGGTTTTCGAGTAAACCTTTTAATAGGGAAATATTAGTGTTAGGGTTACTCTTCCACGTGTCATTCTATCATTGGACTGCCCATTATTACATTAAATAAGACCATTTGAGAAGACCGAACATAAATAGTCACTAAGCACATATCCTTAACCGGTTCAACCCGAATGCATTATCCTGCAAAACAGCCTGTGCCGAAAATATTCTAAGTTAGATTTGTCGCATATGTATATATATACATACTTGACCAATCGCCAAAAACTTGAAAATAGTTTCCGATGAATTCGTAGAGTATCTCCGATGATATTCGACGAATAGTACAATATTCGTATGCATCGAGTATCACTCAATGCTTCATCGAAAGGTGTCGTGATCACTCAAAACTTCTTGATGAATCCCACTGGCCGAAAACTTTCTAAGCACAAGAGTCGTATGCGTCGAGTTTCACTCAACATTTCGTCGAAAGGCATCGTGATCACACGACGCTTCTCGACAAATCCCACTGGTCGAAAACATTCTAAGTACAAGCGTCGTATGCATCGGGTATCACACGATGCTTCGTCAAAGGCATTTGATCACTCGATGCTTTTAAGTCCAGTCGACGCAGTCGACACTTCCTAAATCCTGTATTATTCTAAGTGAAATTCTTCGTATACATCGAGTTTCACTCGATGCTTGCCCACCAGTCGATGCACTCGTCACTTATTGAGAAGCGTCGTGAACACTCAACTCCTATTACCAGTGCACTCCGAGCAAGAGTCAACTTCTCTTGACACAAAATGCGTGCGAGGGGTCTATCACGAATCAGGACATTACAAATCCTATAAATAAAATAAAATATATCGTCCCCGAAATCAGGCTAGGTCTTTGGGGGAAAACAAAGTATTAAGAATACAAAGCATGTGTTTAAGTTTACCTTGGGGAAACAACTCCGGGTAGTTCTTCAGCATCATGTACACTGGCTCCTAATTATGCTCCTCTCTCCCATGATTAGACCATTGGACCTTCACCAAAGAAACACTCTTTCGCAGTAACCTTCTTGTCTCGGTGTCCACTATCCGCACCAGCTCTAATCGAACAGACATATTAGATACCATTGTTATATTTGTAGTGGGGTCATGCTGATCGGGCCATAGTACTGCCTTCCGAAGAGATCACACATAAAAGATGTCATGCAAATTTTCCAGCTCAAGTGATAGCTCTAGCCGATAGCCCAATGGGCCAATACACTCTAACATAACATAAGGCCCCACATACCTCGAGCTGAGCTTCTTTCTACCGCGCACACATCACACTCAATGCATTGGCCTGATATTCAAGAACACTTTGTCACCCACTTGAAATTCCACCATCCGGTGCTTTGCATTATAGTACTTTGCTTACCGACACTGCGCCTCTAGTGTGTGGTCTCGTATCAATCTAACCATGGCATCAGTGTCATCAATATATTCCACACCCAAAGTCTTTGGGTCTTCATCGTACACCCAAAATAATGGAGTTCTACACCTCCTCCCATAATGTGCTTTGTATGGTGCCATTCTGATCCTAGCTTGATAACTGTTATTATATGAAAACTCTACTAGTGGCAAAAGCATTTCCCACAGCTTGCCCCTATCCAACACACACAATCTCAACAAATCTTCCATGTTTCTGATGGTCCTCTCATACTAACCATCGGTCTGAGGATTAAAAGACATATTGATGGTAAGGCAGGAGCCCATATATGCTTGAACTGCCCTCCATTCCTTGGAAGTGAAGTGACCATCGCGGTCTGAGATAATTGTCTTGGGCACCCCATGATGCAACACAAATTGCACCCCAAAGAGACGCACCAAAACATCAACAAGCATCTCCTTCTTCATCGGAATAAACTTGGAAACCTTCGTCAAGCTATCGACATTCACCCAGACTGAATTGTTCCCAAAGCACGAGCGAGGCAACCCGTGGACAAAATCCATGGAGATATCTTCGAACTTCCACTTGGGGATGGGTAATGACTGTAATAATCCTCTCTGGATCTTACACTCCACCTTCACCCTTTGATTGGCCTCACAGTGTGTAACATAGTATTGAACAGCTCTCTTCATTCCTAGCCATAACCTGGTGTTTGACAAGTCATTATACATCTTGGCAATCCCTAGATGCACTAAATACGAGGTGCAATAAGCCTCTCTCAAGATGTCCTCCCAGATTGAACCACCCTCGGGAGTATAGGGCCTACCACGAAAATGAATGAGGCCTTCCTTTAGAGTATACTATTCGGCAGATCCACTCTCAATTGCCTTAAACACAGGGGCTAGAGCAGAATCGTTCGTTTGCTCTACCCGGATCCCCTCACGGATGTCATATACTATACTAAAATAACCAAGTATTACGTATACGCCTCAAAATTATTCTTACATACCAGAGAAGTTCCCATCTCCTAAAGCACTCAAGTCACTTGCATACCCATCATTCGAGACTCGGGGCTCGACGCTGGTATCTTCTCCTTAATGCATCTTCTATAGAGGTTGCTTTCTCAGGGTGGTAGTTTAACGTAAACTCATAATCACACAAGAATTCTGGTGGAAGAATATTCGCAAAGAGAATAAAAACCGAACTAGCAATCCAACGAGGCAAGTATACTTATCAAATTGTAGCTAGGGGACACAAGTGTCTTATTAAAATCCGGGAACTGTTGAGTAATCTTACTCACACGAAAACTATTATCTTATCGAGAGATTGTTTTAGGATTAAAGAGAAAGCTAAATGCGATTAAGAAATGAAATATTACGCTAAAAAGAGAACAACTTGCAGTTAAAGAGAGAGCTACTAAAAGCGATTACAACGAGGGGTTGAACAATGATAAAGAAAAGCACTTGATCGAGAATCACATTGGCTAAAGTTGATCAAAAGCATGCGATAATAAACTCTAACTTAATAAGGCAAAGGACCTTGACCGTGGAGGTTCCAAAAGCATGAACACGCTTCTCTCGAAGTCATGCCCATCTGAATTTTGGAAGGTCCGACCGAACTCTTGTCCAAATCGGAGGCCTAAAGCTCGCTTTACGCTGTGAACCTCGCTATTGGATTTCACTCCAATCTAGGAGATTTAATGTCTGCCTTTCTCGAGGGGTGCATGCAACTCTCTTTAGTCTTGAGCGTTCACTCCAAACTACGAGGCTCTCGGCTAACTAAAAGTGTAAACAAAGATGGAAAATATACATCGATAATATATCTCCAAACATGATTAATCAAAGGTCTAAGCCTTACAAAGAAAGAGCAAACTAGAGCATCATAACTTAGTCAACTCGAATCTCGGATCATCAAGATCGAGTACAAGGAAAATTAGTTACTCATGGTGAATTGGAGGGAGTGAGATGAGTAGAAGTGCATGTAACCAAAAATAAAGACAAGAAAAATTAAACAAACTTATATTAAATTCAAATAGAGAGCTACACTTGAAATATAAAAATATTACAATTGTAGGAAATGAGAACTAAGCATGCACTAAAACTAAAATTGAAATTACACTAAACTATTACAGAAAACTAAAATAAAAAAAATAGAAACATTAAAATAAAAAAAATAGGAGAGAGGAAGAACAATATAGGAGAAATGAAAATGGCAGCACTTCCGCTCTCCCAAAATTCTATATTTTTTCTCAATGTCCGGGGCTCTATTTATATAGTTTTTAAGGAGTAGGAAATGCATTAAGCCATGCACGGGAATTGACATCGGTACTGGTTGTGGTGGGAAAATATGATTAGATGGGTACGGGTGACGTGCATTAATGGCGGCAGCAGGCTTTTGGAAGAGCGGGACTTATCCTCTGGCAGCAGATGAGCTCGACAAACTGGAGAAGTGGGCTCGACAAAATCAGAGGAGAAGGAGGGAGAGCTCGATGAAATTGGAGGAGTTCGTCGAACGCAGAAAGTGAGTTCGACGAACGTCGAACGAAGAAAGAAGGTGGGAGATCGACGATCGTCGAATGAAGAGAGAAGGGAGAGATCGACGATTGTCGAACGTAGAAAGCGAGATCGACAAAGTGGCTGAAGGCCAAGTTAGACAATTTGAGTTCGACAAAATCTAGAAAGAAGGCGAGTTCGACGAATTTGAAGACGTTTGTCGAACGCAGAAAGAAGGCTGGGTCGACGATTTAAGCTGAGCTCGACGAACTGGCTGAGCTCGACGAAATGCGCTCGACAAAATAAGCTCGACGAAAAGGATGTGTTCGATGAATTCTTGAGAGAAGGGGAGTTCGGTGAATTCTTGATAGAAGGCGAGTTCGATGAATTTGAAGATGTTCGTCGAACGCAGAAAGAAGGTTGGGCCGACGAATTAAGCTGAGCTCGACAAACTGGCTGAGCTCGACAAAATGCGCTCGACGAAAGGCTGTGTTCGACGAATTCTTGACATAAGGGGAGTTTGTTGAATTCTTGACAGAAGCCGTGTTTGATGAATTTGAGGACATTCGTCGAACGCAGAACGAAGGGGGAGATCGACAAATTAAGTTGAGATCGACGAAGTAGCTGCGCTCGACGAAATGAGCTCGACGAATGCCTGAGTTCTACGAATTCTTCTAAGATCGACGAAATGGTTTCTAGCAGCAATCTTCCTTAGTATCAGGCTACACGCCCGGTGACACGCCCAGGGAGGGCATGTAAGGGGGGCGTGTCAGGACATTTTGGCCGAAAACTGAGAAAATCTGCAAAAAGAATAGAAAATATTAGTGGTATTAAAATATATAAAAAACGAGGTCAAAATAAAACTTTACAAACATGATTTCTATATTAAAAACTAATAATTACCATAATAGTTTAGACTACAAAACGTATTATCAAACTTCCCCAAGCATAAGTTTTGCATGTCCTCAAGTAAAAATATAAAAACTAGTTAACATAAAAGTTTCTAATCAGGAAAATTCTAATTATGCTAACACAAGTACCATGTGAAATTCTAAGTAGGGAGAAGGTGAAACGTAAACCTAAAACAATTACTTAAACATGGTTTAACAATTTATAAACTTTACTAGCAAAAATAGATCATCCAAAATTTTAACAAAATTCTTTAAATAAATTTAAGCAAAGCAACAAAATGAAAAAAACGCATTGAGTTGTTACTATATCCAAGGGACACATTACAACTATATCAATCAAATAACAAAAATCTAAATTTAAGTCCAAAACTATACTATTTTACTTTTCTTCTTTACTTAGGTAATAAATAAAAATCAAAAGAATGAATCAAAAAGACTTATTAGGTCTGAAACACTTGGTTTAGGTATATAATTAGTTATGGAATTCAAAGATAAACATGAAGGCTTAAAATCACACTAAACCAAAATAATGAGTTTCAAAAATTTTCATCATAAATAAAATATTTTTCTTTTTTTTCCTTTTCATTTTCTTTTCCTTTTTTTTTCTTTTTCTTTCTTTCTTCTTTTCAAAACAGAGCCCATAAATAATTTGTCCTTTCACTTTGAAATTGGCCAAACAAAAGTAAACACTACTTTTGAGCCTACATTTTTCAAAAAATTCTCCAATCATATCACAAAAATATCCCTATCATAATTATGAAATTTTTAATGAAACTCAAAAAGTTAGTGTGATTAGATAGGTTTGAACATTTTAGCTTTGCTGAAAATGAGATGATAAGTGGAGCTAACAATTAAAATAAGAAAAAGGCTGAAAAGCAACTAACTAGGAAAAAAAATTTTAGGTTGGCAAGGAGGCTCAAACAAAAACAAAAACTGCCTAAATCATTTTCATGCTTCTAAATTTATCTAAATCATAGTTTTGAAAAATTTTCAAAAAGCATGTCCTAGATAATAAAAGAAGACTAATGAAAATATCTTGAAAATAGAAATAATAGGCGCCTTCGATCGTTCACATCTACTACGCTAATCAAAAGTTGACATTACAAAAATTATCCAGAAAAGAAAAGGAAAATAGTGGATGAAATATTTTTAAGAAAGTAAAGAGAATAAAGAATGAAAAACCAAAATAGAAATGCGAGTTTTAGAAAAATGTTTCACATTAACATGCTATCACGAATTAGAAACACAGCAAGACCAACATTTTACTTATGAAACATAATTAAAAAGATTGATTAGAAATATTATAATTAGCTAAGTCGTTATATGGAATATTGAGAAAAACAAAAAAAACAAGGGGTACTATTGAAATACCAAAATCGATTAAACTAAACAAATAACATATATATATAAATATATATATATTGAAATATTCTCTTTTTTTGGATTTTTAAGATATTCTCTTTTTTTGTATTTTTAAGATATATATAATTTTTTTTTACTTTGATTTTTTTAAAGGAAACAAAATAAAGACAAGAGAAGGAGAAAATCCTCCCCCAACCTTAAAATTGACATTGTCCTCAATGGAGAATGGAAGGGAAGGAGAGAGAGAGAAATTAAAACAAAAATGAAAGTACAGAATTGAAAAACAGGTACTTTCCCAGATTTATGAGTCATGAAAGGTTGATTGATGTCGCTCCCCCATGATAGCGTTTTGGATCTTCATGAAATGACTTCTTCGGACTTCGTGATGGATTCAACAGCATTGGAGCAGGCGATCGCAGAAGCTTCAGTTTGTCAGAGCCATTCGAGGCAAAAAAGTGTAAAATAAAAAAATTAGAAAAATAACTTAGGTTGCCTCCCAAGTGCGCCTTTTTTTAAAACGTCGTTTGAGCTCGACGTAATAAAATAATATTGTCCAAAAGATTATTGTCCAAAATAATAATGTCCAAAATAATAATCAAAGTTTTTAACAAAAGTAAAGAGTCTTAAGCTAGTTAGAGTTCATGCAGAATAAAATTTACAATGTTTGGACTGACATCATCACCACAGAAATAAAGTTTAAGATGCCGCCTATTCACTTTGAACTCACCCTTATCAGAATGTGAAATTAAAACAACAGCATACGAAAAAAACTTCTTTAACAGTAAATGGCCCAGACCATCGTGATTTTAACTTGCCCGGAAATAAACGTAAACGTGAATTATATAAAAGAACTTGGTCGACCGGCTTGAAGGTTTTTGGGTGCCTTAAGTGTTTGTCGTGAAAACGTTTCATCTGCTCTTTATAAAATTTGTTATTTTTGTAAGCGTAAGAGCGCCACTTGTTGAGCTCATTATGTTGAAATTTTCTAAGGTCGCCGACAGAGTGGGGATCAAAATTTAAAAACCATATGGCCCAAAAAGCATGGTGTTCTAATTCTACGGGTAAATGACACGATTTTCCATAGACCAACCGATATGGCATACAACTGGTGGCGGCTTTCTATGCTGTTCGGTTGGCCCATAGAGCATCGTCTAATTTGGTTGACCAGTCTTTTCTAGAGGTGGAAATAGTCTTTTCTAAATTTTATTTAAGCTCTTTGTTCACTATTTCGACTTGTCCGTTAGTTTGTGGGTGGTAGGTAGTTGAAAGCTTATGCGTAACACCGTATTTAATAAGATTTTTTGAAAACTGTGCCTTACAGAAATGTGAACCCCTATCGCTAACGATGGCACGTGGCATACCGAATCGAGAAAATAATTTTTTCAAAAACATAATTATGACTCGGGTGTCGTTAGTAGGAAGAGCTTGGGCTTTAGCCCATCGTGAAACATAATCTAGAGCAACAAAAATGAATTTATTCCCGAAGCTAGAAGGAAGGGGGCTAACAAAATAAATTCCCCAGAGGTCGAAAACTTCGCACTCAAGGAAATAATTTTGCGTCATTTCATTTTTATTTGAATTATTTCCCGACCGTTGGCAACTATCACACCTACTTACAAAGGCTTGCACATCTTTGAATAGGCTAGGCCAGTAAAAACCCGCACAAAGCACTTTGTGAGCGGTGCAAGAAGCTTGATAGTGACCACCTGTCGTTCCTTCATGCAAATGTTTTAAAATATTTAATCCTTCTTCAAAAGAGACATATTTCCTTATCACTTGGTCCACACAAACTCGAAAAAGATGCGGGTCCTCACAAAAGAGTTCTTCAACTCAGAAAATAATTTCTTCTTTTACTAACAGGAGAACTCTTTCGGGAGGACACGAGTCGGTAAATAGTTGTCTATGTGTGCAAAACAAGGAGAGGTGGATGTGTTAGTTAAAAGAACCTTCTCATCGGGGAAGAAATCACTAAAAGATTTTTCATCTAATTTTTCTATATACGGAAGATTGAAATTGGTGGAGCTACTGGCCATGGTGGCTTCTTGCAGAGATTCATTTGGAAGAGTTGAAGAAAAACAAAAATTAGAAAATTTATTTTCACTTTCAAAAAGGTAGTGGGAAGATTCTTCACCTAAGGCATCGAAGAAAAATAGGAGTCGTCATTCTCTAGGGTATTCTTCATTGATGGTTTTATAGAAAAGGACACTTTGTCGTCGCCTACTCATAGGAAGAGCTTACCATTGCTTACGTCAATGATAGCTCGGGATGTGGCAAGGAAGGGTCGGCCAAGGATCAAGGGAACCTTGACGTCTTCTTCGATATCCAATATGACGAAATCCACCGAGAAGATGAATTTGTCGACTTTAACTAAGACATCCTCCCCGATTCCTAATATGTATTTAATGGATCTATCAGCGAGCTGGATACTCATGCGTGTGGGGTTGAGTCTACCAATTCCTAACTTCTTGAATAACAAGAGGGGCATTAGGTTGATACTCGCACTAAAGTCGGCCAATGCGTGCTTGACAAAAAGATCACCAAAGACACATGAAATAGAAAAACTACCAGGGTCACAGATCTTCTTTGGTAAACCATTTGTCATGACCGCAGAGCACTCAACATTTAACGTGGCATGCAATAAGTTCTCTAACTTCTTTTTATTAGTCAGTAGGTCCTTAAGATACTTAGCGTACTTCGGCATTTTGGAGATTGCTTCATGGAAGGGTAGATTTATGTGGATTTGCTTAAATATTTATACGAAGCGGAAGTATTGATCATCCTGACATTGCTTGTTAATTTTGGAAGGGTATGGTGGAGTTGGATCATTTTTAAAGATGGGTGGTGGAATGAGATATTTTTCTTCAACAGGGAGAGGGGTAATAACTTTTTCTTCAGTAGAGGGTGAAATGATAAATTTTTCTCGGTGGAGGGTTGATTTTTTAGAATGGGGGCAGAGCTTTGATTTTTTAAAATGGCAGCAGAGCTGGCCTCAGGCTCTTCTCTAACCATACCAAAAACTTGTTTCCCACTCCGAAGAGTTATAGCTTTTGCTTGCTCTCTCGAGTTGGACTGAGTGTTGGCAGGAAGAAACTCGATGGGTCACTGAGAAATAATTTTTGCGAGTTGTCCTACTTGATTCTCTAAACTTTTAACGGTCCCGGTTAGGGTTTTTATAGTAGCATCATTAACATTCATATATTTTGAAAACATCTCCTCCAAAATTGGAGGTTTTGGAATATTTTGAGAAGGTGGTGGTGGTGCAAAAAAATCATTTTGTGGTGGCAGGCACATTGCATTTGAGGGATTACTCTATGAAACGTTCGGGTGGTTCCGTAAAGCGGGATTATAACTATTCGGAAAAGCAAACCTCAGTGCGGGAAAACTAGGAGTAGAAAAATTATAAAAAGCGTTTCTCGATATATTATTAACATAATCCAATTATTCGGGGGTAGGAGTTGCAGATTCCCATACCTGTGGGGCGGTCGCAGCAGTCATCTCCGTTATCTTTTTTACTTTAAATTTCCACTTGTAGAGCTAGCTGGGAGACATTGTCCACATGAAATATACCTGCAGGTTTGTTTTGGTGGGACCTAGGCACAATCCACTGATATGTGTTCATGGCCATGTCCTCGAAAAGCTCAAGAGCTGTTCTGGGGTTTGTGGTTTAGGGTTGTCCCAACCCGCATTTTCACCGCATATAATAACTTATCAAATTAAGGGAAAATACGCATCATGATGCCACGTCAGCATGGGATAACTTCGGACGCTCAAGCAGACACCTACTTAATCATGAAGAAAGATTGTTTAAGTTATTTTAAGGAAAAATTAGTTAAGTGCAATAGTTAGTCGTATACCTCGGCTTAATGGCTCATTTAGTCCACGAATCAAAATATAATTATACGTTGCGGAAAAATACTTATTTAGATTGACTCCAACATCCTACATGAGTATAAACATCCCCAAAGAGACAACTCACGCTATGCAAGACTCTAAATTTATAATAGTAGTAAGGACAGCATTTATGGTCGCTAAATATAACAAGTTAGAGTTTTTAAATTATGCAGTGCATGAAGTAATAGTAATAGATTTTATTCTTAAAAATACCTAACATGCATTCCTAGCATAAATCCTCCCAGAGAGCAAGTAATCCACATTCACATATAGAGAAATAAGCAGCTTGCAAGTATCAAACAAATAACAATTCTATGGGCGCCAACAACTGATACGAACCCACTTATAAAAAAGTAAGTCTGAACCAGTAACTAAATAAACAACAATCTACCTCGCTGAGATGAGGTAACAACCACGGCCAACACTGCCGCCAAGAAACTCCAAAACTAGCTCTGATATCTGCTAATGCTCTAAACCTAAGGCATTCCAAAGACAGAACACCTCAGCAAGAAGGTACAAATGGTGGCAGAGAATTAATAAGCCAAAATAAACAAAGATCAAGGGGTACCAACCCAAGAACAACAGTACTGAAATAAAGCACAAAAAGAGGAACAAGTCATTATCGGGAAAAAGAACTCTTACGTGATTCATCACGTACAACAATAGTACACTAGACACATGAGGCTATAAGGTGATAACATGAATAATTCGTTAGGAAGAAATACAAAACCTTTATTAGGCACCCGTGGTCGACTCTACCCAAAAGCACGGGCGAGGTGGTCACTCGTGGACACACCACCCCAAAACACGGGCGAGGTGGTCACTCTTGGGCACACCCACATGAATATAAAATCAGTCTAACAACAAGGGAGTCTCATACTCTCCACCATACACCGCAGACAGCCAAAACCCAAGTAGAATTCCACCGAGCACTAATGAAGGAAACAAACACTATGGACGTGGAATCATCCACTAACTCCCGCAATCAAGAAAACCACCAAGAAAACACCACATATCTCGAGATTTGGCTCGTCAGATTCTACTTGACATTACTAGATTTAAGACGTTGTTGATCAACCATTAGGAACTATTTACAATCCTGGATCACTCTAATCCATTCAAAAACGAAATCTAATGCATTTAAAGGCATCAATAAGACACTTCAAGAACGATCAAACATATCAGGACAAAATCGAGTTCACCATGACAAAATGTTACAACATCATGTGTTCATTGAGAAGGTTAATCATAACAGTAATTTGGAAGAATTAGTGTAGAAAATTTAAGGAACATGAAAACATAGCCGTTACCATCAAATCAGACAAGGAGAAATGAGGATAAACCAACACTAGCTTTGGTTTTACCGGAAAAGTCCTCTGAATCACTCCACAACATAGATCGGGGCAAAAGGATGCGAGAGGAGTTGAAATCTGAGCAAGAAAGGCCGAAAAACCCCAACGAGAAATCTCAAGAAATGGGGATGATATTACCACGATGGCGTAGATCTCGGCGAGAGCTTTCCGGATCTATGTTCGGTTGAAGATTTCGAGCACCGGAGTACCGTCGGTGGCCACCGGAAGATTCACGAAAATGAAACTCTCTCTCTCGCTCGCTGCTCTGGTTCGGGAGAAAAAATAACGGAGAAGATGAAATTTGGTTCTAAAACCTAAGTTTAAGAATATATATATATATATATATATATATATATATATATATATATATATATATATATATATATATATATATATATATATATATATATATATGTTTATAAAAAGTTTTGTCAAAAACAGGTTATTTCGAGCAGTTTCGCAGGAACCCTTAATAGAGGTCTAACATTATACCAAATCGAAAGTTGTCCAACATGAAAGTTGTAGATCTCATCGAGACAACAAAGTTCATGTTGACCATGTTTTCGTACGACAACGTTTTGACCCTCAAAATGGTGCCCGAACTCAAACTGTACAGACTACTCGAGAGGAAATTGGTTTACTCGAGATGGAGGGGTTTACTCGAGTTGGAGGGTCTTACTCGAGATGGATACTCGAGTTAGAGGCTTGAGGAACTCGAGATGGTCATAGGGACTCAAGATTAAAGGCATAGAACTCGAGTAGATCAGGTCTACTCGAGATAGAAGGCATAGAACTCGAGTGGATCAGTCAAACGGGCTATCTCTGAGCAGTTTCAGGAAAATCAAAAATAGAGGTCCATGATGACATTAAATTGAAAAGTGTCCAACATGAAAGTTGTACATCTCGTCGAGACAAATGAAGTTCATGTTGACCTTTTTTTCCATACGACATAATTTTGACTCTAAAAATTATGCCCGAACGCCAACTGAATAGAACAACTCGAGTAGGAAAATAGCCACTCGAGTAGATCCATAAATTCAATCGAGTAGGTCCATAAATTCACTCGAGTAGGGAGGAAGAATCACTCGTGTAGTTGAAGAAATTTACTCGAGTAAGGATTTAGGAACACCCGAGTAGCTGAAGAAATCTTTGCGTGAACAGTGCACTCACTCGAGTAGAGCCGGTATCACTCGAGTGAAAAAAGTCATGACTCGAGTAAATTTGCATGATGAACAAATTCTTTGCAAATATAACCTTATGATTAAATTATACCAATGAATAGTAAAATACATTTTTGAATAGTGCTTTAATATTAAAATAATCCTGTTTATATATTTTTGAAATAGGAAACTACGAGATCAAAACCGAGGCCCAAACGAGCGCCGAATAAAATGAAACTCACGACGTAGGCGAATACTGATGCTACGAACACAACGACGAAGTCAAAACCAAAATCCGACGAGCAATTCCCGAGATATTAATCTTCAAAGTATACTGCGAACATAAACAATCCAAAACTTAAATCGCCCGCCGAGACTCCAAAAATGGTCGGATTGCGATGAAACTTGACGAACAAGTCCAAAATTACATAACTTAAATTCTCAAACGCAAAATTTTCCCATTACAACAAGAATTCGGCCGACTCGACCGCACGGATGCGAAAATATCTTAACGGCCTTGCGCCATCAATTCGACGTTAAAAGTAATGTCACGACGTCATAAATATGACGTTGCCCATTCAAATAAAATCATCGAAAAAAATCGGCGGCGTTACAGTCACTCCCCCTAAAAAGAAGTTTCGTCCCGAAACATAACACAACTCCAAACCAAATCAAAACGATAAAATCAAACATAACTGAAAACATAACGACATACCCAAAACTAAGAGAAGAGGTGCGGATGCGATTCTCTCATTGTTGATTCCAACTCCCACGTCGCGCTCTCGATGTCTTGATTTCTCCAAAGAATCTTGACCATAGGGATGGTCTTTCTTCACAACACCCTCTCTTGAGAATCCAGAATACGAATAGGTTCTTCCACATATGTAAGGTTGGGCTGAATCTGGGGCATCGAGTCACGGACTTGACGATCATTACAAACACACTTCCGCAACTGGCTCGCATGGAACACATCATGGACACCAATGAAGGTCGCATGCAAAACCAACCTATAAGCTAACACTCCGATGCGCTCTAGAACTTGGAAAGGTCCCACGTACCGGGGGTCTAACTTGTGGTTCCTTCCAAATCTTTTAATGCCAGACATCGGAGAAACCTTCAGAAAAACCAAGTCTCCAACGGCAAACTCCAGATCAACCCTTCGTTGATTGTCATACTTCTCATAGTGCTCTTGAGCCACACAGAGCTTTTCTCGAATACGAATCACGGCATAATTCATCTCCTCAAGGTCTTCCGTACCTAGCAACAGTATCTCACCAACTTCGGCCCAAAAAAATGGAGTTCTACAACGCCTCCCATATAAGGCCTCAAACGGGGCCATCTGCAGACTCCCTTGATAACTATTATTGTATGCAAACTCCATGAGCCTGAGAGGCTCATCCCAAGCACCACCATGATCCAAAATATAACACCTGATCATATCTTCTACGATCTGATTTACCCTTTCCGTCTGACCATTCGTCTGTGGATGATAGGTGGTGGAATTCCTTAAATCGGTACCCAACACCTCCTGTAAACTCTTCCAAAAGCGAGACATAAATCTGGAGTTCTGATCTGATACAATGTGAACCGGCACTCCATGTAACCTGATGACCTCTTCAATATATAGCTCAACTATCTTCTTCATCGAATACCCAATCTTAAACGGAACAAAGTGAGCACACTTTGTCAATCTATCGACTATCACCCAAACCGAGTCGTGCCCACGGGGAGATTTTGGTAGACTGATGATGAAATTCATTGAAATACTCCCCCATTTCCAACTTCGAATATCAAGCGGTGTCAACTTACTACCATGCCTTCTATGATCAGCCTTAACACGCTGACACGTATAACATTCTGATACAAACTTCGCGATATCATTCTTCATCCCTGACCACCAAACAATTTGCTTTAGATCCTTATACATCTTAGTGGAACCAGGGTGGTAGGCTATACTGGAACCATGAGCTTCAGCACATATCTTAGCCCGAATGTTGCTGAAGGCAAGGACACAAAATCTACCCCGATACTTCAAGGTGTCCAACTCATCCATAGAGAAATCAGGTAGCTCTCCCTTCACAGTTCTATTCCGGAGGTGCAACAAATCAGGGTCATCCTTCTGATGCACTCGAGTAAGGGAAATCTAAGAGAGTTCTTCTGCTTCTTGACTATCAGGCACAGCACGACTCCCAACCTCATTATCCATCAACATGAATTCCTCTACCAAGGACTGTATCGACAGATTAAAAATTTTGGCGGTCTTTCTACTCAATGAACAGGCCACTACATTGGCCCTTTCTATATGATAAAGAATTTCCACTTCATAATCAGCCACATATTCTAACCACCGACGTTGACGCAGATTTAGTTCCTTCTGAGTGAATACATACTTCAAACTCTTATGGTCCATATAGATCTTGCACAGCGCACCATACAATAAGTTTCGCCACAGCTTCAACGCATAAATTACGGCAGCAAACTCCAAATCATGCGTAAGATAGTTTCTCTCGTGAATCTTTAGTTGCCTTGATCCATATGCGATCACCTTACCATCTTGCATTAAAACACAACCAAGTCTGATGTGTGAAGCATCAACATACACAGCCTCAACTCCTTCAGTAGGTAAGGTTAAAATTGGAGCAGTACATAATCTCTTCTTCAGCTCTTGGAAACCCTCTTCACACTTATCTCTCCAAATGAATACAATATTCTTCTAAGTAAGTCTAGTTAGAGGAGCAGACAATACCAAAAATCCTTCCATGAATCTTTGATAATAGCCAGCCAGGCCTAAGAAGCTCCTAATCACCTTAGGTGTAGACGGTCTCTCCCACTCCATCACGACAGAAATCTTGGTTGGGTCTACAGAAATACCATCCTTGCTTACAACATGACCCAGAAAGGAGACCTGAGGTAGCCAGAACTCACATTTGCTCAACTTCGCATATACCTTATGCTCCCTCAGGGTCTACAAAAACAAACTCAAATGCTGAGTATGCTCCTCAACATTGCGGGAATACACCAAGTCATCATTTATGAACATAATAACAAATAGGTCCAAGAAATCCTTAAACAACCTATTCATCGAATCCATGAAAGCAGAGGGTGCATTGGTTAAACCAAAAGACATCACCAAAAACTCATAATGTTCATGCCCCGAACGGAAAGCGGTTCGGGGAATGTCTGTCTCACGAATCCTCAACTGGTGGTAGCCTGAGTGAAGTTTGATCTTTTAAAATACCGAGCTACCACGCAATTGGTTGAATAGATCATCAATCCTTGGCAGGGGATATCTATTCTTAATGGTTACCTTGTTCAATTCCCTATAATCGATGCAAAGACTCATCGATCCATCTTTCTTCTTGATGAACAAAATAGGAGCACTGATGAATTGTAAATATACCAATTTTTCTGTACATTAATTTAGTCATTTTCATTTATTTTTGTCATTTTTACTTGTTTTTATTGAATAAATTGCTCCTTTTATTGTAAATATTATACTAACTTATTGTATTTTGTTTTTCAGAAAAAAATCCAAAATCTGCCAAAATTGGGCAGTACACGCCCGTGACTTACTGGTCACGCCCGTTACTAGGGCGTGACAATGCAAAAACCGTGAAATCAGCAATTTTCGAGAAGAAAAGCTTGACACGCCCGAGGTCACCCTCGTGTCACCCGACACGGGGCGTGACCCAACCCGCCTCCACCCGCTCAACGTTTTCAGCTCAACGTTCGTCGACCCCTCGACATGCCTAGAGTCACGCCTATGACCTAGGGCGTGACACCTCTTCCCGCTCGACATTTTCCGCTCGACATTTGTCGAGTGTTGACACCAGCCGACATGCCCAGAGTCACTCCCGTGACCTGGGGCATGACATCTTTACCTGGCCGACAAGACCCGCGCGATGACTTTTGGCGTGACCCGCTCCCAGATCCACCTCCTTGACACGCCCACCATCACGCCCGTGACCTGGGGCGTGACCAACGCGAGACCGACACGTGTCCAGCCCAAAGTCCACTTTCGCCTCAAATCGACGGCCGCCATAATGAATAGTGTCTACACGCCCCCTGACACGCCCGTGTCAGAGGGCGTGTACTTGTAAATTTTCCCCTATAAATACCAGTGTTCTGCTTGAGTTACTGTTCCCCTTTTTGAACCATTTTGCCTTAGGGAGGTGCTGCCTAGATGTATTCTAATGCTATGTAAGGTAAATTTCTCCCCCTCTCCTTAGTTTTTGTTTTCGTTCTTTTGTAACTCTTTTATTCAGCTTAATGAAATGTTAAATTTTTATCTCCTTATGTTATGTTGGAATGGACCTAAGCCCCTCTTTATGCAATCTTTTTTATGCTTTGTTTTAACTTTATTTTCGTTCTAAAAAAATACGTGTGTGTGTGTATGAGGTTAGAGTTTTACTTTTATGTTTTCATAAGTTCTGTTTACTTAGGTTAGTTTAGTTTTAGGATTCCTTTTTTGTACTCTCTATTTTCATTCTTATAAAACTATAAAAACGGTTATAAGAGTGATTTTTAATTTCTTTTAAATTAGGCTCTTTAGGATTGTAAAACTTTTCGTTCTCCTTTAGTCTTATTTCCACTTTTTAGGCTTTTGTATAAAATTATAAGAATAAAAACATAATCGTTTTAATTTTTCAAGCATTTTCATTCCTGCTTTTATTTCAAAATCTTTTTGCTCTTTTAATTTTTTCGCTCTCTTTTTATGCATTTCTACCGCATTCTAGCGGTAGAAATGTATTTGTTTTAGTTTTTCGGGCATTTTCATTTTGCGTTTATTTGCAAACCTTTTTTCCCGGTTAATTTTTATTTCAACGTTTTATGCATTTCTACCGCATTCTAGCGGTAGAAATGTTGTTATTTTAATTTTTCGTGAACTTAGTTTTTCATAATTTTTGTACGTGTGTGTGAGTGTGTGCATTTATTTCCGCCTACTCGTTAAGAGTTAAATGGCGCAATGCTTTTATTTCATTTCAGTAGAGTGTGTGGAGTGTGTTTAATTTTCTGTTGTGTGCATGTGTTTTACTTTTCTGCAGTGTGCGTGTGTTTACTTTATGTCGAGAGAGTGTGTGCGTGTATTCATTTATTTTGTCCTACTCGTTTGAGAAGAACCCGCATTTATTTTCTCCTACTCATTTGTGTAAGACTTGCATGTGTGCATTTTACTGCTTTCATTTCTCCCGCCCACGCATTTGCGCCGGGACTTTCAATTTACAGCTTTCTTCAGTCCTACTTGTTTGAGTAGGACTTGTAATTTTCAGCTTTCCTTTCCTGCTTTCATTTACTGCTTTCTTTTACCGCTTTCTTTACTGCTTTATTTTCTGCTTTTCCCGCAAGCCGTCCCCATTCCGATGAGTGGCTAATCGTTCTTAGCCCTCGGTATCGAAGAGCATTGGGACAGATAAAATAGCTTAAAATAACTAAAGGTCTAATTTTTCTAATTAATTAAAAGTACTTATGGTTCGCCCGGGGTAAACGACGCGTAGGACAGCATATCGATGTGTGGGCCCTATTTCTGTAGTCCATATGCTAGCTAGCCGAGAGGCCGTGCATATGGACCGATCACCCCTTGGAAAAGAGAGTTTCACGCTAACCCTCGAGAGAGGAGGCACGCCAACTCTACCGGATTTGGTTCCCCACCCAATAGCGGGGTTCTTAGCGTAATGCAGGCGTTAAGAGGAATCCTTCGTCGGACGAGAGCCCGAATAGTCTTAGCGTTCAGGTGAGCGATAGCCCTATAGCTAGGTGAGCTCATTTTAGTGGAACCTCCACGATCAAGTCTCCGCCTTAATTAATTAAAAACTTAGGAGCTCTTTTTATTTAAAGTCTATAGTTCAATTGTTTTTCAGTGCCATCGAGCTAAGCTCTTCATCGGCACCACCTTATTGCTTTCTTTTTTTGCTTTCATTTTCTTTCTGCCATTTTCTGTATTTTTATTATATATAAAATAACCCGACAAGTTAATTATCGGTAAAATAATAGTCCCCTCCAGGGAAGAGTAGAAATAATCTGACCGACCCCGAGAACAATACGACCTCGATATTCCACCCAGAATATCCTGTACTACTCACGATAGGTGCACTTGCCTCCTTTCGTTAAAACTCGATCTAAACCATTTTATATCCAAAATAAATAAATGCACGCGCCCCGTTTTCTAAATACAAAAACCACTTCCGCTTTACTTAAATAAAACCGCCCGAGGCGCCGCGCTTCATAATAATTTTTGGAGTTTTAACATATCAAGTTTTTGGCGTCGTTGCCGGGGAGTTTTTGGTGTCGTTATTGTTGGGTATTGTATCCACAACGTACCTGATTTGAAGAAGCCCCTGAACAAGCTAAGGTAAATAGACAATGTTTTTGACAAAATATTTCAAGTTGTGCTTGCAGTTATTCCACGCTAAGTCCACACCAATGTCAGGGTGCAGTAGGTCAATATACACGGGTCTGCATGACGTAATCCCTCGTTGAGCAGATCAATGTGTTGGCCTACATGTACTCTCTATGTGAGTGCACTTACTTTCAAGTACAGGGCTGTGTTTATGCAAGAGCAGACAAGGAGCAAGGATGAGTCAAAGAGCAGCTCAGAGGCGTAAGATGAAAAATCATCTAAGTAAGAATCGACGAGAATCACCAAGTGATTCTCGCCGATTCGGCGAGAATCACTAGTGATTCTCGCCGAAATGTCGAGAATCACTGGCTGATTCTCGGCGGCTAAATCAGAGTGCAATCAAGTCAGATTCGACGAGAATCACTTTGTGATTCTCGACGGATCGACGAGAATCACTTTGAATAATAAACCATAGCAGCTTCAAGAACTGTCATCTTAGCATTCAGCTCATCCTCCCCCCTTTTGACATCTTCCAATAACGCCTTTGCTATGGCATTTGAATAATAAACCATTTGGTTGTCAATGTAATCCATGCTTGTATTCTGAGTAGTAATGATTGTTTTAGCATTGGTGTCAATGTTCTGAAGCACCTCCAAGTTACATTTCACACCAGCCATGCTATGAACCAGCACTTCGCAACCCTGCACAAAATAGGAATCCAACCTCGCATATAATTTGTCAAAACGCACCTTGACTGTTGCAAGGCCATTATTCAAGTCTTTCTCAGTCTCTTTTGCTTTCTTCATCACTTTCTTTAGAGAACGATCAAAATGTGCTTGTTGTTTGGCCATCATGCATTCTATAGTCTTCGGAAGAGATACCTTTACACCGGTAGATAGTATATCTCCAACCTGAACACTGGGAGGGGTGGGAGATCTATACTTCCCTCGGAGTCACTAGAGGACTCTTCCATGGGAGCAATAGTAGCTTTGGAACGAAGCTCAGCGGTAATAGCTTCTAGGATAGGAGGATGCACATCAACATCTCCTTCCTCATCGGACAAATCAACTACCTCTATCTCCTCCACTAAAGTTCCACAAGGTAGAGCAGTGATTCTCCTTTGTAGTTTTCAGAGAAATTGATCGAGTTGAGTCTGTAATGAGACTAAGGGGTGAATTGGCTCCCCCTCAGTCCTTACTGGGAGAATATCTGGAAGATTTGCAATCGTAATATCTTAGGCAGAAATCTCAGAAGAATCATTTACATTATCAGCAGCTCCAAGCCCATCATCATCAATCTAATAATCAACCATATCGAGCGCAGTATCATCTACTGTCTCAGCCACAACATTAGCAACATCATCGAAACTATCAGCAGCAGGAAGAACATCATCATCAACAACATCAGAAGTAACTGGAATGTCCCCAGCAACATTCTCATCCTCAGCCACATCGGGCACTAACTCATCAATAGTAGCATGAACAATCTCAACAACCTCTGTAATAATATCACCTGTCTCTGGAACTATAATCTCTGTAGCTGGAACTTAAGCTAGAATCTCTGCATCTAAAGTAACGCTCAAGGGCACTGATTTAGTTCCCACTTGTGTATCGACTGTATCCCCCTAAACTCCCGCACTCAATCTTTCAGGAGTTTCCCTAAGGGTGGAAGTAGGAATCCTGTCCTCAGGTACTTCCTCTTCCTCTACCTCGGGCACATCTCTAACTCCCCCTGGCCTTTGGATCCTCCTATCCCACCTCGAGAAGATGGAAGCATCGATCTTTTTCAGGTGGTGGATAGCTACACCTTTGGGCATATCAAATGTATCTTTGTCCACTTAATTCAAGTACAAACTTAGAATCCTTCCAAAGTTAGGGGTGCAGAGGCTATCTTTTATTCGAGCAAACAAGATAGCATCCCAATCCACTCTCTTCCTACAGATTATTGCCAATAGAATCTTAAACATCTCTGAAGAGAGGTAGTCATGTGAACCATTCTTGTAGAGCAGAACTTTACCAATGATATCAGACAACATCTTTCCTTCCTGGTTCATCCTTTCTCTTAACTGCTTTGGTGTCTCTAGGTAGTCCACAGAATAATAGAGCTCTTATGAAGTCCTCCTCTTCTAGGTGATCGACTTCGTCACAAGCTCAAAGCCTCAGATGCAGGGTTATAAGAGAAGCCTTCACCTTAATTTTCAACTGACGAACTCTGTTTTTGATGATGGTATCTTCCCTGTGAAGCTTGGCATCCTGAAAGAACTCAAAAATGTCTTTGTCCAATACCTTGCAAGGGTGATATAGCACGAAAGATAAGCCTTTTGCTTCCGACATGAGAATGACGTTCCCGAACTCATCTGAAGCTGACGCAAATCCTGTTCGAACTAGTTCACCACCTAGAAACCTGCTGGCGCTTCTAGGAGCAATGGAGACTATAGCAGAAATCAAACTTTCTGAAATCGACTATTTCTGCCAAAGCTCTAGACGATCTGCGGAAACGGACGGCTCTGGAAACGATCTTTCTAGCGATTGGAAGAGCTCTACAAGATTGGAACCTACTGTAACTGACAGAACTGGTGTGGAGGGATTTTGCTGAATCAGTTCGGTGAGGAGGAAGAAGATGAACAGTCGTGGAATCTGAATCATCAGGATGAAGAGTTTAGCAGAATTGGAAATTTTCTTTTCGCCAAAATGGGTCGGTTTGCCCCTAAGAACTATATATATATATATATATATATATATATATATATATATATATATATATATATATATATATATATATATATATATATATATATATATATATATATATATATATATATATATATATATATATATATATATATAAAGTTTTAAGACGGAAACACGCGTACCTGAAAACCGTGACTCTTCAGATCCAATATATGAGAAGAAAATTTTGACCCAAGTCAAATTCAGCAAGATTCGTCGGAGGCAGAGCCAAATTCGTCGAGTATCATCGTATATACTAGATGTATTTTGACGAATCATCGAGATCCGCTGCGTTATATTCAACAAATTTTCCTTTGTTAATTTTTTTGCTTTGAAATACTTCCCTAGTGAATTCCTATCTTCTTTGACATATTCACGAGCCTTTATTCAGCATACCTAGTTCCATTTTGAAAAATGAGAACTTGGCCTTGTCCAGTGGCTTTGTGAATATATCGGCAATCTGCATATCCATCGAGACATAGCTTAGGGCTATATCCTTCTCTCCACATGCCCCCGGATAAAGTGATATCTGACTTCGATGTGTTTTGTCCAACTGTGAGAGACTGGATTGTTCGCGATTGCTATAACACTGGAGGAGTCGCAAAATAACAGAATCTCTTTAAACTTCAGGTTGTAATCCTCGAGCTAATTTCTGATCCAAAGAAGTTATGCGGAATAACTACCATCAGAGATGTACTCTGACTTGGCAGTGGATGTTGCCACACAATTCTTCTTCTTAGTTGTCCATGAAATAAGCCTTCTTCCAAGGATTTGGCATGTCCTGGAAGTGCTTTTCCTGTCATCCCTACTACCTGCAAAATTTGCTTCTGAAAAACCAATTTGCTCAACATTATTACTTCTAAGGTACCATAAACCAAGATTTGGTGTTACCTTAAGGTATCTTAAAATTTAATTTGCAGCAACGTAATGAGATTGCTTAGAGTTCACCTGAAATCTAGCACACACACACACACATGTCGAGAACATTATATCAGGTCTACTGGCAGTAAGATAGAGCAAGGATCCAATTATACTTCTGTACTTAGTTTCATCAAAAGGTTTTCCTTTCTCGTCCTTGTCCAGAGATATAATTGAACTCATTGGAATCCTCATTGAGGTTGCGTTCTCCATTCAGAATTTCATAAGCAAATCCTTGGTTAACTTCGTCTGAGAGATGAAAATTCTATCTTCAGATTATTTCACCTGAAGTCCTAAGAAATACTTCAGCTCTCGCATACTGCTCATTTCAAACTTTCTTTGCATAAGTTTGGAAAACTTCTTGCAAAGGATGTCTTCCATAGAGCCAAAAATATTATCGTCGACATAAATTTGCAATAGAAAAATCTTGCCTCTTACTTACCTAAGAAATAATGTCTTGTCTATCTTTCCTCTTGTGAACGTGTTCTCAAGAAGAAATCTATACAACGTCTCATACCAAGCTCTAGGAGCTTGCTTTAAAGCGTGAAGACCTTTATGAGATAATAAACATAGTCATGGATAGAAGAGTTGACAAAACCTAGGGGCTATGCTATGTATACTTCCTCTTTCAGATCTTTGTTGATAAATATCGACTTCACGTCCATTTGATAGATTTTGAAGCCTTAATGAGTAGCATACGCCAGAAACAACCTTATCTCTTCGAGTCGAGCTACCGGAGCAAATGTTTGATCGAAGTCGATCCCTTCTGTTGGAACACCCTATTACTGATTTGCGTCAGGATCACTATGTCTCTTAGGAAACCTGTTTTGACCTCATTGTATAGATCTAAAGGTCAATTAGAATTGAGTCTAAGGGTTAGTACTTAGGTTTGAAAGCTGCCCTAAAGACCAGGATTTTCAGTTTCAGAAGACTAAGTCATTTCGTCGAGCTCAGTACGACGAATCGTCGAACTCCATTCGACGATCGTTGAGCTCACTTCGACGAGTCGTCGAACTCCATTCGACGATCTCTGAGCTCAACTTCATCAAGTCATCGAACTCCATTCGACGATCTTCGAGATCAGATCGACGATCTTGACTCCAGTTTGATTCTCTACCTCTGAGCTCAGTTCGACGATAGTTGAGCTCAGATCGACGATCTCTGTTTCTGTCTAAGTCCAAATCTCTGAGCTCAGTTCAATGATAGTGGAGCTCAGTTAGACGATTTTCTGAAGAGATCAACGATTTTCAAGATTCAAATTTGGACAGCTGTGGAATTATTGTCAGCATTGAATTCAGAGATCTTGTAGCCGTTTTTCAATTAATCTGGAGCAAGTTTCAAGGAATTTTTAAGGAATGTTTTTATTGGACTTTCCTCCAGAAGACAAATACAGTTAAGGAAGTTATTAATGACAGGCTAATGGCTATATTAGAAAAAGGATCATTTCTATTCAGACAGATGGAATAAAAGACAGAATTATTCTCTACAACAAAGATATAGAAGAAAAAAAAAGAAGAACAAGAAGTTAGAAAAATTCTCTGCAACAACAACTCTTACACAACAATTACACAAGAGAAAGAAAGAGAGTTCCAGACATTCTCAGTCTCATGATTCATACAAGAACACCAACACCAAAAGGAGATCAACAAACTGAAATCTTCAGATCTCTTTTGATTCAAGTGTTTAAGGCCATCATCATTCAAGACTCCAGATACCTCACATTTCAGTTGTTGCTGAAATCATCATTTGCTGGAGATCAATTTTCTAAAGGCCTATCACCCTACTGCAAAGCCTCACTTCCTGAATAACTCAAGATCTTAGGGGGAGCTTTGACAACATCCACTATCTTCTCTCTGATTGTTAACAGAGAAGATCTTCTCATCCCTCTCCCACTCTCTGCTGTAAAGGGTTTTTCAAACTCCCTTCAAAAGTTTGTGTTTGGTTTTTGAGCACCTTATCAAAAGCTCATTGGTGGCAAGACACCTGATCAAAAAATCTGGTTTGGTTTTTGAGCACCTTATCAAAAGCTCATTGGTGCCCAGGACACCTGATCAACTCATCCTGCAGTGGATTCCTACCTAGGGTGGTAGAAGAGTGGATGTACCCAGGTTGATTGGGGAGCCACTATGGCTCCTTGTGTCATTTGGTTGCATATTTTTCTTTTGTTTCTGGTTGTGGTTTGTGATTGCTTTGTGATTATTCTTATTTAGATTACTTTATATTACTTGCTTCCTTGTTCACTTAGGATTACAACAACTGTTGTAAAAAGTTTTTAGCAAGCACCATACTTTATTCACCCCCCCTCTAGAGTATATCAGATCTAACTTGCACTTTCAATTGGTATCAGAGGCAGGTTGGTTAAACATATCACACCTTAGTGGTTGCACAGGCTAACACCTGAACCCAAAGATTCCTATAGTTAGATCTGCTTGTTGTAGATTTTGTTATTAGAATTATTTCTTCACAAAACATGGCCCAAAACAAAGATTATGCTAGCACCAGACCTCCAGAGTGCAATCTATCCAAGTTTGCACTTTGGGAGGCAAGGATTAGACTCTACATGAATTCTATTGATGAGGACATCTTTAATTCTGTTTTGACAGTGTGTCCAAGATCTCCAGAGAACACAAGTACAAATGCTATTCCACATCCCTCAGGAACATATGCTGACATCAAGAAATGGAAAGTTGCAGATGCAAAGGCTATGAGCATTCTAGCCTAGACCATGTCTGATAAGATATTCCAAATGGTGGCTGAATGCAACTCAGCAAAGGAAATCTGGGATAAGCTATCTGAAATAGTCTCAGGATTAGCTGATGAAGGAAAAGACAGAAGATCTCACCTCATAACCCAATATGAGAACTTCAAGAAAGGAGAAGCTGAGTCAGTAGCTGAAATATATAATAGACTCAGTCTGATAGTCAATGAACTGAAAACTTTGGATAAAGAAATCTCATTGACTGAGCTAAATGATAAAATCCTAATGTGCTTCCTAAGCACTTGGGACTCAAGGATCTGGCCAATCAAGGATGCCAGAAGTCTGAATGAGATTACAACATAAGCTCTCTTAGGCAAGCTCAAGTCTTATGAGCTGCTCATTAAGAACAGAGAAGAAGAGCAGAAGGCTGCCTCACCAGCCTCAAGAAAGGAAAAGTCAATAGCTTTCAAAGCCACTGAAGATCAGCCTGAAAACAAGGTCACAGGCAATGATGAGCTGCTTAGCTTACTGGCCAAAAGATTTTACAAAATGACCAGAAAGGACTTTAGGAAGAGATCATACAAAGAACATGACAAGCCAAGGTATGATAAATCAAATAATAAAGAAATTATTTGCTTTGGTTGCAGGAAACCAGGCCACATTGTGCCCGACTGTCCAGAGAACAAAAACAAGGACAGAAAGGAAAAGAGAGAAAGAAGAAAAGACAAGGACTTCAAGAAGAACAACAATGACAAACCCTTCTCAAGCAAGAACAAACACACAAGGAAGGGATTTGTTGCTGAATCTTGGATCGAGACAGAAGAGGAATCTGAAGCTTCATCCAGCTCAAGTGATGATGAGGATGATGCTGAAGAGAAGGAATTCTGCATGATGGCTATCAAGCCTCACAACACAATTCTGATGAAGAAGAGTCTGAATCTGAATCAGTGACTCAACTTGAAGAAGACCAGGTAATAGACTCTTTTGATTTTAATTCTGAGGACTTTAAGTATGAATTTAAAGCACTATGTTTAGATTTATTAAAATCTGAGAAGGAAATCATTTCTCTCAGAAATCAATTATCTAAACATAGTACCTTAAAATCAGAAAACCTCAAACTCTCTGAGGAGTTAGAGTGCTGTAGGTAGCAGATAGCTTCACTAAAAAGTGAGCTGTCAGAGGCCAAAAAGCTTGAGAATCCCTTAATGGGAGAAACATCAAGCTAATGGACATCACAAGCATAGTGAACTCTAGATTCAACAGTACACTGGGCTTGGGTGCTTCATCCAGCCAACCTATAGTACTAACAACCCCAATTAAGTTTATTTCGGATAAAGGGAAGGGGGTTGTAGAGGTAGCTAGGAAAAATTCTCACTTACCCAAGAAATCAAGTGTTCAACAGAAATCGTCGAACGGAGCTAGACGATCGTCGAATGCAGATCGACGATCTCAGGCAAAATTGTCGAACTCAGGTCGACGATCTCTAAACCCTGAACTCTGCCACAGTCGATCGTTGAACGGAGCTCGACGATCTGATCCAAGATCGTCGAACGCAGCTCAACGATCGTCGAGCAGAGATAAAAGATTTGAAAACTTCTTCAAGGGTAAATCAAATTCAAATCCTAGGGGTCCTTCATCCAGACTTAACCCTTATACTGAATGGATAATACCTCCAAGGAGGTATCATCTTGAAGGTTATAAGAGTCAACCAGGGATGTCATTTTTTTCTGAATTTAAAGGTTATCAACCTAGGCACAAGGTAAACTGGGTCAAAAATAAGTAAATTGTTTTATGTGCAGGTGAAGGCCTATCCAACATCTAATCAACAATGGTATCTGGATAGTGGGTGCTCAAAGCACATGACAGGAAGCAAGGACAACCTCACATCCTTTAAAGCTAAGCTTGGACCCAAAGTCATATTTGGTGATTCAAACTTTGGACTAACAAAAGGATATGGTGCAGTCCAAATTGGGACAGTCACATTCAAGAAGGTAGCCTTTGTGGAAGGAATGAAGTACAACTTGATCATCATCAGTCAGCTATGTGATGAAGGCTACCAGGTGACTTTCAGCAAATCCTTATGCAAGATCAAATCAGAGGACAACACAACTGTGTTGACAGGTAAAAGGAAAGGTAACATCTATTTAGTAGACTTTCTTTCAATAGAAGTAGATATTTGCCTATTTAATTTTATGTGTAGAACTAATGTATTATGGCATAAGAGATTAGGACATATAAACCTTAGAACCATTGCTAGGCTATCCAAGGACAACCTTGTTAGAGGACTACCTTCTGGCCCCTACAAGAAGAAAGGACTCTACAGGGCTTGTCAATTAGGCAAGCAAACCAAAAATAGTTTCAAGTCACTTAATAAGAGTGATTCACCTAGGATTTTGTATCTGTTACACATGGATCTTTTTGGACCCATTACAGTACAAAGCTTAGGAGGGAAATCTTACACTTTAGTAGTTGTAGATGACTTCTCTAGATTCACATGTGTGTTCTTTCTAAGAAATAAGTCTGATAACTTTAAGTGTTTGACAGAGTTTCTCAAATACATACAGACTGAGTTCAATACTCACATTACCCTGATCAGAAGTCATCATGGGATAGAGTTTGATTCTCTTCTTATGCAAGAGTTCTGTCAGAGTGAAGGGATCAGACACACTTTCTCAGCTCCTAGAACTCCTCAACAAAATGGGGTAGCTGAAAGGAAAAATAGAACCCTTATTGAATCTGCCACTATATTATTATCAGATGCTCACCTTCCTCTATCTTTTTGGGCAGAGGCAGTGAACACCTCCAACTATGTGTTGAATAGATGTTTAATACATAAACTAAAGGGCAAGACTTCCTATGGATTACTCAAAGGGAAGAAACCTAAAGTAGATTATTTTAGAATTTTTGGTTGTATTTGTTATATTCATAATAATGACAAGAAATACTTAGCAAAATTTCAAGCTAAAGCTGATGAAGGAGTGTTTCTGGAATACTCCATGATCAGTAAGGCTTATAGGGTATATAATAAATCAACTCTTAAAATTGAAGAATCTGTTCACATATCTTTTGATGAAACTAACATGTCTTTCAAGGAGAAGAATACTTCTACCATAGAACCTTTGCAGGTACATTCTCTTGCTGAAGACTTGAACAGATTACAAATCACTCAAAAAGAGGAAAGCAGTGAAGATGAAGAAGACATTCAACATCCTGAAGAGAAACTTCTTGAAGAGCCAGTTATTGTACCACAAGAGGAAACAACAACACAGGTTGGTGAACAATCAACACCCCCTGTTGATTTAGTAACATCAAGATACCATCCAATTTCCCAAGTAATTGGAGACATCTCAGCTGGTGTGCAAACCAGAAATCAGGTCAACCAAAACCTGATACACACTTGCTTCCTTTCTCAAATTGAACCTCAATCTATTCAAGATGCTGAGGAAGATCCACACTAGATCATTACAATGCAAGAAGAGTTGCATCAATTTGAAAGGAACAAAGTTTGGGAACTAGTGCCAAGGCCTAAGGATCACTCCATTGTTGGAACAAAGTGGGTGTTCAGAAATAAATTGGATGATCAAGGAGTAATTTTAAGGAACAAGGCAAGGCTAGTTGCTCAAGGGTACTCTCAAGAAGAAGGTATAGATTATGACCAGACTTTTGCACCAGTTGCAAGGTTGGAGGGTATTAGAATCTTCTTAGCATATGCATCACACAAAGGCTTCAAAGTATACCAGATGGATGTAAAGAGTGCCTTTCTCAATGGAGACATAAAAGAAGAAGTCTATGTCAGACAACCTCCAGGTTTTATCTCTTCATCTCATCCTGATTATGTTTTTAAATTGAATAAAGCATTATATGGTCTCAAGCACGCTCCTAGAGCATGGTATGAGACCCTAGCATGCTTTCTCCTGAAAAATGAGTTTATAAGGGGTAGAGTAGACCAAACTCTTTTTATTAGAACCCATAAGTCCCATACCCTACTAGTACAAATCTATGTAGATGATATTATCTTTGGTTCTACTGATTCAAATTTGTGCAGAAGGTTTTCTAATCTAATGCATTCTAAATTTGAAATGAGTAGTATGAGTGAGCTATCCTTATTTCTAGGATTGCAAATCAAGCAACATGCTGAAGGCATATTTATTTCTCAAACCAAGTATGCAAAAGAATTGGTTAAGAAATTTGGTATGTCTGAAGCATCATGCATGAAAACACCTATGCCTACTAATGTTGTATTGGATGCTGATGAACATGGGAAACCTGTTGATCAGAAAACTTATAGAGAAATGATTGGCTCTTTATTGTACCTTACAGCTAGTAGACCAGACATAATGTTTGCTACATGCATATGTGATAGATTCCAAGTGAACCCTAGAGAGTCACACCTAACCTTAGTAAAAAGGATTCTCATGTATGTAAAAATTTGTCCAAATCTAGACCTCTGGTATCCAAAAGATTTAGCATTTGACTTAACTGGATTTTCTGATGCTGATTATGCTGGATGCAGAATTGACAGGAAAAGCACCAGTGGAACTTGTCATTTCTTGGTGACAGACTTGTATCTTGGTTTTGCAAGAAACAAACATCTGTGTCAACTTCAACTGCTGAAGCTGAATATATGGCTGCAGGTAGTTGTTGTTCACAAATATTATGGATTCAAAACCAACTCCTAGACTATGGCTACAACTTAGAGAAGTCAAAAATATTTTGTGATAATACCAGTTCTATTTCTATAGCTCAAAATCCAGTCCTCCATAGTAGGACAAAACATATAGAAATTAGGCATCACTTTTTAAGGGATAATGTTGAGAAAAATAAAATTGAACTTTAATATGTCTGTTGGGTACATTGGTCAAATGTACCTGATTTGAAGAAGCCTCACCCAACTCAATGATATACATCATAATGTATTTGATGTATGTTTGAGTTACTTGTGCAGGTTAAGAAAGTACTGGACTGAAGCAAAAAGTTTCTAAGTCCATGTGTCGACACCCAGAGGGAAAGTGTCGACACTTAAGAAGACTTGTGTCGACACCCAGACAAGATGTGTCGACACTTGGAGTCATTGTGTCGACACCTGGGATGCAGAGTCGACACCAGACAAAAAGTGTCGACACTTGGAGCTGTGTCGACACTCAGTGAAGAAAAGTGCAGACAGAAAGTGTCGACACAAGGAGCTGTGTCGACACCCAGTAAAGCTGTGTCTATACCAGAAAGTGTCGACACTTGGAGCTGTGTCGACACTCAGCAAAAGTCTGCAGAGTCTAAGTACAAGTGTCGACACTCAACACAATGTGTCGACACAAAGGAGAAGAGTTAGCACTTGAAGCATGTGTCGACACTCAACACAATATGTCGACACTCAACAGAAGAGTCAACATTTGAAGTATGTGTCGACACCCAGAATAATGTGTCGACACACAGCTGAAGACTTAACACTTGAAGAAAGTGTCGACACATGGAGCTGTGTTGACACTTAGCAAAGAACAGAAAGAACAACAAATTATTCTAAGTACAAGTGTCGACACTATGGGAATGTGTCGACACTCAGCTGAAGTTTCAACAACAAGAAGGTGTGTCGACACAAGGAGTTGTGTCGACACTCAGCAAGATTCAACATAGAAGACTATGTGTCGACACCAAGGAGCAGTGTCGACACTTGACAGATTCAACACAAGAAGATGTGTCGACACAAAGGAGATGTGTCGCCACATAGAAGAATTCAGCAAAAGCTAGAAGAACAAGTACTTGTGTCGACACTCAATTTCAGTGTCGACACATGAAGAAGAATCTGTGTCGAGACATACAAGGATATGTGTCGACACCTTGTAGACTTATGTCGACACTTACAAAGCATGTGTCGACACTTGGTCTATAAGTGTCGACACTTAAAGACAGAAAGTCTCGACACTTACTGAGTGTTAGAGATTTTCAAGCAGTGACTGGTTGACATGACAGCTGCCGATCCAGCCGGTCTACAGCAACTGTCAGAGATGTCAGAAGTCAGTTATGAACCGGACCAGCCGGTTACCATGAAGAAGGCCTATAAATAGGCACCCACAGTTTACAGAAACTGTTGTTGAAAGAGTTGATCAAGTGATTAACAAGTGGTACAGATTATTCAAGTAAACAGAAAAGTGGTACACAGAGTATCAATACAAGAAGATCTTGCAGTCCAAGTGCAGATCTAAGAAGTTGGTGAGAGAGGGCTCCATCCAAGAAATCAGCCTCTGGAACTAGGCTGAGAAGAAGGATTCAGATTCAATTCTGATTCTTAAGAAGCAGAGGTCAAGGAACAACTACAGAGGATTCAGTCTTATTCAGTTCTACTCAAGAAGCTTTGAAGAAAGCTAAGTCAGATTGGATCCAGCTGAGTTCTTCCAAGAACTCATCAAGAATCTCTCAACTCCCCTCTTATCTTTCTGAGTTGTAGAGTTATAATTTGTAATATCTTTTTAACTTGTAGGATCCTTTGGATCTGAGTGATTTGTAAGCCTATAATTATAAAGGCTGAGGGTAGGGCTTGTTAGCATGAGTGTAGGAGATTGTGATCTCTTAGTGTAGGCCTTGTTGGCTGAGTGTAGGCCTTGGATTGGCTGAGTGTAGGCCTTGATTGGCTGAGTGTAGGCTTTGGGATAAAGCTGAGTTGTAAGGCTTTGGGCCTGAGGTGTAGGAACCAATTTGGGTTCTGAGACAGTGCAGGAGTTTGGCCGAATCTAGTACACTGCTAGATAGGCGAAGGGGGAAAGTGGATATACCCATATCTTGGGGAACCACTATAAATCACTGTGTGCTGTACTGTGCTGAAATTGTTGATGTGTATGCTGTGTTTGCTATGATAAACTAGTTAGATTGCTGTGATATAACTGATTGCTGCCAATAAAGTTAGAAAAGGATTAGGTCACCTATTCACCCCACCCTCTAGGTGTTTAGGTACCATATCTTTCAAGTGGTATCAGAGGCAGGTTCCTCAAAACAAGGACTAACAGTCTGAGGAGATCCTGTTTGGCAGATTCAGTGTAAGGCAATTCACAGATTCAAGAAATTCAAGAACATCAAGAAACATGGGTTCTTATGAGAATCACAAGGAATTGGGTTCCATGAAATTACCCATATGCAGGAAAGAGATCTTTGGGATCTGGAAAGAGAGGGTAAGGCTATTTATGGAAGCCTCTGACCCTAGAATCTACATTACAGTTAAGGAAGGGCCTTATGTGCCAATGAAGATTTCAGTATTGGATGCAAATCAGAGGACTCCAAAGGATTTCTCTGAGATGACTTAGGATGAAATTGTCCTAGCCACCATGGACAAGAGGGCACAGAACATAATAGTGAGTGCCATTGATGATGCCACTTTTCAGAACTTAATTCACTGTAAGACAGCAAAAGAGATGTGGGATACTCTCATTGTCTATATGGAAGGTTCTGAAGAAGTTAGGCAAGATAGGAAGTCCTTGCTAAATCAGGAGTATGAGAGCTTTAGGCAAGGAAAGGGTGATAGCATCACTGAGTGCTATACGAAATTTTACAGGATAGTTAATGAACTCATGTCTTATGGAAGAGAGTTCACTAACTATGAACTAAATGACAAGTTCTTAAGGTCCCTAACCAAAGATTGGGACACCAAGATCTGTGCCATAAGAGAAATGGCTAAGTTGGGGGAAATTCCTCCTCCCACACTGTTTGGCAAGCTATTGTCATATGAAATGCAGTTAACAGTGAGAAAAGAGGAGGAGAAATCAACAAGGACTGAGCATAAGGAAAGAACTGTTGCTTTCAAAACAGAAGTTCCTAGAAAATGCAGGAATAAGTCTTCAACTCCACCTCCAGAGGTAGTTGAATCAGAGTCTGATGAGTCTGTCAGCACAAAGTCTAAGAGCAGTGAAAGTGATGAAGACTTTGCTGCTTTCACTAGACACTTTCAGAAGTTTTTGAAAAAGAAACAGTGGAGGTCAAGGCCTTCTACATCACAAGGAAAGGAAGACTCATATCAGAAAAAGAGGTCTTCAAAGAATGACAAGAAAAGGACAAAATCAAGCAAGGCAACTGGTTCAAAGATTGTTTGCTATTGCTGCAATAGACAGGGCCATGTTATTGCAGATTGTCCAGAGAAGAGAAAGGAATCTGGTGACAGGAAAAAGACTCACTTCAAAGGGAAGAAAGAAAAGTCTTTTGTTGCTAAGAAGGAGAAGACTCTATCAGATATCTCTTCTTCAGAAACTGAGTCTGAGGCTGAAGCCTACATAGGACTGTTTGCAGAAGAAGAAGAGGAAGAATTCATGCAGATCTTGGAATCAATTTATGAACAAGAAGACAGTCATTGCCAAGGGCTAATGGCTTTGACAGAGAGTGCCAAAATCCGGGAGCAGCCAGGACCCAGTCAGGTACAAAGTTCAAGTTTAAATTCAGTTTCTTGTTCAAGTTCAGAATCAGATTTTTCTTCATCAAGTGATGAGAATATATCTGAGTATGAGGAAGATATTCATCAGCTCATAGATGAATATAAGGTACTGTTGCAAGCCTACAAGAAAAGCAAGACCCTAGCCAAA
Source organism: Platanthera guangdongensis (assembly GCA_039583875.1). Taxonomy (NCBI): domain Eukaryota; kingdom Viridiplantae; phylum Streptophyta; class Magnoliopsida; order Asparagales; family Orchidaceae; genus Platanthera; species Platanthera guangdongensis. The sequence continues at coordinate 59,265,935 of CM077160.1, read as the reverse complement.
AGTCAGGCAAAGGAGATTGCAGATCTCAAGGCTGTTGCAACAGATTTTGAGAAACAATTTGATCAAAAACTGAATGAGGTAGCCAGGCTGAAACACATTACTGTGGTTCAGATGGGAACTATCACCTATAAGAATGATCAAATTAAGAGACTGGAGATCAATCTTCAGAAAGAAAGAGAGCTTGTTGCTAGGTTTTCAAAACCTAAATCAGTGCTACCTTTAATTGATGAATTTGTTCATCATAAAGGCAAGGCTGGACTGGGTTTTGTTAGACCTACAGGGACTGAGCAGTCCAAGTCTAAGTCCAAGGGCAAAGCCCCAACATTCAACAAATCTGCTGTAGTCAAGACAGCCAAGGCAGTACCTAAGCAAAGGTACAACAAGTTTGAATGCTGGTGCTGTGGCAAGATTGGCCATTTTGCAATGGACTGTTGGTACAATGCCAGTGCCAAGGTGAGTTGCAAGCTACCTGGTGGGAAGCCAGTAGGTAGCTTTGTCAAGTTACAGACTAACAAGTACCATGGACCCAAGATTGCTTTGGGTTCTAAGGTCCATTAATCTGTTTTGCAGGTGAGTCCAAGTGGCCATACCCCTACATGGTACTTGGACAGTGGATGTTCCAGACATATGACTGGAACTAGGGGACTACTGAAGGACTACATTCCAATCAAAAATGGTCCTAAAGTGACCTTTGGTGGTTCTGAAAAAGGAATCATCAAAGGGTTTGGTAACATTTCTTCAAACTTAGTTACCATTACTCAAGTGGCTTATGTTAAAGGGTTGAAACACAACCTAATAAGTATAAGTCAGTTAAGTGATGTAGGGTATGACATCTCATTTGTTAAAAATGGTTGTCATATCAAGAGGTCAAGTGATCAAGAGATCATCTTGACAGGTTATAGGAAGAGAAATGTCTACTGCCTAGACATTATGATTGAGAACAATGGTTCTCCAGTTTGTCTTGTAGCTGATGAGACAGTCTCTCATTGTGTCAAATGGCACAAGAGGCTGGTCCATCTTAACTACAAGATAATTAGCAAACTCTTTAGTAAAGAGTTAGTGAGGAATGGTCCTCAAGTTAAGTGTGTTAAAGATGGCATTTGCTCAGCTTGTCAAAAGGGCAAGCAGACTAAATCCACCTTTAGAAGCATAGATAACAAAGATGCTGTGAGGTGTTTGTACCTCTTGCATTTGGATCTCTTTGGTCCAATGCCAGTTCACATCTTAGGTAGGAAGGTCTATACCCTTGTAGTTGTAGATGACTACTCAAGGTTTTCCTGGGTGTTCTTCTTAAGACAGAAATCTGAAACACCTAGTGTCTTCTACAGCTTTGTCAAGCAAATTCAGAATGAACTTAATAATACTGTGGTCAAAATTAGAAGTGACCATGGTACTGAGTTTCAATCTGAAAGCATGACAAAACTATGTGAAGACTTTGGGATATTTCAAGAATTCTCTTCACCTAGAACACCTCAGCAAAATGGCATTGCTGAGAGGAACCAATAGGACCTTGATAGAAGCTGGTAGAACCCTACTAAGTGATACATCACTGCCTGAGTATTTCTGGGCTGAAGCAATTAACATTGCATGCCATGTTATAAATAGGGCTACCATCACTAAAGGGCTAAACAAGACCCCCTATGAAGTAGTGAAAGACAGGAAACCAAACCTATCCTATTTTAGGATCTTTGGTTGTAAATGCTACATACTTAACAATGGGAAGTCTTACATAACTAAGTTTGCTGCCAAGTCCCAAGAGGGAATTTTTGTTGGGTACAGCAATAATAGTAAGGCTTATAGAGTCTACAACTTGACTACACAAGTTGTAGAAGAATCAGTGCATGTAGTTTTTGATGAGACTAAACTTATTAATAATGAGTTGTCTAGCAATGTATGCAGCCCCACAGGTTTGACAAAGACAATGGACAAGCTGACTATAGAAGAAGTGCCTGCTACAAGACAGCAAGGAGAGGAGAGTAGCTGCTGTCCAGGGGGACAACTACATGTGCCAATTGCTGAAGAAATCCAAGGAATACAGCATGATGCAGATGCTGAAGTGGTTCAACCTGAAGTGAGGATGCCTCCAGCCCACATGCATCTTAGAGATCATCCAGTAGAGCTGATTATTGGAGATCCAAGACAAGGAGTATAAACCAAGAGTAGAAACATGAATGCTGCAATCTATTCCAGCTTTTTGTCTCAAGTTGAACCTAAAAGATTTGAAGAAGCAATAATGGATCCACAATGGACTGAAGCAATGCAAGAAGAGCTTAATCAGTTCAAGAGGTGCAAGGTTTGGGAACTTGTTCCTAAACCTAAAGACCACAATGTAATAGGAGTTAAGTGGATCTACAGGAATAAGATGGATGAACAAGGTGTCATCATTAAGAATAAAGCTAGACTGGTTGCTAAAGGATATAGGCAAGAAGAAGGTATTGATTTTGATCAAACCTTTGCTCCAGTAGCCAGACTGGAAGCCATAAGAATGTCCTTGGCCTATGCAACCTATCAAGGATTCAAGGTATACCAAATGGATGTCAAGTCAGCATTCCTAATTGGTAATTTGAAAGAAGAAGTCTATGTGGAGCAGCCTTCAGGTTTTGTTGATCCAACTCTACCTCATTATGTCTATAGACTTAGGAAAGCTTTATATGGGTTAAAGCAAGCCCCTAGGGCTTGGTATGAAACCCTATCTAGTTTCTCATTGAGAACAAGTTCTCAAGGGGGAAAATAGATAAGACTCTATTCCTTAGGGAATCTAGAGGCAAAGTCATACTAGTCCAAATATATGTAGATGACATTATATTTGGGTCTACTGAAAGCAGCCTTTGCAAAAAGTTTGCAAAACTTATGCAAGGTCAGTTTGAAATGAGTAGTATGGGAGAGCTGAAGTTTTTCTTGGGTCTCCAAGTTAAACAGACTGAGAGTGGTTTGTCCATTTGTCAGTCAAAGTTCACCCTAGAACTCATAAGGAAGTATGGTATAGATTCATCCAGTACCATGAAGACTCCTATGGGGTCAAGTATGTCTCTTAGCAAGGATGATGCAGGGAAACCTGTAGATGAAACCTTGTATAGAGGGATAGTTGGCTCCCTATTATACTTGACTGCTAGTAGACCAGACATCATGTATGCTACATGTGTTTGTGCAAGGTATCAAGCCTGCCCTAAAGAGTCTCACTTGACAGCTGTCAAGAGAATTTTGAGATATCTAAAGGGCACTCCCTATCTAGGCCTCTGGTACCCTAGGAATGGAGACTTTGATCTAACAGGTTATTCAGATGCAGACTTTGCAGGATGCAAAGAGGATAGAAAGAGCACTACTGGAACCTGTCAATTCCTAGGTGGAAGACTAATTTCATGGAGCAGCAAAAAGCAGACTAGTGTGGCAATCTCCACAGCTGAGTCAGAATATGTGGCTGCAGGAAGTTGCTGTGCTCAACTTCTGTGGATTCAACATCAGTTAGAGGACTATGGATTTCAGGTAAGTAGAACTCCACTTTTCTGTGATTCTACAAGTGCTATTTCAATAGCTAATAACCCTGTATCTCATAGTAGAACAAAGCATATTGAAATTAAATATCACTTTCTTAGGGAGCATGTAGAAAGAAATGATATTGTACTTGAATATGTTAAAACAGATGAACAACTAGCTGATATGTATACTAAGCCCCTAGAAGAAGCTAAGTTCAATAAATTCAAAATTGAACTAGGAATGATAAACTTAGACTAAGTTTACAGAATAGAAAATTGGCTAAGTAAAAAGGTGCCGACACATAGACAAGTCTATGTCGACACAGAATAGTGGTGTCGACACTTCAGAAAAAAGGTGTCGACACATCTAGGAATGTGGTGTCGACACTTCAGAATGTTAGTGTCGACACATGTCAAGTAGGTGTCGACACATTCAATATGGTGTCGACACTTAAGTTTTACTCAAAATTTTTCTAAGTAAAGTTTCGACAATGTGTCGAGTTATGTTGTGTCGACACATAACCAAGTGTCGACACATAAACTCTGTAGACTAAACTTGTGTCGACACATATGTGTCGAGACATTATAAGTCAGTGTCGACACTTATTGCCAGTGTCGACACATGTTAAGCTAGATGTCCCGCCTGTTCATCTTCAAAATCAGGAAGGTATAAATAGGGTTCTGTCTTTGTTTGTCGACACGCTTTCAAAGTTTCGAGACCAAAACTCTTGTGTCGACACTTCTCTTTTCTAAAGACAAATTCTCCAAACCCTAATGGCTCCTAAGCTTGAGGAGAACGTGAACGAGGGCTATGAGCTGGTGCGCGGCGCGTTCGACGACGCAGATCAAGAAATCCAATCGGTGATAACCCTAGTCGCCAATTCTGGACTCGAATACTTGGTTTCAGAACCAACAAAGATTTGGAAGAAGGAAGTTCTTGAATTCCTTAATGGAGCTGCTGTAGATGAATCTGGATACAGAATCAAATCCAGAGTTCATGGGACTAAGGTCAAGGTTTCACCAAAGAATCTGAGGAAGGTACTCCAGCTACCTAAAACTCAAGATGAAGAGGAAGTAACTGCTTCAAAGACCAGGGAAGCTCTTACCTGGTGTGGTCTTGATCCCAAGATGAAGATAGGATCGGTATTCAACAGGAAAGGCATGAACAGTCAAGGAAAATTCATGTCTGAAATTGTGGGCAAGGTTATTCTCAGTAAGCCAGGAGGGCATGACAGGGTGTCTACCTCTATGTTTGAAATTATGACCAGAATAATCTTTACTCTAAGAACAGACTAGTCTCTAGTGGTTTTTGACAAGATCAAGGAGAGCTTGAAGAAGCCCAATCTGGGCAGAATTATAAGTCTCTATCTAGCTGGTACAATACCAGAGGTAATGAGCAATGCTGCTGGAAGCAAGATCAACCACATGAGGAAGATGGACCAAAGGATATTTTCCAGATGGGACAGGGTGTTGTCTAAGGAAGTGGCAACCCCAGAGAAGCCAGTTACTGAGAAGGAGATTCCTCCTAAGAAGAAGAGAAAAACTGCTGCTGTGGCACAAGAGTCCTCCAGCAGTTCTGATAGTGAAGAACATGTTGTCTTCACTCCTGATGACCAAGAGGATGTGGCTGCAGAGAAGACCCCTGCTGCTGCAGATAATGCTGCGATCCAGGGGGAGCCTCCAGTAGTAGAAGAACCATCTACTCTGGACAGTGAGCAAGCCACCATCATTATCCAAGAGGTACTCACTGACCTAACAACTTTAGACTATATTATAGAAGATGCTAATTTGTCTGATGTCCATCAGCAAACTCAGCTAGACAGTCAAGTTCCAGATGTTGTTTTAGAAGACAAATCTGCTAAACAAGAAGTGGTACCTGAGTCAGTGGTAGAAGAGCAAAGACTGTCTCCAGCTCCATCTCCACCTGAATATACAATGGAGGATTTATTCCTAAATCTAGATCAAGAAGATTTTGATATGGACAAGGATGCTGCTGCTGAAGATAAGAGTGCTGCTGCTGAGGGGGAGCAACTGACAGTTCTGGAAGAGCCTATTAGGATAGAAACTGAGCAAGCACCTGGTGTGCAACCTGAGAAGCCTCAAAGCCCTAAGGACAGGGTTGATATTGCCAGCACTTCTGCCTCTGAAGATGAGGAGAGTGCTAGGGCCAAGAAGAAGAAACTCTATGTCTTCAAAAGGAGAAGCCAGAGTTATAAAAAGGCCTTGCAATCCATTGCCCCACAGCCTATAGTTCAACAAGCTCCAACAGTTGATTATAGTTCTTTGATGATTGCCATGCAGATCAAGTTGGATGAGCAAAGGAAGGCAATAGAGGCTTATGTGGATGAAGGGCACAAGTCCCTACAGTTTGATCTTGCACAAGATATAAAATCTATAAGGTTTGAAATGAACCTGAACAAGAAGGAGATGACTAACTGCTTCCACAAGGGTGGGAATGCAGTAGTCTATTTGGCAACTCACCAGGAGAAGATCAAGGCTCAGGTAGATGATATAGCATTAAAGCAAGGATATGTGCTGGAGAATCAGTTAAGAATGAATGATAATTTGACTGCCTCCCATAATGCTATAGTCACTGAGTTGAAGAATAAGAATGCTGAACCTTCAACATCTACTGCTGCTACTAAGGCTGACTTTGATAAGGTATTTCAAGCTGAGATTACTGCTATCAAGACTGCAATTCAAGATTCCCAGAAGGCCATCTCTGAACAGCTCACTAAGCTCAGACCTTACTTTAAAGAAGGAATCAGGTACTTGGATAGTCAGATTAGATTTCAAAAGGATGATGTCAGAGACCATATGGCCAGAGAAGTCATAAAGGGGGAGAGAGTATTAGTCAAAGCTAGCTCTGACCATGCCAAATGGATATCTAACTCCATCAGAGCTACACTGGGCTATCCTCCACTCTGTGATGATGATAATGTTGCTGAATCAGGGATTCAAAATGCCTATCTTGGAGGTGAGCAAGCATAAGTAGCTCAAGTGATATACCCACCTCCAGATTTTGACATGGTTCATGCAGATGTAAGCACAATGTATAGCCCAACTGCAGGGAAGTCAAATGTTGTTCTGGAAAAGGTTGTTCAACCTATTTCTGCAGCTATGCAAGAGGCATTAGAGAAAGAAGAAGAGACTAGGCTGTCTAAAAAGAGGTTTAGGGAACAAGCAGAACAAAAGCCAGATTTTGAACAATGGAGCCCTACCTCTAGAAATATAATTCTAACTGCCTAGAAAGCTGCCAAAGACAACATGAATGACAGGAACAAATGGTTCTCTGAGGCAGAATGGAGAAAGCATGAGATCAGGCAGGAGGCTATAGTACAATTTAGAAGGAAGGCTAAGATAGGAAAGCTACCTCCTACTGCTGTGGAGCCTAGCAAGTACTTCCCCAAGCCATACCACTATTTTGAGAGACAGAAAATCAAAGCAGAAGAGCTGAAGAAGAAGGACTTAAAAGGAAAGAAGCCTGTTGATGCTGCAACTGTTGAAGCCCCTGTCAAAGCTCAAGTCCAAGCTGGAAAGGGAATTGTTATCAAGGAACCTGATCAGAAATAGATTAGGATTTTACTTGAAGATTATGTTGCAATCCTTTTTAATGTAAAACATTTTTGTAAAACATTGAAGATGTATAAGAAAAATGTTAGAACAATATATGATAAATATATTTCATGATTGTTCTGTAAATGTGTCTATTTCTTGATTGTTCTGAAATGATGAATGTGTATACATGTGTGTATTTCTACATGTTTATGTTTACCCTGCTGAATATAATCTGCTGTACATCATTTTGTAATTTTAATTATGGATGGTTTATATCATTGACTAAGGGTTATGACTTCTCCAAATAGGGGGAGATTGTTGGGTACATTGGTCAAATGTACCTGATTTGAAGAAGCCTCACCCAACTCAATGATATACATCATAATGTATTTGATGTATGTTTGAGTTACTTGTGCAGGTTAAGAAAGTACTGGACTGAAGCAAAAAGTTTCTAAGTCCATGTGTCGACACCTAGAGGGAAAGTGTCGACACTTAAGAAGACTTGTGTCGACACCCAGACAAGATGTGTCGACACTTGGAGTCATTGTGTCGACACCTGGGATGCAGAGTCGACACCAGACAGAAAGTGTCGACACTTGGAGCTGTGTCGACACTCAGTGAAGAAAAGTGCAGACAGAAAGTGTCGACACAAGGAGCTGTGTCGACACCCAGTAAAGCTGTGTCTACACCAGAAAGTGTCGACACTTGGAGCTGTGTCGACACTCAGCAAAAGTCTGCAGAGTCTAAGTACAAGTGTCGACACTTAACACAATGTGTCGACACTAAGCAGAAGAGTCAACACTTGAAGCATGTGTCGACACTCAACACAATGTGTCGACACTCAACAGAAGAGTCAACATTTGAAGTATGTGTCGACACCCAGAACAATGTGTCGACACACAGCTGAAGACTCAACACTTGAAGAAGGTGTCGACACATGGAGCTGTGTCGACACTTAGCAAAGAACAGAAAGAACAACAAATTATTCTAAGTACAAGTGTCGACACTATGGGAATGTGTCGACACTCAGCTGAAGTCTCAACAACAAGAAGGTGTGTCGACACAAGGAGCTGTGTCGACACTCAGCAAGATTCAACATAGAAGACTATGTGTCGACACCAAGGAGCAGTGTCGACACTTGACAGATTCAACGCAAGAAGATGTGTCGACACAAAGGAGATGTGTCGCCACATAGAAGAATTCAGCAAAAGCTAGAAGAACAAGTACTTGTGTCGACACTCAATTTCAGTGTCGACACATGAAGAAGAATCTGTGTCGAGACATACAAGGATATGTGTCGACACCTTGTAGACTTGTGTCGACACTTACAAAGCATGTGTTGACACTTGGTCTATAAATGTCGACACTTAAAGACAGAAAGTCTCGACACTTACTGAGTGTTAGAGATTTTCAAGCAGTGACTGGTTGACATGACAGCTGCCGATCCAGCCGGTCTACAGCAACTGTCAGAGATGTCAGAAGTCAGTTATGAACCGGACCAGCCGGTTACCATGAAGAAGGCCTATAAATAGGCACCCACAGTTTACAGAAACTGTTGTTGAAAGAGTTGATCAAGTGATTAACAAGTGGTACAGATTATTCAAGTAATCAAAAAAGTGGTACACAGAGTATCAATACAAGAAGATCTTGCAATCCAAGTGCAGATCTAAGAAGTTGGAGAGAGAGGGCTCCATCCAAGAAATCAGCCTCTGGAACTAGGCTGAGAAGAAGGATTCAGATTCAATTCTGATTCTTAAGAAGCAGAGGTCAAGGTACAACTGCAGAGGATTCAGTCTTATTCAGTTCTACTCAAGAAGCTTTGAAGAAAGCTAAGTCAGATTGGATCCAGTTGAGTTCTTCCAAGAACTCATCAAGAATCTCTCAACTCCCCTCTTATCTTTCTGAGTTGTAGAATTATAATTTGTAATATCTTTTTAACTTGTAGGATCCTTTGGATCTGAGTGATTTGTAAGCCTATAATTATAAAGGCTGAGGGTAGGGCTTGTTAGCCTGAGTGTAGGAGATTGTGATCTCTGAGTGTAGGCCTTGTTGCCTGAGTGTAGGCCTTGGATTGGCTGAGTGTAGGCCTTGATTGGCTGAGTGTAGGCTTTGGGATAAAGCTGAGTTATAAGGCTTTGGGCCTGAGGTGTAGGAACCAATTTGGGTTCTGAGACAGTGCAGGAGTTTGGCCGAATCTAGTACACTGCTAGATTGGCGAAGAGGGAAAGTGGATGTACCCATATCTTGGGGAACCACTATAAATCACTGTGTGCTGTACTGTGCTGAAATTGTTGCTGTGTATGCTGTGTTTGCTGTGATAAACTAGTTAGATTGCTGTGATATAACTGATTGCTGCCAATAAAGTTAGAAAAGGATTAGGTCACCTATTCACCCCCCCCCTCTAGGTGTTTAGGTACCATATCTTTCAATGTCCCAACTGATTTGCAAAGGGGAGATATTTTCACCAAACCCTTGAATGAAAAGAAACATACCTTCTTCCTAAATCAGTTAGGAATGTTAGATGGAGGAAGTCTAAAATAATATCTAATATTTTAAAATTCTAAAAATGACCAAGACTAGGCAAACATTTTAATTTTTCTAGTGTATAGAGTGTTTCTGATCTTTGAACTGCGCTCGACGATTTTCCCCCCGATCGTCGAACGGAGATCGACGCTTTCCGAAATCGTCGACCAGAGTTCAGCGCTTCTCAGATAGTGCTCAACAATCTCTCTAGGTCAGCGATCATCGAACGAAGCTCGACGATTTTGTTTTCTGAACTATCGTCGAACGGAGCTCGACGCTCTCCAATATCGTCGAACGGAGATCGACAATGTTGATGACCTTTCAGTTTCCTTTAAAAGCCCCGATCGTCGAACTAAGTTCAATGATCTTTCCTTTTCTGCGTCGAACCCTAATATAAAACTCTTTTTTCGGCCGTCGTTCTCCCTTGCGCTTTCATACTTTCTGCAAAAATTCTCTTTCCCTCCAAACTTCTCTACACTTGGTCGTTTGTTTGTTGATTTTTGCAGGAAACAATGGCCGTTTCAGTTGCAGTACTGGCCGCCATGAAATTTGATGCAGGATTTGATATAGATATGGACTCTTTCAATAACAGTGATCAGATTTTCCAAGAAATTCTAGAACGTTTCAAGGAACAAAAGCTAGTTACTATTATGTCCACCAGAATCATGTTACCTGCTGATGAAATAAAAGAATGGGTGTATACAGCCCACACTCAGGATCAAAATACAGTTGTTGGAACAATTTCTGGAACCCAGGTACCTTTGACACCTACTATCTTGACAGAGGTTTTTCAATTAAATTCTGGAGAGGACTCTGCTGAATTGTCTGGAGAAGAATTTTCTGATATGCTTAATAGAATGGGTAATTCTGATGCAAACCCTAGCAAGCTGCTGAAGAAACATTTGGCTGTTGAGTACATGTTCTTAGCTGATGTGGTTGGAAAAGTATTGTTGGCCAAACACTCTGCCCATGATACCATCTCCAGGTATCAGCTGTGTTTGATGGGTGCTCTTGTAGATAAGAAACAGTTGAACTGGGGAGAAGTTTTCTTTGACCTGATTAAGAAAAAGATCAACAAATTTTTTTTTAACTTTGGAAGGATACTAGGGCTGTTTCTTCAGAACAGATGCCCTGCACTGCTAGTATCAAATGGGATGCACATCAATGCCTCTAGGATGCACTCCTGTGCCCTGTTTGGAAAGTGGGACAGGCAAATTGTGAAGCCCAGCAGACCCTCTACAAGTGCAACTTCAGGCACAAAGACTGTTGCAGTCTCTTCCCCTCAAGTCTCTGCCCCTGCAGAAGACTTGCCTGCTTCTTCCTCTACTCCTCCACCTCTTATTTGATCTCCACCAGTCACATCCACCATCACAGTTTCCTCCACCATCATAATTTCAACCCCATCTCCAACTTCTATCCATTCTCCAACTCTTCCAATAACAGAAGAAATCTTCCATCCTTTACATCACTACCCACAATAAGAAATTGATTCATCATCTCAACTTCCATCTTTCACACTTCTGGATGATTCCTTTATGGATGACTCCCCTTCATCCCCTCCTGATCTACCCTCTTCTTCTACATCTTACCAACAGTTACTTCAAGATATCATTGCACAACCCTCCTTCACACCCTCTGTTTCCATTCCATTATCTTCAATTTCCACAATCCCCATATCTCAACCCTCCTTTCCCCCATACACCAGCTCTCCACCAACATCTCCAGCTGCTCCACCTTCATTCTCTACCTCTGCTCCAGTCCCTATTGAGCATGTAGATCTTCCAGCCATAGCAGACAGACTTTATGAGCTGATAGATCCCAGGCTATCCCTCTTGTTGGAGACCTCCTTGGCTCCACTTTTAAAGTCAGTTGCAGACCTGTCTACCAAGCTCTCCTCCCTCATTCCTCCTCAGGCAATCCCTTCATCTGGGTGCCTTGATCCAGTCCTGACTGAATCTAGGCAGGGGGAGATGCCTTATGAAGTGGTTAGATTGCCTGCTGCTGCTGTTACCTCAGTTCAAGCTCAAGCCTCAACACCACAAGTTGCAGTTTTCTCAATGTACCTCAGGTCATTATTATCAGATTTTGATTCAGTTTATTTCAGCTGTCTTCCAGAGAGCACTGCAGTCCAGCCATCTGAAGATCTATCTAAGGCCATTGTGCCCATCTTAAGCTGTGACACCAGCTTAATTCATTCTTTTGTACAGTCCCTTTCTGCTGTTGCTCCTTCAGTTTCTGGTACTGACATTGTTGATATTGATGCTAATTCTGATGATTTAATATCTAAGGATATACATATGACAGAGGCATTTGAATTTGAGCCTGCTATTACTACTGATGTTATTTCTGTTACTAAACCTGTTGTATCTGAAAGAATTTTATCTGTATCTACTGCTGCCGTACCTTTCATTTCTGAGAGTGTTACTTCTGAAAGTTTTGTATCTGCTGATGTAATCTCCTCTGCTAGTGTTGCTTCTATTCCTCCTTCTACTGTTGCTACCACAACTGCTGTCACTACTGTTTCTCCTGCTCAATCCCAATAACAGAAAGACTATCTCAAAAGGATTGATGCATTGTATGATGAACAAAGCTCAGAAAGTGATCAATATAGGATGATTCAGATGACTCCTCTACAACTGTTGCAAGGAAAAGAAAGGCTAGAAGCAAGGCTATGAAAAGGGTTCCTCCAAAAAAAGTCAAGGATACTAATGATATTCCTTACTACATATTGCATGACTGCCCCATCACAGAACACTGGATGCAATATTCCAAAAATCAATTGAAGGTCATGAAGAAGAAGAGAAAGTATGATAAAGGTTCCTCTCAGTTCCATCCTCCTCCTCCTCCTCCTCCTTCACCTGATGCAGGTGCAGGTGGTAGTTCAGCTGTTCAACCCTCTGCCAGAAGCCAATCCTCTTATCAACCTCAAGGTAGATCTCAATACAGAGGAAGCCAATCCAGAGGCTATCAATTAAGGAGAGGAAACTACAGAGGAAACCAAAGAGAATTTCAAGTCTATTCCAAAGGACATTCCAGGCTACACCCTTATTCAAGGGAAGGACAAGATTCATCTGATACAACTTCAGGTCCATTTCCTTACAAGCTTAAAGAGTTAGTCTCATCCAGAGCTCCTGCAGACAATTCTTCAAACAGATATGAGCCTCCAGTTCCTCTTGAGGATCCAGAGAACAATCCAACCTCATGGACAACCAGGTTGAAAGAGTTAGCTGCTTTGGATCAGATTAAGAAAGCTAGAGAACAAGGCAAAGGCACTTCTAATATAACTACATTATTAGATCAAAGGAGAAAGGAACTTGAAAGATATTCTTCCAGCAAGTTCTTTGATTCTGAAAGCTACATGAAGCTGCACCCTGAAGCTGTAGTGCCCAGGCCTAAGCAACAAATTTCTTTAGGTACAGCTGATGACAGAAGATCTAAAAAGGAAGCTCTAAATCAAAACAGAGAAATAGTACTTATAAAGAGCAAAGAGAAAGAGTAATTCTGTAAGGTGACAGTTATTTTGATTTCTGATCTATCTGAGATTATGACTGTGATTCTGCAATGTTTTGTTTGTTGCATTTCTGTATTGTTGCTTTGTATGTTGTTTTTAATTTTCCAATATCTGTAAATAGTAATCCTAACCCAAATAGGAGGAGATTGTTGGAACACCCTATTACTGATTTGGGTCAGGATCACTATGTCTCTTAGGAAACCTGTTTTGACCTCATTGTATAGATTTAAAGGTCAATTAGAATTGAGTGTAAGGGTTAGTACTTAGGTTTGTAAGCTGCCCTCAAGACCAGGATTTTCAGTTTCAGAAGACTAAGTCATTTCGTCGAGCTCAGTACGACGAATCGTCGAACTCCATTCGACGATCATTGAGCTCACTTCGACGATTCGTCGAACTCCATTCGACGATCTCTAAGCTCAACTTCATCAAGTCATTGAACTCCATTCGACGATCTTCGAGCTCAGATCGATGATCTTGACTCCAGTTTGATTCTATATCTCTGAGCTCAGTTCGACGATAGTTGAGCTCAGATCGACGATCTCTGTTTCTGTCTAAGTCCAAATCTCTGAGCTTAGTTCAACGATAGTGGAGCTCAGTTCGACGATTTTCTGAAGAGTTCAACGATTTTCAAGATTCAAATTTGGACAGCTGTGGAATTATTGTCAGCATTGAATTCAGAGATCTTGTAGCCATTTTTCAATTAATCTGGAGCAAGTTTCAAGGAATTTTTAGGGAATATTTTTATTGGACTTTCCTCCAGAAGACAAATACAGTTAAGGAAGTAATTAATGACAGGCTAACAGCTATATTGGAAAAAGGATCATTTCTATTCAGACAGATGGAATAAAAGACAGAATTATTCTCTACAACAAAGATATAGAAGAAAAAAAAGAAAGAAGAACAAGAAGTTAGAAAAATTCTCCGCAACAACAACTCTTACACAACAATTACACAAGAGAAAGAAAGAGAGTTCCAGACATTCTCAGTCTCATGATTCATACAAGAACACCAACACCAAAAGGAGATCAACAAACTGAAATCTTCAGATTTCTTTTGATTCAAGTGTTCAAGGCCATCATCATTCAAGACTCCAGACACCTCACATTTCAGTTGTTGCTGAAATCATCATTTGCTGGAGATCAATTTTCTGAAGGCCTATCACCCTACTGCAAAGCCTCACTTCCTGAACAACTCAAGATCTCAGGGGCAGCTTTGACAACATCCACTATCTTCTCTCTGATTGTTAACAGAGAAGATCTTCTCATCCCTCTCTCACTCTCTGCTGTAAAGGGTTTTTCAAACTCCCTTCAAAAGTTTGTGTTTGGTTTTTGAGCACCTTATCAAAAGCTCATTGGTGGCAAGACACCTGATCAAAAAATCTGGTTTAGTTTTTGAGCAACTTATCAAAAGCTCATTGGTGCCCAGGACACCTGATCAACTCATCCTGCAGTGGATTCCTACCTAGGGTGGTAAAAGAGTGGATGTACCCAGGTTGATTGGGGAACCACTATAGCTCCTTGTGTCATCTGGTTGCATATTTTTCTTTTGTTTCTGGCTGTGGTTTGTGATTGCTTAGTGATTATTCTTGTTTAGATTACTTTATATTACTTGCTTCCCTGTTCACTTAGGATTACAACAATGGTTGTAAAAAGTTTTTAGCAAGCACCATACTCTATTCACCCCCCCTCTAGAGTATATCAGATCTAACTTGCACTTTCACCTTCTTCTTATATGTATCCTTGTACTACAAGCCTGGCTTTGTTCTTTATGATTACATCATTCCCATCCAGCTTGTTTCTGAAGATTCACTTAGTGTCGATCACATTCTGTCCCTTGGGCCTAGGCACAAACTCCCAGACTTTGTAAATTTCAAACTAATTGAGCTTCTCTAGCAAGGCCAATATCCAAGAGGCATCCTTATTTGCTTCCTCAAACTTCTTAGGCTCAACCTGAGACAGAAAACTAAGATATAGAATTTTATTAGCAGTACCTCTTCTGGTTCTAACACTGTCGCCTGGCTCTCCAATAATTAGATCAGCTGGGTGATCTCTTAGATGTCTGAATGCAAGATTTATTCCTCGCCCATCAGGAAGTTCTGCCACATCCATTGCATCTCCTGCAGGTTGAGGTTGTTCTTCATTTAGTCATTGTTCAGCCACCATGCTTGGATCAACAACCTTGACTGAGCTTGGCACATCTTCCTTGATTGTTTCCTCCAATCTTAGATCCTTGTGCCTGGTACCTGCATCTACACCAACAACACTAGATGAGCTTCTATGAAGCATGTTTATCTCATCAAATACAATATTGGTAGACTCTTCTACCATCGGGGTTTTCTTATTAAAATTCATATATGGCTTATTATGGCTACTATAACCTACAAAAATACCTTCAAAACATTTGTCACTAAACTCCGTGCGATATTACTTCCCATTATTAAGTACAAAGCATTTACTGCCAAATATCATAAAGTGGGAAACAATTTGTTTTCTGCCTTTCAACAGTTCGTAGGGAGTCATACAATGGTTTTTATTGATTAGTGCTCTATTTTTCACGTGACAAGGTGCGTTGATTACTTTGGCCCAGAAGTACTCTGGTAGTGAAGCATTATTCAATATAGTCACACATGCCTTAATGAGAGTTCTATTCTTTCTCTCTGCAACTCTATTTTATTGTGGAGTACGCGTGGAGGAAAAGTAATGAAAGATACCTTGACTACCATGGAACTTTGTCATGGCACCAGACTCAAACTCTGCTCTATGATCACGTCTTATTTTGACCACTCAGCAGTTTAATTCGTTCTGCATTTGCCTAACAAAATTAGTGAAAACTTCAAAGGTGTCTGACTTGTGTTTTAGAAAGAATGCCCAAGTAAATTGAGAGTAGTCATCAACAATTACTAATGTATAGACTTTACCTCCTAAACTGTGAATTGGAATAAGACCGAATAAGTCCATATGAAGTAAATATAAACTCCTCGAAGTATCTTTTTCAGAAATGCCCTTAAAGGTAGCCCTTGTCTGCTACCCATCTGGCACATTGTGTCATGGACTATCTTTAAGCCACTTAATGTTGGGGTCATCATACACTACGTTGTGAGAATATAACATATTTATTGTTTTGAAATTAATATGTGCTAATCTCTTATGTTATTGGTAACATAGAGTTGTACTATCTTTTGCCAAGCACATTGGTGCAGAATTGTCTAAACATAGAAAATTTAAACAAAAAATATTTCTACTCCGAGTGCCGGTTAAGATCATCTCCAAATTTGCAGACGATTTTATCAAACACTTTTACTTGTAGAACTCAACAATATAGCCTTTATCACATAATTGACTTATGCTTATCAGATTATGTTGTACTCATTCAACATATGCCACGTATGTAAAAGAGACTATGTCATTGGAAATCATATTGTAGTCTTTAGTTATTCCCCTGTCAGACCATCCAAAGATAACGTTTGGTCCATCAACTAGGGTAAATTCTCGCAGTAGGCTTCGAGTTTCGATCATATGTCAAGAGCATCCACTGTCTAAATACAAGATTGAAGTTTTATTGGCCTTTGGACATACTTGTAGTCAAAATCATTTCACCTTAGGAACCCAAATACTAACATCACTAGGAATATTAACGCTGCAAGTGGTCGGTCTCGCATTGTTAACTCGCGGGGTTTAAAAATTTATAGGATTGAACCAATAATCTACCTCAAAATGACCAATTTTGCTGCAGCACCAATAGTTAAATCTGTTGTACCTTTTCTTGTACTCCCACTTTACCTTTTGTACGGGAGGTCTAACAGGGTCCACAGACTTGGAAGTGGAAGCCTTATAATTACAGCACACACAAGGGTTCATAGTTTCCTTGGCCTTAGGAGCAACAGTGTTGGATTTTGGAGCCTTCTTCCCACTTGGTCCATGAACGTAAGGACCATAGCTTTTGACTAGAATTTCTTCATAAGGTGCTTTAAAAATGCTCGCACCAAAGTCTCAGGGATGGGTCCATCCTTGATATCACTTTTTAGGCTCTATATAGGTAGGCCTAGTAAAGTGCCCATACGACATCTCAAAGTCATACATATTTGTGGGGAAGAAAACCTTCTTAAATGAGGGTTGACTTTGAGGTGCCTTCCCTTTGTCTTTGTTATAGGCTATCTTAGCCACCTTACCTTTTCCCACTATGTGGCAAAGACCACTACTCTTCTTCGGAGCGAAAAAATCATCAATGAGGGGAAGAATTGTCTTTTGCTTCAAGTAGCCTTTGACCAGCTTCCTTTCCACCAAAAGCTTCTCTTCCAGCTCATCTAAGTATTTATCCTTCTGACTTAACAGTTCAACAGAACATTCCAATTCCTCTTTCAAGGAGTGAACTTCACTTCTGAGAGGAGTCAATTTGGCATTTTCCTGCCTCAGGCTTGATTCCCCCAAGTTGAGAGAAGCGATCTCTTTTAATTGCTTCTTCACTGTCTTGGGGAATTTGTCAAAAGCTTTCATGAGTTCTTGATGTTGAGCCATCAAGTTGGAGTCGTATTCCTTAGAAGAGTAGTCTTCATGATCAATAGTGGAAGTTTCAGATTCAGAAAGGATTGTCCATGGTATTGAGAGTCGCCTACTTCCTCATCTGAGTGAGCCATGAGCCCGAAGTAAGCTTCCTCATTGTCTGAGTTTGACTCACTCGAGTCACTGTTACTAAGAGTCATTGACTTCTTGGTGATTATTCTTTTCTCTTCCTTTCTTTTACCCTTGAAGGATCTATTCTCTTCCTTCTTAGAACCTTCTTTTTCTTGTAGGGACAATCAACAATCATGTGCCCTAGTTTGTTACAACAGTAGCAAACAACGTCATAGGAAGAATGTTTATTCAGTTTTGATTTATACCTATCCTCTCGGTTGTAGCTCTTCTTGGAGCGATCACCTTCACGATGTGATATTCTGAAGTCAGAGGAGGAGGACTGATTTTTTATTTGCCTCATGTTGTTGAGATATCTTTTAAACATCTTGGAGATGAGTGAGAACTCTCAATCAGATTGCTCTGAGCCTGACATGCTTTGTTCAGAGTCTTCTGGATTATCTGGAGCTCGTGTCCTTACTGGTGATATGGCTTTAAACTTTCTCAAACCTTCAGCTTTCAAGGCTACTGACTTCTATCTGCTTGAAGTCCTGCTGCTTTGCTCCTCGTTATTTCTGGTATTCATCTGAAGTTCGTAGGAGAGCAGCTTTCTGAAGAGGTTCTGGGGGTCAATCCCCGACACCCTCCCAAACTCCCTAATGGATACAACTTTTGTATCCCAGTCCTTTGTCAAAGATCAGAGGAATTTGTCATTTAGTTCACCATTAGTGAAGGTGCAGTCATAGTCCCTGAGCTTGTTGACGATCTTGAAGAATTTCTCGAAACTGTCAGCCAAAGTGTCATTTGCACCCTGCTTGAATGCTTTGTATTCCTTATTTATCAAAGTTCTGTGATTGTCTCGAACTTCTTTGGTTCCTTACATAGGCACAACTAGATAATCCTACATCTCCTTGGCTGATTTGCAGTGGAATAAACATTGGAGCATCGAATTGTCCACTGCGCTGGATATCATATTCTTCGCCTTTTTATCCAATGAGACCAAGGCAATTTCATCCTTAGTCATATCAATCATCTTCTTTGGAATCATGACAGGCGGATTGAGAGCAGACAGTTGTGTAGGAATATGAGGCCCTTCTTCAACGATCTGAAATATTCTGGGATCAGCTGCTTCCATGAAGAACCCGACTCTTTCTTTTTACACGAGAAAGTTCTCTTTAGTGCACACAAGTAACTTCATCGAAGACATATCATTGCTTCTGTCCATAGCAGACGAGCGGGATCTCTAGACAACTAGACGAGAGATCTTGTTCAAGGTGTTAACCATATACCGAACAACAACCCTCTGATACCAATTGAAAGTATCTAGTGTCTACCTAAATCACCTAGAGGGGGGGGGGGGGGGTGAATATCTTATGTATGTGTCTTTCTACAGAATAAAAACAACTTACAAATTGAAGCACACAGAACAAAAAGATCTATAGTGGTTCCCCGAGTTTGGTACATCCACTATCCCGCCTTGCCTATCTACCACGAAGGGCTATATTCGGCTACTTCACCTTTCTCAGATTTCAACAAATATTACACCTCAGATCCTCAACTCCTACAACTCGGAAATGATGCTCCTACCACTCAGAGAACAACCTCTCATACAATTTGATCCATAGACAGATCTACAACTCGATCCAAAAACGGATCTACTACTAGGAGGAAAAACCTCCTAAATATAATAAGAGGTTTACAAAATGATTACAAATAAACCTATTCAGATCTAAAGTCTTCAGTCCTTCTTTTTTCGAAAGGTTGATCTTGAAAAACTTGGAGAACTCGGAAATGTTAAAAGCTTTAAAAACTTGAATTTTAATTCACGGAACGACTAGATCTGAATGGAAAAGTATCTTTAGAAAGCAATGATCCAGTCGATTTGGCCGACGAAAAATTTCTTGATCGGGAATTTCTTGATTTGGACACGATTAGCACGATTAGGGTTTGAGAATAAATCACCCTAAATATATATAAAGATCTTCCTTTGCAACAACTAGAATAATTATTGCACATCGGAAAACTTGCGGGTCACTGTACATGTCTGTTGGCAACAACGAACCAGATTTTGAAATCAGGAAGAAGAAATAACTCTCAGTAATATTCACCGAGTATTGTCGAGTATTGTTGAGGATACTCGCCGAACAACAATGAAATTTAACGAATTTTACTAGGATAAATTCAGCCCAATTGAATCTTAAAACTCGACACCCTGCAGAGGAATCACTCGACAAATTCGATGAATATCGGTTAGTATACTCGACAAATTCGACCAGTATCGGCTAGAATACTCGACACATTCGATGACTAACCAAGTCATATTCGACTAATCTGGCTTAGAAAATCCCGAGAAGTAAAGTCGAAATGACTCGATGAATTCGGCGGGTATCGACATGTATATTCGACAAATTCGGCGAGTATCAAAAGATACATTCAACAAATTCAATGAGAATACACGATGATACCCGGCGATTTTTACTTGACCGATTTTCCATCTTTCAGAAATTTTACCCGGAGATCATATGATGAATTCGACGAGTGCTAGTAAATATATATGATGAATTCGATGAGTATTAACGAGTATACTCGACGAATTCGATGAATATGCCTTACAATACTCGACGAATTTTACTTGGGTAAAATTCCCGCTCTCCTGGTTTCCACTCCTTGTCCTTCCTTGATCCTTCTAATGCACATGAGATAGAAGTACACCCCAATAGAGAGATGATACGTGAGTCAACACATTGACCTAAACAACGAATGATTACAATGTATAAACTTGTGTTTAATGAACCAATGTAACCTGACATTGGGTTGTACTTAGCAATGCAGTCCTGCAAGTACATAAGTAAAAAAGAATCAAATACAAACTAAATTCATCTTAGCTTAATGAGACTCTTCTTCAAATCAGGGTTATTGTGGATACAATACCCAACACTAACTTAACAAATAGATCTAGTCATCTAACCTCCCAATGCTAGTTGTTCAGTTTGATAAATAGGCTACCCAGAGAACTCTTCTCCTTGCCACAAAGTGCTGACCACAACCTTTGCTCTGAACAGTTCTTATAGTTCTGGTACAAATGACAGGGTCTGGACCTCTATTATAGGCGGGGGAAGGGAATATTTGAGAATCTGGCTATCGACCGGTCGTAACACTAACGTCGGTGGTTAGAAGGTTAACAAAATCTTAATCGTATGACTAGCTCTTCAAAATTTTTAACACTCCCCCTTTAAGTGAGGCTTCATGAAGATGTTCACAACATTGTCCTTACTCTGCACATACTCTATAATCAGAGATCCCTCTAGCACCTTCTCACGAACAAAATGATGCTCAATCTCAATGTGCGTTGTCTGCATGTGACATAATGGATTTATAACCAGCTTCAAAGCACTCTCATTATCACCACAAAGTAGAGTAGGACCTCACACCTCCTTATGGATGTCCTCCACCAACCTTCACAGCCAAATGCCCTCCTGGGATAACAAGGATGATGCCTCTTCTTAGTACACCACAAAATAAATGTTGATCTGCACATGAATACATACCTAGATATCAACTTCTGATCATTTATATATCCATCATAATGAGCATCCATGAATTAATGCAAGACAAATCTTGTATCATTATCTTATAACCATCTTATTTCTGAGATGTACTTCATGAACTTAAATATTCTCTTCACTTCCTCCAGATAAGGCTTCCTAGGCTCATGAATATACCGACTTACTTAGTCAACAACATAAGAGATTTCTGACCTTGTAATCATTAGGTAGATCAAGCTTCCCGCCAAAGCCCAAAAAACTTTGGGATCCAGAATAATCGCTCTGAATTATGTTTCAGCCCAACTTCGAGTGGAGTAGAACCATTGTTCCCATCCTTCATGCCGAATCACTATATGATTCGCTTCGCATAACCTTTTTGGGACACAAGCACACCACTCTTCTTCCTCTCCATTTCCAGACCAAGGAAATAGTGAAGTTCACCAAGATATTTCATCTCAAACCAGATAGATAGCTCCGCCCTAAGCTTCGCGGGCTCTCCATCACAATTCCCCATCATGATCCTTTTTTTGATGTATAACAACACCAAAACCTCAACATCTCCCTGTAGGAATATGCGTTTTTTATCTCTCAGGTTTGACAATATAAACTCCCAAGTTGTATTTGATCATACATGCCTTGGGTATAATATGTAGTTTTACAGGTGCGAAGCTCTTTTAGGAAAGACCAATATGAGTGCAATCGCCCCCACGATATTAATATTGCTAACATTAACATGAAGTCAGACACACCAACGATCTATGGTCAAGTGCGGGAATGAGGGGAGACTATAAAAGGAAATTCACTATCCCCCAACGATATCATTATCGCCCACAATAGTGGTGGTGGTTTTGGAAAGGTCTGCCACCCTTCCAAACTTGGAGCAGGATAGGTGGAAGTTATGCGTGCAAAGGCCTATCCACTGTAACATCCCATGTTACTTCTGGACCCCTCAACTTAGATTGGGTTAGGCATGGGGTGAGACTTAAGGAGATCAACTAGGTTTGACCCTAGGTAGTGGGTGGTAGCCATGTGGGGCCCACTATAAGACCATAGTCAAACTAGATCAAACTAGCCTAAGTGGGGACCCTAGCCACACCATGACCCCACCACATTGCCCTAACCCTAAAGACAATCTAAGTGGACCCTAGGGTATGTCACTGGGTCAACATTTTGACCCCAGTTGACCAAGGTCAACCTTGGGCTTAATTTGGTCAAACCCACACCCATAGGCCTAATTAACCTAAGTGGGGCACCCCCTTGACCCAAACTAAGTTGGGTGGTGCCACTAGACCCATTTCCACCAAGTGGGGTCAGTCCACCCACCATGGTTGACCAGTCAACCCTAAAAGTCAATTTGGTCAACAATTTGACCTAAGGAATGAAATGAAGGCCAATTCATTTCCCCTTGGACCAAGCCCACCAAAATTGGCCCATAGTCAGCCCAAGTGAACAAGACCAGTCCTACCCCTCTAAATCAGGAGAGAGAATACATGCAAGGGGGTAAAATTGGGATTTTTAGGAAAGGAGGAGAGAGAAAGGGGAATGAAGGAAATGGTGGCCACATGGCCACCCCATCAGCTGGTTTTGGCTGCCCAAAACCAGGTGGCCAACCTCCCCTCTTCATTTCCAGCAGAATACCAGAGCTGAGAGCCACATGGCACCATGGGTGAAGCCTCCAAAGCTCAAACCGAGCTCACCTTGGAGTTAACTCCACTTATAGCCCACCTCAGTCCAAACAGACCTCACCATTAGCTTCAGAAGGCCGAAAGGAGTGGAATTCGATATCTGGATCAAAGCTTTTGGTGGAGAATCGGGTTCGGGAGCAAGCTCGTCGGAGAGGAAAACTTCCATGGCCAACCGCCGCCAAACCCGCCGCCAAGCCCCAATCGAGGTCCGTTTCACCTCACCTCTACCCGTACTAGTTTCCTAGATCTATTAGGCGAGACATCGGGCTCAAATGAGCCAGATCCAAGGTGAGCTTGTTCATGGATTTTGGAATTTTGATGGAGTGCAAGTTCGCCGGAAACCGCCGCCTCCGGCCACCATTTCGCCGCCAAACGTTGGCCACCACCTCAACGGAGGTGGTGGTGGTGGTAGCCGGCCGTGGAGGCTAAGGGGTGGCCGGGAAATGAGGTTTGAAGGTGCTCCAGGTCGGGACAATCTCGGCCCTTGGCTGGAGGAAGAAGATGAACAGATGCCATCCATCCTGCTTTAAGATTCGTGCTACATCAAAATTCAATTTTCTATCCCTGTTTTTGCTGTCACTTGCAAGCTAATTTTAGGCTTCTTAGAGGCATTTCCAGAACTTAGTCTCTCAATGAAAATTGTAGCTGCTGGTCTTATCGGTAATGTGCCACCTTAAATATGTGATTTGGAGTAGTGTACAGTCCTGTAGGACATTCCTCCTAGGACTGGTCCTAGGGTAGGACAGAAATTAAATTGGATGCCTAGGTCAAACTATTGATCACCATGGCCCCCAATTTTGGGCACATGCATGATTAGGGCATACTTAGCTCCTGCCAAACTTTAGGAATTTTTAGAGAATATGTTCCTATAGTTTTTGGTAAAATAGCAAAATATAAATAAATGACATATATGGAGTTCTACTCCTCCCCATGGCCCCAAACTTTGGTGGTAGGTCAGTGGGGTCATCCCTGGTGCATGATAAAATTTTCAGCACCTTGGGTTCACTGCATGTTGGAGAATCCACTTGCATGTGCTAGCCTATGTTAAGCCTTGGTGTGCAAATAGCAAAAATGCAAATTGGTGTATTTAGGCCAATGGTGACATGCAAGGGTCATGAAATTATTTATAGTGGTTCATTAGGGTAAATTGCATCCCTCAAATTAATAATGGAATTTTTGGAATCAAATTCTATTTATTGGAATTTATTTTAAATATAGCTATTTTGGAAATAAAATTGGAAAATAGGGTTTCTTCAAGTACAAATTCAAACAATTTTGCCAAGGCATAGATGAGATCACATTGGACTTAGGAAAAATATGATTTCTCTGTTTTGAAGAACTTTTGGAGTAGATACCCTAAATTCCCCATTTTACCCTTATCTTGTAAATTCTTGAAATGATGGATATATACTTCTGAAAAATTTGGAATTTATTATATTGCCATAAATTGTTATTATTAGTCTTGCATAAATTTCTCAGAATTTAATGGATGCATTATTTGTGTTAAGTTAGTACAATGACATTTTGGTAAATATCTTATAATGGAATCCTATAGGCCATCTTACAATAAATGTTGATGATTCTCTGCCAATAGTCATAAATTAGTGTCCTAAAAGCTTTGTAATTTTTCTGGAATTTTTGAGTACATAATGCCTATACATCATTTGGAAAATGGAATTTGTGTGGAATTGATATTAAATTGAAAATGATAATAAATAATTTAAGGAAAATCATGAAATTCTGTAGGCAGCAATATTTTGTCAATATACATCTCAGGAAAAATTCCCTAGGTCAGTGGATACTTAATCAAACTACTTCATGTGTAAAGTGACCTAACATTTAAATTAAAAGAATTAATTAAAGGACTATTTGACCAAGGAAAATTACGAGAATCCTTAGGGTAGTTCCCTTAGTCCATAATACCTTAGGATAAATATTTAGAGGCAAGATGCCTTAAGTTTTGGAAGATCACATTTTTAGGATATTCATAGGTCATGGTCTGCATATAACACAAATAGGTCCTGCCTTAGGGGATTACCAGGGGATTGATTATCGGCAGAAATAAGAGAGAGTGCAACATGAGTAACCCTGGTGGGTAGAGTTGTCTTAGTGAGGGATTAAAGTGCAAGTCTTAGCTAGCAACTGGAGTGGGGATCGGCGGAAGACCGTCGGTTTTCCCGGTAATACCTTAAGTCACTAGGGTTGTACTAAAGCAATAAGGAGAGCTGGGGAGATACATGGGTAGCCATCAACTAAAATAAATATCCTTGCGAAAGGGAACGCTGGGCGTAATCCCAACACAGTTCCTAGTGCCCCTTGAGAGCCCTTCACAGGGAATACCGGGGGCAGTCCTGGGATTAACCTTAAATCTCTAAGTATAATAAACTGTAGACAAGAGTAGTATAATAGGTTAGGACATTGTCGTACCTTCTCGCCCGTGTGGGGTTGGAGAGATTCATGATATATGCTCACCCGTTTGGGGTTTGAGGGAGTTGGTATAAAGGCACTAATGTGCGTTCTCACCCGGGTTTGGGTTTGAGGGATTCAGGACGGGTTTTGGTCCTGCGAGCGGAAGGCTCGGTATGAATTACTTGCATGTGCATAAATATCGTGGCGGGGCATGCGGTACTGGCCGTTCGTCACACCGATGGCAGTACGGTGCACTAGGCGGTTGTGGGAGTTAGAGGGGCCAGTGGGTTGTTTTACACTGCGGTCTGGAGGACGACCCCCGATAACACACATCCGACCCAACAAGACTGACGGGTTTGTCAGCAAAGTACGTACGCGAGACTCTAGAGTGCACCTTGGACGTGTACAGAGGCGTATGAGAGGGGTCTAAGGCTTGGTAGTGTGCATACCGGTCTAGAAGCGGAGACGCCCGCTCCGCTGCTGCCGTAGCCACAGCGGTGGTACCCGAGAGTGATGCTAGCTCTCAAAAAGTGGGAACTAAAGGTCTGTGATCACAGAGTCGTTGTGTGTGAGTTGCACTTGCCTGCGCATAAAATTGCATCATATCATTCATTCATATTAGGTCATACGCTTCATAGATCCTTATCATATAAATTAGTATGGGCTCTTTTATATGATAAGTTAAATTTCCTGGAAATCCTAACTTATATATTTGTATGGGCATTTATATAAGTTAGGGTACGTTTGTGGTGATAGCTTAGTGGTAGCTTAGCTTATTTACTTGTTCATACTGCTGTTTCTTTACTTTCCTTTACTGCACCGCTCTTACTTACTACTTGTACTGTACTTAGCATTGCTAGAGTAGAATTTCATTACTTAGTACCACTCTAGATAGATATTGTCACCTGCTTCCATTTTGCTACCCCTTGTTGTCCTCCGCTTCGTCCTCCCGCTCGGTGCCTAGGAGCTGCGGGGCGAGGTGCGGAGGAAACGACTTAGTCTTTTTGACTAATGGTCGGTGACCAACTATTTTTAGGAGCCCGTGGAGATGGAGCACCAACACGTCGAGGAGGCAGGACATGAGGAGCAGATACCGCTTCAGCAGGCTACTACCACTACTGTGCGTCCTCAGGTGGGACGAGTCTTGATGTTCTAGTGTAGCTTCCGCATTTATGATTTTGTGAGAGAGAGATTTGATGTACTGGGCATAAGCCCTTTTTACTCTTTCATTGGTACTATATTGTGGACTATTGTACTATTCATTTCTTTTACATGATTGTACTGTGACTTGTGGACTGATGGTTTTTATATACAGTTTACTTCTTCTTCTCATATTGGCCTACAGGTTAATGATCGTACTAGCCGGCAGGATCGGCGTGTTGCGGTGTCGACTAACCCGTGAGTTAGTGCCACCATAAGACGGCGGTTCTGGGCATAAGATCCGGTAGCCCTCCTTGGTAAGGGGGAGGGGGGTCTTACAAACTGGTATCACTTGAACAACGATCATATGAGAAAGAAGTCCACAACATGGGACCACCCCCGCCCGAGCATTAGTTTGCGGACAAACTATGCAGCGGAAGCAGTGGTGTGCCCATGTGTAAAGTCACATAAATGGTCCACAAAGTACAATTTGTTAGGCCAATTCTGCTTTAACCTTACCTTTATGCAACCTCCACAGGTCGCAGCGCCGCAAAATGTGGCTCCTCCCCCTCCAGCTGCCACTCCATTCCTACATACGGAGATGGGGCAGACCCTGACGGTGATTTTGGATGCCTTTAGAGCCCAGCAAGTCCCGGCTCCACAGCCAAATCCGGGGTCGAGCTGGTTGAGTGCATTCAAGAGCCTGTCCCCACCGACGTACCGTGGGGCAGAGGATGCGGTGAAGACGGAAGAATGGCTGGAGGCCATACACGAGATCTTAGCGGGCATCAGCTGCCCAGTCGGGCAGACAGTACCTCTAGCCACCTCTGTGCTGGAGGCTCATGCAAAGACATGGTGGAAATCAGTCCGGGAGTCTACTTATGCGGACTTTGAGCTGTCAGAGATATCTTGGGAGGAGTTTGGCGATGTGTTTCTGGAGCACTTCGTTTCTACTATGGACAGAGATGCTTTGGAGGAGAGGTTTTTGAACCTCAAGCAGGGGACTAGATCAGTGATAGAGTACCAGAGAGAGTTCTCCCACTTGGCCAGGTTCGCGGGGATTCAGGACACCGACGATAGGAGGTATGCGAAGAGGTTCTACCGGGGCCTCAGGGATGATTTGAGGCAGGCTTTGCTATTCATTTCTCATGGCACATCCAGGCAGATCATCGAGATGGCGAAGAAGCTGGAGGCTGACCAGCTGATGGTGCGAGCCGGAGGGAAGAGACCATTTGATGGATCGACATCAGGTGAGAGCAGTAGGGGCTCTCAGAGAGGCAGGACCATCGGATACAGGAGGGGTGGGGGACGTCGTCGTCCCAACTTCAGGCAGGAGCAGGTACCTCCTCCAGCATTGGCTCCCCCACCTCTACAGATGCATGATCCGAGGAGACAGGATGACCGAGGCCACCGACAAGTGGTTTGTTACGGATGCCGCCAGCCCGGGCACATCAGGTCGGAGTGCCCGCACCGATTCCATCCCCCTCCTCCTCCTCCACCTCCAGTGGCCCCAGTACATCAGGGCCGAGGACGAGGCCGAGGACGAGGCCGAGGTCGGGGATATCACGGCAGGAGACGCGAGCAGGAGCAGATATACGCCTTGGACCTCACAGAGCCGAGGAATCCCGAGGAGGTTATCACAGGTACTTGAAGTTAATTATGAAATTTCTTGAATTTTCAAAGATATATATATAATACCTGGAACTATAGGACAACAATTAACTTTCACATAAAAAAACCTCAGGCATAGTTATGATCAGCGGCAAGCCCGCTCATACTCTCTTCGACACGGGTGCTTCACACTCGTTCGTATCCGAGGCCTTCATCGACGGACTCGAAGGCGTGGAGAGGTTCCCTGTACTAGAGATGAGGGTACGTCTACCCGATGGGTCGGAACTGCGGACCACTGCACATTGCGATATGGAGGCCGAGATTGGCGGCAAGGCATTTGAGGCGCCGACAACTATTCTGAAGCTACAGGACTTTGATTTGATCTTGGGCATGGCCTGGTTGCATCAGAACCATGCCCAGATAGATTGCCCGTCCAGGAGGATCACGCTAAGACATGGCGACTCTCATGTTATCGTTGAAGGTATCCAGCCTATCTGCCACCTACTATTATCTTCTATACAGGCTGTGAAGGCCCATGAGCAGGGTGAAGAAGTCTATATTGTCTGCTTCGAGATGGTGGGAACAGAGGCGACTATCTCAGATATTCCGGTGGTCCGGGATTTCTCCGACGTGTTCCCGGAGAAATTGCCCGGGCTACCACCTGCTAGAGACTTGGATTTCAGGATTCAGCTAGTACCGGGAGTGAGGCCGGTGTCCAGGGCACCCTATAGGATGGCTCCTAGGGAGTTAGCAGAGTTCAGGACTCAACTACAGGAGCTAGTCGAGTCAGGATTTGTGCGGCCTAGTTCATCGCCATGGGGAGCGCCAGTTCTCTTTGTGAAGAAGAAGGACGGATCACTGCGATTATGTATAGATTACCGGGAGCTGAACCGGTTGACGGTCCGCAACACCTATCCTCTGCCTCGGATAGATGAGTTATTTGACCAGCTACAGGGAGCATTCTGGTTCTCCAAGTTAGATTTGCGATCCGGCTACTATCAGCTCCGTATCAGGGAAGAGGACATACCGAAGACGGCATTCAGTTCGCGCTATGGACTATACGAGTTCACGGTGATGCCTTTTGGGCTCACGAATGCTCCTGCTGCATTCATGAGTCTAATGAACCGTGTATTCGAGCCTTTCTTAGACCGCTTCGTGATTGTGTTCATCGACGACATCCTTATATATTCTCGGACTCATGAGGAGCATACGGAGCACTTGGCACAGGTCTTGCAGAGGCTGAGGGAGACACAGATGTACGCAAAATTTTCGAAGTGCCAGTTCTGGTTGCAGGAGGTGGCTTTCCTGGGACACACGATCAGTGGGGCTGGGTTAGCAGTGGACCCGGCCAAGATAGAGACAGTGAGGGATTGGCCACGGCCGAAGACCGCTTCTGACATCCGCAGTTTCTTGGGACTAGCAGGGTATTACCGCAAGTTCGTGGAGGGGTTCTCGAGGATAGCACTCCCCCTCACATCCTTGACGAAGAAGGACACAGATTTTGTTTGGTCAGAGCGGTGTGAGACTGCTTTTCAGGAGCTGAAGGACCGACTCATCTCATCCCCCATTCTTGTGCTTCCATCCGGGAGCGAAGGATTCCAGATCTACACGGACGCCTCTTACCAGGGGATGGGTGCGGTCCTGATGCAGCATGGACACGTTATTGCTTATGCTTCGAGACAGTTGAAGAAGCATGGGCATAACTATCCAGTACATGATCTAGAGCTCGGGGCTGTGGTTTTCGCCCTAAAGATATGGAGGCATTACTTATATGGGATTCATTGTGACATCTTTTCAGATCACAAGAATCTCAAGTATATCGATACGCAGAAGGACCTAAACCTGAGACAGAGGAGGTGGCTGGAGTTCCTCTGTGATTATGATTACAAGATCCACTATCACTCGGGGAAAGCGAACACGGTTGCAGATGCTTTGAGCAGGAGGGCCGGCACTTCTGGACCGGAGCCCCGATTGATGTCTTTAGAGCTGCTACAGATGATGGAGGACATGCACATCACCATGGTGTCCGAGACCGAGCCAGTCGTATATAGAGAGTATTTGAGCTCAGTGATCAGCGGCGATGATATACAGGAGCGCATCCGAGCACATCAGAGGCTGGATGCTGCGTTACAGCCGATTTTCAGTGCCCTAGAGAGGGGCAAGGTCGAGGACTACATGCTACAGGATGATCTTCTTCGGTTCCGTGGGCGCATCTACATACCAGCAGGAGGTAGTATCCGGGAGGACATACTCAGAGAGGCACATTGCTCGAGATATTCAGTGCACCCCGGCATCACCAAGATGTGGGCAGATTTGCGGAGGTCTATGTATTGGCCCGGGATGAAGAGGGAGATCACGGATTTTGTGACCCATTGCGAGACCTGCCAGCGTGTGAAGGCGGAATGCAAGAGCCCAGGAGGTTTACTACAGCCACTGCCAGTTCCAGAGTGGAAGTTCGAGGACATTGCTATGGACTTTGTACACGGGTTGCCTCGCTCCCACTCTGGGCATGATTCCATATGGGTTATAGTGGATAGATTGACCAAGGTAGCGCGGTTTATTCCAGTTCGAAAGGATGCCCCAGTTGCAGTTCTGGTGAGACTATTTGTGGAGCAGTACGTCAGATATCATGGTATCCCCAGGACTATTGTTTCGAACCGTGATGGTCGGTTCACTTCGAGCGAGTGGAGGGCCGTGCATGCTTATTTGGGATCTCGGCTTACTTATAGTACCGCCTTCCACCCGCAGACCGACGGACAGACCGAGCGGACCATCTGGACCATGGAGGACCTGCTCAGATTATGCATATTGGATACGGGGAGGCCTTGGGAGAGGCTGTACCATTGATTGAGTTCTCGTATAATAACAGCCACCAGGCTAGCATCAGGATGGCTCCATACGAGGCGCTTTATGGGAGGAGATGCCGGACACCGCTGTCATGGGTTCAGGATGTGGATACCAGGGCTCTGGGATCTGATTATATAGAGGACACTGAGGCTCAGATTCGATTGATCAGGGATCGGCTACTGGAGGCCCAGAGCAGGCAGGCAAAGTATTATGATGCTCGGCACCGGAAGGTGGAGTTCCAGGTTGGAGATAGGGTATTCTTGAAGATACGTCCAGTACACGGTGTTTCTCGGGTGCGGAGGCACAAGAAGCTCAGTCCACGATACATGGGGCCCTACCTGATCCTGGAGCGGATCGGCCCCTTGGCTTACCGACTGCAGCTGCCACCGGAGTTGGGTGCATTACATGACGTCTTTCATGTCTCTTCCTTGCGAAGAGCTCTCCTTCGGCCGGAGCAGCACATTACTACTACAGCCGGACCGGTAGAGCCTGACAGATCAGTGAGATTGGAGCCGATCCGGATTGACGATACAACCATCCGAGTGTTGCGGAAGAAGAAGGTCCCTCTTGTGAAGGTGTTGTGGTCCAACCATGGACGGGAGGAGAACACTTGGGAGCCGAGGGATCTGATGCTGGAGCAACACCCGGAGCTATTCGCATCAGTTACATTTAAGTTATGTCTTTAATTTCTTGATGATTCTTGCAAATAGAACCCCGTAGACCCGAACTTAAATTTCGGGGACGAAATTATTTTCTTGTTTATTGGAATTTGTAACATCCCATGTTACTTATGGACCCCTCAACTTAGATTGGGTTAGGCATGGGGTGAGACTTAAGGAGATCAACTAGGTTTGACCCTAGGTAGTGGGTGGTAGCCATGTGGGGCCCACTATAAGACCATAGTCAAACTAGATCAAACTAGCCTAAGTGGGGACCCTAGCCACACCATGACCCCACCACATTGCCCTAACCCTAAAGAAAATCTAAGTGGACCCTAGGGTATGTCACTGGGTCAACATTTTGACCCCAGTTGACCAAGGTCAACCTTGGGCTTAATTTGGTCAAACCCACACCCATAGGCCTAATTAACCTAAGTGGGGCACCCCCTTGACCCAAACTAAGTTGGGTGGTGCCACTAGACCCATTTCCACCAAGTGGGGTCAGTCCACCCACCATGGTTGACCAGTCAACCCTAAAAGTCAATTTGGTCAACAATTTGACCTAAGGAATGAAATGAAGGCCAAGTCATTTCCCCTTGGACCAAGCCCACCAAAATTGGCCCATAGTCAGCCCAAGTGAACAAGACCAGTCCTACCCCTCTAAATCAGGAGAGAGAATATATGCAAGGGGGTAAAATTGGGATTTTTAGGAAAGGAGGAGAGAGAAAGGGGAATGAAGGAAATGGTGGCCACATGGCCACCCCATCAGCTGGTTTTGGCTGCCCAAAACCAGGTGGCCAACCTCCCCTCTTCATTTCCAGCAGAATACCAGAGCTGAGAGCCACATGGCACCATGGGTGAAGCCTCCAAAGCTCAAACCGAGCTCACCTTGGAGTTAAATCCACTTATAGCCCACCTCAGTCCAAACAGACCTCACCATTAGCTTCAGAAGGCCGAAAGGAGTGGAATTCGATATCTGGATCAAAGCTTTTGGTGGAGAATCGGGTTCGGGAGCAAGCTCGCCGGAGAGGAAAACTTCCATGGCCAACCGCCGCCAAACCCGCCGCCAAGCCCCAATCGAGGTCCGTTTCACCTCACCTCTACCCGTACTAGTTTCCTAGATCTATTAGGCGAGACATCGGGCTCAAATGAGCCATATCCAAGGTGATCTTTTTCATGGATTTTGGAATTTTGATGGAGTGCAAGTTCGCCGGAAACCGCCGCCTCCGGCCACCATTTCGCCGCCAAACGTTGGCCACCACCTCAACGGAGGTGGTGGTGGTGGTAGCCGGCCGTGGAGGCTAAGGGGTGGCCGGGAAATGAGGTTTGAAGGTGCTCCAGGTCGGGACAATCTCGGCCCTTGGCTGGAGGAAGAAG
This sequence comes from Platanthera guangdongensis, assembly GCA_039583875.1. Lineage (NCBI taxonomy): Eukaryota > Viridiplantae > Streptophyta > Magnoliopsida > Asparagales > Orchidaceae > Platanthera > Platanthera guangdongensis. The sequence continues at coordinate 59,232,990 of CM077160.1, read as the reverse complement.
ATGAACAGATGCCATCCATCCTGCTTTAAGATTCATGCTACATCAAAATTCAATTTTCTATCCCTGTTTTTGCTGTCACTTGCAAGCTACTTTTAGGCTTCTTAGAGGCATTTACAGAAATTAGTCTCTCAATGAAAATTGTAGCTGCTGGTCTTATCTGTAAGTTGCCACCTTAAATATGTGATTTGGAGTAGTGTACAGTCCTGTAGGACATCTCTCCTAGGACTGGTCCTAGGGTAGGACAGAAATTAAATTGGATGCCTAGGTCAAACTATTGATCACCATGGCCCCCAATTTTGGGCACATGCATGATTAGGGCATACTTAGCTCCTGCCAAAATTTAGGAATTTTTAGAGAATAGTTTCCTATAGTTTTTGGTAAAATAGCAAAATATAAATAAATGACATATATGTAGTTCTACTCCTCCCCATGGCCCCAAACCTTGGTGGTAGGTCAGTGGGGTCATCCCTGGTGCATGATAAAATTTTCAGCACCTTGGGTTCACTGCATGTTGGAGAATCCACTTGCATGTGCTAGCCTATGTTAAGCCTTGGTGTGCAAATAGCAAAAATGCAAATTGGTGTATTTAGGCCAATGGTGACATGCAAGGGTCATGCAATTATTTATAGTGGTTCATTAGGGTAAATTTCATCCCTCAAATTAATAATGGAATTTTTGGAATCAAATTCTATTTATTGGAATTTATTTTAAATATAGCTATTTTGGAAATAAAATTGGAAAATAGGGTTTCTTCAAGTACAAATTCAAACAATTTTGCCAAGGCATAGATGAGATCACATTGGACTTAGGAAAAATATGATTTCTCTGTTTTGAAGAACGTTTGGAGTAGATACCCTAAATTCCCCATTTTACCCTAATCTTGTAAATTCTTGAAATGATGGATATATTCTTCTGAAAAATTTGGAATTTATTCTATTGCCATAAAATGTTATTATTAGTCTTGCATAAATTTCTCAGAATTTAATGGATGAATTATTTGTGTTAAGTTAGTACAATGACATTTTGGTAAATATCTTATAATGGAATCCTATAGGCCATCTTACAATAAATGTTGATGATTCTCTGTCAATAGTCATAAATTAGTGTCCTAAAAGCTTTGTAAGTTTTCTGGAATTTTTGAGTACATAATGCCTATGCATCATTTGGAAAATGGAATTTGTGTGGAATTGATATTAAATTGAAAATGATAATAAATAATTTAAGGAAAATCATGAAATTCTGTAGGCAGCAATATTTTGTCAATATACATCTCAGGAAAAATTCCCTAGGTCAGTGGATACTTAATCAAACTACTTCATGTGTAAAGTGACCTAACATTTAAATTAAAAGAATTAATTAAAGGACTATTTGACCAAGGAAAATTACGAGAATCCTTAGGGTAGTTCCCTTAGTCCATAATACCTTAGGATAAATATTTAGAGGCAAGATGCCTTAAGTTTTGGAAGATCACATTTTTAGGATATTCATAGGTCATTGTCTGCATATAACACAAATAGGTCCTGCCTTAGGGGATTACCAGAGGATTGATTATAGGCAGAAATAAGAGAGAGTGCAACATGAGTAACCCTGGTGGGTAGAGTTGTCTTAGTGAGGGATTAAAGTGCAAGTCTTAGCTAGCAACTGGAGTGGGGATTGGCGGAAGACCGTCGGTTTTCCCGGTAATACCTTAAGTCACTAGGGTTGTACTAAAGCAATAAGGAGAGCTGGGGAGATACATGGGTAGCCATCAACTAAAATAAATATCCTTGCGAAAGGGAACGCTGGGCGTAATCCCAACACAGTTCCTAGTGCCCCTTGAGAGCCCTTCACAGGGAATACCGGGGGCAGTCCTGGGATTAACCTTAAATCTCTAAGTATAATAAACTGTAGACAAGAGTAGTATAATAGGTTAGGACATTGTCGTACCTTCTCGCCCGTGTGGGGTTGGAGAGATTCATGATATATGCTCACCCGTTTGGGGTTTGAGGGAGTTGGTATAAAGGCACCAATATGCGTTCTCATCCGGGTTTGGGTTTGAGGGATTCAGGACGGGTTTTGGTCCTGCGAGCGGAAGGCTCGGTATGAATTACTTGCATGTGCATAAATATCGTGGCGGGGCATGCGGTACTGGCCGTTCGTCACACCGATGGCAGTACTGTAACATCCCATTTCCAACTAGACCCCTAAGAATGGTTTTGGCCATGACTAGGTCATGACAAACCCTAGGAAGCCAGTAATGGGTCAAGAGATAGGGGACAGGAAGGTGGGGGATCACCATGGTCTGCAAATAGTGGAACTCTGAACCATGGTGTAGGATGACCATGGGCTACACCTTGACCCCAAAACCCAACCACAACACCCCTAATGCCTTTGGAGGCCCATTAGAGCCATAAGGACCCATTGGGGTCAAACAAAGAGGCTCAATTGACCAAGGTCAACCCTAGCCCTAAATGGGTCAAACTAGCCTACATAGGGCCAATTGACCTACTCCTAACCTAGAGGACCCCACCTATGCCCTCCTAACCCTAAAGTGAGGTCAATGGGTCTCTAAGGACACATTGGGGTCAGCCCTAGAGGCCAGGTTGACCCAAGTCAACTCAAGCTCCTAATCTGGTCAAAGTACCCTTACCAAGGGTATGTGACCTCCAAAGTGTAGGGTAACCCTACATAACCCTTCCTAGACCTTAAGGGAGTCCAATAGGTCACCAAGGACCCATTGTGGTCAACTCAAATGGTCATGTTGACCAAGGTCAACCCTATGCTAGAGTTAGGTCAAATTAGCCTAAATGAGTCAACCCAAGCTCAACCCCTTTTCCTTTTGAGTTAACCACAACATAATGAAATATTATGGGTGGAAAGGGCTGCCAATAGGTTGGGGAGTCAGCATGGTCAGTTTTGGTGACTAGGAAAGAGAGAGAAAGCTTCATCCCACACTAATGGAGGAGAGAGAAAAGGGGGAAGAGAGTTGAAGGAGGAGATTGGCCAAGGAAAGGCCAATGGTCCCCATTGATGGCAGCATTCATCTCCTCCAGTGAAGGGGAGGAGTTTCCAGCCATTTTCCTGGCTGTCAAGGGCAGTTACAGCCTCCACCATCATGGCCGAGACAAGCCTTTAATGGCCATGATGGCCATGGCAGTTTTCTCCCATTCTTCTCCCCCTCTGATGATTTAAACACCACCAGTGAGCTTGGGGGAGGATTTCCCAATCCTTAACTGAAGAAATCCGGCGAGTTTACTGGGAGGTTGCAGAAATCCGATCGGCGGCGCCACCACCATGTCAACCCGCAGATCCGCTCGTCTCCAGGCCGCCAACAAGGTCCTCCTCCTCCTCTTTTCTCATGGGTAGATCTTAGGTTCCATTAGGGCTGAGGTTCGGGCTCAATTGAGCCCGATCCAATTCAGGAAATTCATGGCTTTCGGCCGAGAAAATTCTTGGTTGGATCGCCGGAATCCGCCCCTCCGGCGGCTGTGCCGCCGTCTGGCGGTAGCCACCACCTCAACGGAGGTGATGGTGGCGGTGGCCGGCCGGGGAAGGGACTGGGTGGCCGGCGGCAGACGTTTGAAGTCGGCGCAGGAAGGAGCAATCCTGGCCGTTGGCTCATCGGGGACGATGACCAGATGCCGTCGATCTGCGCCAAGATTCGTGCGGCATCAGATTAGATACTATAGGAATTAAATAAGAAACATTTCATTTCTGTCACACTGATTGTATTTAATGTATTTAATTTTTAAAAATACTTAGGGACCCTGAATGGAAATCTGCCCAACATGAAAATTGTAGCTTAGGGTGTCTAGTTTGTAGCAAAAATTGTTTGGACCCTTTTTGGCCACTGGTTAGACCAGGGTACCCTTTTTGGTAGGACCTATACCTAGACCTAAACAGAAATTAATTTTGGTGCCCACACTTCATTCCTTGTCCAAACAAGTTGAAATTTGGGCAGTGAGAAGGTCTTAGGCATATCTAGAACCTGTCCAAGATTTAGAATTTTTGGAGAACATTTTTCTATAGTTTTTAGAAAAATTTAATAAATCATGATTAATTTAATTATGTGACCTAATTAATTTAAAACTCCCCCAAATTTTGGTGGGTGGCCTTAGATGTCATGATAGGTATAGGGTTAAAACTTTAGCTAATTTGGAGATGTTTAGGATAGGTAATTTACCCACCCTATATATGACCCTATAAGGGTATTTTGGTCAAAAACCACTATTTGATGGTTGAGTGGCCAAATTCCCTCATCAGAGGCTGAAATTTTGGCCACTGATATACTTTGACTTGTTACACTCACTTATGAAGTTTGGAGTGGTTTGGACTAGGGTAGCCCTAGAATTTTAGGGTAGGCCCTTTAGGGTAAAGTTCTAGGGTTTGAGGAATTTGGGGTCAAAAGACCTTGGATGGGCTTGAAACTTGGGACAGATGTCCATAGGGTTACTATGGTCCTGTGGTTAAAATTTTAGGGCATTTGGAAGAATTTAAACCCCTTAAATCTATAACCCTAGTTTAGGGCACTAGCTTGAAATCATAAGTTCTAATACCAAAATCTTCTGAAAAGGGCTGAGTTTTTGAATGGGTAGTTGTTTAGGGTATTTACATCTCTGGAAATTTTATAATAAATTTTGGATGAATAGGTTTGGTACTTTATTCACAAAGTCATGTTTTACAATTTCCACTTAGGAATTTTTGGAGATAATTATACTTGATTAAATCTGATGAAACTTAGCAAAGGGGCTTGTAATAATGGTACCCATCTCTGTAAATTCTTATGAAATTTTTGAAGAATTATATTTAGTAGTTGCTTCTTTAATTATTTAATTCTATGGAACTTTGGTAAATTTAATAATGACATTTAGATGGTCTGAAAAATTTTAATTTCTTCATCATGATGTTTCTAGTTCCTTATGAAGCCCTAGTAATTTTTACATAATTATTGGAGACATATTTGTGGCACTTCCTTCATTATATTTGATCTTGGGAATTATTTTCAATAAATCTTTTAGGGGTCAAGAACTATATGGAAAATTATGATCATTGGCAACCAATAATATTTCTCTGTTATTTAGTGGATAAAAATTTTAGGAGGCCATTACCTTAGCAAATCATATGGTTCATGTTCAAATTGACTATGACCTAGCTGTTGAGGAAAATTCAATAAATAGTAGATTAATTAGGAAAAATAAAATTTTCTGAAATTAGACTATATTTATCATAATAGACCTCTGGTAAAATTTGTAGAGTTATTGGAGGAGAATTTAGAGTATCACCTAGTGAGTACATCATGTAGCTTAAGTGGTCTGCATATAGCAAAACTGCAGGATTTCATTTGGATGTGAATTAGGGCACGTATGATGGGTCTTGATGGTTTGCTGCAAGAACAAGTGGAATGGGCTGCACCTTTGGAAGATGAGTGAGTAGGGAGTGGTTTTGTCTAGGGTTTAAAGGCGTTCGGGTCCGACGAAAGATCGTCCTACCCAAGGAGAGTTGGAGTCAAATCACCCTAGGATTAGCATATCGAAACATGAGAAAATAATGGGTAAGAGAATCAACCAATAATAAAATAAGTACCTTGCGAAAGGGAACGCTGGGCGTAATCCCAACACAGTTCGTAGTGCCCCTTGAGAGCCCTTCACAGGGAATACCGGGGGCAGTCCTGGGTTAACGTAAATTGTTTAACAAGCTGAAAAGAGTAACTTAGTAATTAGGGTTGCACATTTCACAGACACTGATGGCACGGGATGTTGGTCCGGGGAGCTTCGGCTCGATTGTTTGTGACGGACGTGTTGGTCCGGGGAGATTCGGCTCGGGTTTTGATTACGCTAAACTTGCATGTGCATAAAAGGAATGATATTAAGGTGGTGGGTCTCCGGTATTGGAGGATCTTAGCACAGACACCAATCCGTTGACTCGGCAAGTGTTGTGATAGCACTTCGCCAACAGAAGTCCGGTGCGCCAGCCGGCAAGAGTACGCAGGAGTCCGCTTGTGCACCAGCGTTGAGGCGTACGATAGGTCTGACCAGTAGTGCTATACTGGTTTAGAGGTGGGCGAGGCCCAACCCACCGCTTCCGTCTGCCACTACGGAGGTATCCTGGGAGGTGAGGCTCCAGAAAGGGGGAACTAAAGGTCTGTGTGCACAGAGTCGGGTGTGTGTGTTGCACTTGCTTGATCCATCATACCCACTTGCATGTCATAGCATAAGCGATTCATTTAACCTTCGACACCTAAAATATAAGTGGTATGGGACACTTATACATTAGGCCCTGCAAAATGACCCCTTGGTCTATAAGCTTGTGTGGGCAAGTTTATAAATTAAGGTTAATTTTCTTTACAAATATATATATTGCTGTTAATAACCGACACCCCAACGTATAAATTGGTATGAGACTCTTTATACGATGGGAGCCTTGCAAAAGACCCCTTGCTTATATGTACCCATATAAGTTAAGGTCACTTTACTTTACTTGTTTACATATATGATTAGTTACTATATAAATTGCTAGATTTAAGTCCACCGTCACCTGCATTTGATATACTCTCCACTTTCAAGTCCTCCCTTTCTTCCTCTCCGCTCGGTGTCTAGGAGCCACGGGGGAAGGGGTGGGGGATGATAGGACTTAGTCTTTTAGACTAACGGTTTTCGAACCACATCATTTAGGGGATCGCGGAGCCCAGACTGGAGGAGCAGCCCCAGAGGTTGACACGATTGGAGATAGGGCAGTCTAGCACATGAGTTCAGACAGCTGGGACCGTGAGGCCCTTACTCTAGTAGTTTTTACTTTATTTCCTCATGAGAGATCTTGTAGTGAGGAATTGATGTATCGGGCATAAGCCCTTATTTACAGTGCTTGGTTTTGTGGACTCTCCCATCGTGGAGATATTTTTACTTGATGTGATATTTCTGTGGACTTTTACTTAGAGTTGTGCTGCGCATGTTGTTACTCTAATTTTGTTACTATGCTGCGATCGAATTGGCCGGCAGAAACGGCGTTTTGTGGTGATGTCGCTTCAAGGCGTGAAGGGTCACCGCAAAGCGGCGGTTCTGGGCATAAGACCCCGGTGGCGAGAAAGAAAAAAAAAAGGGGTCTTACAAGTGGTATCAAAGCAAACCTCGATCGACAAGTAACAGTCCACAACCCCTGGTCCACCCCCGCGCGAGCTTAGTTTGCGGACAAACTAGCAGCGGAAGCAGTGGTGAGACCCTAAGGAGGAATCACTGGTAAAATAGTCCACTTTGCATATAATTGAGCTGATTACCCATTAATATAGTTTGTTTCGCAGCCTCCAGCTCAGCCCACACCACAAGGAGGGGCCCAGCGGACTCCGGACGTTGCACCACCTCCCCCGGTCCCTACTCCTTTCCTACAGTCGGAGGTGGGACAGACGTTGACAGCCATTTTGGATGCTTTCAGGGCTCAACAGGTTCTGGCTCCGCAGCCAAACCCGAGCGTCAACTGGCTGAGTATCTTTCGAGGACTCGCTCCCCCATCCTACTGTGGGACTGAGTCTGCCGTCCGGACAGAGGAGTGGCTAGATATCATGTACGAGATGTTGACTGGAATCAAGTGCCCGTGGGAGGAAAGGGTGCCCTTGGTCGTGTATTGCTTGGAATCTCATGCTAAGAGGTGGTGGAAGACTTCCCTAGATACGATTTTTGCTGACAGGACGGCTGCGGAGATAGCTTGGGAGGAATTCAAGGGCGCTCTATTGGATCACTTTGTTCCGCAATCAGCCAGAGATGAGCTGGAGGACAGGTTTTTGCAGTTGAGGCAAGGGAGCAAGACGGTGGTGGAGTACCACCGAGAGTTTGATCATTTAGCCCGGTTTGCAGACTCATATCAGTTGGACGAAGCTGGGTATACGAAGAGGTTCTACAAGGGCCTGCGGGAGGAGCTGAGGGAGTCCTTACTATTTGTATCTGACGGGCCCATCTCCCGGATTTTGGAGATGGCAAAAAGAATCGAGGCGGATTGGCTTACTACTCGGGGCCGGAAGCGGCCAAATGAAGACCAGAGCCGGGGAGCCCGAAATGATCAGCGGCGGGGCCGCATCACAGATGGAAGAAGGGTAGAAGACCAGCCTCATCAGGAGGCGAGACAGGAGATAGGAAGACCAGTGTTGATGGCTCCACCACCAGTTCAGAGGCGGGACGAACAGAGACCCGGGGGAATGGCGTATCAACCGCCAGTGTGCTTCGATTGTCACCAGGTGGGGCACATTAGGAGGAACTGTCCCATGGGGAGGGCACCCCCACCAGCACCACAGACTGCCCCACCAGCGCCATACTTCGGAGGCCGGGGTCGTGGCCGAGGACGTGGATACCCAGGTGGCGATCGTAGACCGGAAAGGGAGCAGGCGTATGCCTTGGATCTGGCACAGCCTCGAAACCCGGAGCAAGTCATAACAGGTACGACAAGAGTTTTTTTTTTTAAAAATCATTTAAATAAATAAAAAAATTCCATTATCTCTGCTGTAAATTTCTAGAACTTTTCAAAAAAAAAATGATTAAATAGGAAGAAACTAGTTACAGAATCCTAAGACGTTTAACCGATCCAGGTATAGTCTTCGTCAGCGGCAAACCCGCCTACACATTGTTCGACACGGGTGCTTCGCACTCGTTCGTATCAGAGGCTTTCGTGGAAGGGCTAGAAGGCGTAGAACGGTTCACAGGCCTGACGAGGAGGGTGCGCTTACCTGATGGATCGGAACTATTCACCTCTGCCCACTGCAACATGGAGGCGGAGATTGGCGGGAAGCCATTCGAAGTGGCGGCAACGATTCTTAGAATGCCAATCTTCGAGTTGATCCTGGGCATGACATGGTTGCACTGGAACCATGCCCAGATTGATTGCCAAGCGCAGAAGATCACAGTGAGGCATGGAGACTCGTTTATTGTCATCGAAGGTATAAGATCCACCTCTTGTGTGCTTTTATCTTCAGTACAGGCCGTTAAGGCCCACCTACAGGGGGAGGAGGTTTACCAGATTCTGTTTGAGATAGAGGAGGCCAAGGGGGCCATGACAGACATCCCAGTGGTGCGGGGCTTCGTCGACGTCTTCCCAGAGAAATTGCCAGGACTACCTCCGTGTCGAGAGCAGGATTTTCAGATAGAGTTAGTGCCCGGAGCCAGGCCGGCGTCTAGGGCCCCTTACCGGATGGCCCCGAAGGAGTTGGCGGAGTTCCGGAGTCAGCTGCAGGAACTTGTAGAGGCAGGGTTCGTCCGGCCAAGTTCTTCACCGTGGGGAGCCCCGGTTCTGTTTGTCAAGAAGAAGGACGGAAGTCTCCGCCTATGCATAGACTATCGAGCGCTGAATAGACTCACGGTTCGGAATACCTACCCACTCCCACGAATCGATGAGTTGTTCGATCAGCTGGAGGGAGCACATTTCTTCTCGAAACTTGACTTAAGGTCAGGCTATTATCAGCTGCGGATCCGGGAAGAGGACATTCCGAAGACCGCTTTCAGTAGCCGATACGGACTGTTCGAGTTCACAGTGATGCCGTTCGGGCTCACGAATGCACCATCAGCATTTACGAGCCTTATGAACAGGGTGTTCAAGGAATATTTGGACGTATTCGTCATCATCTTTATTGACGACATCCTTGTCTACTCAAAGACGGAAGGGGAGCACGCACGACACCTGACCTTGACATTGGAGAGGTTACGGGAGCATCAGCTGTACGCAAAATTCAGCAAATGCCAGTTTTGGCTAAAGGAGGTGGCCTTCTTGGGCCATATCGTCAGTGGGGCTGGATTGGCGGTAGACCCGGCTAAGATTCGGGCCGTTCAGGATTGGCCACCATTGAAGACGGCGACAGATGTACGGAGCTTCTTGGGACTTGCCGGGTACTACCGGAAGTTTGTAGAGGGATTCTCCCGGATCGCGCTCCCTCTTACGACTCTGACGAAGAAGGAATCCCCTTTTGTTTGGACACCACAGTGCGAGGCAGCCTTCGTGGAGCTGAAGAGTCGGCTCACTTCGGCTCCCATCCTCGCTATTCCGTCAGGAAGGGAGGGATTCCAGGTGTATACCGACGCCTCCTACCAAGGGATGGGTGCCGTTCTGATGCAGAACGGGCATGTGATAGCTTATGCCTCTCGACAGTTGAAGATCCACGAGAAAAATTACCCGGTCCACGATCTGGAGATGGGCGCAGTAATCTTCGCCTTGAAGATTTGGCGGCACTATCTGTACGGGGTTCATTGCGACATCTTCTCCGACCACCAGAACCTGAGATACGTGGACACGCAAAAAGACCTCAACATCAGACAAAGGCGTTGGGTGGAGTTCCTGACAGATTATGAGTATACTATGCACTACCACCCCGGGAAGGCGAACGTGGTGGCAGATGCGTTGAGCCGGAGAGGAAATGCTTCAGGGAAGGGACCTCAGCTTATGTCTATGGAGCTGGTCCGGTCTTTCAGGGACATGCAGATATCCCTAGTATCCGAGGACGATCCAGAATTATACATGGAGTATCTGGCGTCGATGATCGCTATTGATGATATCCGGGACCGCATCAGGGAAGGGCAGAAGACAGACCCACGGACGGAACCGATATTTCGAACCTTGGAGGAGGGTTCGACAGGGGATTATACTCTGAAGGATGGGCTATTGTACTTCAGAGGAAGGATTTATATACCCGCAGGAGGTCAGATCCGGGAGGATATCATGGCGGAAGCACATTGCAGTAGGTATTCGATACACCCGGGAATCACCAAGATGATGGCCGATCTGAAGAGGATGATGTTCTGGCCAGGAATGAAGAGGGATATTACGCACTTCGTGACCCATTGCGAAGCCTGCCAGTTGGTGAAGGCGGAATGCAGAAACCCCGCGGGATTGTTGCAACCTCTTCCAGTGCCAGAATGGAAGCTTGAGGATATTGCGATGGATTTTATTCATGGTCTCCCCCGATCACGAGCGGGAAATGATTCGATATGGGTCATCGTAGATCGATTGACGAAGGTGGCTAGATTTATACCAGTCAGGAAGGACGATTCAGTGGGGGTTCTGGTTCGGAAGTTTGTGGAGCAGTACATCCGCTATCATGGAGTACCCAGGACGATCGTGTCAGATCGGGACGGTCGGTTTACATCCAGGGAATGGCGGTCGGTTCAGGCATACTTGGGCACTCGACTGACTTTTAGCACCGCCTTCCACCCTCAGACGGATGGGCAGACAGAGCGCACAAACCGGACACTGGAAGACCTGCTACGTCTATGCATCCTAGACCGAGGAGAGCCTTGGGAAAAGATGTTACCGATGGTGGAATTCTCGTACAACAACAGTCATCAGGCCAGCATAGGCATGGCCCCCTACGAGGCTCTATATGGACGAAATGTAGAACCCCACTCTCTTGGATTCAGGACGAGGACCCGAAGGCTTTGGGATCGGATTTTGTTGAAGACACCGAGGCTCAGGTGAGGTTGATCAGGGACAGGATGTTAGAGGCACAGAGCAGGCAGGCCAAGTATTATGACGCCCGCCATCGTCAGGTGGAATTTCAGGTCGGGGACCGAGTGTTTTTGAAGATCCGGCCTATGCATGGAGTTTCTCGGATGCGTGGCCGAAGGAAGAAGCTCAGCCCCAGGTACATGGGCCCTTACAGGATCCTGGAGCGGGTAGGGGTCCTGGCTTACAGGCTGGAGTTGCCACCAGAGCTGGCAGCTCTGCATGATGTTTTCCACATATCCTCGCTGAGAAGGGCTCTACTACGCCCGGAGCAGCGGATTACGACCACCGAAGGGCCGGTAGCTTCGGACCGATCCGTTCACTTGGAGCCGATGCGGATCGATGATAAAGGGGTACGGATCCTGCGACGCAAAAAGATTCCCTTAGTCAAGGTTCTGTGGAGGAACCATGGCCAAGAGGAGCATACTTGGGAGCCGCAGGATCTGATGCAACAGAAATATCCAGAGCTATTCAGTCAGGTATACCTCTCAGACCCCTCAAGATGTTAATTTATTCTCCTGCTTTAATTTACTAAGGGCTGCTCTAGGCAGATAGAGGCTTAACTTTTGTTTATTGGGGGCTTATCCTTGTTTATTGGGATCTTGGTCTGCCGACTGGGCGAAATGGACATAGATCTAGGTTTCCCTTTAAACCAATTTTAGCAAACAAGCCGCCATGCTGGGATGTTACAAGGTTCTTTTCTTCGGTAGTAAGTCCCGTAGACTCAACTTTGATTTCGGGGACGAAATCTTTGTTTTGTTTATTGGGATTTGTAACATCCCATTTCCAACTAGACCCCTAAGAATGGTTTTGGCCATGACTAGGTCATGACAAACCCTAGGAAGCCAGTAATGGGTCAAGAGATAGGGGACAGGAAGGTGGGGGATCACCATGGTCTGCAAATAGTGGAACTCTGAACCATGGTGTAGGATGACCATGGGCTACACCTTGACCCCAAAACCCAACCACAACACCCCTAATGCCTTTGGAGGCCCATTAGAGCCATAAGGACCCATTGGGGTCAAACAAAGAGGCTCAATTGACCAAGGTCAACCCTAGCCCTAAATGGGTCAAACTAGCCTACATAGGGCCAATTGACCTACTCCTAACCTAGAGGACCCCACCTATGCCCTCCTAACCCTAAAGTGAGGTCAATGGGTCTCTAAGGACACATTGGGGTCAGCCCTAGAGGCCAGGTTGACCCAAGTCAACTCAAGCTCCTAATCTGGTCAAAGTACCCTTACCAAGGGTATGTGACCTCCAAAGTGCAGGGTAACCCTACATAACCCTTCCTAGACCTTAAGGGAGTCCAATAGGTCACCAAGGACCCATTGGGGTCAACTCAAATGGTCATGTTGACCAAGGTCAACCCTATGCTAGAGTTAGGTCAAATTAGCCTAAATGAGTCAACCCAAAGCTCAACCCCTTTTCCTTTTGAGTTAACCACAACATAATGAAATATTATGGGTGGAAAGGGCTGCCAATAGGCTGGGGAGTCAGCATGGTCAGTTTTGGTGACTAGGAAAGAGAGAGAAAGCTTCATCCCACACTAATGGAGGAGAGAGAAAAGGGGGAAGAGAGTTGAAGGAGGAGATTGGCCAAGGAAAGGCCAATGGTCCCCATTGATGGCAGCATTCATCTCCTCCAGTGAAGGGGAGGAGTTTCCAGCCATTTTCCTGGCTGTCAAGGGGCAGTTACAGCCTCCACCATCATGGCCGAGACAAGCCTTTAATGGCCATGATGGCCATGGCAGTTTCTCCCATTCTTCTCCCCCTCTGATGATTTAAACACCACCAGTGAGCTTGGGGGAGGATTTCCCAATCCTTAACTGAAGAAATCCGGCGAGTTTACTGGGAGGTTGCAGAAATCCGATCGGCGGCGCCACCACCATGTCAACCCGCAGATCCGCTCGTCTCCAGGCCGCCAACAAGGTCCTCCTCCTCCTCTTTTCTCATGGGTAGATCTTAGGTTCCATTAGGGCTGAGGTTCGGGCTCAATTGAGCCCGATCCAATTCAGAAATTCATGGCTTTCGGCCGAGAAAATTCTTGGTTGGATCGCCGGAATCCGCCCCTCCGGCGGCTGTGCCGCCGTCTGGCGGTAGCCACCACCTCAACGGAGGTGATGGTGGCGGTGGCCGGCCGGGGAAGGGACTGGGTGGCCGGCGGCAGACGTTTGAAGTCGGCGCAGGAAGGAGCAATCCTGGCCGTTGGCTCATCGGGGACGATGACCAGATGCCGTCGATCTGCGCCAAGATTCGTGCGGCATCAGATTAGATACTATAGGAATTAAATAAGAAACATTTCATTTCTGTCACACTGATTGTATTTAATGTATTTAATTTTTAAAAATACTTAGGGACCCTGAATGGAAATCTGCCCAACATGAAAATTGTAGCTTAGGGTGTCTAGTTTGTAGCAAAAATTGTTTGGACCCTTTTTGGCCACTGGTTAGACCAGGGTACCCTTTTTGGTAGGACCTATACCTAGACCTAAACAGAAATTAATTTTGGTGCCCACACTTCATTCCTTGTCCAAACAAGTTGAAATTTGGGCAGTGAGAAGGTCTTAGGCATATCTAGAACCTGTCCAAGATTTAGAATTTTTGGAGAACATTTTTCTATAGTTTTTAGAAAAATTTAATAAATCATGATTAATTTAATTATGTGACCTAATTAATTTAAAACTCCCCCAAATTTTGGTGGGTGGCCTTAGATGTCATGATAGGTATAGGGTTAAAACTTTAGCTCATTTGGAGATGTTTAGGATAGGTAATTTACCCACCCTATATATGACCCTATAAGGGTATTTTGGTCAAAAACCACTATTTGATGGTTGAGTGGCCAAATTCCCTCATCAGAGGCTGAAATTTTGGCCACTGATATACTTTGACTTGTTACACTCACTTATGAAGTTTGGAGTGGTTTGGACTAGGGTAGCCCTAGAATTTTAGGGTAGGCCCTTTAGGGTAAAGTTCTAGGGTTTGAGGAATTTGGGGTCAAAAGACCTTGGATGGGCTTGAAACTTGGGACAGATGTCCATAGGGTTACTATGGTCCTGTGGTTAAAATTTTAGGGCATTTGGAAGAATTTAAACCCCTTAAATCTATAACCCTAGTTTAGGGCACTAGCTTGAAATCATAAGTTCTAATACCAAAACCTTCTGAAAAGGGCTGAGTTTTTGAATGGGTAGTTGTTTAGGGTATTTACATCTCTGGAAATTTTATAATAAATTTTGGATGAATAGGTTTGGTACTTTATTCACAAAGTCATGTTTTACAATTTCCACTTAGGAATTTTTGGAGATAAATATACTTGATTAAATCTGATGAAACTTAGCAAAGGGGCTTGTAATAATGGTACCCATCTCTGTTAAATTCTTATGAAATTTTTGAAGAATTATATTTAGTAGTTGCTTCTTTAATTATTTAATTCTATGGAACTTTGGTAAATTTAATAATGACATTTAGATGGTCTGAAAAATTTTAATTTCTTCATCATGATGTTTCTAGTTCCTTATGAAGCCCTAGTAATTTTTACATAATTATTGGAGACATATTTGTGGCACTTCCTTCATTATATTTGATCTTGGGAATTATTTTCAATAAATCTTTTAGGGGTCAAGAACTATATGGAAAATTATGATCATTGGCAACCAATAATATTTCTCTGTTATTTAGTGGATAAAAATTTTAGGAGGCCATTACCTTAGCAAATCATATGGTTCATGTTCAAATTGACTATGGCCTAGCTGTTGAGGAAAATTCAATAAATAGTAGATTAATTAGGAAAAATATAATTTTCTGAATTTAGACTATATTTATCATAATAGACCTCTGGTAAAATTTGTAGAGTTATTGGAGGAGAATTTAGAGTATCACCTATTGAGTACATCATGTAGCTTAAGTGGTCTGCATATAGCAAAACTGCAGGATTTCATTTGGATGTGAATTAGAGCACGTATGATGGGTCTTGATGGTTTGCTGCAAGAACAAGTGGAATGGGCTGCACCTTTGGAAGATGAGTGAGTAGGGAGTGGTTTTGTCTAGGGTTTAAAGGCGTTCGGGTCCGACGAAAGATCGTCCTACCCAAGGAGAGTTGGAGTCAAATCACCCTAGGATTAGCATATCGAAACATGAGAAAATAATGGGTAAGGGAATCAACCAATAATAAAATAAGTACCTTGCGAAAGGGAACGCTGGGCGTAATCCCAACACAGTTCCTAGTGCCCCTTGAGAGCCCTTCACAGGGAATACCGGGGGCAGTCCTGGGTTAACGTAAATTGTTTAACAAGCTGAAAAGAGTAACTTAGTAATTAGGGTTGCACATTTCACAGACACTGATGGCACGGGATGTTGGTCCGGGGAGCTTCGGCTCGATTGTTTGTGACGGACGTGTTGGTCCGGGGAGATTCGGCTCGGGTTTTGATTACGCTAAACTTGCATGTGCATAAAAGGAATGATATTAAGGTGGTGGGTCTCCGGTATTGGAGGATCTTAGCACAGACACCAATCCGTTGACTCGGCAAGTGTTGTGATAGCACTTCGCCAACAGAAGTCCGGTGCGCCAGCCGGCAAGAGTACGCAGGAGTCCGCTTGTGCACCAGCGTTGAGGCGTACGATAGGTCTGACCAGTAGTGCTATACTGGTTTAGAGGTGGGCGAGGCCCAACCCACCGCTTCCGTCTGCCACTACGGAGGTATCCTGGGAGGTGAGGCTCCAGAAAGGGGGAACTAAAGGTCTGTGTGCACAGAGTCGGGTGTGTGTGTTGCACTTGCTTGATCCATCATACCCACTTGCATGTCATAGCATAAGCGATTCATTTAACCTTCGACACCTAAAATATAAGTGGTATGGGACACTTATACATTAGGCCCTGCAAAACGACCCCTTGGTCTATAAGCTTGTGTGGGCAAGTTTATAAATTAAGGTTAATTTTCTTTACATATATATATATTGCTGTTAATAACCGACACCCCAACGTATAAATTGGTATGGGACTCTTTATACGATGGGAGCCTTGCAAAAGACCCCTTGCTTATATGTACCCATATAAGTTAAGGTCACTTTACTTTACTTGTTTACATATATGATTAGTTACTATATAAATTGCTAGATTTAAGTCCACCGTCACCTGCATTTGATATACTCTCCACTTTCAAGTCCTCCCTTTCTTCCTCTCCGCTCGGTGTCTAGGAGCCACGGGGGAAGGGGTGGGGGATGATAGGACTTAGTCTTTTAGACTAACGGTTTTCGAACCACATCATTTAGGGGATCGCGGAGCCCAGACTGGAGGAGCAGCCCCAGAGGTTGACACGCTTGGAGATAGGGCAGTCTAGCACAGGAGTTCAGACAGCTGGGACCGTGAGGCCCTTACTCTAGTAGTTTTTACTTATTTCCTCATGAGAGATCTTGTAGTGAGGAATTGATGTATCGGGCATAAGCCCTTATTTACAGTGCTTGGTTTTGTGGACTCTCCCATCGTGGAGATATTTTTACTTGATGTGATATTTCTGTGGACTTTTACTTAGAGTTGTGCTGCGCATGATGTTACTCTAATTTTGTTACTATGCTGCGATCGAATTGGCCGGCAGAAACGGCGTTTTGTGGTGATGTCGCTTCAAGGCGTGAAGGGTCACCGCAAAGCGGCGGTTCTGGGCATAAGACCCCGGTGGCGAGAAAGAAAAAAAAAGGGGTCTTACAAGTGGTATCAAAGCAAACCTCGATCGACAAGTAACAGTCCACAACCCCTGGTCCACCCCCGCGCGAGCTTAGTTTGCGGACAAACTAGCAGCGGAAGCAGTGGTGAGACCCTAAGGAGGAATCACTGGTAAAATAGTCCACTTTGCATATAATTGAGCTGATTACCCATTAATATAGTTTGTTTCGCAGCCTCCAGCTCAGCCCACACCACAAGGCAGGGCCCAGCGGACTCCGGACGTTGCACCACCTCCCCCGGTCCCTACTCCTTTCCTACAGTCGGAGGTGGGACAGACGTTGACAGCCATTTTGGATGCTTTCAGGGCTCAACAGGTTCTGGCTCCGCAGCCAAACCCGAGCGTCAACTGGCTGAGTATCTTTCGAGGACTCGCTCCCCCATCCTACTGTGGGACTGAGTCTGCCGTCCGGACAGAGGAGTGGCTAGATATCATGTACGAGATGTTGACTGGAATCAAGTGCCCGTGGGAGGAAAGGGTGCCCTTGGTCGTGTCTTGCTTGGAATCTCATGCTAAGAGGTGGTGGAAGACTTCCCTAGATACGATTTTTGCTGACAGGACGGCTGCGGAGATAGCTTGGGAGGAATTCAAGGGCGCTCTATTGGAGCACTTTGTTCCGCAATCAGCCAGAGATGAGCTGGAGGACAGGTTTTTGCAGTTGAGGCAAGGGAGCAAGACGGTGGTGGAGTACCACCGAGAGTTTGATCATTTAGCCCGGTTTGCAGACTCATATCAGTTGGACGAAGCTGGGTATACGAAGAGGTTCTACAAGGGCCTGCGGGAGGAGCTGAGGGAGTCCTTACTATTTGTATCTGACGGGCCCATCTCCCGGATTTTGGAGATGGCAAAAAGAATCGAGGCGGATTGGCTTACTACTCGGGGCCGGAAGCGGCCAAATGAAGACCAGAGCCGGGGAGCCCGAAATGATCAGCGGCGGGGCCGCATCACAGATGGAAGAAGGGTAGAAGACCAGCCTCATCAGGAGGCGAGACATGGAGATAGGAAGACCAGTGTTGATGGCTCCACCACCAGTTCAGAGGCGGGACGAACAGAGACCCGGGGGAATGGCGTATCAACCGCCAGTGTGCTTCGATTGTCACCAGGTGGGGCACATTAGGAGGAACTGTCCCATGGGGAGGGCACCCCCACCAGCACCACAGACTGCCCCACCAGCGCCATACTTCGGAGGCCGGGGTCGTGGCCGAGGACGTGGATACCCAGGTGGCGATCGTAGACCGGAAAGGGAGCAGGCGTATGCCTTGGATCTGGCACAGCCTCGAAACCCGGAGCAAGTCATAACAGGTACGACAAGAGTTTTTTTTTTAAAAAATCATTTAAATAAAAAAAAAATTCCATTATCTCTGCTGTAAATTTCTAGAACTTTTCAAAAAAAAATGATTAAATAGGAAGAAACTAGTTACAGAATCCTAAGACGTTTAACCGATCCAGGTATAGTCTTCGTCAGCGGCAAACCCGCCTACACATTGTTCGACACGGGTGCTTCGCACTCGTTCGTATCAGAGGCTTTCGTGGAAGGGCTAGAAGGCGTAGAACGGTTCACAGGCCTGACGAGGAGGGTGCGCTTACCTGATGGATCGGAACTATTCACCTCTGCCCACTGCAACATGGAGGCGGAGATTGGCGGGAAGCCATTCGAAGTGGCGGCAACGATTCTTAGAATGCCAATCTTCGAGTTGATCCTGGGCATGACATGGTTGCACTGGAACCATGCCCAGATTGATTGCCAAGCGAAGAAGATCACAGTGAGGCATGGAGACTCGTTTATTGTCATCGAAGGTATAAGATCCACCTCTTGTGTGCTTTTATCTTCAGTACAGGCCGTTAAGGCCCACCTACAGGGGGAGGAGGTTTACCAGATTCTGTTTGAGATAGAGGAGGCCAAGGGGGCCATGACAGACATCCCAGTGGTGCGGGACTTCGTCGACGTCTTCCCAGAGAAATTGCCAGGACTACCTCCGTGTCGAGAGCAGGATTTTCAGATAGAGTTAGTGCCCGGAGCCAGGCCGGCGTCTAGGGCCCCTTACCGGATGGCCCCGAAGGAGTTGGCGGAGTTCCGGAGTCAGCTGCAGGAACTTGTAGAGGCAGGGTTCGTCCGGCCAAGTTCTTCACCGTGGGGAGCCCCGGTTCTGTTTGTCAAGAAGAAGGACGGAAGTCTCCGCCTATGCATAGACTATCGAGCGCTGAATAGACTCACGGTTCGGAATACCTACCCACTCCCACGAATCGATGAGTTGTTCGATCAGCTGGAGGGAGCACATTTCTTCTCGAAACTTGACTTAAGGTCAGGCTATTATCAGCTGCGGATCCGGGAAGAGGACATTCCGAAGACCGCTTTCAGTAGCCGATACGGACTGTTCGAGTTCACAGTGATGCCGTTCGGGCTCACGAATGCACCATCAGCATTTACGAGCCTTATGAACAGGGTGTTCAAGGAATATTTGGACGTATTCGTCATCATCTTTATTGACGACATCCTTGTCTACTCAAAGACGGAAGGGGAGCACGCACGACACCTGACCTTGACATTGGAGAGGTTACGGGAGCATCAGCTGTACGCAAAATTCAGCAAATGCCAGTTTTGGCTAAAGGAGGTGGCCTTCTTGGGCCATATCGTCAGTGGGGCTGGATTGGCGGTAGACCCGGCTAAGATTCGGGCCGTTCAGGATTGGCCACCATTGAAGACGGCGACAGATGTACGGAGCTTCTTGGGACTTGCCGGGTACTACCGGAAGTTTGTAGAGGGATTCTCCCGGATCGCGCTCCCTCTTACGACTCTGACGAAGAAGGAATCCCCTTTTGTTTGGACACCACAGTGCGAGGCAGCCTTCGTGGAGCTGAAGAGTCGGCTCACTTCGGCTCCCATCCTCGCTATTCCGTCAGGAAGGGAGGGATTCCAGGTGTATACCGACGCCTCCTACCAAGGGATGGGTGCCGTTCTGATGCAGAACGGGCATGTGATAGCTTATGCCTCTCGACAGTTGAAGATCCACGAGAAAAATTACCCGGTCCACGATCTGGAGATGGGCGCAGTAATCTTCGCCTTGAAGATTTGGCGGCACTATCTGTACGGGGTTCATTGCGACATCTTCTCCGACCACCAGAACCTGAGATACGTGGACACGCAAAAAGACCTCAACATCAGACAAAGGCGTTGGGTGGAGTTCCTGACAGATTATGAGTATACTATGCACTACCACCCCGGGAAGGCGAACGTGGTGGCAGATGCGTTGAGCCGGAGAGGAAATGCTTCAGGGAAGGGACCTCAGCTTATGTCTATGGAGCTGGTCCGGTCTTTCAGGGACATGCAGATATCCCTAGTATCCGAGGACGATCCAGAATTATACATGGAGTATCTGGCGTCGATGATCGCTATTGATGATATCCGGGACCGCATCAGGGAAGGGCAGAAGACAGACCCACGGACGGAACCGATATTTCGAACCTTGGAGGAGGGTTCGACAGGGGATTATACTCTGAAGGATGGGCTATTGTACTTCAGAGGAAGGATTTATATACCCGCAGGAGGTCAGATCCGGGAGGATATCATGGCGGAAGCACATTGCAGTAGGTATTCGATACACCCGGGAATCACCAAGATGATGGCCGATCTGAAGAGGATGATGTTCTGGCCAGGAATGAAGAGGGATATTACGCACTTCGTGACCCATTGCGAAGCCTGCCAGTTGGTGAAGGCGGAATGCAGAAACCCCGCGGGATTGTTGCAACCTCTTCCAGTGCCAGAATGGAAGCTTGAGGATATTGCGATGGATTTTATTCATGGTCTCCCCCGATCACGAGCGGGAAATGATTCGATATGGGTCATCGTAGATCGATTGACGAAGGTGGCTAGATTTATACCAGTCAGGAAGGACGATTCAGTGGGGGTTCTGGTTCGGAAGTTTGTGGAGCAGTACATCCGCTATCATGGAGTACCCAGGACGATCGTGTCAGATCGGGACGGTCGGTTTACATCCAGGGAATGGCGGTCGGTTCAGGCATACTTGGGCACTCGACTGACTTTTAGCACCGCCTTCCACCCTCAGACGGATGGGCAGACAGAGCGCACAAACCGGACACTGGAAGACCTGCTACGTCTATGCATCCTAGACCGAGGAGAGCCTTGGGAAAAGATGTTACCGATGGTGGAATTCTCGTACAACAACAGTCATCAGGCCAGCATAGGCATGGCCCCCTACGAGGCTCTATATGGACGGAAATGTAGAACCCCACTCTCTTGGATTCAGGACGAGGACCCGAAGGCTTTGGGATCGGATTTTGTTGAAGACACCGAGGCTCAGGTGAGGTTGATCAGGGACAGGATGTTAGAGGCACAGAGCAGGCAAGGCCAAGTATTATGACGCCCGCCATCGTCAGGTGGAATTTCAGGTCGGGGACCGAGTGTTTTTGAAGATCCGGCCTATGCATGGAGTTTCTCGGATGCGTGGCCGAAGGAAGAAGCTCAGCCCCAGGTACATGGGCCCTTACAGGATCCTGGAGCGGGTAGGGGTCCTGGCTTACAGGCTGGAGTTGCCACCAGAGCTGGCAGCTCTGCATGATGTTTTCCACATATCCTCGCTGAGAAGGGCTCTACTACGCCGGAGCAGCGGATTACGACCACCGAAGGGCCGGTAGCTTCGGACCGATCCGTTCACTTGGAGCCGATGCGGATCGATGATAAAGGGGTACGGATCCTGCGACGCAAAAAGATTCCCTTAGTCAAGGTTCTGTGGAGGAACCATGGCCAAGAGGAGCATACTTGGGAGCCGCAGGATCTGATGCAACAGAAATATCCAGAGCTATTCAGTCAGGTATACCTCTCAGACCCCTCAAGATGTTAATTTATTCTCCTGCTTTAATTTACTAAGGGCTGCTCTAGGCAGATAGAGGCTTAACTTTTGTTTATTGGGGGCTTATCCTTGTTTATTGGGATCTTGGTCTGCCGACTGGGCGAAATGGACATAGATCTAGGTTTCCCTTTAAACCAATTTTAGCAAACAAGCCGCCATGCTGGGATGTTACAAGGTTCTTTTCTTCGGTAGTAAGTCCCGTAGACTCAACTTTGATTTCGGGGACGAAATCTTTGTTTTGTTTATTGGGATTTGTAACATCCCATTTCCAACTAGACCCCTAAGAATGGTTTTGGCCATGACTAGGTCATGACAAACCCTAGGAAGCCAGTAATGGGTCAAGAGATAGGGGACAGGAAGGTGGGGGATCACCATGGTCTGCAAATAGTGGAACTCTGAACCATGGTGTAGGATGACCATGGGCTACACCTTGACCCCAAAACCCAACCACAACACCCCTAATGCCTTTGGAGGCCCATTAGAGCCATAAGGACCCATTGGGGTCAAACAAAGAGGCTCAATTGACCAAGGTCAACCCTAGCCCTAAATGGGTCAAACTAGCCTACATAGGGCCAATTGACCTACTCCTAACCTAGAGGACCCCACCTATGCCCTCCTAACCCTAAAGTGAGGTCAATGGGTCTCTAAGGACACATTGGGGTCAGCCCTAGAGGCCAGGTTGACCCAAGTCAACTCAAGCTCCTAATCTGGTCAAAGTACCCTTACCAAGGGTATGTGACCTCCAAAGTGCAGGGTAACCCTACATAACCCTTCCTAGACCTTAAGGGAGTCCAATAGGTCACCAAGGACCCATTGGGGTCAACTCAAATGGTCATGTTGACCAAGGTCAACCCTATGCTAGAGTTAGGTCAAATTAGCCTAAATGAGTCAACCCAAGCTCAACCCCTTTTCCTTTTGAGTTAACCACAACATAATGAAATATTATGGGTGGAAAGGGCTGCCAATAGGCTGGGGAGTCAGCATGGTCAGTTTTGGTGACTAGGAAAGAGAGAGAAAGCTTCATCCCACACTAATGGAGGAGAGAGAAAAGGGGGAAGAGAGTTGAAGGAGGAGATTGGCCAAGGAAAGGCCAATGGTCCCCATTGATGGCAGCATTCATCTCCTCCAGTGAAGGGGAGGAGTTTCCAGCCGTTTTCCTGGCTGTCAAGGGGCAGTTACAGCCTCCACCATCATGGCCGAGACAAGCCTTTAATGGCCATGATGGCCATGGCAGTTTTCTCCCATTCTTCTCCCCCTCTGATGATTTAAACACCACCAGTGAGCTTGGGGGAGGATTTCCCAATCCTTAACTGAAGAAATCCGGCGAGTTTACTGGGAGGTTGCAGAAATCCGATCGGCGGCGCCACCACCATGTCAACCCGCAGATCCGCTCGTCTCCAGGCCGCCAACAAGGTCCTCCTCCTCCTCTTTTCTCATGGGTAGATCTTAGGTTCCATTAGGGCTGAGGTTCGGGCTCAATTGAGCCCGATCCAATTCAGGAAATTCATGGCTTTCGGCCGAGAAAATTCTTGGTTGGATCGCCGGAATCCGCCCCTCCGGCGGCTGTGCCGCCGTCTGGCGGTAGCCACCACCTCAACGGAGGTGATGGTGGCGGTGGCCGGCCGGGGAAGGGACTGGGTGGCCGGCGGCAGACGTTTGAAGTCGGCGCAGGAAGGAGCAATCCTGGCCGTTGGCTCATCGGGGACGATGACCAGATGCCGTCGATCTGCGCCAAGATTCGTGCGGCATCAGATTAGATACTATAGGAATTAAATAAGAAACATTTCATTTCTGTCACACTGATTGTATTTAATGTATTTAATTTTTAAAAATACTTAGGGACCCTGAATGGGAATCTGCCCAACATGAAAATTGTAGCTTAGGGTGTCTAGTTTGTAGCAAAAATTGTTTGGACCCTTTTTGGCCACGGTTAGACCAGGGTACCCTTTTTGGTAGGACCTATACCTAGACCTAAACAGAAATTAATTTTGGTGCCCACACTTCATTCCTTGTCCAAACAAGTTGAAATTTGGGCAGTGAGAAGGTCTTAGGCATATCTAGAACCTGTCCAAGATTTAGAATTTTTGGAGAACATTTTTCTATAGTTTTTAGAAAAATTTAATAAATCATGATTAATTTAATTATGTGACCTAATTAATTTAAAACTCCCCCAAATTTTGGTGGGTGGCCTTAGATGTCATGATAGGTATAGGGTTAAAACTTTAGCTCATTTGGAGATGTTTAGGATAGGTAATTTACCCACCCTATATATGACCCTATAAGGGTATTTTGGTCAAAAACCACTATTTGATGGTTGAGTGGCCAAATTCCCTCATCAGAGGCTGAAATTTTGGCCACTGATATACTTTGACTTGTTACACTCACTTATGAAGTTTGGAGTGGTTTGGACTAGGGTAGCCCTAGAATTTTAGGGTAGGCCCTTTAGGGTAAAGTTTCTAGGGTTTGAGGAATTTGGGGTCAAAAGACCTTGGATGGGCTTGAAACTTGGGACAGATGTCCATAGGGTTACTATGGTCCTGTGGTTAAAATTTTAGGGCATTTGGAAGAATTTAAACCCCTTAAATCTATAACCCTAGTTTAGGGCACTAGCTTGAAATCATAAGTTCTAATACCAAAACCTTCTGAAAAGGGCTGAGTTTTTGAATGGGTAGTTGTTTAGGGTATTTACATCTCTGGAAATTTTATAATAAATTTTGGATGAATAGGTTTGGTACTTTATTCACAAAGTCATGTTTTACAATTTCCACTTAGGAATTTTTGGAGATAATTATACTTGATTAAATCTGATGAAACTTAGCAAAGGGGCTTGTAATAATGGTACCCATCTCTGTAAATTCTTATGAAATTTTTGAAGAATTATATTTAGTAGTTGCTTCTTTAATTATTTAATTCTATGGAACTTTGGTAAATTTAATAATGACATTTAGATGGTCTGAAAAATTTTAATTTCTTCATCATGATGTTTCTAGTTCCTTATGAAGCCCTAGTAATTTTTACATAATTATTGGAGACATATTTGTGGCACTTCCTTCATTATATTTGATCTTGGGAATTATTTTCAATAAATCTTTTAGGGGTCAAGAACTATATGGAAAATTATGATCATTGGCAACCAATAATATTTCTCTGTTATTTAGTGGATAAAAATTTTAGGAGGCCATTACCTTAGCAAATCATATGGTTCATGTTCAAATTGACTATGGCCTAGCTGTTGAGGAAAATTCAATAAATAGTAGATTAATTAGGAAAAATATAATTTTCTGAAATTAGACTATATTTATCATAATAGACCTCTGGTAAAATTTGTAGAGTTATTGGAGGAGAATTTAGAGTATCACCTAGTGAGTACATCATGTAGCTTAAGTGGTCTGCATATAGCAAAACTGCAGGATTTCATTTGGATGTGAATTAGGGCACGTATGATGGGTCTTGATGGTTTGCTGCAAGAACAAGTGGAATGGGCTGCACCTTTGGAAGATGAGTGAGTAGGGAGTGGTTTTGTCTAGGGTTTAAAGGCGTTCGGGTCCGACGAAAGATCGTCCTACCCAAGGAGAGTTGGAGTCAAATCACCCTAGGATTAGCATATCGAAACATGAGAAAATAATGGGTAAGGGAATCAACCAATAATAAAATAAGTACCTTGCGAAAGGGAACGCTGGGCGTAATCCCAACACAGTTCCTAGTGCCCCTTGAGAGCCCTTCACAGGGAATACCGGGGGCAGTCCTGGGTTAACGTAAATTGTTTAACAAGCTGAAAAGAGTAACTTAGTAATTAGGGTTGCACATTTCACAGACACTGATGGCACGGGATGTTGGTCCGGGGAGCTTCGGCTCGATTGTTTGTGACGGACGTGTTGGTCCGGGGAGATTCGGCTCGGGTTTTGATTACGCTAAACTTGCATGTGCATAAAAGGAATGATATTAAGGTGGTGGGTCTCCGGTATTGGAGGATCTTAGCACAGACACCAATCCGTTGACTCGGCAAGTGTTGTGATAGCACTTCGCCAACAGAAGTCCGGTGCGCCAGCCGGCAAGAGTACGCAGGAGTCCGCTTGTGCACCAGCGTTGAGGCGTACGATTGGTCTGACCAGTAGTGCTATACTGGTTTAGAGGTGGGCGAGGCCCAACCCACCGCTTCCGTCTGCCACTACGGAGGTATCCTGGGAGGTGAGGCTCCAGAAAGGGGGAACTAAAGGTCTGTGTGCACAGAGTCGGGTGTGTGTGTTGCACTTGCTTGATCCATCATACCCACTTGCATGTCATAGCATAAGCGATTCATTTAACCTTCGACACCTAAAATATAAGTGGTATGGGACACTTATACATTAGGCCCTGCAAAACGACCCCTTGGTCTATAAGCTTGTGTGGGCAAGTTTATAAATTAAGGTTAATTTTCTTTACATATATATATATTGCTGTTAATAACCGACACCCCAACGTATAAATTGGTATGAGACTCTTTATACGATGGGAGCCTTGCAAAAGACCCCTTGCTTATATGTACCCATATAAGTTAAGGTCACTTTACTTTACTTGTTTACATATATGATTAGTTACTATATAAATTGCTAGATTTAAGTCCACCGTCACCTGCATTTGATATACTCTCCACTTTCAAGTCCTCCCTTTCTTCCTCTCCGCTCGGTGTCTAGGAGCCACGGGGGAAGGGGTGGGGGATGATAGGACTTAGTCTTTTAGACTAACGGTTTTCGAACCACATCATTTAGGGGATCGCGGAGCCCAGACTGGAGGAGCAGCCCCAGAGGTTGACACGCTTGGAGATAGGGCAGTCTAGCACAGGAGTTCAGACAGCTGGGACCGTGAGGCCCTTACTCTAGTAGTTTTTACTTTATTTCCTCATGAGAGATCTTGTAGTGAGGAATTGATGTATCGGGCATAAGCCCTTATTTACAGTGCTTGGTTTTGTGGACTCTCCCATCGTGGAGATATTTTTACTTGATGTGATATTTCTGTGGACTTTTACTTAGAGTTGTGCTGCGCATGTTGTTACTCTAATTTTGTTACTATGCTGCGATCGAATTGGCCGGCAGAAACGGCGTTTTGTGGTGATGTCGCTTCAAGGCGTGAAGGGTCACCGCAAAGCGGCGGTTCTGGGCATAAGACCCCGGTGGCGAGAAAGAAAAAAAAATGGGGTCTTACAAGTACGGTGCACCAGGCGGTTGTGGGAGTTAGAGGGGCCAGTGGGTTGTTTTACACTGCGGTCTGGAGGACGACCCCCGATAACACACATCCGACCCAACAAGACTGACGGGTTTGTCAGCAAAGTACGTACGCGAGACTCTAGAGTGCACCTTGGACGTGTACAGAGGCGTATGAGAGGGGTCTAAGGCTTGGTAGTGTGCATACCGGTCTAGAAGCGGAGACGCCCGCTCCGCTGCTGCCGTAGCCACAGCGGTGGTACCCGAGAGTGATGCTAGCTCTCAAAAAGTGGGAACTAAAGGTCTGTGATCACAGAGTCGTTGTGTGTGAGTTGCACTTGCCTGCGCATAAAATTGCATCATATCATTCTGTTGGGTATTGTATCCACAATGTACCTGATTTGAAGAAGCCCCTGAACAAGCTAAGGTCAATAGACTATGTATTTGATAAACGTTTTCAAGTTGTACTTGCAGTTTCTCCACGCTAAGTGCACACCAATGTCAGGGTGCAGTAGGTCAATATACACGGGTCTGCACGACGTAATCCCTCGTTGAGCAGATCAGTGTGTTGGCCTATGTGTACTCTCTCTATTGGAGTGCACTTGCTTTCAAGTACAGGGCCGTTCATATGCAAGCAAAAACAAGGAGCATGGAGGATCAAGGAGCAGCTCCTAGGTGGAAGACGAAAAATCGTCCAAGGCAAATTTGACGAGAATCACCAAGTGATTCTCGCCGAATCGACGAGAATCATCAGTGATTCTCGCCGACTCCTTCTGGCCATCTCAAAATGGTGCCAAGTAAGATTCGGCGAGAATTACTTGTAATTCCCGCCGAACCAGTGGTCAAGCAGCCCATGAATACAAAGTCAAATTCGTTGAGAATCGACAAGTGATTCGACGAGAAGCACAAACGATTCTCGACGAATCGTCGAGAATCACTTGGTGATTCTCGCCGATTCGTCGAGAATCGTCTGCGATTCTCGCCGATTTTCACTTGGCGTTTTCTCAGGATGCTGCTGAACCGGATTCTGCTTCTGGATTAGTTTGAACCGGATTTTGGGGATTTCATTTGTGGGTCCCACAACGGTCAAATTTGCTGTATCTACAGGGTATAAATACATGGGTATTTTGAACAGTAATAACACAGAAAAAGACGCCGAGCTTACGGAAACCCTAAGATCGCGAAATCCTTCCGCCGCCTCCGTCGCCGCTCGCGCAAGTTCGTCGCCGCCGCTGATCGATCTTCTTCCTTATCTCCGGCGATAGAAGCTTAGCAAGGCTTGTGTCTCACGCGTCTATCCAGAGATCCTTTGTCTCTCGATTTGTTGATCGGAAAAACTTCCCATCCGAATCGATCGAGACGACCGATCCTCGTGTGACCGTTGGAAGACCGAGCTTGCTTCGCTACGAAGTTTGGATCTCAAAGTCCTGCAGCTGCCGCTCGCCATCGTAGCTGCCGACTCCGAACCAAGCCGCCGCTCGGATTGCCGCCGCCGGTTCCGGGAGATCGTCTCCAAGTGAGACCAAGGTCGTAGACTCTTCATCGACCTCGAGAACACGTCGTCGAACGAAGAGGAACACCGTAGTCTCCGAAAGAAGTTTGTATCTCATATACATTCCATATTTACTTTTGTTGTAAAGGAACTTTTGTTCCGTGTTGTAAGGGTTGGGTGCAACCCGTTTTGTGGGAGTGTTGACTCTCACGTGTGGAAGGGCTCCTTCCGTTAGTGAAGGGATTGGATTTCAATCCCGTTGGAGAAGTGACCGAGTCGTCCCTTGTTGGGGAGATAGGTCGAAGGGGGAAAGTGGATGTACCCAAGTCGGGGAACCACTATAAATTTGCTGTGTATTCTGTGTGCTGTGCTTGTTGTTTTTATTGTGCAGGTACATCCGTAAATTCCGCAAAAGAACCACACGTCACCTATTCCCCCCCCCCCCCATAGGTGCACATAGCTGACACTAGGTGGACTTTCAAGTGGTATCAGAGGGAGGTTGCTCATCAATAAGGTTAACACCTTGAGTTGAATCCTGCCCCTAGTGTCAAAAGAAGAAGACAAATATCTACTATGGACGGACTCAAGTACTCCGGCAAGATCCCAGTGTGCAACAGACTCAACTTTCCGATCTGGAAGGAAAGAATCAGGTTTTACATGGAAGCAGTCGATCCTCGACTCTTCATGATTGTGGAGGAGGGACCTTATGTACCCACTAAGGCCTCCACCATCGATCCCACCAAGAAAGTGCCGAAGACACTTTCTGAAATGGACAAAGACGAGATGGTACTCGTGGGACTGGACATGAAGGCACGAAACATTCTGGTGAGCGCAGTTGATGATTCCATGATGCAAAATTTCAGCAACTGCAGGACTGCTCAGGAGATCTGGAAATGCCTGATCATCCTCATGGAGGGCACGGATGAAGTGAGGGATGATCGGAGATCCCTCCTGAATCAAAAATATGAGGCCTTCAGGCAAGGGCCTAAGGAAGAGATCGGAGTCACATACGAGAACTTCCTGAAGATTGTCAACGCCCTCAAGGGCTACGGAAGAGTGTTCACCAATGGTGAACTCAATGACAAATTCCTTAGGTCCCTTACTAAGGAATGGGACACAAAGATCTGCGCCATCAGAGAATTTGGCAGACTAGCAGAAACTGATCCACAGATCCTGTTTGGTAAGCTGATGTCCTATGAACTTCAGCTGAACACCAGGAAGGCAGAGGAAGAAGCAGAGAAGGCTGCTGCAAAAGAAAAGACTGTGGCCCTAAAAGCCAGTTACTCCAGAAAGGGCAAAGGTGCGATGTCATACCGTGCGAGGAGTAAGGAAGAGGAGGAGGACTCTGAACCATGCTCCTCCGGCTCAGAACTGTCGGAGGAGGATTTCTCCCTCATCACCCGAGAGTTCAAGAAGTTCCTCAAGATGAGGAATTAAAGAAAGAAAGACAGCTCCTCCTCCAGGCATCAGAAGAAAAATTATTCTTCTGACAGGTATGCATCAAAACCTAGCAAACATCATTCTTCTGATATTATTTGCTTTGGATGCAATAAGCCAGGTCACGTCGTGGCCGACTGCCATCAAAGCAAAAGAGAAAAAGGGAAAAGAGAGGAGCTCAAATTCTCCAGAGATAAGAAGAAGGAGCGGAGCTACATCGCAAGAAGACCAAAGACACTAAGTGAGTCTGATTCCTCAGACTCCAGTGATGATGAGGAAGCCTACTTCGGGCTGGTGGGTCGCTCGGACTCAGAAGGAGAAAGCCCCCCATTTACTGGGAAGGTAAAAACTCACACCCCTCTCTCCGACTCCGACTCTGATCCTGAGTCTCAGGATGATGAACCTGAGGATGGCCCTTCAGCCCGTGAAGCTGAGCTCCTCGAGAAGTATGAGCTTCTGCTCAACACTTTCGATGAGTGCCGAAAGAGACTGAAGGCTGAGAAGAAGGAAGTAAAATTCCTTAAGGGTGAATGTGTTTCCCTAAGGGAAGAGGTCACTAGCTTGATTTCTCTCCGACAGGAACACCTTGACCTGACTTCCAAGCACTCCGAGTCTTTGAAGCTCCTTGATCTCAAGCAGGAGGAAGTCAACAAATTGGAAGAACTACTTGCGGCAGAAAGGAAGATCGTACAGAGCTTCTCTATGCCAAAAACAGTGCTTCCAGTCGTTGACACCTTCTCTGCTCAGGCCAAAGGAGCTGGCTTGGGGCATATTGGGGCATCTGGTTCTTCATCTAGGAGAAACAAGAACCAGAGGAAGAATAAGGCCGCCAAGAAGGCCTCTGCTGATGAAAAGGGTAAGGCTCCTCTCAGTCCTGTTGCGTTCAGAAAGCCTGGCTTTCCTTGCAACCAACATGACTTTGAGTCAACATTTGGGCATCATTTCCGGCCCTCGGTTGCAAAGCCTAAGAGCCGGTATGACGGTTGGAACTTCCCCCGGAACTTTGGTGAGAGTGCCTTCAAGGCACCTTATGAGGAAATCCACATAGGAAATTATGGTCCGTTCTCTAGCGGCCATAATAGAAAGCAGGCACCTAAGGCCAAACCTGTTATACAGAAGGTGACAAAGTCATGTGACTGTTGTCACCATGAGGTCTCCACCTCCAGATCCAAGGCCCCAGCTGCACCCACCGTTCCAAGGGTAAGGCAGGAGCCTAGGAAGAGATACAACAGGTTCGACTGTTGGTGCTGTGGCAAAGTCGGTCACTTTGCCGTGGATTGTTGGTTTAATCCAAGACATTACGAGACTCCCCATGTTAATAATGCGAGGCCGACCACTCGTAGGGTTAACCAACCGAGGGGTAGTGTGCTAACCAGGAATCTAGGACCCAAAGTCGATTGGGTTCCTAAGGCGAATTAATTTTGTTTTGCAGGAATGTCCAAAGGCCACCAAAACGCCAATCTGGTATTTGGACAGTGGATGCTCCCGGCATATGACTGGGACAAGAAGCCTGCTGCGTGATTACACTCCCGTCGAGAATGGACCCAAAGTCATCTTCGGAGGGTCAGATCGAGGAGTCACCAGAGGTTACGGTATGATTTCCAACGGTATAATCTCTATCACCGACGTGGCTTATGTTGAAGGGTTAAACCATAACCTGATCAGCGTAAGTCAGTTATGTGACAAAGGTTATGACGTTAAGTTCTGCAAGGATAAATGTCTGATAATTTCACGTACCTCTTCTGAGACGGTATTATCAGGCATCAGGAGCAGAAATATCTTTTGCTTAGATTTTCTCAGTATAGATTCATCTACCCCCGTATGCCTTGTGGCAACCGGCAGTGCATCTCTTTGTGAACAATGGCACAAGAGATTGGCACATATCAATTATAAGACAATTAGTATGCTATTTTCTAAGAATTTAGTAAGAGATGCTCCCAGTATCAAGTGCATCAAGGATAGCCCCTGTCATGCATGCCAGATGGGCAAACAGACACGGGCTACTTTTAAGAGCATTCAGACAAAGACTCTTCCCGATGTCTTTACCTGCTACATATGGACTTGTTTGGTCCAATGCAAGTTCATAGCTTGGGAGGCAAATCATATACGCTAGTGATAATTGATGATCACTCTCGGTTTACATGGGTGTTCTTTTTGAAACGAAAGTCGGATACTTTTGACATCTTCACTAATTTTGTCAAGCAAGTTCAGAACGAATTTAACTGCTCCGTGGTCAAAGTCAGAAGTGACCATGGAACAGAATTCGAATCTGGTGCTATGACAGAATTCTGTGAAGAACACGGTATCCTTCATGAGTTTTCCTCCCCACGCACTCCTCAGCAAAATGGGGTTGTGGAGAGGAGAAATAGAACTCTCATTGAAGCCTGCACGACAATGTTGAAAGACGCCTCTCTCCCTGAATACTTCTGGGCAGAGGCTGTCAATACAGCTTGTCATGCACAAAACCGAGCACTGATCAACAAGCATCATCGTAAGACACCCTACGAGCTACTGAAAGGCAGGAAACCAACCATGTCCTACTTTAGGATTTTTGGTTGCAGATGCTATGTACTAAATAATGGGAAGTACCCGCGTACTAAATTCGGTGAAAAATGCTTCGAAGGCATATTCATGGGATATAGTTCCCATAGTCGGGCATATAGGGTCTTCAATAAGAAAACCCTAGTGGTAGAAGAATCAATAAATGTTGTATTTGATGAAGGAAGTTTGCTTCACAGCAACTCTTCCAGTGGTATTCTTGAAGATGCAGGTGCACGATTGAAATAGCTGAGTCTGGATGAGCCCGCTCAAGATGACACTCCTAAGTACATCAAAGTGTCCACCTCCACGTCATCTGAAAATGTCGAAGACCAAGATGAATCAAATCACTTGGAAGAAAGAGAAGCCCAAGAAGTAGTTGAAGCACCGGACGCCAGACTTCTAGAGCTCCATCACGTGAGGGATCATCCTAGAGAACAGATCATCGGAGATCCTCGTGTCGGCGTCAGAACTCGAAGAGGTACAACTAACGAAGTATTGCATCTTAGCTTCCTGTCACAGGTAGAGCCAAAGAAGTTCGACGAGGCGAACAAGGATGCGGCATGGATTCTGGCCATGCAAGAGGAACTACATCAATTCGAACGGTGCAAAGTTTGGACGCTGGTTCCCAGACCATACAAGCAGAATGTGATCGGCACAAAGTGGATCTTCAGAAACAAGCTGGATGAACATGGTGTCATCGTAAAGAACAAAGCCAAGCTGGTGGCTCAAGGTTACCGATAGGAGGAAGGGATTGATTTCGATCAGACCTTTGCACCAGTAGCAAGGCTCGAGGCAATCAGGTTGTTCCTGGCGTATGCTGCAGTCAAAGGATTCACAGTCTATCAAATGGATGTGAAATCGGCATTCCTAAACGGAGATCTGAAAGAGGAAGTATACGTCGCTCAACCCCCAGGTTTTGTCGATCCTACTTTTCCCAACCATGTTTACTTTCTTAATAAAGCATTATATGGGTTGAAACAAGCTCCACGAGCTTGGTATGAGACTTTATCTAGGTTTCTTCTTGAGAACAAGTTCTCTAGAGGTAAAATAGATAAAACATTGTTTCTCAGGGAAGTCAAAGGCAAGATTTTGCTGGTGCAAATCTATGTCGACGACATAATATTCGGCTCAACGGACAACAATCTTTGCAAAAAGTTTTCTAAACTTATGCAAGGAAAGTTTGAAATGAGCAGTATGGGAGAGCTCAAGTATTTCTTAGGACTTCAAGTGAAACAATCTGAGGATGGAATCTTCATCTCTCAGACGAAGTTCACAAATGAACTCCTTAAAAAATTCGGTATGGAGAGTGCAACCTCTATGAGGACTCCAATGGGATCCACCATGTCTCTGGATAAGGATGAGAAAGGTAAACCTTTCGATGAAACCAAATACAGAAGCATCATTGGATCCCTGCTCTACCTTACTGCCAGTAGACCGGATATTGTGTTCTCCACATGTGTCTGTGCCAGATATCAGGTGAACACTAAGGAATCTCACCATGTCGCTGCAAAGCGAATTCTAAGATACCTTAAAGGTACTCCTAATCTTGGCTTGTGGTACCCGAGAAACAATGATGTCGAGCTAATAGGCTTTTCAGATGCTGATTTTGCAGGGAGTAGGGATGACAGGAAAAGCACTTCCGGGACGTGCCAATTCCTCGGAAGAAGGCTTATCTCATGGAACAGCAAGAAGCAGAACTGTGTGGCTACCTCTACAGCAGAATCTGAGTACATCTCCGCAGGCAGCTGTTGCGCACAACTCCTTTGGATCCGAAATCAGTTGGCCGACTACAACCTTCAGTTCAAGGAAGTTCCTATGTACTGCGACTCCTCCAGTGCTATTGCCATTGCCAACAATCCTGTCTCGCACAGCAGAACGAAGCATATTGAAGTGCGCTACCACTTCATTCGGGAGCACGTGGAAAACAAGGACATCTCTCTCTGTTATGTCCCCACGGACAGGCAGATTGCTGATATATTCACAAAGCCCTTAGACGAGGGAAAGTTCAATCTTTTCAAGACTGAATTGGGGATGCTCAATTATGAAGAATGAAGACTACAGAAGCTTCCGACCCGTGCATGATCTGAGGGGGAGCTAAGGGCCAAAGGTTACTGACCCCGATTTGCCGAAGCCGAAAAGGGGGAGATTACCCTCTCGGGGTCAAGGCTAAGGTGGCTCCAGCTTGCTCCCAAGCAATCGGTATTGGTAAGGGATGACTCCACTTAATGATGTTAAGTTTATGGCTTTCAGTTGCTTTCCTTTCCATTTGCTCTATTCACCTTAGCTTGTAGGGTTTAGGCTTCTTCAAATAGGGGGAGATTGTTGGGTATTGTATCCACAATGTACCTGATTTGAAGAAGCCCCTGAACAAGCTAAGGTCAATAGACTATGTATTTGATAAACTTTTTCAAGTTGTACTTGCAGTTTCTCCACGCTAAGTGCACACCAATGTCAGGGTGCAGTAGGTCAATATACACGGGTCTGCACGACGTAATCCCTCGTTGAGCAGATCAGTGTGTTGGCCTATGTGTACTCTCTCTATTGGAGTGCACTTGCTTTCAAGTACAGGGCCGTTCATATGCAAGCAAAAACAAGGAGCATGGAGGATCAAGGAGCAGCTCCTAGGTGGAAGACGAAAAATCGTCCAAGGCAAATTCGACGAGAATCACTAGTGATTCTCGCCGAATCGACGAGAATCATCAGTGATTCTCGCCGACTCCTTCTGGCCATCTCAAAATGGTGCCAAGTAAGATTCGGCGAGAATTACTTGTAATTCCCGCCGAACCAGTGGTCAAGCAGCCCATGAATACAAAGTCAAATTCGTTGAGAATCGACAAGTGATTCGACGAGAATCACAAACGATTCTCGACGAATCGTCGAGAATCACTTGGTGATTCTCGCCGATTCGTCGAGAATCGTCTGCGATTCTCGCCGATTTTCACTTGGCGTTTTCTCAGGATGCTGCTGAACCGGATTCTGCTTCTGGATTAGTTTGAACCGGATTTTGGGGATTTCATTTGTGGGTCCCACAACGGTCAAATTTGCTGTATCTACAGGGTATAAATACATGGGTATTTTGAACAGTAATAACACAGAAAAAGACGCCGAGCTTACGGAAACCCTAAGATCGCGAAATCCTTCCGCCGCCTCCGTCGCCGCTCGCGCAAGTTCGTCGCCGCCGCTGATCGATCTTCTTCCCTATCTCCGGCGACAGAAGCTTAGCAAGGCTTGTGTCTCACGCGTCTATCCAGAGATCCTTTGTCTCTCGATTTGTTGATCGAAAAAACTTCCCATCCGAATCGATCGAGACGACCGATCCTCGTGTGACCGTTGGAAGACCGAGCTTGCTTCGCTACGAAGTTTGGATCTCAAAGTCCTGCAGCTGCCGCTCGCCATCGTAGCTGCCGACTCCGAACCAAGCCGCCGCTCGGATTGCCGCCGCCGGTTCCGGGAGATCCTCTCCAAGTGAGACCAAGGTCGTAGACTCTTCATCGACCTCGAGAACACGTCGTCGAACGAAGAGGAACACCGTAGTCTCCGAAAGAAGTTTGTATCTCATATACATTCCATATTTACTTTTGTTGTAAAGGAACTTTTGTTCCGTGTTGTAAGGGTTGGGTGCAACCCGTTTTGTGGGAGTGTTGACTCTCACGTGTGGAAGGGCTCCTTCCGTTAGTGAAGGGATTGGATTTCAATCCCGTTGGAGAAGTGACCGAGTCGTCCCTTGTTGGGGAGATAGGTCGAAGGGGGAAAGTGGATGTACCCAAGTCGGGGAACCACTATAAATTTGCTGTGTATTCTGTGTGCTGTGCTTATTGTTTTTATTGTGCAGGTACATCCGTAAATTCCGCAAAAGAACCACACGTCACCTATTCCCCCCCCCCATAGGTGCACATAGCTGACACTAGGTGGACTTTCACATTCATTCATATTAGGTCATACGCTTCATAGATCCTTATCATATAAATTAGTATGGGCTCTTTTATATGATAAGTTAAATTTCCTGGAAATCCTAACTTATATATTTGTATGGGCATTTATATAAGTTAGGGTACGTTTGTGGTGATAGCTTAGTGGTAGCTTAGCTTATTTACTTGTTCATACTGCTGTTTCTTTACTTTCCTTTACTGCACCGCTCTTACTTACTACTTGTACTGTACTTAGCATTGCTAGAGTAGAATTTCATTACTTAGTACCACTCTAGATAGATATTGTCACCTGCTTCCATTTTGCTACCCCTTGTTGTCCTCCGCTTCATCCTCCCGCTCGGTGCCTAGGAGCTGCGGGGCGAGGTGCGGAGGAAACGACTTAGTCTTTTTGACTAATGGTCGGTGACCAACTATTTTTAGGAGCCCGTGGAGATGGAGCACCAGCACGTCGAGGAGGCAGGACATGAGGAGCAGATACCGCTTCAGCAGGCTACTACCACTACTGTGCGTCCTCAGGTGGGACGAGTCTTGATGTTCTAGTGTAGCTTCCGCATTTATGATTTTGTGAGAGAGAGATTTGATGTACTGGGCATAAGCCCTTTTTACTCCTTCATTGGTACTATATTGTGGACTATTGTACTATTCATTTCTTTTACATGATTGTACTGTGACTTGTGGACTGATGGTTTTTATATACAGTTTACTTCTTCTTCTCATATTGGCCTACAGGTTAATGATCGTACTAGCCGGCAGGATCGGCGTGTTGCGGTGTCGACTAACCCGTGAGTTAGTGCCACCGTTAGACGGCGGTTCTGGGCATAAGATCCGGTAGCCCTCCTTGGTAAGGGGGAGGGGGGTCTTACATCCACGATGATATCGATATCGCTGGCGATAGCATTTTTATATCATATAAAAGCATTTCTTTTTCCTGAGGTAGGGGGATGAACCCTAGAACATCTAGAGGAGGCTGTCTTATTGTCTCTGCTGCACCGAGCCACCTATTCAAGGAGAAGAACCTTTCCCTCTTTTAAGGATGAAGATCCATGGAGAAGGAATACTTGAATGAGATTTTGAAGATGACCGAGTGCCCAAGCAACGATAATCAAAAGCAGTGATCGCTTGCCGTCTTTGAAGACAAATTTTGTGGAGCAAAAAAGTTATTGATTTATTTGTCTTTATTTACTTTCATTTTTATTGTGTTCTATACAAAGAAATCGTCTGGTGCGGATGTCAAATTCCTGAGAAAAATTCATGAGAAATCGACCTAGGAGTCCATTGGGTTTTTAGGAGTCTGTAGATATTATCTTAGGACGACATTTAGATACGGGAGATCTAGCAGGCTCATCGATCTTCTTGAGAAGAAGGGAGAGAGCCAACTTATCCAAGAGTAGGGTTAGTATAAAAATCTGGTATTTATGTTTGATCCTCAGTTACATGTATTTACTGCAGTTTGTCTAAAATAATATCCGTGCGTACATTGTTGTAATCTTTAAAAGCAACAAACACACTTTGCTGATACCCTAGTTGTAGTGCTATCACCTAGCGATATTCCCAAAAGCATGTTCTTTTATCTGAAGTTTTTAAACTGCATAATTTCATTGCAGACATTAGGAACCTCCCTCTAAGGTTGGACACTAGATCCAACAAGTGATATCAGAGCCACGCTACTTCAAAAAGGGATTAAACTCCTAAAGTAGATGGAAATTGTTAATAACGCCGATCTTGAGGGATAAGGTGTAACTAGACCCCCAATGTTTATGGGAAGCGACTACAACCACTAGAGAACTCGTATGAAAATATATTTAATGACACAAAGTGAAATAGATGACCAGTTACTAATTACATCAGAGTTTTCTCTAGAGGGCAGAGGGTGAATAAAGATTAAAATTTTGTTTCAAATACTTAGTTTAATTCACAGAATTTATATATACGCCAACAATCAACAAAACGTAGATGCAAGTAAATAAAATTACAACACATAATTCAAAATACATACAAAAATATAGAAGACTCAAAGATTATAGTGGTTCCTCTCAATTTGGGTACATACACTCTTCTACCCTATTATTAGAAATTCACTATCACAGTGTCTGAGTCGATTGATTAGGAGACTCTTAGAACCAACACCAGATATTTTGATAAGGAGATCTTGAACAAATACAATATGAGTATTTTCTCAAGGAGACTCTCAGGACCTTTCACTGAATACTTTGAAGAGAGATTCTCAAAACACTTTTCACGAAGCGTGAAAGGAAAATGAAAGAAGATTTGTGATAAAATTAATCTTCTCTCTGCATCCTCTCAGCAGATTTCTGAGGACTAGCAGTGATGATATCTAGAACTTCTAATAAATCTCTATATATCAAAATCATAAATATTATATGCCCTATTTCCAGAT
Organism: Platanthera guangdongensis; assembly: GCA_039583875.1. NCBI lineage: Eukaryota > Viridiplantae > Streptophyta > Magnoliopsida > Asparagales > Orchidaceae > Platanthera > Platanthera guangdongensis. The sequence continues at coordinate 59,193,985 of CM077160.1, read as the reverse complement.
TATCCTTGAATCTTCTCTGAATCTTATGTGATTTCCTCTTGAGAAGAAGAAACACTTCTCTTTTGCAGATTCAACAACAATCTAATAATCGACTGATTGATGAAAGAAATTCAATTACTGATGATGATCTTCAAAACTTTCCCAGTCGAAATCAACCTATCATGATCTGATATGAATTTCGTTAATTGTCTGTAGTTGGTGATTGACGTAGGAATTAAATGATAATTCATGACCCTCTCTTTTTCTATTGTATATTTTCATATATGAATATAAGTCGACATCTTCTATTGTCTCCAAGATTCTTTTATTCAAACCACTTCTTGAATTAATACTGATTGAAACATCAAAATGAATTCTGTTAAGAAATTTAGTTGACATAACATCGAGTTCTAATAGAAGCAACATTGAATTTTGACTATCTGTAAGATTAACTCTACAGTTGATGTTCCGTTGATATCATGTCGAAGTATGTGTCGATATAATCCTTTGAATACCGTCGACTTGTCAAATTTAGTTGCTGTGACTTTTATTTGAAGTAGCATTGAATTCTAGTTGAAGTTGCGTCGACTTCTAGTCGAAGTTGCATCGACTTCTAGTCAATTCATGTTGGCAATTCCTGACTTTTCTTTTATATTCAGTATGTATATCTTATGTACTTTATATCAATGACATCCTAGGACTTCTAAGACCAAATTACCCTCATTATACATTATCGGTAATAAACCTAGGATGTAAAATCACTAAAAATAATTTGTTAAGATAAATTATAAGGGTTTTCCTAACAATCTCCCCTTATTTAACTTAACAAATATTACCAAATTTCAAAAGTCATTTTACAAATATACAACAGTAAAAATACAACATTTTGATTGAACATATACTGATGATAGATATGAATTATAAAGGACATATATAAGAGAAAACTGAATATATGAGGCTTTCATACAAATCTCTTAATAATGCCAATATAGTTATCAAGATTTATACCTTCAAAATATACTTGTTCTAAGAAGGATGTTTCCTTTTCCCGGTGAATACCTATACATCTTGATTTATCTTTCTAATAAAAAAATCTTGACACTCCCCTTGAGCTGTGTGCATCCATCTATTCTACAGCTAACTCCTCCCAACTTTGTGCATCCATCCGTTCTACAACTAACTCCCCCTAGTTTGGTGCACAATTTTGTTCAAATCCAGCCAATACATTCTCATTTTCAATAATCTTGAATGGATCAGGTCCATGCAATGATGATGTAACTTAAACAAAATCTTCTTCCTCATCCTTTATCCCCCTTCTTGACCTCATATGCAAGAGAAGATTAGAATGATCCTTTAATGTTGGAAGAAAAGATCTTTGCTTTCATAAACTCTATTGAAGTAGTAATCAAATCCATCTGACAATGTATATCATCCACTGTGATTTTTATTTGAGAAACATATTCTTTAAGCATAGAGGATAATGTATAAGTAACTAATTCTACCACTTGGGTGATAGTAGTTGAAAAAAATGTTTGAGTGTAGATTTACTTTATTAACATTAGAATGATTTGAGTGTAATGTTATGTCAGTCTGAGCATCTTGATCAATTGGCTCTGGTGGAAATAAAGATCCTTTGGAATGGGTGGAATCATGTCATTAATGTATGAAAAAGTAACATTTTGTAGGGAAGAAGATAGCAAGTACTCCTTTTGAGATTCAGGTTTAACTATTTTTCTAGTCCATTTCGTGAAAAGGGAAATTGACAACTTCTTTCTTGGAGGTATTGGTATTCCCATGGATATACATTAATGTTGAAAAAGTTTAGCAGAACTTGACTCATTATAGTCAGGTAGGCATTCTTCCCTTATCTATATTTACATCCAATAAGTTTTATTATCCTTTCTCCCCAGTTGATCCTTTTTCCAGGCAACAAAACTCCCATTAAATATAATTAAACTTTAGGAATTGCATCATGTGTTGAAGTTTTACAAACCAATACTTTCCCAACTATATTTGTCATGAACAGATATTCCTCTGATATATCTATTTTCTTAAGAACAATGACTTTATCCTTTGAATAGTTCATAATTCTTAATACGTCTTTAATTTCTTCTTCAGATAGCTCTGGAGAATCATTTCCTAACAAGAGGTCAAATGTCTTTTCTGTAATTTCTACAGTTATAAGTACCTTATGTGTAGCAATCGTTGCAGTCAATGAACCATCCTCTTCACATTGAACACTTGTAACAAACTCTGCAAGGTTTGTCTCAAAAAGTCTATATCGTGTTGAAATTAACTTTTTGAGACCCTAATTAGTGAATAGTCTGAGAATTTTTCGAAACTTTTCAGATGCTGCACTGAATGATTCCAGATCTACACTGAATCCTGAGTTCGTCTTTGGTGTCATTATAATTCTTGGAAGGGTTCTTGCCAAATAAGAGAAAACGTGAAAGGAAAAATAGAGAGCCGAGAAGATAAAGAGTTTTGAAGAGAATGTGTATTATATAAACATAGAAAAAACATCAACAAATTAGGGAAACAATAGTTTAGCACGCCTTTCTTTAGTCGAAGGTACACTGAGTTATATTCGACGCAAGAGTTAATATATATATATCGACATTGCGTCAATAAGATTCAGAACTTTTCATAGTCACCAACTCATAGACATTGTGTTGAATAGAATTTGTCGTTCTGTCGACTTCTATTCAACGTTACATCAATTATAGACTTAAATTTTAAGTCTTTTGCTGGTTTTTCCCAACATTAATTCCAATAAATAATATATGTTCTCATATAAGAAGATTTTCAACAGTTTTCTTTGTTCAAGAGTTAATTAGAACTTAGATTGTCTTTGATACATTACTCATTCTACCATTAAACGGAGGAATAAAGGTATAAAAAGGTTTATTAAAATAGCCCTTTGGATGATAATTCATAGGTCTATATATCCAACAATTTTTGGTATCATGGCCTTTTCTTTGGCAATTTGTACATATTCTCTTGATTATGATAATAATAAACAATGTGTGTATTTAACTATTTGGGTTATATAGTTGATAAATTCTTTGATATGATCGAAATCCAAATTTTTGGAATTGTGTTTTTGATAAATTGGGTTGATGTTTTGTTGACTCATATTTCTAGTGAGCAAGTTTTCTGGCTTTCAAAAATTGTATTTTCTTTGATTTCTTTTGAATAATTCTTTTACTGATTTATGATGAAGTTTTCATGTTAAACTTGGTTTCTTTTATTAAACCATGCACTCTTCCATTTATAGGTTGAATATCCTTATTTCTACCCAGAATTACTGATCCTTCACATCTTCATTCATTTAATTATTTTCTTAAGTGTTTAATTTATTGTTTAGATTTTAACTAATCTTTACAGAACTCTTTAAAATTTAATTTAAATTCTTCAGAAGAAAAGTCAATATTCTTAAGTTGATGTCATCTTCCATTCAAGGAGTCTTTAAAGATTTTTTCTTTTGATAACTCATCTTTTAGTAAAGAGTTTTCTTCAATCAACTTACTTATCTATTCCTTCAAGTTATCTATCTCATTTTTTAAAAAGTTTTCATGTTCTATTTGTTCATTATCATCAGGACAATCATCATATAAATTTAATTTCTGCCTAAATAATTTAATTTCCATTTCTAATTATTTTTGATTTATAGAGAAATCTCTGAAGCATACTTTAAAATCATCTAAAGTAAAATGAATATCATAAAAATAATCGGGTACTTTATTTGTATCATGGTTTGATTTTGTCTCTAGTTGTATGAGACATGCTTCTTCAGCAGCTGTTTCTTTTTCATTATCTGATGAAGAGCTGGATTCAGAACTTGTGTCACTCTAGGTATCAACAATAAAACATTTTCCATTCTTCTTATCATTTCTCTTCAGGTATTTCATCTTTTGATCCTTGATGGTTGATCTCTTCTTTTGTTGGTAGAGACATTTGTTGATATATGTTCAGGTTTTCTAAACGTAAAGTAGATTATATCCTTATTAAGAGTCTTGTCAAACTTTGGTTTGCTTGAATTTCTATCTCTTCTCCTAGAACTTTCTGATTTTATCTACCTTTTGAATCTCTTTGCTAGATGATTGAACATCTCGTGTTCTAAAACAGATGGTTCATCCTCAATAATATTGAAAGCAACTGATTTTTCTCTATATGTTAAGCTATTATCCCTAGCTTCTATTTCTACTCAACTCTTAAATAGTTAGCATATGACTTCAAATTTTCTAGCAAAGAATCCATCGTAATTTCTTTGTGACACCTTGCTTCTCTGATGGCCCAAATTTTAGAGTCTCATGTACTTGGGAAGCATGTGAGTATTTTATCATTTATCGCATTGAGAGATATATCTTTGTTCAATTTCTTTAGCTCATTGATTATCATGCTGAATCTATCATACATTTCTGCTATAGATTTATCAGTTTTTTTTAATTCTCATAATGAGTATTAAAAAGTGATTTTTTATCATTTCTCTCATCTACACTTCCATCAATAATTCTTTAAGTGATTCCCATATTTCTTTTGCTGCCTAACAATTAATAACTTTTTAAAATACATCATTAGACATAGCTGAAGCAAGTATGTTCATAGATTTTGTTTCCTAATCTTTTATTCTCTTCTCCATATATGTTCATTCTCTTCTAGGTACAGGTTTTGCAGTCGTATTCCCTCTGCATCCTTCTTGTATGGCATTGGTGGACTTATCAAAATTAATTCAAATATACCCCCATCAATAGAGTTCATGTATAATTTAATTCTGGTTTTCCAGAGTGTAAACTTTTCAAGATTACAAACTAGTGGCCTAGTAGATACAAATCCTTTGAATGTATTTGAAGACATTTTTGTAAATTTAAATGAATATATATTAATGCAACCGAGATGCTCTTTGGATCAAGGTGTTAACCTTTTATTGATTAATCTCCTCAAGATTAACCTAATAATGATCAACCTAGCTTTGATACCAATTAAAATAGGAGACTAGTTGCTAATTACCTTAGAGTTTTCTCAAGAGGGGGAGGGGTGAATATATATTAAAACTTTATTTCAAATACTTAGTTTAATTCACAAAATTTTCATATACATCAGCAATCATCCAGAAATAGAAACATGTAAATAAAATCACATCACAAAATTTAAAAAAATTCAAAAATACGGAAGACAAATATATTATAGTCGTTCCCCTCAATCTAGGTACATCCACTCTTCTACCCCCTTGGTAGGAGTTCACTATTACAGTGCCTGAGTCTTTTGATCAAGAGACTCTTAGAACCAACATCAGATCTTTTGATAAGGATATCTTGAACCAATATAATCTGAGTCTTTTCTCAGGAAGACTCTCATAACCTCTTACTAAATCCTTTTGAAGAGCGATTCTCAAAACTCTTTTCACAAAGTGTAAAAAGAAAATGAATGAAGATTTGTGATAGAATCAATCTTCTCTCTATTTCTGCTCAGTAGATTTGAGGACTAGCAATGATGACATCTAAAACTCTTGATAAATCTCAGAATATCAAAATCACAAAGATTATATGCCATATTTTTTGATTATCCTTGAATCTTCTCTAAATCTGATACGGTTTACTCTTGAGAAGAAGAAAAACAAATTCACTTTTGCAGACTTAGCAATAATCTAACAATTGATTGATTGATGGAAGAAATTCAATTGTTGATGATGATCTTCCAAACTATCTCCATCGAAATCAATCTATCATGATCAGATATGAATTTTTTAATCATCTATAGTTGGTGATTGATGTAAGAATTCAATGATAATTCATGATCCACTCTTAATATCTTGTATCTCATCATATATATATATACACACACACACAAATACATATATATATATATATATATATATATATATATATATATATATATATATATATATATATATATATATATATATATATATATATATATATATATATATATATATATATATATAGGGTGCTGTTACGTGCACACCATGTTTGGCTATGTGCACACCAATTTCCTAAAATAAACAATCTCAATATTTTTTTCCCAATCCCACCCAAACTAAACCTAATCGCACACCCCGCCCTCTTTTCTCCTGATACCCGAAACCCTATCGTTCGCCCATCCTTCCGCCATGTTCTGGAGTTCACCAGCCGCCGCTTTTCAGAGGTGCATCGTCTGCCGGCCTTTCATGCTCTGGGTTTCATTCCACAATATTGGTGTGCTTTTCATGGAGTTCCGGCGACCGATTCCTGAAGTTCCACTGCCTATTTCATGCAATTCTGCCACCAGATTCGTGGAATCCCAAAGTCCGTTGCCGGTTCCTGGCCCGAGTTCTGCCGCAGGAGTTCGTGGAGGTAAGGTGTATTTGCATAGTCATTGGTGTGCTTTTCGTGGTGCGTTGTCCGTCGACCTTTCGTTCTGTTGTTTTGTTTGCGTAAATCAACAAATCAATAGTCATTTACTGATTTTTTGTTGCTGCATTGTATTAATGTGAATCTTGATTAAATGAACTAACAATGCATACATGTGATCCCAACATCTCATTGCTTATGTTTTTTAGTTTTATAAATTTCAGTGCTTGTGTTAAAATGAGTTCAGATTTAAGGTTGATAACCTTTGAAGATTCCAATGCAATTTTATCTGTAGATGTCGGACTTGAATTCGTTACGAATATTGTGTTTCCAAGTAAAGAAAATCTTGTTGAATGGGCTCGTAATGTAGCCAGAAGACTAGGATTTATTATCACAATTCAAAGGGCTAATAAGATTACCGCTCTTGTGAGTCCTAGAGCAATGCTTGGATGTGATAGAGGAGGGTTACCCCGGGAAAATCAATGAAATAAAGGCGTGGTTAAAAGAAATGTAAGAAAAATAAGTTCAAAGCATTGTGGATGTCCGTTCTTATTACTTGGTCAAAAATATGCAATTTTAGAAGAGTGGAAAGTACAAGTGAAATGTGTAATTCATAATCATAAATTTGTTCATCTTGAGGCACATGCGTACGCTGGGAGATTAGATGAACATGAACAGAAAGTAGTCCACGACATGTACACATCCAGTGTGAAACATAGAAAAATCTTGTCAACTTTGAAGAAAAGGAATCCTAATAACTCTATAGTTATGAGGACAATTTATAACAAAAAAGTAAGGTTGTTCAAGAGACAATTAGATGGTGCTACTCCTGTGCAATTTCTCTACAAATGCATCATTGAAGCAGAGTATATCAGTTATAATCATGTTAATGCCTTTATTAAAACATTGGATTTCTTACACTTTGCTCATCCAACGTCAGTTCAATTAACCAACATGTTTCCGAATGTTTTTAGGTTGGATTGTACATACAAGACAAATCGATATCAGATGCTGTTGCTTTATATTGTTGGTTTGACATCGACAAATCTATCATTTTTCTCCTCATTTATTTTCATGTCCAATGAAACAGAATCAAGCTATAAATGGGAACTTGAAGCATTTAAAAGTATGCTTGATGAGAAGTTGCTAACATGTATATTTGTCATAGATCGAGAAATTGCATTGTGGAATGCTATTAAAGTTGTCTTTCCTCATACTAGAATTGTTTTATGTCAAGTTCATATTAATCGAAATATCCTTGCACATTGTAAGAAATATTTCAAGCAAGGAAAAAAATTTGATGGCTTTATGTGTACTTGACAAAATGTTGTAAATTCTCCTACAGTCGATGATTTTAGTGACCGTCTTAGATCTCTGTTGTCTACTTATAATGGGGAATATCCATATGTTATTCATTACATACTTACAACTTGGATTGATCCATATAAAGAGTCATTTATTTCAGCTTGGGTGGACAAATTATTACACCTAGGCAATAACACAACAAATCAAGTAGAGAGCGGGCACAATCAGCTAAAAAGATTTCTTGAAGTATCATTAGGAAATTTGTCTACTATTTGGAAAGCATTCGATCAAATGATCAATCTTCAACACACCAAGATAAAGCGGTCATTTGGTCACAGTTCTATTCAGGCAAATACAAGGTTCAGAGGTTCCTTATACTCTAAGTTGGTAGGCTATATTTTTTTGCTACTTTGGAGTTCATTAAAAGTGAGGAAGACAAATTGAAGTTTGGGCAGCCTTGCAAATCATTGTGCAATCACAAGATAAGGAACACTATGGTTTACCTTGTGGGCATGAGTTGATACCATTTATTCATAATTCTAATGCATTTCCTTTGTGGATGATTCATAAGCATTGGAAACAATTAACTTTGAAGGATCATACAAAAGAGACATGTAAGGTAAAAGAGGAGAATGAGGATTCACATGACATACAAGTGGAGTTGGATGGGATACTCTAGAAATACAATACATCATCAGTTATTCAAAAAAATGAAATGAAATGAAAACTACGGGAGCTATTGGATCCTACAAAAAGCCAAACGGTAGAACCTTTGGTTCCGGGTCGCTTAAAGGGGCGTCTGAAAGGAAGCTTGAATAAGAATAAGGATGGGTGGCAATCTACCAAAAGAGAACTTTCCCTTTTTGAGCATGTTCTAAAGGCCGAACAACACACATTTGAAAAAAAAAATATAAAAAAGAGAAAAGATTTCTTGATAGTATTCGGAAAGCAATGCCTTTATACATTGCTATTGATATATGTGATGCAACAGATATGGTAGGTGATGGACATTGCGACTACAGGGCTATAGGACATGCTTTAAAAATGGGACAAAAGTGGCTACAAGTCCGCAAGGAATTGACATTAGAGATTACTAATCATGAGATTTTGTATACTCAGATATATGGAGATGCCAGACGGTTAGAGTTAATCGAGTCTCTAAATTGTAATGAAACTCCAGTGCCACTTGACAAATGGATGTCCATACCAGATATTAGACTAACAGTTGCATCTTGCTATAATGTAGTGTTTGTTCATTACTCAAAATATCAGTCATTCACCTTCCTACCATTACATTCTGCACCTCTAGAAATCCGGAAGATAATTTTTATTGGGTTTGTCAATGGTAATCATTTCATTCATTTGTCGATGAAAGAAGGGAGTCCACTTCCACCTATATACTCTCTGTGGTTAAGGTATCATGAACCGGCTACAGAAAATTGGCATTTGCACAAACATATGGATGATGATGCAGTAAAATTGGCCGACCCTTGAACAAGTTTGTATGAACTATTATTGGTCTCATTGTTTTACTAAATATTCAACTTCTCTATCTAAATGTTATTTTGCTTGTAGGAATTAAATGAATTTTGGGACTTTTGAGTGTTAGATGCACATGGGCAGATCATATAAGAGGTATTAAGTTTCAATTTTAAATAACATGCAAATATTTTATTTATTTAAGTCAACTAATATTCATATCTTTATGTTTGTGCAGATCTACATGAACTTAAAAATGGACGTGGCAAATTTTGAGTTACATTGGTGGAAATGATTTGAGATTTCTGTTTTTAATTTTCTTTGTTTTTTGTTGGTGTACATGAACTTAAAAGCTCAAAATTTATTTTGGTATTTATTTAACATTTTAGACTGCAAAAAAAATTTATGGTGTTAAACTTAATATTTAGGCCTGCAAAAAAAATTTATGGTGTGCACATATCAATGGTGTGCATATAGCCAAACATGGTGTGCACGTAACAATGACCTATATATATATCTTTGTTATATAAATCAATACAGCTATCTTCAAAGCACACAAATCTTTCACTCTCAGCCGTTGGATCTCTAAAATAGTAATTTTAAGCCGTTGGATCTCATCCTCTCCAATATATTTGTACTTCCCCCTAACTAAACCCCGATAGCAGCACTGCCCCCTCTCTCATCCTAATAGAATCCCTGCCCCTTCCTCCACCCTGATAAAATCTCTTCGATAGGATAGGGCATCGCCTGCCCCATTCTTCCCTCAAGCCCACTCTCGAAAGGAGCCATCACCTTTGCCAGAATCCGTCGCCTTCACCAGAAACCGCTGTCACCGCCTTCGCCAGAAATTGCTGCACCCGCCTTCCCCAGAAACTGCTGTCGTCGCCATCACCAGAAGTCACAACCCCTTTCTTCACCTCAGTAAAATCTCTCTGAAAGGACAGGGCATCGCCCGCCCCTTTCTTCCCTCAAGTCCGCTCTTGCCAGAAGCCTTCTCCTTAGCCAGAAACTGTCGAATTCACCAGAAACTACTATCGACGCCTTTGTAAGAAACCTTTATCGTTGCCTTCGCAAGAAGCCGCAGCCGTCGCCATTGCCAATAGCAGCAACCGTCGCATTCGCCAGAAGCCGCAGCCGTCACCTTTTTCTAGAAGTAGTTGCCCCCTTCAGTGGCTTCATCTTATTGATTTATTCTCGATGCTATCTTCTTCCACACTATGTCTTCTTCATTTCTCTATTTTCTTCATTATTTTCCTTTTTTGTTAGATCTCTACTCCCTGCACGCAACCATTCATGCCATTACAAAAGAAAACTTCTCGCTGAAGGCCGCTACCGAAGCTGTCTCTGCTAGGTATTTTTCCTTCCCTATCTTCACCTTTACTGATTCGACACCCTCCCTATAACCATTTTTTGCTCAGTTTTATTTCACTCCCCATTCACTGCAGTGTATCCCTTGCAGGACCCATAGATCAACATTCTTCGCTCCATATCCGCCAGCTACAACTCATGGGAATTATCTCTTGCAATCAGAAACTCTTGGTATTGAATCTTCCATTTTAACAGATTTAATAAGTTTCTAGCTCCTTTCTTACAATTTCATATAGATTTATTATTGACATGCATCCATGGTTTAGATTTCTTCTCTGTTTTCGGGACTTCCATTTCCATGATTTTCATTCTTTTCTTAAATCGAAGGGAGGGTTTGATTTCCATGTTTAAATTTATTAAAAAATGTTTTGCTCCTTCATTTTTGATGGTGTCAAATAGTATGCTCACTTCCATTAGCAAGTAATTTTCCTCCCAAATAGTATGCTCACTTCCAAGTATTCCTTTATTTGTTCAAACTCTTGCGCAGGGTTGCACCAAGCACATTAACCTGGATTGTTTATCCTCTTAACCAATAGTAAAGCATGATAAAGCTTCTCATATTAAATTTTCCAGACTTTTCATAGGTGAAGTTTACGTTTTCCATTGTATTTCTCAATTTTATCTTGATTTAATTTAAGAAACATAATGGAGAAATTAAGTATGAGTGTAAAGCTTGGACATAATTTTGGGATCCTTCAAAGAAACCAAGATGGGTAATAGGGCTATGATGGGAATGGTTTTGATTTGATGTTATTCCAATTCTAATTGAATTCTAATGCTATTAGTGCATTAAACCATAGATTGGTGCTAAATAGGTGAGGGAGGCCATTGCTTTTTTAATCATATAGGGCAATGGAAATAACAAGGAAATGGTTGATGTTTGCCTTTGGTTTCTCGACTTCTCCATGTGCTGCCATTTTCATGTTTAGGCTGCAGTTCTTAAAGTCTCCTCCTCGACAGGTGAGGCTCGAGTCTCCTCCTCCATCGTGATTCCAAATTTGCTCCTGCTCGATAGAGCCTCAACCCGGAGGAAACCCATACCTCTTTTGTATAGGTAATGTGTTTTTAAATACATTCAATGACAACATGTTTTTTTAGAAAGTAATCTACACATGGAAACACATTCATCAACAATGAGTTTTTTTTCATAAACTCTGCTCTCATCTGCTTCTTTTCGTATTAAGATTCTCTCTCTCTTTCTTTCATTTTGTCTGTGAATATATATATATATATATATATATATATATATATATATATATATATATATATATATATATATATATATATATATATATATATATATATATATATATATATATATATATATATATATATATATATATATATACATGGGTTTTACTTGTGATTCTTCATCTCATTGATTCATTTTTTTAAGAAGAGACTTCCATTGCTTGGTTTACTTTCGGATAATGTCCATACTCATAGCTTTATAAGGAATTATATTGCCTTTATCTTCTTGCTCTTGATGTCGTTGGTTTGTTTTTTTCAGAAGAGACTATCATACATGTTGCTATATGTGGACAGTCGGACCATACGAAGGCACCCCGCGAATTCCCTTCGTGGGGAATTTGCGGCGCCAAACAAAGGCTAGGTGTTCTGCAAATATATTTCCTTCACTTCCACATTCTTACAACACAATATTTATAGACAACATTATTATGCATGCTTTGATACATTTATTTGACTTAACTAAATTAACATGCAACCAAAATTATTAGACACATATCTGCTATATTCTATGTTGAAATTAGTTCCTTCCATAAGCATAATAGTTCCTTCATATTTATAGTTCCTGCAATTTGTTCCCACATAATTGTTCCAACAATTAGTTTCTTCATATTTATAGTTCCTTACACATTTAGTTCTACACATCCTATTTATAGCATCTTAGAAAATATGTAATGAGTTCAGTTCTCCCTTTTGAAACTAAATAAGCAAACTAAATGTGGTAATTATATTTGTAACAAACTTGAAATGAAGGAAATATTCAAATATGTTTACATATAAATGAGACAAAACTGTAAGTGATCATCCCTGCCCGAGGCTTTATAGAACACCAAGGCTTTTCAGAACACCAAAGAAATATGCAAATATGTCATTATATAATTGAGACAAAATTGGAAGTGATCATGTCGCCGCACACGAACAATGTCGCTGGCCCTGAATAATGTCGCCGCCCCCGAACAATGTCGCTGCCCTCGAACATTGTCGCCGCCCCCGAACAATGTCGCCGCCCCCAAATAATGTCGTCGCTTACGAACAATGTCGATGCCCACAAATAATGTCGCCACCCACGAACAATATCGCCACCCACAACCAATGTCGCCGCCCACGACCAATGCCGCTAGCCACGACTAATGTCACTTTCACGACCAATATTGCCTCCCACGATATATATTGTAGCACATGACCAATGTCATTGCTTTGCAGCAGAAGCCCGCGTGGATGCGGGCGTAGCCCGCAACACCGCATCGAGAACGGGCAGTCTCGATGAATGTCGCCAACCCCGAACAATGTTGCGGCCCTCGAACATTATTGTTGCCCCCGAACAATGTCGCCGCCCTTGAACAATGTCGCCGCCCTCGAACATTGTCATCGCCTTCAAACAATGTCGCCGCCCATGAAAAATGTCGCCGCACACGAACAATATCGACTCCTACGACCAATGTCGCCTCCCACGATAAATGTCATCCCCATGACCAATATCGCCACCCATGACACATGTTGCCGCCCATGACCAATATCATTGCCAAGCGGGCGAAGCCCGCAATGCCGCATCGAGAACGGGCGAAGCCCGTTCGAAGATGCTAGTATATATGTATATATATATATATATATATATATATATATATATATATATATATATATATATATATATATATATATATATATATATATATATATATATATATATATATATATATATATATATATATATATATATATATATATATCTTTATACTATAAGCAAAGGCAAAATGGGTTTGGTGTAACATTTTGAATGCCTAAAATACCCTTAAGGCAAAAAGAGCTTGGTGTAACATTCTGAATGCCTAAAATACCCTTCACAAATCATTCTTTTATTTCAAAAACGCTAATTAATGGGTCATTTACTAATTCCCGCGCATATCCATCAACATCAAGCGTCTTCTCGGAATTTAATCTGCTTCAAGTAATTTAATCCGCTTTAAGTCCGCCGTAAGCAAGGCTACTAAATAGCCTTTTCCATGCTCGGTTCTTTCTTCCCCAATCCCGACTTTATGATTTCCCTATTTGAGCGCTCCATCGACAACATTCTCTCGCCAGTTCGAGTGCTGCAGCGTGAGTTCTGAAATATTCAGCCAGTTCAAGCCTCTCTCCCCCGAATAATTTGGTGAAATCTTCTGCCAGTGCTACAGATTGAGGTACGAGCCTCAAGACTTCCCACTTCTGCTACTTCTCTTTATCTCCTCATTTGTTCCATCTTCACAACTTGAATCATTCAGATTTTTTTCATCACATCTACTAAGGAAAGATGGTCGTGGACTGCTTTACGATCAGTAAGTTGATGTCACCATAAGAGGTATCAGTTCACTCTCTCTCCCTATCTCCACCGACATCTCTCTCTGTTTTCATCGCCGACGCCCCTCCTCCTTTCAAACAACAAGTTGATGTCATGGACTGCTTTACTTTGGTTGCCCTTTACAAGTTCGATGAAATGCTCTCTTTTTAATATGCAATGGAGTTGTTCATAATTTTTATAAAATATGAAAAAGAGAAGCTTTGGTTTACTTGGAGAGGGTATTGCAGTTTTATGTTAACTCGGTAATCATTAAATGCTCTTTTATGCTAAATATTAAAGTATATTCCTAAAATCATTTATGCTTTGCACATTTACACGCTAATTCAAGGAACCATAGACTTATCAACCAAGACAATCTCTACCTAAAGCAAATGAATCACCCACCCCCTAAGATAACGGGGGTTGTTTTAAAAATGGATGGTAATAATTAATTGCATGTATTCTCGGCAACCATTAAGCACTACCGATTGAGTACGCGACCATTTGTTCAGTTGCACATGTTGGTGAGCTTAACTCACAATGCAGTCTTGGTAAAGTAAATAAATATTTGGAATTTTCTACAATATTTATATCTCATATATAGATGGTTCATGTTTAAGTTGTATTAATAATTTTTTTTGTTTTTCAGTGGATCCTAACATTGCTCGACGAATTCTCTGAACATAGGTTCTGTTATATCATTGTAGCGCATCATGCTTTGAACATAGTTTTTCTTCTATGAGCAGCGAGAGATGGAAAATTAATGAGTTTGGAGGTAAATTATAAAGAGTTTTTTTACATCTTCTGTTTATTAAGGGTTATTGATTAAGAGTGTTTATACATACATGTTGTTTATCCATGTGATTTATTATTAATCATTTTCTGGTGATTTTATCCATGTGATTCTTTATCCATGTCTGCTGATTTGTCTGGAATTTCTCTAGTGAGTAAAACTACCAGGCCATGTCCTTTTGTCCTTCCTATAATATTGTTTGAGCTTTTTGTATTCACCTCACTTTGAGCAGACCAATGTCGCTGCCCCCAACCAATGTCGCCGCCCACGTACCAATGTCGCTGCCCCCGATCAATGTCGCTCCCCCGATCAATGTCTATCCCCCGATCAATGTCGCCCCCACGACAAATGTCACACACACGACAAGTGCCGCAACCAATGACAAGTGTCACCTCCACGACAAATGTCTCCCCGCACGGGGTCCCCCGTGCACGACTGCTTGTATATATATATATATATATATATATATATATATATATATATATATATATATATATATATGTCGTTATCTTCTAACATATCCAAGATTCTATTATTCAAATATCTTCTTAAATTAATTCTGATTGAAGCCTCAAAATTAATTCTATCAAGAAATTCAATTGACATAACATCCAGTTCTAATAGAAGCAACATTGAATTCTGTCTATCTATAAGATTAACTCTGTAGTCCACATTCTGTAAATATCATGTCAAAGTATGCGTCAATATAATCCTTTGAATATCGTCGACGTATCAAATTTAGTTGCTCTGACTTCTATTTAAAGTAGTGCCAAATTCCAGTTGAAGTTGTGTTGACTTCTACTCAAAGTTGCGTTGACTTCTAGTCAGCGCATGCTTGCAATTCATGACTTTTCTCTTGTATTTACTATGCCTTTCTTATGTCCTTTATATCAATGGCATACTAGGACTTCTAAGAGGAAATTATCCTCAATATACATTATAGGTAATAAAGCTAGGATGTAAAATCAGTAAAAATAAATTGTTAAGATAAATCATAAGGGTTTTTGCCAATACAAAGCATGGACTGGTGGGCCATGGTCGATAAGAAACACACTACACCCACTATTATTATAAGAGATCGAACTCCAAAAAATGCAAAATAAATGAGACAATGCAGGTAAGCTGGGGTGTACCAAACACTGCAAAAGCTATGAATTCGTTATTCTGCGCATTTGACAAAACTGAATTTAGTAGAATCTGCAACTATTAAATTGTTTTTGATATCCTGTGTTTATTATAATTAACACATGAAGTTACCTCGCAGGTGAAGGAGTTTAAGCTCTTTGAATTAGAGTATGAATATATACAGTTCTAAATCGAGATCGACGAGGAGGTGGACAATATGTACACCCGCTTCAAGAATACCGTCAATGCCTCTAGATGTCTTAGAAAGACATTCTTAAATGGAGAGCTGACAAGAAATATCATGCAATCCTCTCCACCACAGTTCAATCTGAAGGTGACCACTAATAATGAATCTCACGACATCAGTTCCCTGAAGATAGAGAGTCTTATTAGGAATCTGAAGACACAAGAGCTAGAACTAAAAATTCAAGTCGAGGGGTATCCCAGAGAGCAGAAAAAGAGGGCACTCACAGTGAAGGCGGGTAAAGAAAATGAGGAGAATGAGGAAACTGATGATGAGGAGAGCCTGTATGCTCGTTGTTTCAAAAATTTCATGACGAACTCAAAGAGGTGGGACACATTTAGAATATTCATGAAGAATGGTGCTGAAGAGAAGAAGGGTTGGAACAAACCACCAAGAGTGAGAAAAAGTGATGAAAAATAATCCATCCCGGAGTGATTCCATTACCGCAAATCCGGACATTTCAAGCAAAATGTCCAAAGTTACTGAAGGGAGAAAAGGATAGGAAGTCCCGTGGGAAGGAAAATTAGAAGGTGTTGATGGTCAACTTGGGACGATACTTTATTTGACGAGTCAAGCACCTCTATCTCGAGTAGTGAAGAGGCAAATCTGTGCCTCATAGGGAAGGATGAAGATGAGTCTCATAATAAATCCAGTGTCCAGAGCGAAACTGAGGTAAACCCTCCCACCTATGATGAGCTTTATTACTTATATTAAAATCTATGTGATAAGTTAGATTATTTGCTTGATGAAAATAACTTCCTAAAGTCTATAAACAATCAAATGAAAAAAAACTAAAAACCTAAATAATGAACTCATCAAATGTGGAAAAGAGAAGTTCGACTGTCAAGAGTGCTTTAACTATTTGGGCACAAAAAATGAACTAAAAGAGAGCCTCTCAGAAATGTCCTCCAAAAATGAAACTCTTACCAAAGAGAGGAAGGCTTTAGAGAAAAGGCTACAAACATCTCTTGACGGCTTTGAAGATGGAAAGAAATAATTCATAAACTGGTGTGTTATGCTTGTCACAAAAAACATTATGTTGAAGGAAAAGATCCATGGCCTTAATTGTGTCATCTATAAAATTGAGATAGGCCTGAAATCATAAAATATGCTGTTGGGTTATCAATGTCAGGGACCTAAGAAATTCAGGTTGGGATACTAAAATATATAGCATTCGGCCGACAATATTCCTATCGTTGGCGATACTTATTCTCCAGCAAATCTGAAAAAGAATTTACTGAAAAATAGGAATAAGTCTGGTAGTACAGGAAGCCCGTCACCATCTTACAACATGAGCCCAATGAGAAAAGAAAAGGTGGCAACCACCGCCTACACCAAGTGTGCCAATTGTAAAAAAGTTTGATCATACTTTTGGCACATGTCTGAAGAAAAGGTCAACTAAAGTAGAACAAATCTGGGTGCCAAAGTCGTCTACCAATATTATGGGGGGATCAACTATTTATATTTCTAAGGCGATCTGGAAGTAGTCAAGCAGTTAGTCTCACTACCAACGCCATATGAGCTATGGGGTTGCACATAAGAGTGTTTAGAGAATTTAGATGAAGAATTGTGTTGGCCTTACTAATATTGGATGTGAGTGAAGCACCAATCCTATGGCTTATTGGAGTTAGACTTATCAAACTACACAACATCATACTGACTCGATGAACATCGAATTGACTTGATGCTTGCTGAATAAGCATTGCGTGTGTCGTGTTCATACGACACCTCCCTTTTTTGTCGTTGTTAACTCGACACTTGATGTATAAGCTTCGTGTTCATCGTGTTAACATGACGCCTCTCCCTACTCTAATTAAGTCCCTGGTTTGCTGATAGTAGAGGCACATGTCTGTTTTATATCCTTGTGTATAAATAGACATGCGATTTGGTTTTCTATGTGCTTTTGAGAGCTTTCAAGAAAAGTGTTTCCCCGACCCCAAAACTTAAGAGTCTGCCACTGCTACTGTCGTGAGTCCCACCCCGACACTAGCTGTAGCCTCCTCTCCTTTGATCGAACCTATCAGTTCGTTGGAGATGCTGAGGGTAGTCATTCTAAGACCTGTATCTTGTAGGATAAGACCTTGGGGTTCTCTATCACTTATGTGGACTGATGTAGAGGCAGAGATCTAGTTCTGTGGGAACTCAAAAGACCTATCCGCAAGTGTCGATTCCTTTGCAGAACATTCTAGAAAGTTTAATGGAGCATCTTGATCAACTGAGAACTTGATTCTGCATAGGTGAATTTTCACTTACTGTAATCAAAGCAGTGGTTGCTCTATTTCATGGAGATTGCAAGATCTTATTACTCTTTTAGGGTTTCTTGTATGTTTTATTCTGTTACTCACATATAATGTGTTGATTTGACCGAATAGCGAAAACCCAACAGTTGTATCAAATCGAGGTTTGGTCGGTTTCCATGTTTCAAAAATTGTTTCCTTAGCAGTAACCGACCTTCTTTGTCTAAGTTTGTGAAACTAGAGCTTAGAATGTCGAGCTTGTCTACGGCGATAAGAAAGATTGCTTGTGCTTCTGTTTGGTACTTGTAAATCCAAAGATTTAGAAATATTATAAATGTTCAAATTTTGCCATTTTATATCAAGTGTTGATTATTTTAATTTTTGCACATTTGGGATGTATCTGCAATATGTGTGTTGTAATTTATTTCATAAATTTTGTAAATATCTGCAAGTGATTAATTATTAATCACATATCATAAAAAATTCTTTAAAAATAATATTCAGTATATGGATGCCTTTAAATGGATGACACTCTTCCTGCCTTGATTGATGACGTGTGGGCTTACCAAAGCAAGGTGCATTAATCTATCTTGGTGTGAGTGCTAGAGTATAATTGTGATATACCACTATTGACATCGGGTCCAACATAACTAGGTGAACTCAAAGGTTGAGTGCCTAGAAGTATAGGGTTGGCATGCACCATATGATGGATGTGAATAAAAAGTTATTCCCCAACAAAACAAGAGTTGCTTGATTATGCAATTGGCAAAGGTTGCCTACCTAAATAGTCACATTTTGGGTTATTAGCTAAAGTTGATTGATGATGTTGGTGAAATACAAATCCTGTTCACTAGAGAGTAGCTCACATAAACTCTCCAAATTGATATTCAGGGTTATCAATTTGATTAATGTAATGAGAGCTTTTAATTAAAGTCCATATTAAAATAAAACATATTTTAAAATATAATATTAAGTTTATTTTGCATAATTTTGTATCATATCCATGAAAATTGGTTCGCACTCCGCCTTTCCCTTAGAGCTATCCTTAAGAAGGACAAGCTCAATGTGACTAACTTCCTTGACTAGTATATGAAACTGAGAATTTTTCGTAGGTAAGAGTGTAAGCTCCATGTCTTTGAAGAAGATCCCCATGGAGCCAGTCGCAACTCCCTCTCATGCAGATAAAGTTGCTTATAGGAAGTACAAAGACAATTCCTTAGATGTTGAATACCTTGTGCTTACTAACATGAACTCCGAGCTTTAGAATAAATATAAGAACATGTGTGGTTATGAGATAATCGAGCACCTAAAAAAGGTTTCAAGGGCACAGTCGATAAGCGAGTGTTGAAACCGGGAACCGGTTACTATGGAGTTCGAACCCTTGGGGAAGGGGTGATCACACATTTACTTCTCCTTGCAAGTTTGGCTGACTAAAGACTTGGAAATCAAAATTGACCCAGGCTCCAACACGAAGGTCCCACCACATACCCGGAAGATCTTAGAGCACTACCCCTCCATAGCTAGTGCTGAGCTAAGGGCACCTCAGAAAGAGCAAGAAGATCTGGGAAATAGAAAACTGGAAAGCTTGCCTTCTGAGGTGCCCCCTTGGGTCTATTTATAGATTTCTGAAAATTATCTACCAAGAACACAACTCTGCTGTCCTAAACGGATAAATGCGGCCCAAATCAGCCTACCATCAGCATAACTCTGCTGTTTGGGGGGATAATGGCAGACCAACAGGGTGAAATGGTAAAAAAACATCACCGGGCGAGTTGTCCATGAAGATTCCACTCGCCTGGAGTGTTAAGTGCTCGATGGGTCTAGCACTCGCCACCTCGGTATGGACCTAGGTGGGTGCAGGCATGGCCTGCCCCACTCGCCTATTCCTACGGAGATCCAGGGGAATGTGAGAGCCCACCTCTACACTCACCCTGTACCTGCTTTACCCCCAATCTGGGTGAGCCGAGCAACCCAAATTCATTCGCCACCCCCTGGCTGCCTTGCTCGACATTTGAACTGTGCTAAATGGAGGGACCGACTCTTATTAATCCCGCTCGCCGGATATGGGTTTGTACACAATCCCCGCTCTTTGTGACGTTGCCCCCAGCTCCGAAAGAATTCTTCCAACCCCAAGAGATTTGGTGATTATGGTAGGAGCCGAAGACAATCTTTTGGTGGGCTCCATAAGTTACTATATATATGCCCGCATGCCTGGGAGAGCGTTGCCAATTTCCCCACTTTTTTGCCTTTTGCCATCATGCCTCTTTAAAAGAAGTTCCATGAGAGGCTCAACCACGCCAGGGCGCCCAACACCTCCCATGCTACCGAGTTGATCCCCTGGCTCTCCATCCCGTCGCCGCACGAGTCGCCAAAAAAGTAAAACCTGACTCCAGAGTTGGCGAGGCCATTCTAGACGATCTGGAATGTACCCTGGATCGTGGACTCAACTCTTCCTCCGAGCCAGCCACCAAACCCAAAGGGAAGGAGATTGAAGACACCCCTGCTGATCTTGGTACCCATATGGGCAGTACGGGTACCCCTCCGGTGTGAGTCGATTCCCCTCAGACGGACTCGCGCTTCCTAACTACCACTAACTTATCCTATGCGAAGAGCTCATCGCCTACCTTTGGGACCACCGGGCTAGGTTGGATCCCATCGAACTCACCGTCTCACGAACAACTTCGGGCTCCTACCCCTGATACCGCACTTGTAGGGAGAGGTGTTAGGGACATCCTCGTCCCGAGTTTTGATTTGGTCATCTCCCCAAGCTCTTATCTTATGGGTCACATAAAGACCCTTATCTCTCCTCTCGCTCGGCCTCTCCAGGGACAGCCGAGCACTTCACGCCAGCCACACCTCCAAGCGGCATCCACCTCATATGGTTATCACCATATTTGGAACCCCAGGTACCTTATTTGGATTGATTATCATTGCAGGCCTTCTTGGTCAATCTGAAGCTAAGGAATCTTGAGACCCGGGACTCCACTCGCCACCTCCTTCTTCCAATGTGCTGGAAGACTTCCTGGATGCCTCAGTGGAGCCTTCCGAGCTGAGCAGGTGAACTGTTGGGGTCCTCAATAAATATGGGATCTCCCTGCACAAGATCTAGCAGGAGAGGGCCACTGACGAGCAGTGTCTGCGGACGCTGGAGTGGGACTATGTGCTGCTGGCGGATGAGGTAAGGTGCGGCTCGGCCAGCAAGATGACTTCCCCAGGACCACTCATGGATCGGATGCAGGAGAACCTGTGCTTCATCCACCGGGACCTAGAATTGGTTCGCTAGTTCAACAACCCTCGCCGGCCAACGAGAATGGGTGCGCGAGGCCTGGGAAGTTGGAAATGGCTCTCGAGCTAAGCCTACCGGCACTCGCCCCCTGGGCCCCTTTAGTTCTCGCATTGTAATAATTTCTCTCGCCGACTTCATTTCTATAGAACATTGGTAATGCACTGTAATAATTTATTGGTCTCGAACAAATAGTACTATACCTCAGATTTAGCTCGCTTTAGGATAGAACAGGTCGCGAGAAACTGGTGAGCCGGTCAGCGATTCAGGCTGAATGGGCAGCCCGATAGGCGCTAAATTATTTTCTTTAAATACGG
This sequence comes from Platanthera guangdongensis, assembly GCA_039583875.1. Taxonomy (NCBI): domain Eukaryota; kingdom Viridiplantae; phylum Streptophyta; class Magnoliopsida; order Asparagales; family Orchidaceae; genus Platanthera; species Platanthera guangdongensis. The sequence continues at coordinate 59,171,943 of CM077160.1, read as the reverse complement.
CCCCTTACCTACCCTCAGCCCATCAAATTTACTACAGACACATACCCCACTTAGTCGCATTCTCTCCACTCGCACATGGATTTACTAAAATGGTCAAGACGCGAGCTGACGCTGATAGAAGGTCCAAGTTCCCTAAGCATTTTTTTGAATACTCCTTTGATGGGAATACCTCAGAGGAGTAGTATTTCACGTTTGTGGTGGACTATGTCCCGTCAGGGTTCACTGTGTGCCGGCCTAGGCGATGCGATCAACACAATATTCACTAATGAACACTCCTTCCCCATCTCGTGCTTCAAGGTGGGGCTTTGCCTGCCCCTCTAGTCGGAGGTCCGCCAAGCCCTAAAGTACTTTGGGGTGTCCCCGCATAGCTGAACCCCAACGCAATAACCATTTTGGTGGCATTCGCGTGCTTCCTCAGGAGGGAACAGATCGAGTTCAATCTCGCCATTTTCCAAAAGTTATTTATCTACCGTGCCACCAATGATGGGGTCGCCTTCTTCGTTGGCTCGCAGTTCAAGGTGCACGAGATGGACAACAAGAACCATAATTGTTTCACGAAGTTCATCTTTATCAAGGGTGAGCTCGGCAACATCCCCTTCTCGCCAATCCAGTGGGGCGAGGAGGTATACCGGACGCCGACCTTGATGGGCAACGAATCCAATCTCCACAAGTTCTTCCTCCACAAAGACTTCAAGTTCGTATTCTTGCGAAGGGGCCATGACTTGCCGCCAGTTCTTCCTAGCAAAGGTATATCCTGTAATTGTTATTTTTACCGTGGGCTCATAAAGACCTTTATTAATAAGGTTATTTTTTGCAGGGCAGTGGCTGATCTCGGTGAACCCACCTTTCGCGGACTCAAGGCTGCACTTAACCCACTCGCACGAGAGAGGGAAGCTACGATAGCTCAAAGAATGGAGCAGGAATCCTCCGGGCCTTCCTCCAACCAAAAGCGGCCTGATCTCGCCAGCTCCAGCTTGCCTCGCCTACCACCACCGCCAAATAGACTGAAAAAGGCGGTGGTATATGTAACATCCCATTTCCAACTAGACCCGTAAGAGTGGTTTTGTCATGACTAGGTCATGACAAAACCCTAGGAAGCCCAAGAAGACCATGTGAGCTTAGGCATGAAGTTGGAAATCACCATGGTCTGCAAATAGTAGAATTCTAAATAATAGTTTAGGATGACCATAAGGCTTCACCATGACTCCATGACCACACCACAACATCCCTAAACCATTAGGGGGTGCATTAGAGCCATAAGGATCCATTGGGTTCAATCCAAGAGTCTATGTTGACCAAAGTCAACTCTAGCCCTAATTTGGTCAAAGTACCCTTCCTAAGGGTAGGTGACCTCCAAAGTGACAAGACAACCCTACCCAACCCTTCCAAGATCTTAGGGGAGGTCAATGGGTCACCAAGGACTCATTGGGGTCAACCAAAGAGGCTAATTTGACCCAAGTCAACCCTACCTCCAAAGTTGTCAAAGTGACCTTATTAAGGGTCAAGTGGCCTACAATGTGTCAAACCAACCCTAACCAAGTCTCCATAGACCTTAGGGGAGGCCAATGACTCACAAAGGATCCATTGGGGTAGACCCAAATGGTCGAATTGACCAAAGTCAACTCAACCCTAAAATAGGCCAAACTAACCTAAATGACCTAACCAAGCCCAAGCCACTTGGGCTAAGCCCAACTTGAGTGGCCCATTAACTTTAGGAGGCTGATATTTATGTGGGATGCCACCTAAATTTCGGAGGGGATGACTATGAGAGAGAAAATGGGAGTTTTCTCCTTAATGGAGGAGAGAGAAAGAGGAAAAGAGAGAGAGGAGTTATGGAGGGAGGCCATGGGCCACTCCATTCATCTCTCCATTGTCCCCATTCATCTCCCTTGCATTTTGGGATGATGATTCTATCAATTCCATCCAGCCAACACTAATGGGGGGAGCCCAACCACCATGGCCAACCAACCCTTCACCTCCCCTCCCATGAAAAATATAAATCCCCCTATGCATCCCCCCATTTCAATTTCTGACCTTCCCATTACCTTCAAAACGTCCTTGGCAGTCAAAATAATGTATTGGATCAAAGATTTTGGTGGAGGATCGAGGAATCGGGCAAGCTCGCTGGAGAGGAAAAACGCCATGGCCGACCACCGCCGCCGTCATCGAACCCCAAACAAGGTCCGCTTCTCCTCCTCTCCCCTTGTGCTAGTATCTTAGATCAAATTAGGCTGAGAAATCGGGCTCAAACGAGCCGATCCGATGAGAAAAAAAATGAAGTTTTCCGAATACTCATGGTGGCGGGTTCGCCGGAAACCACCGCCTCCGGCGCCAAAACCACCGCCGGACGATAGCCACCACCTCGACGGAGATGGCGGCGGAGGTGGCTGGCCAGGTGGCCGGCGTTTGGCTTGGAAAAAACTACAGGCGTTTCATTTTTTTAGGTTGCTATTTGGGTTCATGGAAGAAGATGAACAGTGTTCTTATATAAATGTTAATTAAGATTTTACATTTTAACCCTTTATGTGCCACCTTTAATTTAAATAAATGAAACCCTTAGGGGCTAAATATTAAAAAGTGGCCAACATGAAAATTATAGCCCTTGAAGTCTACTTTAAGTTAAAATTGATTTCAACCCATTTAGGTAAGTGGTTTGACCACAACACACAAAATAATACATCCTATACATAGGCTTGATCAGAGACTACATTGAGTGCCCCCATCAATTCAGCCATCCAAATGACTTGAAAGTTTGGTTGTGGGTCACTATTACCTATACCTATAATATATCCAAAAATGGGAATTTGTGGAGAAAATTTCCTAATGTTTTTGTAGAATTTAATAACCTTTGCATGAATTATTTAAGGGGTCTAATGACCTCTAAATCCACCAAACGTTTGGTGTCTATCTCTTAGGGTCAGGGAATGATTGTGGTTAAAATTTCAGACCAATTGGATTTGATTTGGACAGGTTTTGGTGAGACTAATGTTTGGCCCTTAAGGGGTTAATTTTGGGCAAAGAGTGTTTGCGAGGGGCCCATTCTCACCCAAAGGGGGTGGGACTTTGGTCAGAGCCCCATGTTCAGTAAAAACACCCTCTCATGGAGTTTGAGATGTATTGGGGTGGGTTAGACCTAGAACCCTAGTTCAAACCCTAAGGTTGAACTTTGGGGGTTTGTGAAGGACATAGCACCATATGTCCTTGTATGGACTTGGTGTTTAGCCCATATGATTCTAGAGTGGTGAAATTCCCTAGGGAGGAATATGGTGACATTTAGACTTAGGCACACAACTTAAACTAATTAGGGTTAGTTTAGGTCTTTAACTTGTAGGAAAATATGGAAGAGTCATATCACCTTGGATACTTCTGAAATTTTGGTAGAAGAGTTTTTATAACAATATGAGTCTCTGGAAATTATTGTAGGATATTTGGAAGATATTAGCTTATACTTGTAGTTATAATCCTTGTGTTGCCCCTAAGGATGAGTTTGATAACATAATGGTTAAACTAACTTATAATGTTATGAAACTTAGTCAGTTATGATTTATGATCATGCTATTGCCATGATAAATGTTTTGTAAGTTTTGGATAATATTTTAAGGTACTTCTCTATTTAATTCCATTTATTATATTTATATTAAATTAATTAATTAGGGGCTTAAATCTTGCTGAAGAGTTGAGAAACTTTGGATTTTATGTTCAATAGTCATATTATGTTTATCATAAATTTTGTGGAGTATTTACTTGTCGGGTGTTGGTGCATCATGTTCAAACTTGGGGTTTTGGATTACTAAAAATAATTAAATAAATTACCAGATAAATTAGGAAAATTATGAAATTTTGGATTTAGGCTAAAATGATCATGTCAGCCCTCCATTAATTATTATATTGTTACTGGATGAATATTTTAGGTATCTCTCATTTTATACGTCATATAGCTTGGGTTGTGAAAGATATGGTACCTAAACACCTAGAGGGGGGGGGGTGAATAGGTGACCTAATCCTTTTCTAATTTTGTTGGCAGCCAAACAGTTATATCACAGATTTCTAACTACTCTTGCACAGCAAACAGTAATAAAAAAACATACACAGCTAATCCACAGCACAATCACAGCACAGCACACAGTGTTTATAGTGGTTCCCCAAGATATGGGTACATCCACTTTCCCCCTTCGCCTATCTAGCAGTGTACTAGATTCGGCCAAACTTCTCCACTGTCTCAGAACTCAAATTGGTTCCTACACCTCAGGCCCAAAGCCTTACAACTCAGCTTTATCCCAAATCCTACACTCAGCCAATCAAGGCCTACACTCAGCCAACCAAGGCCTACACTCAGCCAATAAGGCCTACACTCAGAGATCTCTATCTCCTACACTCAGGCTAACAAGCCCTACCCTCAGCCTTTATAAATACAGGCTTACAATTCACTCAGATCCAATGGATCCTACAAGTTAAAAATATAATACAAATACTAACTCTACAACTCAGAATTAAAGGAGGGGAGTTGAGAGATTCTTGATGAGTTCTTGGAAGAACTCTGCAGTTGTTCCTTGACCTCTGCCACTTAAGATCCAGACTGAATCTGAATCCTTCTACTCAGCTTAGTTCCAAAGGCTGATTTCTTGGATGGAGCCCTCTCTCTCGAACTTCTTAGATCTGCACTTGAACTGCTAGATCTTCTTGTGTTGATTCTCTTTGTACCACTATAATTACTTCAACAATAATCTGATCAACAACTTCAACAACTTTGAACTACTTTCAACAACAGTTTCTGTAAACTGTAGGTGCCTATTTATAGGCTTTCTTCATGGTAACCGGCTGGACCGGTCCATAACTGATTTCTGATATCTCTGACAGGTGCTGTAGACCGGCTGGAACGGTAGCTGTCAAATCATCCAGTCACTTCTTGAAAATCTCTAACTGTCTGTAAGTGTCGAGACTTTCTGTCTTTAAGTGTCGACACTTATAGTCCAAGTGTTGACACATGTTGTGTAAGTGTCGACACAAGTCTACAAGGTGTCGACACAACTCCTTGTATGTCTCGACACAGATTCTTCTGCATGTGTCGACACTGAAATTAAGTGTCGACACAAGTACTTGTTCTTCTAGCTTTTGCTGAATTCTTCTATGTGTCGACACATCTCCTTTGTGTCGACACATCTTCTTGTGTTGAATCTGTCAAGTGTCGACACTGCTTCTTGGTGTCGACACATAGTCTTCTATGTTGAATCTTGCTGAGTGTCGACACAGCTCCTTGTGTCGACACACCTTCTTGTTGTTGAGACTTCAGCTGAGTGTCGACACATTCCTTTAGTGTCGACACTTGTACTTAGAATATTTTGGAAATAATTCTGTTCTTTGCTAAGTGTCGACACAGCTCCATGTGTCGACACTTTCTTCCAGTGTTGAGTCTTCAGCTGTGTGTCGACGCATTGTTCTGGGTGTCGACACATACTTCAAATGTTGACTCTTCTGTTGAGTGTCGACACATTGTGTTGAGTGTCGACACTTGTACTTAGACTCTGCAGACTTTTGCTGAGTGTCGACACAGCTCCAAGTGTCGACACTTTCTGGTGTAGACACAGCTTCACTGGGTGTCGACACAGCTCCTTGTGTCGACACTTTCTGTCTGCACTTTTCTTCACTGAGTGTCGACACAGCTCCAAGTGTCGACACTATCTGTCTGGTGTCGACTCTACATCCCAGGTGTCGACACAATGACTCCAAGTGTCGACACTGCTTGTCTGGATGTCGACACAAGTCTTCTTAAGTGTCGACACTTTCCCTCTGGGTGTCGACACATGGACTTAGAAACTTTTTGCTTCAGTCCAGTGATTTCTTAACCTGCACAAGTAACTCAAACATACATCAAATACATTATGATGTATATCATTGAGTTAGGTGAGGCTTCTTCAAATCAGGTACATTTCACCAATGTACCCAACAATCTCCCCCTATTTGGAGAAGTCATAACCCTTAGTCAATGATATACACCATTCATAATTAAAAAGTACAGAATGATGTAAAGCAGATTATAAACAGCAGGGTAAACATAAACATGTAATATTTCACACATGTATACACATTCAACATTGCAGAATAAACAAGAAATAGACATATTCTCAGAACAATCATGAAATATATTTATCATATATTGTTCTAACATTTTTCTAATACATCTTCAATGGTTTACAAAAATGTATTTCATTCAAAAGATTATAACAATCTTTAAGTCAATTCCTAATCTATTTCTGGTCTGGTTCTTTGATAACAATGCCTTTACCAGATTGGACTTGAGCTTTGACAGTGGCTTCAGCAGTTTCAGCAACAGCAGGCTTCTTGCCTTTTAAGTCCTTCTTCTTCAGCTCTTTTGCTTTGATTTTCTGCCTTTCAAAATAGTGGTATGGCTTAGGAAAGTACTTGCTAGGCTCCACTGCAGTAGGAGGTAGCTTTCCCATCTTTGCCTTTCTTCTATATTGAACAATGGCCTCCTGTCTTATTTCATGTTTCCTCCATTCTGCTTCAGAGAATCACTTGTTCCTTTCATGAGCATTGTCCTTGGCAGCTTTCCAGGCAGTTAAAATTATATTTCTAGAGGTAGGGCTCCACTATTCAAAATCTGGCCTTTGTTCTGCTTGTTCCCTAAACCTCTTCTTTGACAACCTTGCCTCTTCTTCTTTCTCTAATGCCTCTTGCATAGCTGCAGAAATAGGTTGAACAACCTTGTCAATGTGGACATTGTCCTTGCCCTCAAGTGGGCTATACATTGTGCTTACATCTGCTTGAACCATGTCAAAATCTGGAGGTGGATAAATCACTTGAGCTACCTCTGGTTGCTCACCTCCAAGATATGCAGTTTGAATCCCTAATTCAGCAACATTATCATCATCACAGAGTGGAGGATAGCCCAGTGTAGCTCTGATGGAGTTAGATATCCATTTGGCATGGTCAGAGCTAGCTTTGACTAATACTCTCTCCCCCTGAATGACTTCTCTAGCCATATGGTCTCTGACATCATCCTTTTGAAATCTTATTTGACTATCCAAATACCTGATTCCCTCTTTAAAGAATGGTTTCAGCTTTGTAAGTTGTTCAGAGATGACTTTCTGGGAATCTTTAATAGCAGACTTAACATCAGTAATCTCAGCTTGAAATACTTTATCAAAGTCAGCCTTAATTGTAGCAGCAGATGTAGAAGGTTCAGCAGTCTTATTCTTCAATTCAGTGACTATAGCATTGTGTGAAGCAGTCAAGTTGTCATTCATCCTTAACTGATTTTCCAGTACATACCCTTGCTTCAATGCGATATCATCTACCTGGGCTTTGATCTTCTCCTGTTGTGTTGCTAGATAGACCACTGCATTCCCACCCTTGTGGAAGCATTCAGTCATCTCCTTCTTGTTCTGGTTCATCTCAAACCTTATTGACTTTATATCTTGAGCAAGATCAAACTGTAATGACTTCTGTCCTTCATCTACATAAGCCTCTATGGCTTTCCTTTGTTCATCTATTTTTATCTGCAGTGCAATCAGTAAAGCACTATAGTCAACAGTTGGAGCTTGTTGAACTATAGTGCAATCAGTAAAGCACTATAGTCAACAGTTGGAGCTTGTTGAACTATAGGCTGTGGGGCAATGGATTGCAAGGCTTTCTTATAACTCTGACTTCTCCTCTTGAAGACATAGAGTTTCTTCTTCTTAGCCTTTGCAGCCTCATCTTCTTCAGATTCTGAAGTGCTGGCTATTTCATCCCTTTCCTTAGGGCTTTGAGGCTTCTCAGTTTGCACATCAGGTGTTTGCTCAGTTTCCAGCCTAATAGGCTCTTCCAGATCTTGTACTTGCTCCCCCTCAGCAGCAGCAGTCTCTTCTTCAGCAGCATCAATTTCTTTGTCAAAATCTGCTTGATCCAGATTTAGGAACAAGTCTTCCATTGTGAATTCTTGTGATGAAGGAGCTGGAGAAGTTCTTGGTTCTTCAACCACATGAACAACAGATGTGTCTTTGATAACAACATCTGGTTCATGACTAGGCAGCTGAGTTTACTGAGGAACATCAGACAAATCAGCATCTTCTATAAGATATTCTAAAGTTTTTAGGTCAGTGAGTACCTCTTGGATAATGATGGTGGCTTGCTCATTGTCCAGTGTAGATGGTTCCTCTACAACTGGTAGCTCCCCCTGGCTGTGATCCCTATGGATGGGGCTAGCTTGAGGCAGCTCCCCCTGGATCTCAGCTACATCTTGAGCAGCAGGGGTCTTCTCTGCAGCCACTTCCTCTTGAGCATCAGGAGTGAAAACAACTTGTTCTTCACTCCCTGAACTGCTGGAGGACTCCTGTGTCACAGGAGCTGTCTTCCTTTTCTTCCTTGGAGGAGAATATTTCTTAGTAACTGGCTTCTCTAGAGTTGGCATTTCCTTGGACAATACCCTGTCCCATCTGGAAAAGATCCTTAGATCCATCTTCCTCATGTGGTTTATCTTACTTCCTGCAGCTGTATTCATTACCTCTGGTATGGTACCAGCTAGGTAGAGACTAAGTATTCTGCCCAGGTTGGGCTTCTTCAGACTCTCCTTGATTTTCTCATACACCACTTGAGACCAATCTGTTTTTAGAGTGAAGATTATTCTAGTCATGATTTCAAACATGTAGGCAGACACTCTATCATGCCCTCCAGTCTTGCTGAGTAAGACTTTTCCTACAATCTCAGACATGAACTTTCCTTGGTTATTCATGCCTTTCCTGTTGAATACAGATCCTATCTTCATCTTAGGATCAAGACCACACCAGGTTAAATCTTCCCTGGTCTTTGAAGCAGTAACTTCTTCTTCATCTTGAATTTTGGGTAGCTGGAGCACCTTCCTCAGATTCTTTGGTGAAAACTTGACCTTAGTCCCATGAACTCTGGATTTGATTCTGAATCCAGATTCATCGACTGCAGCTCCATTAAGGAATTCAAGAACTTCCTTTTTCCAAATCTTTGTTGGTTCTGAAACCAAGTATTCTAGTCCAGAATTGGTGACTAGGGTTACGACCGCCTGAATTTCTACATCTGCATCGTCGAATGCGCCACGCACTAGCTCATAGCCCTCGTTAACGTTCTCCTCAAGCTTAGGAGCCATTAGGGTTTGGAGAATTGGTCTTTAGAAAAGAGAGATGTCGACACAGTAGTTTTGGTCTCGAAACTTTGAAAGCGTGTCGACAGACAAAGACAGAACCCTATTTATACTTTTCTGATTTTGAAGATGAACAGGCGGGGCAGTTAGCTTAAAATGTGTCGACACTGGCAATAAGTGTCGACACTGACTTATAATGTCTCGCCACATATGTGTCGACACAAGTTTAGTCAAGAGATATTATGTGTCGACACATGGTTATGTGTCGAAACAACATAACTCGACACATTGTCGAGACTTTACTTAGAAAAATTCTAAGTAAAACTTAAGTGTCGACACCACATAGGATGTGTCGACACCTACTGGACATGTGTCGACACTAACATTCTGAAGTGTCGACACCAACATCCTAGATGTGTCGACACCTTTTTCCTGAAGTGTCGACACCACTATTCTGTGTCGACATAGACTTGTCTATGTGTCGACACCTTTTTACTTAGCCAATTTTCTATTCTGTAAACTTAGTCTAAGTTTATCATTCCTAGTTCAATTTTGAATCTATTGAACTTAGCTTCTTCTAGGGGCTTAGTAAACATGTCAGCTATCTGATTATCAGTTTTAACATATTCAAGTGAAATATCTTCTCTTTCTACATGTTCTCTAAGAAAGTGATATTTAATCTCAATATGTTTTGTTCTACTATGAGATACAGGGTTATTAGCTATTGAAATAGCACTTGTAGAATCACAATAAAGTGGAGTTCTACTTACCTGAAATCCATAGTCCTCTAGCTGATGTTGAATCCACAGAAGTTGAGCATAGCAACTTCCTGCAGCCACATAATCTGACTCAGCTGTGGAGATAGCCACACTGGTTTGCTTCTTGCTACTCCATGAAATTAGTCTCCCGCCTAGGAATTGACAGGTTCCAGTAGTGCTCTTTCTATCCTCTTTGCATCCTGCAAAGTCTGCATCTGAATAACCTGTTAGATCAAAATCTCCATTCCTAGGGTACCAGAGGCCTAGATAGGGAGTGCCCTTTAGATATCTCAATATTCTTTTGACTGCAGTCAAATGAGACTCTTTAGGGCAGGCTTGATACCTTGCACAAACACATGTAGCATACATGATGTCTGGTCTACTAGCAGTCAAGTATAATAGGGAGCCAACTATCCCTCTATACAAGGTTTCATCTACAGGTTTCCCTGCATCATCCTTGCTAAGAGACTGTTGGGTATTGTATTCACAATGTACCTGATTTGAAGAAGCCCCTGGACAAGCTAAGGTCAATAGACTATGTATTTGATAAAATCCTTCTAGTTGTGCTTGCAGTTTTTCCACGCTAAGTGCACACCAATGTCAGGGTGCAGTAGGTCAATATACACGGGTCTGCACGACGTAATCCCTCGTTGAGCAGATCAGTGTGTTGGCCTACGTGTACTCTCTCTATTGGAGTGCACTTATTTTCAAGCACAGGGCTGTAAATATGCAGGAGCAGACAAGGAGCAAGGATGGGTCAAGGAGCATCTCTTAGGTGGAAAGACGAAAATTCGTCTAAGTTAGAATCGACGAGAATCACCAAGTGATTCTCGCCGATTCGGCGAGAATCACTTGGGATTCTCGCCGATTCGTCGAGAATCAGAAGTTGATTCTCGCCGAACTCGATCCAGCATCTTCTAAGCAAGCACCTCTGCGTCTAAGTAAGAATCGACGAGAATCACTTAGTGATTCTCGCCGATTCGGCGAGAATCACTAGTGATTCTCGTCGAATCGACGAGAATCACTGGTTGATTCTCGCCGTCTCGACCTGGCTTAAAGCAGTGCGTGCAACAAAGGCAAATTCGACGAGAATCATCTTTGATTCTCGCCGAATCGTCGAGAATCACCTTTGATTCTCGGCGACTCGGCGAGAATCACTTTCGATTCTCACCGATTTTGACTTGGCATTTTTCTGGAAATTCCTGAACCGGATTCTGCCGCTGTTAAATTTCTGGACTGGGATTTGGGGATTTCTTTTGTGGGTCCCACAAACTGTCATATTGGAAAACTTCTACAGTATTTATAGACAGGTATTTTGAACGGAATACACACACAGAAAGAAGCTGAGCAAGCGGAAACCCTAATATCGCAAAATCTCTCCGCCGCCTCCGTCGCCGCTCGCGCAAGTACGTCGCCGCCGCTGATCGTTCTTCTTCCCGATCTCCGGCGACAGAAGCCTAGCAAGGCTTGAGTCTCACGCGTCTATCCAGAGATCTCTTGTCTCTCGATTTGTTGACCGGGAAAAACTCCTCCGTCCGAATCGATCGAGACGACCGATCCTAGAGTGACCGTTGGTAGACCTAGTTTGCTTCGCTACGAAGTTTGGATCTCCAAGTTCAGCAGCCGCTCATCATCGTAGCCGCCGATCCCGAAGCTAGCCGCCGCTCGTGTGCCGCCGCCGGTTCCGGGGAGATCCTCTCCAAGTGAGACCGAGGTTGTAGACTCTTCATCGACTTCAAGAACACGTCGTCGAACGAAGAGGAACACCGTAGTCTCCAAAAGAAGTTTGTATCTCGCGTACATTCTATATTTTCTTTTGTTGTAAAGGAACTTTTGTTCCGTGTTGTAAGGGTTGAGTGCAACCCGTTTTGTGGGAGTGTTGACTCTCACGTGTGGAAGGGCTCCTTCCGTTAGTGAATGGATTGGATTTCAATCCCGTTGGAGAAGTGACCGAGTCGTCCCTTGTTGGGGAGATAGGTCGAAGGGGGAAAGTGGATGTACCCAAGTCGGGGAACCACTATAAATTTGTTGTGTTTTCTGTGTGCTGTGCTCTTTATTTTTATTGTGCAGGTACTCTCGTAAATTCCGCAAAAGCACTACTCGTCACCTATTCCCCCCCCATAGGTGCACATAGCTGACACTAGGTGGACTTTCAAGTGGTATCAGAGGGAGGTTGCTCATCAAAAAGGTTAACACCTTGAGTAGAATCCTGCCCCTAGTGTCAAAAGAAGAAGACAAATATCTACTATGGACGGGCTCAAGTTCTCCGGCAAGATCCCAGTATGCACCAGGCTAAACTTTCCGATCTGGAAGGAAAGAATCAGGTTTTACATGGAAGCAGTCGATCCTCGACTCTTCATGATCGTGGAGGAGGGACCTTATGTCCCCACCAAGGCCTCCACCATCGATCCCACCAAGAAGGTGCCGAAGACACTTTCTGAAATGGACAAAGACGAGATGGTGCTCGTAGGACTGGAGAAGAAGGCAAGAAACATTCTGGTGAGTGCAGTTGATGATTCCATGATGCAAAATTTCAGCAACTGCAGGACTGCTCAGGAGATCTGGCAGTGCCTGATCATCCTAATGGAGGGCACGGATGAAGTGAGGGATGATCGGAGATCCCTCCTGAACCAAAAATATGAGGCCTTCAGGCAAGGGCCTAAGGAAGAAATCGGAGTCACATACGAGAACTTCCTGAAGATTGTCAACGCTCTCAAGGGCTACGGAAGAGTGTTCACCAATGGTGAACTCAATGACAAATTCCTTAGGTCCCTTACTAAGGAATGGGACACAAAGATCTGCGCCATCAGAGAATTTGACAGACTAGCAGAAACTGATCCACAAATCCTGTTTGGGAAGCTGATGTCCTATGAACTTCAGCTGAACACCAGGAAGGCAGAGGAAGAAGCAGAGAAGGCTGCTGCAAAAGAAAAAACTGTGGCCCTAAAAGCCAGTTACTCCAGAAAGGGCAAGAGTGCGATGTCATACCGTGCGAGGAGTAAGGAAGAGGAGGAGGACTCTGAACCATGCTCCTCCGGCTCAGAGCTGTCGGAGGAGGATTTCTCCCTCATCACCCGAGAGTTCAAGAAGTTCCTCAAGATGAGGAATCAAAGAAAGAAAGACAGCTCCTCCTCCAGGCATCAGAAGAAAAATTATTCTTCTGACAGGTATGCATCTAAACCTAACAAACATCGTTCTTCTGATATTATTTGCTTTGGATGCAATAAGCCAGGACACGTCGTGGCCGACTGCCATCAAAGCAAAAGAGAAAAAGGGAAAGGAGAAGAGCTCAAATCCTCCATAGATAAGAAGAAGTTGCGGAGCTACATCGCAAGAAGGCCAAAGACACTAAGTGAGTCTGATTCCTCAGACTCCAGTGATGATGAGGAAGCCTACTTCGGGCTGGTGGGTCGCTCCGACTCAGAAGGAGAATGTCCCCCATTTACTGGGAAGGTAAAAACTCACACCCCTCTCTCCGACTCCGACTCTGATCCTGAGTCTCAGGATGATGAACCTGAGGATGGCCCTTCAGCCCGTGAAGCTGAGCTCCTCGAGAAGTATGAGCTTCTGCTCAACACTTTCGATGAGTGCAGAAAGAGACTGAAGGCTGAGAAGAAGGAAGTAAAATTCCTTAAGGGTGAGTGTGTATCCCTAAGGGAAGAGGTCACTAGCTTGATTTCTCTCCAACAGGAACACCTTGACCTGACTTCCAAGCATTCAGAGTCTTTGAAGCTCCTTGATCTAAAGCAGGAGGAAGTCGACAAGTTGGAAGAACTACTTGCGGCAGAAAGGAAGATCGTCAAGAGCTTCTCCATGCCAAAAACAGTTCTTCCAGTCGTTGATACCTTCTCTGCTCAGGCCAAAGGAGCTGGCTTGGGGCATATAGGGGTACCTGGTTCTTCATCTAGGAGAAACAAGAACCAGAGGAAGAATAAGGCCGCCAAGAAGGCCTCTGCTGATGAAAAGGGTAAGGCTCCTCTTAGTCCTGTTGCGTTCAGAAAGCCTGGCTTTCCTTGCAACCAACACGACTTTGAGTCAACATTTGGGCATCATTTCCGGCCCTCAGTTGCAAAGCCAAAGAGCCGGTATGACGGTTGGAACTTTCCCCGGAACTTCGGTGAGAGTGCCTTCAAGGCACCTTATGAGGAAATCCACATAGGAAATTATGGTCCGTTCTCTAGCGGCCATAATGGAAAGCAGGCACCAAAAGCCAAGCCTGTTATACAGAAGGTGACAAAGTCATGTGACTGTTGTCACCATGAGGCCTCCACATCCAGATCCAAGGCCCCAGCAGTACCCACCGTTCCCAGGGTAAGGCAGGAGCCTAGGAAGAGGTACAACAGATTTGACTGTTGGTGCTGTGGCAAAGTCGGTCACTTTGCCGTGGATTGTTGGTTTAATCCAAGGAACTACGAGACTCCCCATGTTAGCAATGCGAGACCGACCACTCGTAGGGTTAACCAACCGAGGGGGAGTGTGCTAACTAGGAATCTAGGACCCAAGTTCGATTGGGTTCCTAAGGCAAATTAATTTTGTTTTGCAGGAATGTCCAAAGGCCACCAAAACGCCGATCTGTTATTTGGACAGTGGATGCTCCCGGCATATGACCGGGACAAGAAGCCTGCTGCGTGATTACACTCCAGTCGAGAATGGACCCAAAGTCATCTTTGGAGGGTCAGATCGAGGAGTCACCAGAGGTTATGGTATGATTTCCAACGGTATAATCTCTATCACCGACGTGGCTTATGTTGAAGGGTTAAACCATAACCTGATCAGTGTAAGTCAGTTATGTGATAAAGGTTATGACGTTAAGTTCTGTAAGGATAAATGTCTGATAATTTCACGTACCTCTTCTGAAACGGTATTATCAGGCATTAGGAGTAGAAATATCTTTTGTTTAGATTTTCTCAGTTTAGATTCATCTACCCCCGTATGCCTTGTGGCAACAGGCAGTGCATCTCTTTGTGAACAATGGCACAAGAGATTGACACATATTAATTTCAAGACAATTAGTATGCTATTTTCTAAGGACTTGGTAAGGGATGCTCCCAGTATCAAGTGCATCAAAGATAGCCCATGTCCTGCATGCCAGATGGGCAAACAGACTCGGGCTACCTTTAAGAACATCGCTGACAAAGACTCTTCCCGATGTCTTTACCTTTTGCATATGGACTTGTTTGGTCCAATGCAAGTTTATAGCTTGGGAGGCAAGTCATATACGCTAGTGATAGTTGATGATCATTCTCGGTTTACATGGGTGTTCTTTTTGAAACGAAAGTCAGATACGTTTGACATCTTCACTAATTTTGTCAAGCAGGTTCAGAACGAATTTAACTGCTCCGTGGTCAAAATCAGAAGTGACCATGGAACAGAATTCGAATCTGGTGCAATGACAGAATTTTGTGAAGAACAAGGTATCTTTCATGAGTTTTCCTCCCCGCGCACTCCTCAGCAAAATGGAGTTGCGGAGAGAAGAAATAGAACTCTCATTGAAGCCTGCACGACAATGTTGAAAGATGCTTCTCTCCCGGAATACTTCTGGGCAGAGGGTGTCAATACGGCATGTCATGTACAAAACCGAGCATTGATCAACAAGCATCATCGTAAGACGCCCTACGAGCTACTGAAAGGCAGGAAACCAACCATGTCCTACTTGAGGATTTTTGGTTGCAGATGTTATGTACTGAATAATGGGAAGTACCCGCGTACTAAATTCGGTGAAAAATGCTTCGAAGGCATATTCATGGGCTATAGTTCCCATAGTCGGGCATATAGGGTCTTCAATAAGAAAACCCTAGTGGTAGAAGAATCAATAAATGTTGTATTTGATGAAGGAAGTTTGCTTAACAGCAATTCTTCCAGCAGTATTCTTGAAGATGCAGGTGCTAGACTTGAACAGCTGAGTCTGGATGAGACCGCTAAAGATGACGCTCCCAAGTACGTCAAAGTTTCCACCTCCACGTCATCTGAAAATGTTGAAGATCAAGATGGGACAAATCTCTTAGAAGAAAGAGAAGCCCAAGAAGTAGTTGAAGCTCCAGACGCCAGACTTCTAGAGCTCCGGCACGTGAGAGATCATCCTAGAGATCAGATCATCGGGGATCCTCGTGCTGGTGTCAGAACTCGAAGAGGTACAGTTAACGAAGTATTGCATCTTAGCTTCCTGTCACAGGTTGAGCCAAAGAAGTTCGACGAGGCGAACAAGGATGCGGCATGGATTCTGGCCATGCAAGAGGAACTACATCAATTCGAACGTTGCAAGGTTTGGACGCTGGTTCCCAGACCATACAAGCAGAATGTGATTGGCACGAAGTGGATCTTCAGAAACAAGCTGGATGAACATGGTGTCATCGTAAAGAACAAGGCCAGGCTGGTGGCTCAAGGTTACAGACAGGAGGAAGGGATTGACTTCGACCAGACCTTCGCACCAGTAGCAAGGCTCGAGGCAATCAGGTTGTTCCTGGCGTATGCTTCACACAAAGGATTCACAGTTTATCAAATGGATGTGAAATCGGCATTCCTGAACGGAGACCTGAAAGAGGAAGTATACGTCGCTCAACCCCCAGGTTTTGTCGATCCTACTTATCCTAATCACGTTTATTTTCTTAATAAGGCCTTATATGGGTTGAAACAAGCTCCACGAGCTTGGTATGAGACATTATCTAGTTTTCTTCTTGAGAACAAGTTCTCCAGAGGTAAAATAGATAAAACATTGTTTCTCAGGGAAGTCAAAGGCAAGATTTTGGTGGTGCAAATCTATGTCGATGACATAATATTCGGCTCAACGGACAACAATCTTTGCAAAAAGTTCTCTAAACTTATGCAAGGAAAGTTTGAAATGAGCAGTATGGGAGAGCTCAAGTATTTCTTAGGACTTCAAGTGAAACAGTCTGAGGATGGAATCTTCATCTCTCAGACGAAGTTCACAAATGAACTCCTTAAGAAATTCGGTATGGAGAGTGCAACCTCTATGAGGACTCCAATGGGATCCACCATGTCTCTGGATAAGGATGAGAAAGGTAAACCTTTCGATGAAATCAAAGACAGAAGCATCATTGGATCCCTGCTCTACCTTACTACCAGTCGACCGGATATTATGTTCTCCACATGTGTCTGTGCCCGATATCAGGTGAACACTAAGGAATCTCACTATGTCGCTGCAAAGCGAATTCTGAGATACCTTAAAGGTACTCCTAATCTTGGCTTGTGGTACCCGAGAAACAATGATGTCGAGCTAATAGGCTTTTCAGATGCTGATTTTGCAGGGAGCAGGGATGACAAAAAAAGCACCTCCGGGACGTGTCAATTCCTCGGCAGGAGGCTTATCTCATGGAACAGCAAGAAACAGAATTGTGTTGCAACCTCCACAGCCGAGTCAGAATACATCTCGGCAGGAAGCTGTTGCGCACAACTTCTATGGATCAGAAACCAGCTAGCCGACTACGACCTTCAGTTCAAGGAAGTATCCATGTACTGCGACTCCTCAAGTGCAATTGCCATTGCCAACAATCGGTGTCGCACAGCAGAACGAAGCATATCGAAGTACGCTACCACTTCATTCGGGAGCACGTGGAGAACAAAGATATCTCTCTCTGTTATGTCCCCACGGACAAGCAGATTGCTGATATATTCACAAAGCCCCTAGACGAGGCCAAGTTCAATCTTTTCAAGACTGAATTGGGGATGCTCAATTATGAGGAATGAAGACTACAGAGGCTCCAGGCCCGTGCAAGAACTAAGGGGGAGCAAAGGGTAAAACGCTACAGACCCCGATTTGTAGAAGCCGAAAAGGGGGAGATTACCCTCTCGGCTAAGGCTAAGGTAGCTCCAAGCTTGCTCCCAAGAAATTGGTATTGCTTGTAGGGTTAAGGCTAAGGTGGCTCCAAGCTTGCTCCCAAGAAATTGGTATTGGTAATGGATAACTCACTTAACTCTCTTTTCAGTTTATGGTTTTCATTCTCATTTGCTCTATTCACCTTAGCTTGTAGGGTTTAGGCTTCTTCAAATATGGGGAGATTGTTGGGTATTGTATCCACAATGTACCTGATTTGAAGAAGCCCCTGGACAAGCTAAGGTCAATAGACTATGTATTTGATAAAATCCTTCTAGTTGTGCTTGCAGTTTTTCCACGCTAAGTGCACACCAATGTCAGGGTGCAGTAGGTCAATATACACGGGTCTGCATGACGTAATCCCTCGTTGAGCAGATCAGTGTGTTGGCCTACGTGTACTCTCTCTATTGGAGTGCACTTATTTTCAAGCACAGGGCTGTAAATATGCAGGAGCAGACAAGGAGCAAGGATGGGTCAAGGAGCATCTCTTAGGTGGAAAGACGAAAATTCGTCTAAGTTAGAATCGACGAGAATCACCAAGTGATTCTCGCCGATTCGGCGAGAATCACTTGGGATTCTCGCCGATTCGTCGAGAATCAGAAGTTGATTCTCGCCGAACTCGATCCAGCATCTTCTAAGCAAGCACCTCTGCGTCTAAGTAAGAATCGACGAGAATCACTTAGTGATTCTCGCCGATTCGGCGAGAATCACTAGTGATTCTCGTCGAATCGACGAGAATCACTGGTTGATTCTCGCCGTCTTGACCTGGCTTAAAGCAGTGCGTGCAACCAAGGCAAATTCGATGAGAATCATCTTTGATTCTCGCCGAATCGTCGAGAATCACCTTTGATTCTCGGCGACTCGGCGAGAATCACTTTCGATTCTCACCGATTTTGACTTGGCATTTTTCTGGAAATTCCTGAACCGGATTCTGCCGCTGTTAAATTTCTGGACCGGGATTTGGGGATTTCTTTTGTGGGTCCCACAAACGGTCATATTGGAAAACTTCTACAGTATTTATAGACAGGTATTTTGAACGGAATACACACACAGAAAGAAGCCGAGCAAGCGAAAACCCTAATATCGCGAAATCTCTCCGCCGCCTCCGTCGGCGCTCGCGCAAGTACGTCGCCGCCGCTGATCGTTCTTCTTCCCGATCTCCGGCGACAGAAGCCTAGCAAGGCTTGAGTCTCACGCGTCTATCCAGAGATCTCTTGTCTCTCGATTTGTTGACCGGGAAAAACTCCTCCGTCCGAATCGATCGAGACGACCGATCCTAGAGTGACCGTTGGTAGACCGAGTTTGCTTCGCTACGAAGTTTGGATCTCCAAGTTCAGCAGCCGCTCATCATCGTAGCCGCCGATCCCGAAGCTAGCCGCCGCTCGTGTGCCGCCGCCGGTTCCGGGGAGATCCTCTCCAAGTGAGACCGAGGTTGTAGACTCTTCATCGACTTCAAGAACACGTCGTCGAACGAAGAGGAACACCGTAGTCTCCAAAAGAAGTTTGTATCTCGCGTACATTCTATATTTTCTTTTGTTGTAAAGGAACTTTTGTTCCGTGTTGTAAGGGTTGAGTGCAACCCGTTTTGTGGGAGTGTTGACTCTCACGTGTGGAAGGGCTACTTCCGTTAGTGAAGGGATTGGATTTCAATCCCGTTGGAGAAGTGACCGAGTCGTCCCTTGTTGGGGAGATAGGTCGAAGGGGGAAAGTGGATGTACCCAAGTCGGGGAACCACTATAAATTTGCTGTGTTTTCTGTGTGCTGTGCTCTTTATTTTTATTGTGCAGGTACTCTCGTAAATTCCGCAAAAGCACTACTCGTCACCTATTCCCCCCCCCCCCATAGGTGCACATAGCTGACACTAGGTGGACTTTCAGAGACATACTTGACCCCATAGGAGTCTTCATGGTACAGGATGAATCCATACCATACTTCCTTATGAGCTCTAGGGTGAACTTTGACTGACAAATGGACAAACCACTCTTAGTCTGTTTAACTTGGAGTCCCAAGAAAAACTTCAGCTCTCCCATACTACTCATCTCAAACTGACCTTGCATAAGTTTTGCAAACTTTTTGCAAAGGCTGCTTTCAGTAGACCCAAATATAATGTCATCTACATATATTTGGACTAGTAGGACTTTGCCTCTAGATTCCCTAAGGAATAGAGTCTTATCTATTTTCCCCCTTGAGAATTTGTTCTCAATGAGGAAACTAGATAGGGTTTCATACCAAGCCCTAGGGGCTTGCTTTAACCCATATAAAGCTTTCCTAAGTCTATAGACATAATGAGGTAGAGTTGGATCAACAAAACCTGAAGGCTGCTCCACATAGACTTCTTCTTTCAGATTACCATTTAAGAATGCTGACTTGACATCCATCTGGTAAACCTTGAATCCTTGATAGGTTGCATAGGCCAAGAACATCCTTATGGCTTCCAGTCTGGCTACTGGAGCAAAGGTTTGATCAAAGTCAATACCTTCTTCTTTCCTATATCCTTTAGCAACCAGTCTAGCTTTATTCTTAATGATGACCCCTTGTTCATCCATCTTATTCCTGTAGATCCACTTAACTCCTATTACATTGTGGTCTTTAGGTTTAGGAACAAGTTCCCAAACCTTGCACCTCTTGAACTGATTAAGCTCTTCTTGCATTGCTTCAGTCCATTGTGGATCTTGTATTGCTTCTTCAAATCTTTTAGGTTCAACTTGAGACAAAAAGCTGGAGTAGATTGCTGCATTCATGTTTCTACTCCTGGTTTGTACTCCTTGTCTTGGATCTCCAATAATCAGCTCTACTGGATGATCTCTTAGATGCCTGTTGGCTGGAGGCAATCTTACTTCTGGTTGAACCACTTCAGCATCTGCATCATGCTGTATACCTTGGATTTCTTCAGCAACTGGCACATGTAGTTCTCCCCCTGGACAGCAGCTACTCTCCTCTACTTGTTGTCTTGCAGCAGACACTTCTTCTATAGTAAGCTTGTCCATTTTCTTTGTCAAACCTGTGGGGCTGCATACATTGCTAGACAACTCATTATTAATAAGTTTAGTCTCATCAAAAACTACATGTACAGTCTCCTCTACAACTTGTGTAGTCAAGTTGTAGACTCTATAAGCCTTACTATTATTGCTGTACCCAACAAAAATTCCCTCTTGGGACTTGGCAGCAAACTTAGTTAAGTAAGACTTCCTATTGTTAAGTATGTAGCATTTACAACCAAAGATCCTAAAATAGGATAGGTTTGGTTTCCTGCCTTTCACTACTTCATAGGGGGTCTTGTTAAGCCTTTTAGTGATGGTAGCCCTATTTATAACATGGCATGCAGTGTTAACTGCTTCAGCCCAGAAATACTCTGGCAGTGATGTATCACTCAATAGGGTTCTACCAGCCTCTATCAAGGTTCTATTTTTCCTCTCAGCAATGCCATTTTGCTGAGGTGTTCTAGGTGAAGAGAATTCTTGAAATATCCCAAAGTCTTCACACAGTTTTGTCATGCTTTCAGACTGAAACTCAGTACCATGGTCACTTCTAATCTTAACCACAGTATTATTTAGTTCATTCTGAATTTGCTTGACAAAGCTGTAGAAGACACTAGGTGTTTCAGATTTCTGTCTTAAGAAGAACACCCAGGAAAACCTTGAGTAGTCATCTACAACTACAAGGGTATAGACCTTCCTACCTAAGCTGTGAACTGGCATTGGACCAAAGAGATCCAAATGCAAGAGGTACAAACACCTCACAACATCTTTGTTTTCTATGCTTTTAAAGGTGGATTTAGTCTGCTTGCCCTTTTGACAAGCTGAGCAAATACCATCTTTGACACACTTAACTTGAGGACCATTCCTCACTAACTCTTTGCTAAAGAGTTTGCTAATAGTCTTGTAGTTAAGATGGGCAAGCCTCTTGTGCCATTTGACACAATGAGAGACTGTCTCATCAGCTACAAGAAAAACTGGAGAACCATTGTTCTCAACCATAATGTCTAGACAGTAGACATTCCTCTTCCTATATCCTGTCAAAATGATCTCTTGATCACTTGACCTCTTGATATGACAACTATTTTTAGCAAATGAGATGTCATACCCTACATCACTTAATTGACTTATACTTATTAGGTTGTGTTTCAACCCTTTAACATAAGCCACTTGAGTAATGGTAACTAAGTTTGAAGAAATGTTACCAAACCCTTTGATGATTCCTTTTTCAGAACCACCAAAGGTCACTTTAGGACCATTTTTGATTGGAATGTAGTCCTTCAGTAGTCCCCTAGTTCCAGTCATATGTCTGGAACATCCACTGTCCAAGTACCATGTAGGGGTATGGCCACTTGGACTCACCTGCAAAACAAATTAATGAACCTTAGAACCCAAAGTATTCTTGGGTCCTTGGTGATTGTTAGTTTGCAATTTGACAAACCTACCTACTGGCTTTCCAACAGGTAGTTTGGAACTCACTTTGGCACTCACATTGTGCCAACAGTCTACTGCAAATGGCCAACTTTGCCACAGCACCAACATTCAAATTTATTGTACCTTTGCTTAGGTACTGCCTTGGCTGTCTTGACTACAGCAAGCTTGTTGAATGTTGGGGCTTTGCCCTTGGACTTATACTTGGACTGCTCAGTCCCTGCAGGTCTAACAAAGCCCAGTCCAGCTTTACCCTTGTGATGAACAAATTCATCAATTATGGGTAACACTGACTTAGGTTTAGAAAACCTAGCAACCAAGTCCTTCTCCTTCTGAAGATTGTTCTCCAGACACTTAATTTGATCATTCTTAAAAGTGATAGTTCCCATCTGAATCACTGTTATGTGTTTCAGCCTGGCTATCTCATTCAGTTTTTGATCAAATTGCTTCTCAAAATCTGTTGCAGCAGCTTTAAGATCAGCAATTTCCTTTGCCTGACTTTTGGCAAGGGACTTGCTTTTCTTGTAAGCTTGCAACAACACTCTATATTTATCTATAAGTTGACGAATATCATCCTCAGACTCAGACACATTCTCATCACTTGATGAAGAAGAATCTGAATCTGAACTAGAACAAGAAACTGAATTTAAACTTGAACTTTGTACCTGACTGGGTCCTGGCTGCTCCAGGATTTTGGCACTTTCTGTCAATGCCATTAGCCCTTGGCAATGACTGTCTTCTTGTTCATAAATTGACTCCAAGATCTGCATGAATTCTTCCTCTTCTTCTTCAGCAAATAGCCCTATGTAGGCTTCAGCCTCAGACTCAGTTTCTGAAGAAGAGATATCTGATAGAGTCTTCTCCTTCTTTGCAACAAAAGACTTTTCTTTCTTCCCTTTGAAGTGAGTCTTTTTCCTGTCACCAGATTCCTTTCTCTTCTCTGGACAATCTGCAATAACATGGCCCTGTCTATTGCAGCAATATCAAACAATCTTTGAACTAGTTGCCTTGCTTGATTTTGTCCTTTTCTTGTCATTCTTTGAAGACCTCTTTTTCTGATAAGAGTCTTCCTTTCCTTGTGATGTAGAAGGCCTTGACCTCCACTGTTTCTTTTTCAAAAACTTCTGAAAGTGTCTAGTGAAAGCAGCAAAGTCTTCATCACTTTCACTGCTCTTAGACTTTGTGCTGACAGACTCATCAGACTCTAATTCAATTACCTCTGGAGGTGGAGTTGAAGACTTATTCCTGCACTTTCTGGGAACTTCTGTCTTGAAAGCAACAGTTCTTTCTTTGTGCTCAGTCCTTGTTGATTTCTCCTCCTCTTTTCTCACTGTTAACTGCATTTCATAAGACAATAGCTTGCCAAACAGTATGGGAGGAGGAATTTCCCCCCAACTTAGCCATTTCTCTTATGGCACAGATCTTGGTGTCCCAATCTTTGGTTAGGGACCTTAAGAACTTGTCATTTAGTTCATAGTTACTGAACTCTCTTCCATAAGACATGAGTTCATTAACTATTCTAAAAAATTTCTTATAACACTCAGTGATGCTATCACCCTTTCCTTGCCTAAAGCTTTCATACTCCTGATTTAGCAAGGACTTCCTATCTTGCCTAACTTCTTCAGAACCTTCCATATAGACAACGAGAGTATCCCACATCTCTTTTGCTGTTTTATAGTGAATTAAGTTCTGAAAAGTTGCATCATCAATGGCACTCACTATTATGTTTTGTGCCCTCTTGTCCATGGTGGCCAGGACAATTTCATCCTTAGTCATCTCAGAGAAATCCTTTGGAGTTCTCTGGTTTGCATCTAGAACTGAAATCTTCATAGGCACATAAGGCCCTTCCTTTACTGTGATGTAGATTCTAGGGTCTGAGGCCTCCATAAATAGCCTTACCCTTTCTTTCCAGATCCCAAAGATCTCCTTACTGCATATGGGTAATTTCATGGAACCCAATTTCTTGTGATTCTCATAGGAACCCATGTTTCTTGATTTTCTTGATTTTCTTGAAACTGTGTAATGCCTTACACTGAATCTGCCAAACAGGATCTCCTCAGACTGTTAGTCCTTGTTTTGAGGAACCTGGCTCTGATACCACTTGAAAATATGGTACCTAAACACCTAGAGGGGGGGGGGGGGGGTGAATAGGTAACCTAATCCTTTTCTAATTTTGTTGGCAGCCAAACAGTTATATCACAGATTTCTAACTACTCTTGCATAGCAAACATCAATAACAAAACATACACAGCTAATCCACAGCACAATCACAGCACATCACACAGTGTTTATAGTGGTTCCCCAAGATATGGGTACATCCACTTTCCCCCTTCGCCTATCTAGCAGTGTACTAGATTCGGCCAAACTTCTCCACTGTCTCAGAACTCAAATTGGTTCCTACACCTCAGGCCCAAAGCCTTACAACTCAGCTTTATCCCAAAGCCTACACTCAGCCAATCAAGGCCTACACTCAGCCAACCAAGGCCTACACTCAGCCAACAAGGCCTACACTCAGAGATCTCTATCTCCTACACTCAGGCTAACAAGCCCTACCCTCAGCCTTTATAAATACAGGCTTACAATTCACTCAGATCCAATGGATCCTACAAGTTAAAAATATAATACAAATACTAACTCTACAACTCAAAATTAAAGGAGGGGAGTTGAGAGATTCTTGATGAGTTCTTGGAAGAACTCAGCTGGATTCACCCTGACTTAGCTTTCTTCAAAGCTTCTTGAGTAGAACTGAATAAGACTGAACCTCTGCAGTTGTTCCTTGACCTCTGCCACTTAAGATCCAGACTGAATCTGAATCCTTCTTCTCAGCCTAGTTCCAAAGGCTGATTTCTTGGATGGAGCCCTCTCTCTCCAACTTCTTAGATCTGCACTTGAACTGCTAGATCTTCTTGCGTTGATTCTCTTTGTACCACTATAATTACTTCAACAATAATCTGATCAACAACTTCAACAACTTTGAACTACTTTCAACAACAGTTTCTGTAAACTGTAGGTGCCTATTTATAGGCTTTCTTCATGGTAACCGGCTGGACCGGTCCATAACTGATTTCTGATATCTCTGATAGGTGCTGTAGACCGGCTGGAACGGCAGCTGTCAAATCATCCAGTCACTTCTTGAAAATCTCTAACTGTCTGTAAGTGTCGAGACTTTCTGTCTTTAAGTGTCGACACTTGTAGTCCAAGTGTCGACACATGTTGTGTAAGTGTCGACACAAGTCTACAAGGTGTCGACACAACTCCTTGTATGTCTCGACACAGATTCTTCTGCATGTGTCGACACTGAAATTGAGTGTCGACACAAGTACTTGTTCTTCTAGCTTTTGCTGAATTCTTCTATGTGTCGACACATCTCCTTTATGTCGACACATCTTCTTGTGTTGAATCTGTCAAGTATCGACACTGCTTCTTGGTGTCGACACATAGTCTTCTATGTTGAATCTTGCTGAGTGTCGACACAGCTCCTTGTGTAGACACACCTTCTTGTTGTTGAGACTTCAGCTGAGTGTCGACACATTCCTTTAGTATCGACACTTGTACTTAGAATATTTTGGAAATAATTCTATTCTTTGCTAAGTGTCGACACAGCTCCATGTGTCGACACTTTCTTCCAGTGTTGAGTCTTCAGCTGTGTGTCGACATATTGTTCCGGGTGTCGACACATACTTCAAATGTTGACTCTTTTGTTGAGTGTCGACACATTGTGTTGAGTGTCGACACTTGTACTTAGACTCTGCAGACTTTTGCTGAGTGTCGACACAGCTCCAAGTGTCGACACTTTCTGGTGTAGACACAGCTTCACTGGGTGTCATCACAGCTCCTTGTGTCGACACTTTCTGTCTGTACTTTTCTTCACTGAGTGTCGACACAGCTCCAAGTGTCGACACTATCTGTCTGGTGTCGACTCTGCATCCTAGGTGTCGACACAATGACTCCAAGTGTCGACACTGCTTGTCTGGATGTCGACACAAGTCTTCTTAAGTGTCGACACTTTCCCTCTGGGTGTCGACACATGGACTTAGAAACTTTTTTCTTCAGTCCAGTGATTTCTTAACCTGCACAAGTAACTCAAACATACATCAAATACATTATGATGTATATCATTGAGTTGGGTGAGGCTTCTTCAAATCAGGTACATTTCACCAATGTACCCAACAGGTTGGTCTGCATTTAGTAAAACTGCAGAATTTAATTTGGAATATGAATTTGGGCACATGAGTTGGGGTTAGATGTTTGTTGGTTGGATAATTAAAATGAGTTCACCTTTGGAAGATAGGATGAGTAGGGTGTTGGATTGGCTAGTGTTAGGTGGTGCTAGGGATCGACGGAAGATCGCCTTTTTAGTTGGGAGGAAGTG
Organism: Platanthera guangdongensis; assembly: GCA_039583875.1. Taxonomy (NCBI): domain Eukaryota; kingdom Viridiplantae; phylum Streptophyta; class Magnoliopsida; order Asparagales; family Orchidaceae; genus Platanthera; species Platanthera guangdongensis. Next base: position 59,145,464 of record CM077160.1, on the reverse strand, counting down.
TCAAATACTCTAGGGTTAGATCCAGTACAACAAGTAAGGGTTTGAAAAATCTGATAGCACCCAATAATAGTAAGTGCCTTGCGAAAGAGAGCATTGGGCTTAATCCCATCGTAGTTCCTCGTGCCTTCGAGAGCCCTTTACGGGGAATACCTTGGGCAGTCCTGGGCTAACCTAAACGGTAAGAATAAAACATTTCAAGAGCAACTAGTATGACTAGGGTTACACATTCACACACCCCGGTAGCTCGGGAGGTTGTTTAGGTTGTTTTGATTTCCATCTGGATGGTTCGTTTGGAAGGTAGATGCACGGACGGATATTCCGGGGAGCCAGTGGCTCAAAAAGGTTTTGGATACAAAATAAGGTGGTGGGTTTTCGGTATCGGACGGTCGTTCACACCGACGTCAATACGTTGACTCGGCGGTGTGGGACACTTAGCCAAAGAAAGTCTTGTGGATATGGCCAGTATTAGTACGCAGATACTCTAGGTTTTGTTCATCTAGGGGCGTACGGGAGGGCTAGGCCTGGTAGTGTGGATACCCGGCTAGGAGTGGGGGGCCCGACCCACTGTCTCCGTTTGCCACTACAGAGGTTCCTGGGAGGGAAGCTAGCTGCACAAATAGGGGGGAAGTAAAGGTCTGTGCGCATAGAGTCGTGTGCGTGAGTTGCACTTGCATGATCATGGAATAGCATATCGCTACACTCATACTTGCATACAACCGATACCCCAACGTATAAATTGGTATGAGACTTTTTATACGATGGGAGCCTTGCAGAAAACCCCTTAACTTATAAGTTTGTATGGACATTCATATAAGTTAAGTTTACTTACTTCTTACCTTGTCTTTCTTACATATGCTGCTTACTCTACTTGCTTATCTTATTGCATACTATTATAGAACTGCTAGCTTGTACCTTTCTTTCATAGCTGTTTATACAATATAAATAACTGCTAGACTAGTACCATTGTCACCTGCTTGTTCCACTCTGCTATGTTGTCCTCCGCTTTCAACCTCCTCACACGGTGCCTAGGAGTCGCGGGGGTGAGGCGAGGACGATAGTGGCTTAGTCTTTATGACTAACGGTAGGTGAACCATATCATTTTAGGGGATCATGGAGCCCAGCATAGAGGAGCAGCCCCGGAGGATGGCACGCTTGAAGACGGGACTGTCTAGTATCGGAGTTCAGACTGTTGGGACAGTGGGTCTTGATCGTCAGTAGTTATTATAGATTTGCTTCCGCGATGAGTGATTTGTAGTGAGGATTATGATGTATCGGGCAGAAGCCCTCCTTTTGTACTCTGGTTGTTATTATTATGGGCTCTCCCTTCGTGGAGATTTATTTAAATACATGTGATTCTGGTGGACTTATTGAGTTTCATTCTTACTCTTATAGTTTTGCTATGTTTTCTGTGATCGAAAGGGCCTGCAGAATCAACATTTTGTAGTGGCGGCTTTCCCGAGAGTCGGGGCCACCGCAAAATGGCGGTTCTGGGCATAAGACCCCGGGGTTGAAAAAGAAAAAAAAGATGTCTTACAAGTGGTATCAGAGCAAAACTCGATCGAAAGATAAGTAGTCCACAAAAAAAAACCTTAGGCAACCCCCGTGCTAGCTTAGTTTGCGGACAAACTAGCAGCGGAAGCAGTGGTGTGCCCATAAGGGGAATCACATGTAAAGTCCACCTGTTCATTAATTCCACTTGTTCATCAGCTAGCAATTGGAATTATTTTTTGTAGCCTGCGGCAAACCCTGCCCCCAGTAGGGAGCACCTCCGGCTGCGAAAGTCCCATCTTATAATTCTCTAGTCAATCAGTTAGACTCAACTCACTAGGAGACATGACTAACCACGATAACTTATAATATGCCTTAGTTTGCAATAGACCTTGGGTATGAACTTGGTTAAGATAAGGAGATACCTAAAGAGAATAAAGGAGGAGTATAACACGAGAATGGCTACCTAAGCCATAAACTCAGGTGGCTCTACGGTCCCTATCAAGTATTACTCAAACCGGTAGGACTGCTTTAAGGAGAATTGAAATCAATAATCCATTAGCAGAATGGTAGATGACACATAGTCTTAACCCTCATACTAGTAACAAGATTACCTGGAGACAACCACAACGACAAACACCGAAGGTCGGATAGGAATTCAAGTTCGGAAGAGACCCAGTTGGGATTGGGAACATTTTGACCCGAATAAGGTTGTCGTAAATATGACTCGGAGGGTTTAAAGTATGGAGTATATCAATAGATTCAGGTTGGAACCCCAAGTCAAAGATTGATGCCCTAGGTATTATACACCCAGCTAGGATGGATATAACATGGTAATATAAAAGATACTTAGCCCAAGGTAGGTAGAGGCTTATCTTTTATTTATTGGGGGCTTATCTTTTGTTTATTTGGGGTTTGTCTTTTGTTTATTGGGCAAATTAGTTATTGACTTGGGTTTCCCTTAGACCTCATCTAGAAAAGTTTGCGTCGTAAATACAGTGAAATGGATGTAAACCGTATTCGGTGCTACTCGGGCATATTCGTAGGGATAAGAATCTGATTGTGAAGTGGAGATTTATATAGTCGTTGTCTACCCATACAAATGAGAAATTTAATCATCGGAAGTTTGGTGTATCTCGGAACGTGTATCTCCCTGGAGTGAAGAAGGGCGTCATGGATTTTGTGATGCATAGTGAGGTCCGTCGCCCGATGATTGTTAAGTGCAAGAACTTTTGGGGAACTATTACAGTCACTGCCTGAGTTAGAGTGGAAGTTTGAGGATATAATTAGGGATTTTCATACACATGATTCCTCATCCGCACTCCGGGCATAATTATAATTGGAACATCAATGATAGACTGGCCGAGATATCTAGGGTCACCCTGACCCGAAAGAAAACTCCCGTGGGTGTTTCATAAGTTTTGTGAGTAGTTTCTCGTTATCATGGTGTGCTCAAGATGCTCGTGTCAAATCAGGATGGATAGTGTACGTCCAAGGAGAGAAGATCAGTCCAGGCTTATCTGGGCTCTCGGTCAACATTCACACAGCTCTCCACCCTCGTATGTAGGTGCAGGATTCCACTATCATGGATCTAAAATGAGGATCCAAAGGCACTCAGCTCGGAATATGTGGAGAACACAGATACCCAAGTTTCACTGTTTTGAGATTGGATGTTGGAGGCCTAGGGCAGACTGGCCAAATATTACGATGCGCGACATTGCCAAGTAGACTTTCAGGATGGAGACTGTGTATTCCTTATGATACGTCTGGTACATGAAGTCTCGCGGGTAGGCGGGCGGAAGAAGCTCAGTCTAAGGAATATGGGGCGTTACAGGATCGTGGAGCGGATCGGCCCATTAGCTTACATACTAGAGCTATCGCCGGAGTTAGCAGTTTTGCACGACGTCTTCCACATCTGCTCTCTTAGGAAGGCTCTACTACGACCGAAATAGTAGGTTCTTGGTATAGATGGCTCGACATCTTTTGATCAATCAGTTTACTGTAAGCCAGTCAGGATAGATGATATAACAGTGAGGGTCTTGCGAAGCAAGAAGGTCCCGCTGGTCAAGGTCTTGTAGAGGAACCATGGGCAGGAGGAGAATACTTGGGAGCCACCGGATCTGATGCCGCAGAGGTACCCAGATCTCTCCGGGTAAAGTATACGTTCAACTTCCTACGGGATGTTACATTCAGTTACTCTCAGTAGAAACCCCGCAGCCTAACCTGAATTTCGAGCACAAAATTTTTATTTTTGTTTATTGGGATTTGTAACATCCCATTTCCAAGTAGACCCCTAAGAGTGGTTTTGTCATGACTAGGTCATGACAAAACCCTAGGAAGCCCAAGAAGACCAAGTGAGCTTAGGCATGAAGTTGGAAATCACAATGGTGTACAAATAGTAGAATTCTAAATAATAGTTTAGGATGACCATAGGTCTTCACCATGACTCCATGACCCCACCACAACATCCATAACCCATTTGGGGGTCCATTAGAGCCATAAGGATCCATTGGGGTCAATCCAAGAGTCTATGTTGACCAAAGTCAACTCTAGCCCTAATTTGGTCAAAGTACCCTTCCTAAGGGTAGGTGACCTCCAAAGTGCTAAGACAACCCTACCCAACCCTTCCTAGATCTTAGGGGAAGTTAATGGGTCACCAAAGACCCATTGGGGTCAACCAAAGAGTCTAAGTTGACCCAAGTCAACCCTAGATCTAAAGTGGCAAAGTGCCCTTATTAAGGGTCAAGTGGCCTACAAGGTGTCAAACCAACCCTAACCAAGTCTCCCTAGACCTTAGGGGAGGCCAATGGCTCACCAAGGACCCATTGGGGTAGACCCAAATGGTCAAATTGACCAAAGTCAACTTAACCCTAAAATAGGTCAAACTAGCCTAAATGACCTAACGAAGCCCAAGCCACTTGGGCTAAGCCCAACTTGAGTGTCCCATTAACTTTAGGAGGCTGATATTTATGTGGGATGCCACCTAAATTTCGGAGGGGATGACTAGGAGAGAGAAAATGGGAGTTTTTTCCTTAATGGAGGAGAGAGAAAGAGGAAAAGAGAGAGAGAGAGAGAGGAGTTATGGAGGGAGGCCATGGGCCACTCCATTCATCTCTCCATTGTCCACATTCATCTCCCTTGCCTCTTGTCATGATGATTCTATCAATTCCAGCCAGCCAACACAAATGGGGGGAGCCCAACCACCATGGCCAACCAACCCTTCACCTCCCCTCCCATGAAAAATATAAATCCCCCTATGCAGCCCCCATTTCAATTTCTGACCTTCCCATCACCTTCAAAACGTCCTTGGTATTCAAAATAACATATTGGATCAATGGTTTTGGTGGAGGATCGAGGAATCGGGCAAGCTCGCTGGAGATGAAAAACGCCATGGCCGACCACCGCCGCTGCCGTCATCGAACCCGAAACAAGATCCGCTTCTCCTCCTCTCCCCTTGTGCTAGTATCTTAGATAAAATTAGGCTGAGAAATAGGGCTCAAACGAGCCGATCCGATGAGAAAAAAATGAAGTTTTCCGAATACTCATGGTGGGGGGTTCGCCGGAAACCACCACCTCCGGCGGCAAAACCACCGCCGGACGATAGCCACCACCTCGACGGAGATGGTGGCGGCGGTGGCTGGCCAGGGACGTGGCCGGGTGGCCGGCGTTTGGCTTGGGAAAAGCTATAGGCGTTTCATTTTTTTAGGTTGCTGTTCGGGTTCATGGAAGAAGATGAACAGTGTTCTTATATAAATGTTAATTAAGATTTTACATTTTAACCCTTTACTGTGCCCCCTTTAAATTAAATCACTGAAACCTTTAGGGGCTAAACATTAAAAAGTGGCCAACATGAAAATTGTAGCCTTTGAAGTCTACTTTAATTTAAAATTGATTTCAACCCATTTAGGTAAGTGGTTTGACCAAAACACTCAAAATAGTGCAACATATACATAGGCTTGACTAGAGACTAAATTGAGTGCCCCCATCAATCCAGCCATCCAAATGACTCTTCTTCTGTCGGATAGGACGGGCGTCGGCTTCGAGGTTGAGGAGATGGAAAGCTATATCCGCATAAATCCCCGACATGTAAGTTGCGCTCCATGTAATGATGTTGATGTTCTTCTGGATGCACTCCAGCATCCTCCACTGGTCTTTCGAGCTCAGACCCCCGCTGATCCGCACCTTCTCCACCCTTCCACCCTGGGTGAGAACGTCCATATCCACCATCTCTTTTGCTGCCTCCAGCTGGGACTGGTCTTCCCACTCGTACATGGCCCCCTCACCTGGGGCAAGAACTTCCTCCTCAGATTCCTCCAAGGCCATCACCTCGGCCTGCTCCTCAAACACTTCCTCCGCCACCTCACGGGCGCGGACCTCTTCCTCCTCCACCTCCATCACCTCAGCTTCTCTCGTGGCCTCCTGGTCAGCAACTACTCCATCCTCGTCTCCATATCCTTATCCCTCCTTGCCATGATATGGAGTTGACCGCGATCACATAGCACACCTTTACCACCTTGGGGTCTCCCCTGACCCAGACCTAGATGCCCTCAGCATTGAACTTGAGGAATTGGTGGAACGTGGAGGGCATGCAATGAAAAGAGCTGATGAGGGGCCATATGAATATGGTGTTGTTGCTGTTGGGAGCATCCACGATTACGAACTTGCAGTTTCAGGACTGGCCCCCCGAGGTAACATGGGCCCCACTCCTCCTTCTACCTCCTTCATCTCCCAGGAGAATCTGAAAAGAGGACTATCTGAGGACAACACTCTCCTGACCTCAAACTTCATGTCGTCGAATGCCTTCTTAAAGACGACATTGACGGAACTCTTGTAGTCTATGAGGATCTAGGAGACGGAGAAGTTCTCGATGTAAGCCTGAAGAACTAGCGCCTCACAGAATGAATCCTCATGGTCCAGCATGTCCTTCCAGAAGAAGGTAATCATCTCCTTTGGGGACCTAGTTTGGGACGTGGAGGCAACGATCCAACGGTACATGGTGTGGAGACTCACCTTGCGGGCGGCCTCGACTCCCACCCTCCATAGATTACTCTGATCCCTCCTAAGCCTCCTACATCGTCCCGGTCTTTGCACCTGTCCTCCTCTACCCCCGGCTGGACTTCCACTATCCACACATCTTTGCAACATTGCTATTGTTGTTAGGCTTTCCCCCTTTCTCCCCTTATTTCCAGGAACTCTGGGCAGGTATTCGTCGCGTGCCAAGTAGGGCAGCTCCACTCTATCTTATGAGGCCCTCAACCTCCTCCCCAGAGCTATCACCATAGCCTATTGTTGATCGTGGAGGGGGGCCTCTGGCTCTGCCTCCAACATATGGGGTTGAATTGACCTTGCCCCCATTAGCAGTTGTCTCCTCTGTGGAAACTTCTCCTCAGGCCCTGATCATGCCAATCTAGCAGCCTCCAACCTAGCTGATTATTCGGCTCCTAGCAGCCCCACCTCTGCTACTACTGCTGCTTCCACTGCATGTACTTTATCATCCTAGCCTCCTACCCCTTTCCACCTCCAAGCTCCTTCTCCTGATTTGCAGCCTGAAAGAATTGGTTTTCAAGATATCCTAAACACCTAGAGGGGGGTGAATAGGTTCAATTCTTTTTCCTTAAGGCTATACTATTTTTACTGTTATATCACTTACTCAGCAATTTATACAGCACAGTATATAAAAGAAATCACAGCTAATCACAGAGTGCACACAGATTTATAGTGGTTTCCCAAGTGATGGGTACACCCACTTTCCACCTTCGCCTATCTAGCAGTATACGAGATTCGGCCCAACTTCCTTCTTTCTTCCTCAGATCCTCAGATCTTACAACTCAGAACCCAGAATGTTTCCTACAACTCAGACTTCAGCAAGTCCTACAGCTCAGATCCTCTCAGAGAATCCTACCTCAGAGTGAGTCCATACTCCTACAACTCAGGCAATCAAGCCCTACCTCAGCCTCTTTCACTAGGCCTACAAATCAGGAAATCAAGCCCTACCTCAGAATCTTCTACAAGGCCTACAACTCACGCAATCAAGTCATACCTCAGCCTCTTCCACAAGGCCTACAACTCAGGCAATCAAGCCATACCTCAGCCTCTTCCACAAGGCCTACAACTCAGAGAGAAAACTCTCCTACCTCAGGCACTCAGCCCTATGTCAGCCTTTATAGATTTAGGCTTACAACTCTGAGAGATAACACTCCTACACTCAAGCACTCAGCCTACCTCAGCCTTCATAAATATAGGCTTACAACTCAGAGAGATTACTCTCCTACACTCAGATCTTTTTAAGATCCTATAGAGAAATTGATTATAACAAGAGTAAATCCTTCACCTAGGTAGAAAGAGAATGGGTAGATGGTTTCTTGGTCAGTTCTTGATAGATCTAACAACTTTAGAATCAACCTATCTTAGCTTCTTCAAAGCTTCTTGAATCTAAAAAAAGTAAGGTTGATCTTCTTGAAGTTGGAGATGATCCTCAATCCAGCTTCCTTCTTTTATTCAGAATTTAATCTGAATTCTTCTTGCAGACTTGTTCAGGATCTGCCCTTGTTGATTTCTGGATGAAGACTTCTCTTATTCTTCTTAGTTCTTCATTGTTGTTCTTTGATGATAGAACATGTCTTTATATAGACTCCATCTGAGGTTACCGGTTGCTCTGGTTCCTAACGACCTTCTAACAGCTCTGACAGATACAACAACATTGTCAGTTATTATAGCTGTCAAGTCTCCAGTAACTTCATTGTACTTTGACTCAACAGCAAAGTGTCGAGACAATACTTCAAATGTGTCGACACAAATAGACCATGTGTCGACACAAATATTGATGATGTCGACACAGCTTTCACAATGTCGACACAGCTTCTCTTTAACTTCATGACAAGGTTTCAGTGGAATGTGTCTACACAAGTCCCGTATGTCGACACAATAACTCATAGTCTCGACAAAGTTGTTGTCGACAGAATTCTGGTGTGTGTCGACACAAGTCCTGTGTGCCGACATAGTTATTATCGATAGAATTCTAAAATGTGTCAACATAAGTCCTGTGTGTTGACACAGTTGTTGTCGACAGATTTTCTGTGTGTTGACACAAGTCCTGTATGTCGACAAAATCTGGCTCCTGGTGTCGGCACAGTTGTTGTCGACAGATTTTCTATGTGTCGACATAAGTCCTGTGTGTCGACAGAATCTGGCCCCTGGTGTCGACACAGCCTTTCCCAAGTGTCGACACAATTCTTCTCAAGTGTCGACACAGCCTTTCCCAAGTGTCGACACTTGTACTTAGAAATATTTTTCTGCATTTCCTTAACCTGAACAATGAAACTCAAAACACCATCAAATACACATTGATGTATATCATTGAGTTAGGTGAGGCTTCTCCAAATCTGGTACACATGTTCCAATATACCCAACAATCTCCCTCTATTTGGAGAAGTCATAACCCATAGTCAATGATATACATCACGTATAATAAAATCAAGATTATGATGTAAGCATTTATTTCAAGGAGAAGAGTAACCAAAAACAATCATTGCATCTAACAATATTATCATAGAATATGTTATAACACAATGAACATGCATCATAAGATTCTAAGTATTTAATATCAAATTAAGACAAAACCAAGGAATTTTATTAATGTGTTCAGAATAACAATGATTTAGTCCAAAAAAATTTACATTAACCAAAACCTAGACCATCTAATTCTAGGATTGATCATGTTCCTTGATAAATATTCCTTTTCCAGACTGAACTTTAACTTGTACAGTAGCTTCAGTGTCTTCAGCTGGCTTCTTATTTCTTCTTGAGCTCTTCAGCCTTGACCTTTTGCCTTTCAAAATAAGGATAAGGCTTTGGAAAGTACTTGCTAGGCTCCACAGAGGTAGCAGGTATCTTCCCACCTTTGATGTCTCTTCTAAACAGATAAATGGCATCTTGCCATTTTTGATACTTGCTCCATTCTTGTTCAGAGTACCACTTGCCTCTATTATGCATGTTGTCTTTGACAGCTTGCTAGGCAACTTCATCTTTCAAAATTCGGCTTCAATTCAGCCTGCTCTCTAAACCTTTTCTTAGAAAGTTGAGCTTCAGACATCTCAACCTTCTCAATAACCACATTCTGAACCTCCTGTAGAGGACTGTACATTTGTTGTTCTACAGATTGAATTCCTTCAAAATCAGCAGTTATCATCATCACACAGAGGTGGATAACCAAGAGTTGCTCTGATAGCATTAGTTATCCATTTAGCATGTTCAGAGCATGCATTGACTAACACACTCTCCCCCTTTATAATTTCTCTTTCAATATGGTCTCTGAGATCATCTTTTTAAAATCTAACTTGATTAGCTAGGTAATTAGTGCCTTCCTTATAGAATGATCTGAATAATTCTCTCCCCCTTTATGGCTTTCATCTACATAATTCTCAAGAGCAGCTTTTTGTTCATCCAACTTTACTTGTAGTTGCACCAGAAGTGAACTGAAGTCTACTGCTGGAGCTAGAGTTTGTGGAATAGCATGCAAGGCTTTCTTATAGCCAGAGCTTCTCTTCCTTAACTCTATAAGCTTTCTCTTCTTTGCCCTAGAGGCTTCTTTATCTTTTGAGGACTCAGAAGAGCTTGCTATGTCCACTGTATCTTTTGGACTAGATGCTATAATGGGCATCTCCTTCTCAGTCCTTAGCAGCTCCCACTCAGTTCTTGCATCTAATAAATCAGGAAAAAGTTCTTCTAAAGTAACTTCTTGTTCCATTTGTACTGGAGGTATAACTGTCTCTTTATCAAAAGGTTCTCCTTCAAATTCCAAAGTTTATTCCCTGGTAATGACATCCTCACGAACATTGTCTTGGTTAATCTCAAGTATAGATTGTGTAGCTGCTTCACTGTCCAGTGCAGCTGTGTGGACAGGTTGCCGTTGCTCATGAGCTCCCCTTGAGGGTAATGCCTCTTGTTGAGCTGAAACTAGAGAAAGCTCATTGTCTCCCCCTTGATTAAGCTCTTCCTGGACTTGAGCCAATTGGATGTTGATAGCAGGAATCTGCTCCCCCTGCATCTGACTATCAGTCTCAGTTTCTTGAGCAGGAGATTTGTTAGTCCTTTCAACTCCTTCTTCATCTGAGCTGAAAACAACCATTTCTTCAGAATCACTGGAAGATTCAGTGGTCTTAGAATCTATTTTCTTCTTTTTCTGAATCTGCTATGATTGTTTCTGAGGGGTAGAAACATCTTTGGTCAGAACTCTATCTCATCTTGATAGTATTCTCAAATCTATATTCTCAGCAAGATATAAACTCAAGATTCTACCCAGATTGGGTTTTACTTCCACCTATTTATAGACAGGATCTTAGCCTGCTCCCCCTGCATTCTTTATAGTAGACAGGGTTTTACTTACACCTATTTATATGTTTCTAATCAAAGAAGGTCAAAAGGCGGGTAGAAATACTCTTATTGTGTCGACACAGTTGGAATTTTGTCGAAACAAACTACTAAAGTCTCGACAGAGAATTGCTATTCTTTGTGTCGACACCAATTGCAATGTGTCGACATAAATAATGTTAAGTGCTTACACTAATCTCTACGTGTTGACATAGACGATTGTATGTGTCGACACCAACATTTAAGTGTCAGGATAGCTATGTGTCGACACCAAATTCTGAGTGTCGACACAATCTTCTGGATGTGTCGACATAATTTTTCTTATGTATCGACACCATCTACTAAGTGTCGACACCTTTGTCTTTATGTGTCGACACACATTTACTTAGTCAAATTTGTCATTCTTATTCTAAGTTCAGTATGCCTAATTCAATTTTAAAATAATTGAATTTAGTTTCATCCAGTGGTTTGGTGAACATGTCAGCAATTTGAAAATTAGTATTGACAAATTATAAACTTATATCTTCTTTTTCAACATGATGACTAAGGAAATGAAATCTTATTTATATATTCTTATTTCTGCTATGAGAAACAGGATTTCTAGCAATAGAAATGGTACTAGTAGAATCACAAAATAATGGAGTTCTACTTACCTGGATTCCATAATCTTCAAGTTGGTGTTGAATCCAGAATAGCTGAGCACAGGACTGTGTTCATGTTTATTGCTTCTGGTTTGAAAACCATGCCTAGGATCTCCAATAATTTGGTGTGCTGGATGATCCTTTAGATGTCTTGTTACTGGAGGCAATCTATCTACACCTTGATTTTCTCTAATCTCCTCAACATGTTGTACTTCATTTTCTTCATCATCAGCTTGTGGGTCTTGTACTCCCCCTGGACAACATCCATCATTTTCTTCATCCTGCCTTGCAGGTTGGTCTTCACTAATGGTTTTCTTGTCCATCTATTCCTTCAGACCTGTAGAGCTACAAGAAATACTAGACAGCTCACAGTTTATTAGTTTAGTTTCATCAAAAACTACATGTATAGACTCTTCTACAACTTGAGTAGTCAAGTTGTAGACTCTGTATGCCCTACTTTTGTTGCTGTACCCAATAAATATCTCTTCTTGGGATTTGGCAGCAAACTTAGTTAAATAGTGCTTGCCATTATTAAAAACAAAACACTTGCTGCCAAAGATCCTAAAATAGGATATGTTTGATTTTTTGCCTTTCATAATCTCATAGGGTGTCTTTTTGGGGCTTTTAGTGTTGGATGCTCTATTGAGAACATAACATGTAGTGTTTACTGCCTCAGCCCAGAAATATTCTAGGAGAGAAGTGTCACTTAGTACTGTTCTACCAGCCTCAATAAGAGTCCTATTTGTTCTTTCAGCAATACTACTCTGCTGAGGAGTTCTTGGTGAGGAGAACTCTTGATGAATGCTAGTTTTTCACAAAATCTTGTCATGCATTCAGACTGAAATTAGGTCCCATGGTCACTTCTGATTTTGACCACTGAACTATTAAGTTCATTCTTAATTTGCCTAACAAAATTGTGGAAGACAGTAGGGGTTTCAGATTTCTGCCTCAGGAAGAAAACCCAAGTAAATCTAGAATAGTCATCCACAACCACAAGTGTATAGACTTTCCTACCTATACTATGAACTTGCATAGGACCAAATAGATCCATATGCAGGAGGTACAAACACCTCACATAATCTTTGGTATCATGTCCATGAAAAGAGGTCTTGTCTATTTGCCCTTTTGGCAAGCTGAACATACACCCTCTTTTATCCACTTGAACTAAGGATCATTCATCACTAACTCCATGATTTAGAGTTGGCCTATAGTCTTATAGTTAAGGTGAGCTAGCCTCTTATGCCATTTGACACAATGAGATGCTTTCTCATCAGCAACTAAACATATAGGAGAGTTCTTATTCTCACAATCAAAACTAAGACAATAAACATTTCCTTTTCTATAACCTGACAAGATGACCTCTTGATCACTAGTCCTTCTAATATGACACTCATTCTTAATAAAAGAAGTGTCATAACCAAGATCCCTCAGTTGTCTTATGCTTATTAGGTTGTATTTCAAACCTTTCATATAAGCCACTTTGGTGATAGTAATTGAGCTATTGGAAATGTTACCAAACCCTTTGATGATCCCCTTTCAGATCCACCAAAGATCACTTTGCGTCCATTCTCTATGGGAGAGTAGTCCTTCAGCATCCTTCTTTTTCCAGTCATGTGCATGGAACATCCACTGTCCAAGTACCATATTGGGGTATGGCCACTTGGACTCACCTGTATCAAATAAAATTACTTAACCTTAGAAGCCCAATAAGTATTGGGTTCTAGGTTAAGGTTAATCTGAAATTTGACATATTTCCTTGCTGTCTTTCTGACAGGTAAGTTGGCATTCTTCCTGACAGTAGTGTTGTGCCAACAAACTAGGGCATAATGTCCCACATTGCCACAACACCAGCACTCATATCTATTGTATCTTTTCTTAGATACAGGCTTAACAACATTGCTGTCAGCAGACTTTAAAACTGTAGGTACAGTAGTCCTTTTCTTAAGTGTTGTGTCTGATGCATCAAACATTAATGATTCCTGATGATCATAATGTGTTTGTACATGGGCTGCCCTATTGGCAATTACACCCTTGTCATTCATATTACCAGGCTTACTATGACCATGTGTAATGTCATGGTTATACTTGTTAGTGGGCTGCATCACTTTCCTGAAAGCAATAGGGGGTTTGAAGGCTAGTGGCCGAACTGGGGCTTTGCCTTTTCTTTTGGAATTAGCTGCCCTAGTTCTTCCCTTGAAACCTAATCCTGTCTTACCCTTTTGGAGAATGAAGTCATCAATTAAGGGTAAGACTGACTTTGGCTTTGAGAACTTAGCCACAAGTTCCTTATCTCTTTGAACTCTGACTTCCAGACTCTTGATTTGATCATTTTTGAATGTAATTGTACCCATCTGAATAACAGTTATATTTTTCAGTTTGGCAACTTCATTTATTTTTAGATCCGACATCTTTTCTGACTCTGATGCAGCTAATTTAAGAGATGTAATTTCTTTAGCCTATTCCTTGTTAAGGATTCTGCTTCTCCTAATAGCTTGAAACAAATCACCATACTCATCAATTAGTTGATGAACATCCCCTTCAGATTCAGAACCATCCCCATCTCTTGATATTGATGCTTCTGATTCTGTCCCAGTATAATAATCAAAAACTGTAGATAGATTGTTTACCTTACTTGGACCAGGCTGATCCTGGCATTGAAGTTCCTCAGTCAAAGCCATCAGCCCTTTGCAATGATGATCTTCAACCCCATTTATTGAGTCCAGCATTTGCCATAACTCAGATTCTTCTGAATCCTCTTCAGTAGTAAACAATCCTATATAAGCTTCAGCTTCTGTCTCTTCTCCTGAATCTGATGATGAGGAATCAGTTTAGCTTTTCTGCTTCTTTGTAACCAAGGATCTCTCCTTCTTGCCCTTATTTTGCTTCTTCTTTTTATCTTTAGATTCCTTTTTTATCAGGATAATCAGCTATGACATGCTCTGGCCTGTTGTAGCAATAACAAACAATTTTAGAAGAAATTTGTTTACTGGGAGTAGAGCCATACCTGTCATCCTCAGATGCTTTCTTCTTCTTGCAATAATCATCCTTGGAGTATGTTGAAGATGGCTTTGTTCTCCATTTCTTCTTCTTCATGAACCTTTGAAACTGCCTTGTGATGGCAGCAAAGTCTTCATCAGAGTTATGACTGTTTGAAGTGTTGATGTCAGTGTTTTCTGATTCAACTTCAGCCATTCTCCTGGGAGGAGAAGGTGACTTTATCCTGCCCTTTCTTGTAGCTTTATCCTTAAAGGCAACTGACTTTTCTCCGTAGTCAGACTTATTGCTTTTTTCCTCCTCCTTTCTAGCAGTGAGCTGCATCTCATAAGATAACATTTTTCCAAATAAGGTTGGTGGAGGTGTATCTGCAAGCTTGGCTACCTCTCTGATGTCACATATTTTAGTATCCTAACCCTTGGTTAGGGACCTGAGAAACTTGTCATTTAAATCATAAGTGCTAAAGACTCTTCCATAGGACATTAGCTCATTAACAATTCCGAAGAATTTCTTATTGCATTCAGCTATGCTATCTGTCTTAGCTTGTCTAAAGCTTTCATATTCTTTATTTAGCATGGACTTCCTATCCTCTCTCACTTATTCTGTTCCCTCCATATAGACAATTAAAGTGTCCCACATCTCCTTGGAGGTTTTGCAATGAACCAGATTATGGAATGTAGAGTCATCTATGGCACTCACAATTATATTCTATGGCACTCATAATTATATTCTGTGCCCTCTTGTCTAAGGTTGCTAGAATGATCTCTTCCTCAGTCATTTCTGCATAACTTTTAGGAGTCTTGAGATTAACATCAAGAACTGATATGTTCATAGGAACAAATGGTCCTTTTAGATCTATGATATAAATTCTTGGATCAGATACTTCCATGAACAATCTGACCCTCTCTTTCCATATGCCAAAATTTTCTTTCCTATAGATAGGAAGCTTCATGGATCCAAGTTCCTTCTGATTCTCACCTGAACCCATTTTGTCTAACAGGCGGCTGCCCTTTAGATCAACTCAGACTGTTAAGTCTATTCTTGAGTAACCTGACTCTGATACCACTTGAAATAATTGGTTTTCAGGATATCCTAAACACCTAGAAGGGGGGAGGGGGTGAATAGGTTCAATTCTTTTTTTCTTTAAGGCAGATACTATTTTTACTGTTAGATCACTTATTCAGCAATTTACACAACACAATATATAAAAGAAATCACAGCCAATCATAGAGTGCACACAGATTTATAGTGGTTCCCTAAGTGATGGGTACATCCACTTTCCCCCTTCGCCTATCTTATAGTATACTAGATTCAGCCCAACTTCCTTCTTTCTTCCTCAGATCCTCAGATATTACAACTTAGAACCCAGAATGGTTCCTACAACTCAGACTTCAGCAAGTCCTATAGCTCAGATCCTCTCAGAGAATCCTACCTCTGAGTGAGTCCACACTCCTACAACTCAGGCAATCAAGCCCTACCTCAGCCTCTTTCAACAGGCCTAGAACTCAAGCAATCAAGCCCTACCTCAGCCTCTTCCACAAGGCCTACAACTTAGGAAATCAAGCCCTACCTCAGCCTCTTCCACAATTCCTACAACTAAAACAATCAAGCCCTACCTCAGCCTCTTCCACAAGGCCTATAACTCAGAAAGAAAACTCTCCTACCTCAGGCACTCAGCCCTACCTCATCCTTTATAAATTTAGGCTTACAACTCAGAGAGTTAACCCTCCTACACTCAGGCACTCAACCCTACCTCAGCCTTTATAAATATAGGATTACAACTCAAAGAGATTACTCTCCTACACTTAGATCTTTTTAAGATCCTATAGAGAAATTGATTATAACAAGAGTAAATCCTTCACCCATATAGAAAGAGAATGGGTAGAAGGTTTCTTGGTCAGTTCTTGATAGATCTGACAACTTTAGAATCAACCTGTCTTAGCTTCTTCAAAGCTTCTTGAATCTGAACAAAGTAAGGTTAATCTTCTTGAAGTTGGAGATGATACTCAATCCAGCTTCCTTCTTCTATTCAGAATTTAATCTGAATTCTTCTTGCAGACTTGTTCAGGATCTGCCCTTGTTGATTTCTAGATGAAGACTTCTATTCTTCTTCTTAGTTCTTCATTGTTGTTCTTTGATGATAGACATGTCTTTATATAGGCTCCATCCGAGGTTACCGGCTGATTCGGTTCCTAACAAAATTCTGACAGCTCTCACAGATACAACAACATTGTCAGTTATGACAGCTGTCAAGTCTCCAGTAACTTCATTGTACTTTTACTCTGCAGCAAAGTGTCGAGACAATACTTCAAATGTGTCGACACAAATAGACCATGTGTCGACACAACTCTTGATGATGTCGACACAACTTTCACAATGTCGACACAACTTCTCTTTAACTTCTTGACACAGCTTTAGTGGAATGTGTCGACACAAGTCCTGCGTGTCGACACAATAACTCATAGTCTCGACAAAGTTGGTGTCGACAGAATTCTGGTGTGTGTCGACAAAAGTCCTGTGTGTCGACACAGTTGTTATCGATAGAATTTTGGAATGTGTAGACATAAGTCATGTATGACGACACAGTTATTGTCTACAGATGTTTTGTGTGTCGACACAAGTCCTGTGTGTCGACACAATCTGGCTCCTGGTGTCGACACAGTTGTTGTAGGCAAATTTTCTGTGTGTCGACACAAGTCCTGTGTGTCGACACAGACTGACCCCTGGTGTCGACACAGCCTTTCCTAAGTGTCGACACAATTCTTCTCAAGTGTCGACACAGCCTTTCCCAAGTGTTGACACTTGTACTTAGAAACTTTTTTCTGCATTTCCTTAACCTGCACAATGAAACTCAAAACACCATCAAATACACATTGATGAATATCATTGAACTAGGTGAGGCTTATCCAAATCTGGTACACATGTTCCAATGTACCCAACACACACCTATCTAGCTTCCTAGCAAATGCCAGGTACGACACCTCTCCCTCGACTTCCCGGGCAGCCCATCCCATCAACTCCTCAAAAGATAGTGAATGCACTCTCTTTAGCTCCATCCTAAAGAAACCATACTGCAACCCCAGGGTAAAGACCACCATGAGGGTGTGCCTGACATCTCCTGAACATAGAGGACCTCCTCTTGAAACCTATCCATATAGCTTCACAGCATCTCATTCACTCCCTGCTTGATTAGAAGCAGGGAATCTGAACCCCTCTTCCTCTTCTTTGAAGTTGTAATCCTCAGCAGAAACCCCCGTTGCAGGTCCTCAAAATAATAGATGGAGCTGTCAGGGAGATGATGGAACCAATCCCTCATTTTTGCCTTGAGGGTTATGGCGAAGAGCCGACACTTAAAGTCATCCAACATTTATCCGATCAAAACCACATCCTCGAATCACTGGATGTGTTGGACTAGATCATCCCTATGTTGTAGTAGAACATTTATGGCTTGCAGAACCCCTCTGGAACTAGGGTGGATGAGACCAGCTCGCTGAAGGGACTCCCCTCCCCTACTGGGCGAGTCAGGCGGTCTCGCGCCTCCACCTCACCGGACCTTCCCGCACTCACCGAGCCAGGGAACAGTGCTCGCCTTGGGAGATCTCACCCTGGGAGATCTCTCCCACTACATTCCATCGCCGCTTCTTTCACAGGTCTCCTAGTGCTAGGGCTGCAGCCACTAGGACCGGTGGTGTCGAGCACTCATCGTGAGCACTGAGTGAGAAGGTTACGGGGTTCTGGATCTCTTGCCGGAAGTCCTCAAACATGCCGATAGTGGCGAGCGAGGGGGGGTGGGGGGTGGGGGAGGTGGCGAGTTGGCCTGGTTAGATCCTTGCCCTTCACCTCCAGTTATTAAGTTTACTAAGGTTTTCTTTGCTGATCACTATCCACGCTCGTCGAACCAAAATGTTGGAAACGGCTTCTGTGGAGTTCTAACCCTTGGGGAAGGGGTGACCGCACACTTACTTATCCTAGCAAGCGTGGATGACCGATGACTTAGAGCTCAAAGTGAAGCAAGGCTCCAGCATAGAGGTATCATCACACACCCAGAAGATCTTAGAGTGCTTCCCTTGCTTAGCCAGTGCTGAACTAAGGGCACCACAGAAAGCACAAGAAGATTTGAGAAATATAAAACTGGAAAGCTTTCCTTCTGAGGTACCCCCCTTGGGTTTATTTATAGATTTCTAAAAATGGTGTGCCAATAATATAACTCCGCTGTCCTAAACGGATACAATCAGCCCAAATAGTTCTGTCAACAACATAACTCTAATATTTGGGAGGATACTGGCAGACCAATGGGGGTAAAATGGTAAAAAACATCACCAGGCGAGTGTTTTGTGAAGCTTCCACCCGCCTGGGGCAGCGAGTGCTTGATAGGGCTATCACTCGCCGCCTCCGGATGTCCCTGGGCGGGTGTGGGCCAGGCCTGCCCCACTCGCCTAATCCTATAGAGAGCTAGGGACGAGTGCGATCCGACCTACTCCACTCTCCCCGCACCTGCTTTACCCCCAATCTGGGCGAGCCGAGCAACCCTAATGCACTTTCCACCCCCCAGCTACATTGCTCGAGATTCAAACTGCGCCAAATGGCGTGACCGACCCCTCCCTATCCCCCTCGCCAGATATAGGGTTGTATAGTGCGTTTTGGCATCTCTAAGATATTGTTTCAGTACAAGTTGAGACCTTGAGACCTAGTAAGGACACATGTACTCAAGATGATTGGGTACATTGAAAACCTTGAGAGAGTAGGGTTTCCTTTGGGATAAAAGTTGGATGCTAATGTGATCCTGCAATCATTATCGGACAGTTATGAGCAATTTGTCTTGAAATAATATTTGAATGATATGGACAAGACACTGTCTGAGCTCCAAGGCATGTTGTGAACTACCAAGATCAATTTGAAGAAGGTCATGCCTGCTAGCCCCATACTGATAGTGCTTAAAGGCAAAGGAAAGGTTAAGGGACCGAAGACGACTAAGGTAGGACCTAAGTCATATCTTAATCCCAAGGCTTTAGTACTGAAGATGAAAGATCTATATAATGAAGGGAAATACCACCATTGTGGTAAGGCAGAGCATTGAAGTAGGAACTGTCCCCTTTATGTTAACAATCTACTGCAGAAGAAGTCAAGTGTGACTTCCACTTCAGGTATTTTCATTATAAAAATAAACCATTCTACTCCATCTTGGATATTGGATACCAGAAGTGGTTCTTACATTTGTATAAATATGCAGGAATTGGGAAGGTGAAGATTGCTTGGTAAAGGAGAGGTTGATCTGCATGTTGGAAATGGAACAAGAGTTGTTACCATTACCCTATGAGTATACCGTCTTTCTTTGCCCACAAGGCTTGTAATTGAACATGATAATTGTTTTTTTGTTCCTTCCGTAACTAGAAATATTATATACATTTCATGTTTAGACATGAAAGATTTTTCATTTATAATTAAGAATAATAGTTGTCCAATCTTTATTAATTATGTTTGTTATGGTATAACACAAATGTTTAATGGTTTATATGTTTTAAACTTATACTATCTGATCTATAATGTAGAGAATGCTAAAAGATAAAAAATGAATGACTCTAATCCTGTTCCTTTGGCATTATCGTTTGGGCCATATAAACGAGAAACACATATCCAAACTCCACAAAGTTGGTCTATTGGACTCATTTGATTATGAATTATTTGAGAGATACGAGTCATGTTAATTAGGCAAGATGACTAAATCCCCTTTCACCAGTCATATTGAAAGGGTTGTTGATCTTTTGGGTATAATACATAGTGATGTATGCAGACCCATGTGTTCTGTGACTAGAGGTGAGTTTCACTACTTTGTTACATTTACTGATGATTTCAGTAGATACGGATATATGTGTCTTATAAAGCACAAATCTGAAACCTTTGAAAGGTTCAAAGATTTTAAGAATGAAGTAGAGAACCAACTGGGAAAAAAAATTAAAGCACTCTGATCTAATCGAGATAACGAATATTTTATTCATGTGTTTCATCATCATCTGAAAGAGTGTGGTATTATATCACTACTCACTCCACCTAGAATGACACAACATAATGGTGTTTCTGAAAGGATAAATCAGAATTTGTTAGACATGGTGCGATCGATGATGAGTCACGCGGATCTGTCTATTTCCTTTTGGGGATTTTAATTAGACACTGATGCTTCCACACTAAATCGTGCTCCAACGGATATGATTCTAAAGACACCATTTGAGATATGAACTGGGAGGCATCCTAGTATGTCTTTCATTAAGTTTTGGGGTTGTCAGGCTTATGTGTGATATCAAATGCCTGACAAGCTGGAACCCAAGTAAAATAAGTGTTTTCTTATGGTGGTATCCTAGAGAAACCAAATGATACTACTTCTACCTACCGTTCTAGGACAAAGTGTTTGTCTTAAGTACTAGTGTCTTTCTATTGAAAGAGTTCTTATTAAGAAAAATTGCAAAGCTTGAACTTGATTAAGTTCAAGAACTATAAACAAGAAATGAATTCTAATTGAAACCTGGGCAAGGATTACAAGTTATTGTAGATACAGAGTCTGCTAATGAAACACAAGTCCTCCATAGATCTGGTAGATCTAGATTAAATCTTGAAAAATATGGATTTCTCATTTCTCAAATAGGTAATTTGCTTCTTATGGATCATGATGATGAGCCTGCAACCTACCAAGATGATATGAATGGACTATACTCTGAGAAGTGGATTTCAGCTATTAAATATAAAATGGATTCCATGTATGCAAACTAAGTTTGGACCTCTATGGAACCACCTAAAGGGGTACGACCCATTTGGTGCAAGTAGGTCTTTAAGAAGATGAATGATATGGATGGGAATGTACAAACATTCAAAGGGTGATTTGTGGCTAAAGGTTTCAAGCAAATTCATGGTATTGACTCTGATGAGGCCTTTTCCCATGTTGGCATGGTAAAGTCCATCAGAATTCTACTTACTATTTCTGTATATTTTGACCATGAGATCTAGCAAATGGATGTCAAAATGGCTTTTCTTAATGGAAACCTTCTTGAAAAAGTGTACATGACACAACCCGGGAGTTTTGTATCTCCAGATGAAGCCACTAAAATATGCTAGCTGCAAAGATCCATTTATAGATTAAAACAAACTTCTCGAAGTTGGAATCTATATTTTTATGAGAAAATCAAAGAGTTTGGTTTCATCAAGAATAAATATGAACCTTGTGTTTATAAGAGGAAGTACGAGCATTGTCATATTCCTAATTTCCTATGTAGATGACATATTACTTATTGGGAATGAAATTCCAACCCTACAAGCTATTAGGGGACTGCTTTTCCATGAAAGAGTTGGGTAAAACAACTAATATACTTGGTATTAAGATTTATAGATATAGATTAAAGAAGTTATTGGTTTTGGCCCAGAGTACATACATTGAGAAGGTGTTGTAGCAGTTCAACATGCTTGAGTCGAAGAAGGGATTCTTGACCATGTGTCATGTTACAAGTCTCTCTAAGGAGCAATATCCTAATTTTTTTGTAGATATGGATAGTATGAAGTTAATTCCATATTCTTCGATAATTGGATCAATTATGTATGCAATGTTATGCACTCGACCTATTGTATCATATGCTTTGAGTATGACTAGCAAATAACTGTCTGATCCTGGTGATGGTTACTTTACAACAGTCAAGAATATCCTAAAGTACTTGAGAAGGACTCAGGATGTTTTTTTTTTGGTATTTGGTGGAGAGGAAGAGATTCTTATGAAAGTTTACATAGATGGTAGCTTCCAAACCGATAGAGATGATTCAAATTCTGAGTCATGTTTTCTGTTTTGCCTGAATGGAGGAGTTGTAAGCAGGAAGAGTTCTAAGGAAAAGATAGTTGTAGATTCTATAATGAAGGTCGAGTATATTGCTACTATAAATGTGGTGAAGGAGGTTATATGGATTCACAAATTCATCGGCGAGCTTGATGTAGTTTCTAGCATTGTGGATCCAGTAACTCTTTACTATGAGAACAATAGTGTCATTGCATAAGCCAAAGAACCTAGATTTCATCAGCACTCCAAGCACATACTTTGGTGGTTCCATCTTATTTGATATATTTTCAATCGAGGAGATGCAAGCATATATCGAGGAGATGCATAGCAGATCTACTAATGAAGGCTCTTTAATAGAGAAAGCATGATTGTCATACTATATCGATGGGTATTAGATACCTAAATGTTCAACTCTAGTGGGAGTTGTGGACTGTCTATGTGTTGGTTGTAATTTTTATGATGAATAGAGTACTATGTATTTCATTTTATATTTATGGAAAGTTCTTTTATAATGTCAATATTTGTTTTTATGTGATATATTAATTAACATAATAAATATCTTTAGAATGCTTGCTTCCATAGAAATACAAGTGCATGACTTGAATTTAAAGAACTATGTTTATAAGAAGCATCATTCTTAAATGATACCTGATCGAGGTTTCATCTTTGAAATTAGGGCGATGATGATACATTAAGACTATTATGTGCGTTGACTGATGACCAATTATCACAGGTCATGATATTATGATATCAACTCATCATATAGGTACTTGTTAGTGAAAAAGTTATACTAGACAGACCCACCATGAGAGTACTTTGTGGATTATTGTATGAACGTGTCACAAGTAGGTCACAAGTAACAATGGTGTTTGTGGTTTTTTGACATGAAGTCAAAACATTCATAAATTGAGGAATAGCGTACTTTGATGACGTCTAAAGTCTTCCTTTAGAAAGGTTGTTGATAATGGTAATTATTGGGTATGTTATGAATCATTTAGGTGTTTGTGTGTGGAAAGAAATGAGATTTGTCCTCCAATATGACATGAGTTGCATCCATGGGCCCCTTTGTAGAATGTGACTAAGAAATGCATGTCCATGCTTGGAGTCAAAATATGAGATTAAGCTCACTAATTTCGATAGTTCATTCTAGATTAAGAAACTAGGATTGAATAATTATGAGGGTGAAATGGTCCATGCTTGTAGTTCAATCCAGATATAAAGGACAAAGGGACATAATAACAATAATACATTGGTCATAGTCTGTCTTATTGAGTTATGAACTCTTATTGCTTGGGTAGCAATGATGCATTGCTAGATGCTGCTCATTGCTCGTGAGACTTTTGTTAATACTTTCTAGATCAAGTGGGAGATTGTTGGTGCATCCAAGGTGATCTAGAAGTATTCAAGCAGTTAATCTTATTATCAATATGATATGATCCTATATGGTCGCACATAAGAGGGTTTGAAGAAGTTGGAGAAAGGACTGTGTCGGCCTTACTCTTATTGGATGTGAGTGAAGTCCAAATCCTATGACTCATTGGTGCTAGATTTATCAGACTGCACAACAACGTGTTGACTAGACGAGCATTGTGTTGAGTCGACACTTGATAAATAAGTGTTATATGCATTATGATCACATGACGACTCGCTTTGTTATGGATCTAAACTTGATGCTTGGTGTATAAGCATCGTGTTCATCGAATTGACATGAGGCCTCTTGGAAACTTGCTCTAATTAAGTCATTGGTCCACTGATAGCGGAGGTGTGTGACTGAATTATATACTTGGGTATATATAGACATGTAATTAGATTTTCTCTGGACTTTTGAGAGTTTTTTGGAAAAGTGTATCCCCGAGCCAACACCTAATAGCCTGCCAGCGCTACTATCGCGAGACACGCCCCGACACTAGTTTTCACCGCCTCTCCCTTGGTCGAACCTAGCAGTTTGTCGAAGATACTAAGGGAAATCCTTCTCCAACCCAGATCTTGGGGACAAGACCTTGAAGTTCTCGATTGCTTGTGTGGACTATTGTAGAACAGCTGATCTTGTTTTGTGTGAACTCAAAAGACCTAGTTGTAGGTGTCGATTTTGCAACAGAACATTCTAGAGAGTTTACTGGAGCATCTTGATCAACTGATAACTTGATTCCGCACATGTAATTTTACACTTACCATAAACAAAGCAATGGTTTCTATATTTCTTGATTCATGGAGATTGTAAGATCCTATTACTCTTTTTGGTTTTCTTATATGTTTACTCTGTTGCGCATGTATGATGTGCTGATCTCACCCAATAGCGAAAACCCAACAACAACTTTGGAAATCTGGCCTTTACCCTCATCCTCTTTTTAGGTGTGTTGGCAGGCCAAGGATAAGGAAAATTTGTGGTACTTGGACTCTAGATGTTCTAAGCACATGAACAGAGATGAAGAAAAGTTTCTTAGCCTAGAGAAGAAAAAGGGAGGCATGATGACCTTTGGAGATAATAACAATGGAAGAATTTTGGGTGTCAGAACTATAGGTAACCAACATTTTTCTATTTCAAACAAATTATTTGTATATGGTTTAAAGCATAATTTAATATCCATTAGTCATCTCTGTCATAAAGTCTTGAATGTTCTAATTGAAACCTCAACAAACACTTGTAAAATTTTTGATGTTAAAACAAATAATGTATTGTTAACCGCCCCTAGAAAACAAAATGTATACAATATCATGTTTTAATCATATGCCCTCCTCTAATTTGAATTGTTTAGTTGCTAAAAATGAGGTGCTAGAACTTTAACATAGGGGACTAAGTCATTCCGAGAGTAAATTAGTAGTTAAACTATCAAAAGAAAAACTAATAAGTGTCCTTCTACAATAAAGTGGTAGCTAGACTTCTTTATGTGCTCCATGCCAAAAGGGCAAGTTCATAAAATTATCATTTAAAAGCTAAAAGACAACATTACCACTCTAGACCACTGCAGTTTATTCACATGGATCTATTTGGTCCTATTAGTTCATGTTGTCTAGGAGGGAAACAATATATATTTGTGTTAATAAATGAGTATTCACGATTTTGTTGGACAGTTTTCCTTGCAAATAAATATAAGGCTAACACTGTATTCTCCTTCCTGTGCACTCAAATTCAAAATGAAATGGAATGAAAAATTAAATGCATAATATGAAACCACATGGGAGAATTTGAGAATGAAAATTTTAATTCTTTTTGTTATAATTTAGGCATTCGACACGAGTTTTTTGCTCCACGCACTCTACAGTAAGATGAGGTGGTGGAACAAAAACATTATAAGAATTAGCTTGCACCATGCTTGTCGAGTATTGCTTACCTAAATATCTATGGGCTAAAGCGGTCAATACAACATGCTATGTAATGAATCGGACCATGCTTCGCCTAATTCTTAAGTGTACTCCATAAGAGGTGTATTTTGAAAAGAAGCCGAGCGTGTCATTTTTTAGTTTATTTGGTTGCCCATGTTTCATTCTAAACACCAAGGATCATTTATGAAATTTTGATGAAAAAACTAACTTAGGCATCTTTTTAGGATATTCTTCTACGAGTCGTACCTATATGGATTATACCAAAAAAATTGGTCGTAGAAGAATCAATACATGTGCATTTTAATGAAAACAATCCAAAGGAAGACTCTAGATCAAATGTAGAGGAAGTCATTCCATTAGAAGAGCAGAGTGTGAAGAGAGAGAAAGTAAAAGATGAATTAACTCATGTTGAAGAATATAAGCCTCTGAACACTTTAAAATTTACAAAGGAACATCCATGAGAATTAGTAATTATGGAGTCTTCGCATGAGATTAAAACTCGTTTGGCCCTGCATGAATCATTTTCAAACTTATATTATAAATCTGAAGTAGAACCCAAAAATATTTCTGAAGCACTAAATGACGAGTCTTGGTTTTTGGCGATAAATAAGGAAATGAATCAATTCGAGGGAAATAAGGGGTGGACATTAGTGGAGCGCCCTATTAACCATCTAGGCATAGACGTGAAGTGAATCTATAAAAATAAGCTTGATGGTGAGTCTAGAAATAATGAGAAATAAGGCTAGGTTGGTTGCTCATGGATATTCACAGATAGAGGGGATAGATTTCGTGGTGTTATTTGCACATGTAGCTCGCCTTGAGTCCATTAGGATGTTTTTTTGGATTTTACCAGCTTTAGAAGAATAAAAATATATCAAATGGACGTCAACAGTGCATTTTTGAATGGCTTTATTAAAGACGAGGTGTAGGTTGAGCTACCACTCAGGTATAAGAAACATAATCATCCAAAGCATGTTTATAAACTCATAAAAGGATTATACAGTTAATGCAAACACCTCGTGCCTGGTATGATAGATTAATGACTTTTCTTTTAAACATGAATTTAGGTTGGGCAGTGCGGATACCACACTTTTTATAAAACTTAGTGATTCTGATTTGATAATTTTACAAATATATGTTGATGATATTATCTTTGGTATCACTAATGAAAACTTATGTAATGAAATAGAAGTGATGAACTTGAAATGAGTCTAATAGGAGAATTGACATATTTCAAAGGTTTTCAAATTTCTCATTGATATGATGGAATTTTTATTTGTCAATCAAAATATGTAAAAGATAAGCTTAAACAATTTGGTTTTAAGAATTTGAAACACACTAAAACTCCTATGAGCGCATCATTCAAATCAAGAAAATATGATAGTGGAAATTCGGTGGACCAAACAGTATATCGTGGTATATTTGGATCACTACTGTATCTTAGTGCATCTAGACAAGACATCATGTTTGCGATGTGTCTTTGCGCTAGATATCAAGCTAATTTTATATGATATCACTTCAAAGCTATTAACAAATCATTAGATATCTTATAGGAACACCAAATCTTAGTCTTTGGTATCCTTACATCGATACTTTCACGCTTCGTGGATATTCTGAATCCAATTATGCCAGATATTCCTTGATTGGTAGAGCACAAGTGGCACTTGTCACTTCCTAGGATCGGCACTAGTTTTATGGTCGAGTAGGAAACAAAATTTTGTTGCCTCTCCACTACTGGAGCTGAGTACATAACATTAAAAAGTTGTTGCTCACATTTACTTCGGATGTCACAGTTTAGACTACTTTGGTCTCTCTTTTGATATTTTGAACTTAGGTGCGACAACAAGAGTTCCATGCACTTTTCCAACTATCTGGTATATCACTCACGCTCAAAACACAGCCTTAAGTCATCATTTTATTCGATATCATATCAAGAGGGAGAATGCGAGAGTGTGTTTCATTGGGACAGACGAACAACTTGTATACATCTTTACCAAACCCCTTCCTGACACACATTTCTCTATGCTTCGCTTAGAGAATATGGTTTTAGATATCCAGAATAAATGATTTAATCCACATTTTTTTATTTCTTTGTGATTTTCAACTACATTAGATCTTGTACATCGATAAAACATTTTTCAAACAAAAATTTATAGTAATACTAGCGAAAACTCGGTGTTGTTCTCGAAAATAAAGTCGCTGTCTGATACCGACTGACGATTGTAGCAACGCCGACGTTAGTGTTATTTCATGAAAATGTTTGATTTTTCATGTGCTTTTCTTTTGTCCGTTTTACTATCATTAGGCCTATTTTAGTTTTCATTTCGACTTTTGTTTACAAGAAAATCTAATTATATATATATATATATATATATATATATATATATATATATATATATATATACAAAACAAATCACAAAAAAACATGTTTTTGATTCGACTTTCTTTTCAGTGTTTTTAAAATTTGTCATTTTTTTAAAAAAAACCAAAGTATAAAAAAGCTATAAACCCCAAATTTACAAAAAAAAAGTTTTTGATTCATTTTTATTTTATGCCTGTGTTTATCTTTGAATTATTTAAAAAAGTTATAAAATAAAAAAAATGACAAATAGGTACTACAATCATTATTACTGTGACATGCATGACAACAACTTAAAGCATAAAGATTACGTACAATGCTTGATTTAAGAATGTCAATATTTGTTTACATCGTATGATTTGTCATGATGTATCTAATTTATTGATATTTGCTATTGAGTGCTACAAGAGATGGCAATGCATGTTTAATATGTTTCTAGGTATGTGTGAGAATTTAGGTAGACTAATGACATCTCACTTTACAGACATTCTTAGAGAGTGCGCTCAGGTAGAAATTTCAGGGCTTACAAATTATAACTCATGATATTGTGACTAACATGCTAGACATGACATAATAAATTAATTTTATGTCGTTAAGCTTTCATTTATAGGACTTGGAATTTTGGGTGAAAATTAATTTGCTAAGGTTTTATATACAATTTAAGGTGTATCTACCTATGTTAGTAGATGTCGATAGATTCGGGGACCCTATACCAAAAAATTATTATATCATTGATAGTAAAATAATAATATGTTATCAATACAGTTAATAAGTATACCACTCAAGCATTATTCGCTTCTCCTGATAAACCTCAATGAACATTGTGAGAATGAGCACCTTGGTTTATGAATCATTTCAATCTTGTGCAAAAATTGGTCAAATAGGTTAGTGCCCTTATTCTAATCTTGATATTGTGTATATTGAAACTGTGACATAATTCATCATTTTATACTTCTGTGTTAGCATATTGGCTTACTGAGATATATCATGTAGACCTGATTAATTTTTGCTTGATGCTATTTTCTTTGAAGCTACACGTGCACATATCATTATTCTATCTAACACTTTCATGCATAAGAATTAGACTAAAACTGCATTACCTGTCTAACGCACAAATGTACTAGTATAAGATTGCTATTTATGACACAAACGATGTTCTGTTGTAGTAACTCCATTAAATCTCATGGCATTGTATGACAAATCATGTGTATTTAGTTTTGTGTGCTCTGTCCAAATAATTTTGATTTTTTACCTACGATATCTATAGGTGATGTCCAGTTGACGTGTTATATTGATTATTATTTGTACCTTTGATCCATGCTTATTAAATTTTCTAAGTGTTTTTTTGACACCCCTATATTTTTCATGCTTATCTTTATGTGTGTACTATATGTTTTAATATGCATCTTCTCTCATATTTATTCTCGCTTTTGGTTTATCCCAACCCTTTCAATAACATCAATGGGGGAGACTATAGTGTTCATGATCTAGTCATGTGCTAGTCATCTAGAGGAGATCACATGTGCTGGGAGTCATTCTGATATAGTGCACATGGATAGGGGGAGCACACATATAGGGGGATTCACACCACGAGTGTATGTTCATACTAAATATTGCTTTCCATATTTATTTCCAAGTGGTATCTTTATAAAAACCTGTTTATTTTTCATAGACCATAATTTTTACACTATACCAAGTTTTCTCATGTTCTGTGTTATTTATATCTCGTAAACATGATTTATTATTATCAAAAGAGGGAGTTTGTTGGAACATGCGTTTTGCATCTCTCAGATTTGATAATATCTAATCTCAAGCTCTATTTGATCATACATACTTTGGGTATACTGTGTAGGTTTACATGAGTCAAGCTCTTTCAGGAATGACAAAGTTGAGCATTATCGCCCCACAATATTAATGTGGCTAGCGTTATCACGGAGTTGTACATGTCAGCCATCCGTACGGTCAGCGTGGGTAAGATAGGAGGCCATAAAAGGAAATTCATTATCGCCCCGTAATATCATTATTGCCCGCGATAGTGATGGTAATTTTGGAAAGGAATGCTACCTTTCCAT
Organism: Platanthera guangdongensis; assembly: GCA_039583875.1. Lineage (NCBI taxonomy): Eukaryota > Viridiplantae > Streptophyta > Magnoliopsida > Asparagales > Orchidaceae > Platanthera > Platanthera guangdongensis. The sequence goes on along the minus strand of CM077160.1, from coordinate 59,115,407 downwards.
ACTTGGAGTAGGACGACTGGCAATTACGCATGAAAAATTCAATCATCAGTGATATTGATATCGCTGGTGATAACATTTCTATATCATATAAAAGCATTTTGTTTACCGAGGGTTGGGGCTCAGCCCTAGAATGTCCAGAGGAGGCCATCATATCATCTCTGATGCACCGAGCTGCCCATCCAAGAAGAAGAACCTATCCCTTTTTTAAGAAGGAAGAAGATTTTTGGAGAAGGATTACTTGAGAGAGATTGGGAAGATGATCGAGTGCCTAAGCAACGAGAATCAAAAGCACTAATCGCTCATAATATCCAGAGACAAATTTTGAGGGAACAAAATTTCTTTGATTTATTATTCTATTCTCTTTCATTTTTATTGTGATCTATGAGAAAGAATCATCCAGTGTGGACATCGAATTCCTGGGAGAAAGTTTTGAAAAATAAACATGGGGAGTCATCGAATTCTTGGGCAGAGTCTGCGGAAATTCTCCTAGGAGGATTTATAGATCTTAGAGATCAAGAGGGATCGCCAATCTTCTTGGAAAGAAGGGAGAGACTCAACCGATCCAAGAGGAGGGTCAGTATAGAAACCACACAAGTATTCAATTTACCACATCCAATCTCTGACATCATGTTGATCTAGTAAAAATTCTATAAACACTATTTTTAATCTTCAATAAAATCATGTTTATGTGTTTGATCCTCAATTATATGTCTTTACACAGTTAATCTGAATTAATATTTGTGCGTACATTGTTGCAATCTTCGAAAGTAATAAACAAACTTTCGGTTGATACCGCCGACGGTAGTGCTATGATTCGGTGATAGTCCTAGAAAGCGTGTTCTTTGCTTTGAAGTTTTTAAACTGCCGAATTTAATTGCAAACCTTATTCACTCCCCCCACCCCATGCCCTCTAAGGTTGGCCACTATATCCAACATCCGCTTTTCTTAACAAACAAACTCGTGTCTGAGTAGATGCAAAGTACCCGCAAAATTGTAGGTATTCCTCTATCTTCCCATACCTGGCTCGATACGTATACTTTAAACAATACATGGTCTTCTTCAGCTTGCACACATGTCTTGGATGACTCTTGGATACATACCCTGGTGGTTTCATCATGAAGATATCCGTGTCAATATCCCCATAAAAAATCATTCTTTGCATCAAATTGCCAAACCTTCCATCCTTGGCAAGCCGCCAAGGCAATTGCCATCCGTACCGCGGTCATCTTTTCCACAGGACTAAATGACTCTTCATAGTCTTCACCGCACTGTTGTGAGAACCCTCAAGCAATAAGGTAGGCCATATAATGCTTAATAGTTCCGTCTGCTTTCTTCTTCAACTTGTACACCCATTTATAAGTTATAGGAGGACTGTCATCTACCATGGACACAAGATGTCAAGTCTCATTCTTCTTGAGGGCTAACATGTAACGCTCCCACTCGTCACATGGAATATAACGGTGGGTCCGGCAGGGGCCCCATGCCATATTTCACAGACAAGAGGTCGAATTACGTGTGGAAATCAAAATCTACTCGTACCCTAACTCAAAACATTCTAGCGCAGCATTTTAAGTTAGATGAACTCAGCTCAATGAATGTCCACTAATATACAAACTCCACATTTATATATCAAAACCAGGAATGTATACAACACACAGACCCATGGCTTTATGGCCTTACAAGTTTCTCTTTACACATATGTACAAGTTCATACATCAGCACGCAGGCCGGCAACACATGATATCCAACCACGCTTCGCACGACCTTCAAGGGCTTTAAGCAGCAAGCCTCCATTCTTCTCAAACTAATTTATTTATCAGCACCTGCAATTATCCATCCACCCAAGGGCGGTAAACAAAGTAACGGTCAGCATTAGCTGACTAATTATAACGAGCCTACCCCTTACCCGGGGCAGTGGTTCCTTCCCTGTATGCATCGCCATAACAATATCTATCAATCTATCAATCACAACCATATCACAAATGCCGGTATCCACCATACGCTCCGTGCTTTCAGGGCACCTTATTGGTGTACCAGGTATCCCAGTCGTACACCACCGATCAGAGGTTCTTCACTTGTTGGTTGGCCGGTTCCATCCTAGTACACCATTCCCGCAGGCTGGCGACATGCCGTCCATACCACTTAGAGGTACTACCTTACAACATCCACAAACAACCAGAGTAGATCGACCCACCCAAGTAGTGTAGCATGCCGAGTTTATCAATGCTCCCTAGGCATTACCACCAATCGACCCCTCACCTATTTCCGATTGACCCACCCCTGTGGTGAAGCAAGTCGGGTTTAACTCGGCTCCCCAAGCATTATCACCAATCGATCCCTCATCTATCCTGATCAACCCAACCTAGTGGTGTAGCAGGCCAGGTTTATCCCGCGCTCCCCAGGCATGCTACCAATTGATCTCTCATCGCAACCAGGAGCTTACTCAAAGCCTCCATAACTTCATAAACCCATCCATACATTCATACATCCATCCAACAAAGCATACATCTTTAATATCATTAAATCCACGGAGTCTTCTCTAGTGTACCCAAAATCATCACCAATCCAGACTACCCATCCAGATGGGCTTCACACAGCATGCCTATGCCGTACTCCACATTTCCGACTCTAGATGTAGACTCAATCAAGGAATCGCTTGCGATATCCACCTCTCGGTGGAGGATCCCATGCACATGCATAAAGAAAGGACTTCGATGTCCAAGAAGGAGATCGTTGACCTTGAAGATCGCTTTGGAGCCATGAAGTAGCCGGATGGAAGACACCATCTTGGATTTGCCTTCACGAATCCGCTCTCAGATCTTCGCTCCGCACTCCGCAGCTCCTCTAGTAGCTGGTTTCTCCTTTCTCCTTTCCTTCCATAGCTCTCCCTCTCTATTTCTCTCTCTTGGAAAGTGAGAAGAAGAAGAATAAAAATGATGGAAATCCCTCATTTCTCGGCCTTATATCCACAGGGAAGCTGCTTGGACACTTGGCTCCAGGATAGGGAACAAACGGCTCTGATTTGCCCAAAAATAGGCTGAACACGGCCTGACACGCCCTGTGTCACGCCCGTGTCATAGGCCATATCACATAAGAGGTAGTCAACCAACTCAAATCCAACCAGTATACGGTCGTGTGACACGCCCGTGTACCACCCTACACGCCCGTGTCTACCAGCCGTGTACTTCAAACAACACAATTTCCACTTCACCCGAGTGGGACACAGCCATGAGACACGCCTGTATCCCAGCCCGTGTACACCAGGACACACCCGTGTCCACCAGTACACACAGTCCTGCCTGAAACCCGCAAGGGACACGCCCTGTGACACGCCCGTGTCACAGTCCGTGTACTCTCCACTCGACGATCGTCGACCAAAATTTCGTCGACCACACCATCAACTGCTCAACCCGAGTAGGACAAGCCTGTGTCCCAGGCTGTGTCACCTAAACCTGAACCCAAAGTGGGCTTTGGCGTGTTATAATCCTCCCATCCTTCAAAAAATTTTGTCCCCGAAATTTGGCTCACCTACAGCCCTTCACCGAAACACTCTTCGTTACATCCTCAGCAACCGATCGCTCGAATAAAATGAACCGGGTTTGAGCTCAGAGTGCACAGCTTGTCTCTCCCTACGACATCGCACAAATCAAACAACACACATCATATACACACATACATAACCTCCTCATATGCACATTCATCCACAAAATTCATCAAGTGCGCTATATTCAAAAACAATATTATATCACGATCGATCGAGCACTTACATAACATCAACTGTGCACCAACATTTCAACATTTAACATAACATACCACATATATATACACTAGTATCATCATCAGTAATTACAGGAATCACATAATCTAAGTGATACGAGTCACTTTTCTATGGTTCCTTTCGCTCAGCCGCTTGATTAAACACTCGAGGCGTCAAAGGAAACACTCGAGGCTGAATTTCCCCAATTGAATTTTCCTGCTCTTGCACTTCCAAATTATACAATCGGGGTTGCGTCCGGGATGCAGATGACCCGACCACTGGTTTACCCTTTTCTTCATAAGACGCACATGTCTTATTTTCACTCCCTGAAGGGGCATTCCAACAAAATTTAGTTGCGTCCTTGCTTCCCACAATTATAATATATACGTGTATCAACACGTTCTTGACCATAGGTTGCCCCCGAAGAAACAGTCGAAGGAGCCGATTTAGCAGGCCTGAATCATTTCCTATCTCGTCTTCTAAATTCTAATTGTTCTGACTATGGCACTTTAAATTCTGGCTTCTCCACTTCCAGTCTCTTCTTCTCTTGAACCTGCTTAAAATATTTCTCCAACGCCCGGGCTGTATCGACCAACGCTTGAAAGCCTTGGTTTACTGAACTTGGGAGTACCAACCATAACTCATCCCGCAGTCCCTCATAAAATTGATTCATCTTTCGCGCTTCCTCCATGAAGGTAGACCCCGCATATCGCCCTAGTCTGGTAAGCTCATGCAGGTATGTATCAATATCAGTCTCACCCAGCACCAAACGCTGAAATTCATTCTCCATCACAATCCGCTGCGACACTGACAAATACTTGGCGAGAAACAATCTGGCGAATTCATCAATTGTGACCTCCTCTAATCCTCGACCTGCCAAGTGATGCACTTCCATATCATCCCACAACAATCTCACATCTCCTTCCAGCAGAAAAGTGGCTAAGGTCACTTTCTGCTCCTCTGTTGTCCTGATTATCGTCAGGATCGTCTTCACTCTGGCAAGCCAATCTTCTGCCTGCGTTGGGGAAGTTGCCCCACCAAACGTAGATGGATGAAAATCCATGAAGTACTTCAATGACACATCCGTTGCTTGCTCATCCACCATAACTTCAGTGCGCTATTGCCTTGCACCAGCCTGTACTGGCACCCCTGCATGGCTTTCTTGCTCTGTAGGCTGTGCCTGTAACACTGCAGGCACCGTCTCGGTCACCATCCATATGGTCTCTGCCGAACGAGGCGTAGACGCTTCAACTAGTGTTGTACTCTCATCGGACCACTGGGGCTCAGACTGCCCCGCACCACTCCTCGACACCTAGCAATGTACAAAACACCATTAATCATCCATGTCATAACGGTAATTATACATTGACTATGCGCTCACATACTTTATGTGCATGGAATACATTCCTAGTGGACATTCGTGAGTTCAATTATGTTCTTCCTCCCAAATAATCGCAACCTACCTCTGATACCACTTTGTAACGCCCCCACTCTTCACATGAAATATAACGGTCGGTCCGGCCGGGGCCCCACGCCATATTTCACAGACAAGCGGTGGAATTATCTATGGAAATCAAAATCTACTCATACCCTAACTCAAAACATTCTAGTGCAGCATTTTAAGTTAGATGAACTCAGCTCAATGAATGTCCACTAATATACAAACTCCACATTTAAATATCAAAACCAGGAATGTATAAAACACACACACCCATGGCCTTATGGCCTTACAAGTTTCTCTTTACACAAATGTACAGGTTCATATATCGGCACACAGGCCGGCCACACTTGAAATCCAACCACGCTTCGCACGACCTTCAAGGGCTTTAAGCAGCAAGCCTCCATTCCGCTCAAACCAATTCATTTATCAGCACCCGCAATTAGCCATCCAACAAAGAGCGGTAAACAAAGTAACGGTCAACATTAGCTGACCAATTATAACGACCCTACCCCTAACCCGGGGCAGTGGTTCCTTCCTTTTATGCATTGCCATAACAATCTCTATCAATCTACCAATCACAACCATATCACAAACGCCGGTATACACCAGACGCTCCGTGCTCTCAGGGCACCTTACTGGTGTAACAGGTATCCCAGTCGTACACCGCCGATTAGAGGTTCTTCACTTGTTGGTTGTCCGGTTCCATCCTAGTCCACCAATCCTGTAGGCTGGTGACATTCCGTACATACCACTCAGAGGTACTACCTCACAACATCCACAAATAACCAGAGCAAATCGACCCACCCAAGTGGTGTAGCAAGCCGAGTTTATGAATTCTCCCCAGGCATTACCTCCAATCGACCCCTCACCTATTTCCGATCGACCCACCCCTGTGGTGCAGCAAGCCCGGTTTAACTCGGCTGCCCAAGCATTGCCACCAATCGATCCCTCATCTATCCAGATCAACCAACCCTAGTGGTATAGCAAGCCGGGTTTATCCCGCGCTCCCCAGACGTGCTACCAATTGATCTCTCACCGCAACCAGGAGCTTAATCAAAGCCTCCATACATTCATAAGCCCATCCATACATTCATACATCCATCCAACAAAGCATACATCTTTCATATCATCAAATCCACAGAGTCTTCTATGGTTTACCCATAATCATCACCAATACAGACTACCCATCCAGATGGGCTTCACACAGCATACCTATGCCATACTCCACACTTCCGGCTCTAGATGTAGACTCAACCAAGGAATCACTTGCGATATCCACCTCTTGGTGGAGGATCTCATGCACATGCATAAAGAAAGGACTTCGATGTCCAAGAAGGAGATCATTACCCTTGAAGATCGCTTTGGAGCCATGAAGTAGCCTGATTGAAGTCACTGTCTCGGCTTTGCCTTCACGAATCCGCTCTCGGATTTTCGCTTCGCACTCCACAACTCCTCCAGCAGCTGGTTTCTCCTATCTCCATTCCTTCCCTAGCTCACCCTTTCTCTTTCTCTCTCTTGGAAACTGAGAATAAGAAGAATAGAAATGATGGAAATCCCTCATTTCTCAGACTTATATCCACAGGGAAGCTGCTTGGACACTTGGCTGCAGGATAGGGAACAAACGACTCTGATTTGCCCAAAAATAGGCTGAACATGGCCTGACACGCCCTGTAACATGCCCGTATCACAGGCCATGTCACTTAAGCGATAGTCAACCGACTCAAATCCAACCAGTACACAGCCATGTGACACGCTCGTGTCATACCCTACAAGCCCGTGTCATGCCCGACACGCCTGTGTCTACCAGTCGTGTACTTCACACAACAAAATTTCCACTTCACCCGAGCGGGACACAGCCATGGAACATGCCCGTGTCCCTGGCCATGTACACCAGTACACACCCGTGTCCACCAGTACATGCAGTCCTGCCTGAAACCCGCAAGGGACATGCCATGTGACGCGCCCGTATCACAGGCCATGTACTCACCACTCGACGATCGTCGACCAAAATTTCGTCGACCACACCACCAACTGCTCAACCCGAGCAGGACACACCATGGGACACGCCCGTGTCCCACTTCGTGTCACCCAAACCTGAACCCAAAGTGGGCTTTGGGGTATTACATTAAAGGGAGGGTGTGGCCACCAACAACCCTCCAGTGGGCTGGAGAGGGGTTGGGGTGCTTGGGCTGCAGCCCAGTAGCGTCGCCTAGAGCGGAGCCGTGACATCGTCAAGTTGTATTGGCTAGGGTTGTTACATAACATCTCATTATCCATGACATCTTCTCACTCCTTCACTTTAATGGCATCTTCAAAGTAGGCCAACTCTCGCTTGTCCAAAGGTATGACAAAGAAACATGAGACAATGCTCACCATGTTTCCTTCATTGTAGCAAGATGGTAGAATGAATGCCCTCTTCAACCTTTGCAAGGCCTAAACACTCACTATCACTTTTATTGCTGCATCTTCTACTCAACTCCTGAGTCGGAGATTCCAGGAGCATCGCTTTGTCTCCAGAACCCAAAACACATTATCTTGATAAAATAGGAGCTCTTATAGATATTGACTGCTCTACCAGAAGATCATCACCAACCTCATTTCTTCTCTCATCTTCTTTGCTCACCAGCAGCTCCATAATAGAACTTCCCAAGTATGACGTAAACTCATCAAATACCACATCCCACAAGATAATTAACTTCTTGGTCTCATGATCATGTACTTACATCCCTTCTTTTGCTCATCATACACAATGAAGACACACTTCTTTGCCTTAACATCTTGCCTGGTCCTGAGAGAATTTGAGATATGTATAAAACCGGTAGTGAGAAACACCTGAAGATGTTTCACACTAGGTTTCTTCTTGAACATCAGTTCATGATGAAACTTCATATTGAAAGGAATCAAAGGCATCCTATTGATGATGTATGCCACACAGGACATTCCCATTGCCCATAAGGAATTGGGTACACCTTTGGCATGAAGCTAACTATTGCAAGTCTCCTCCAAGTATTGGATCTTTCTCTCCTCCATTCCATTTTTTATGGAGTATGTGCACAATACTGCTCTCTCTTGATCTCGTGCTTCCTGCGAAAGGTAGATAACTCAATGGAGGTAAACTCATATCCGTTATTCATCCTCAGATTACTTATTTATAGCATCAGCACTCCATCAATGAGCCTTTTGAACTCCATAAACTTTTGGAAGACTTGTCCTTCATAAAGTACACCCAGGTGTATCTAGTGAAGTCATCAACCAATACTGAGATGTATTTGTTACCTATGTAGGTATGGGTGGCGTACGGTCCTATCAGATCATTAGTAATTTGCTCTAAATGTGTCTTGCACCTGGATAGGGACTTGTCAAAGGGTAGATAATATGCTTTCCGAAATTGATAACCCTCGCATACATGACCATCACAAAGATATGAAAGACTAGGAAAGAATATCATCATGCTCTATCCTGGCATAGACTTTAGCTTATCCATCCTTATATTCTCTAGCCTCTCATGTCAGATAGCAGTGCTGTTATTCGAGCTCATCTTCTGCATATAGGTGTTGGTCGACAACACAAACCAATCCTACATTTGTCTCCCAACATGAGTAGCAGCAGTCTTTACCGCTAACAAGTTCTTCAAGACCTTAATCTCTATTGGACCAAATAGAACTTAGTAACCTTCATCCACTATATTAGTTACTAATAACAAGTTCTTATTCATACTTGGAATGTGATACACAGTCTTCAAGGTGATTGTGCTCCTATTTATTCCCATATTCTCTACCGAATATACTGAATCATCAACTATAATGATAATGACATTACCCTTATTTGCTTGAAGGGAGGAGAACTTTGAGTCATATCTAGTGAGGTGATGAAAACACCCAGTGTCTACTATCCAATCTTCCTGAAAGTTGATGGAGGCCAAATCTTCATCCATTATTGTCATCATGTCTGCCAAGAAAGAGATCCCATACGCATCTCTTCCTTTGGATCCTTCTCCTCTCTACTCTGCATGTCCTGGCTGAAGATTCACTTTGCAGTCATTCTTCATATGACTAACCTTATGTCATCTGAAGCACATATATCGTATCTGACCTCCAACATGCTTAGGAGAAGTTGACTCCCTCCTGGTGGGATGAGGTAGAAGTGCTCTCACCATCATAAATCTTCTTCTTCTTTTCCCGCCTCTTATTCCCAGAGTACAAAACCTTAATGTTTCCCCATGAGATAGAGCAACTAGAGATCTACCTTGCTAATCTCTCATGAGAATACAACAAGTTATATAACTATAGCAAGGATGTTTGTTGGCCCAAACCTGCACAAAGTTGATGAAGGCAACATACTCATTCTACAAGCCACAATGTTGTGCCTCTTCAACTTTGCCTCAAAGAAAGGCTCATTTGGATCAAATGTTGAGATCTCAACACACATGTTCTCCATCTTCATGAAGAACACAAAGATGGACAAGTATCCCAAAGTCGCCCTAGCTAACTCATTTTCTAAGAAATGTAGTCTATCAATGTTCTTCTTATTGAACAACTCATTCAAGGCTGACCAAATCTCAGAAGCTGCCTTGCATCCCAAGATGTAATAAAACAAGTCTTGAGAGATTTCTCGCTTGAGTGTGAGCTTTTCCTTAGCATTAGTCATCCTCCATGTTCACACTTCTTGTACATTATCTCTGGTAGGGACAATCACATCCCTTGCCTCTCCTCCAACAACCTCCCAGAGATCCTCACCAAGCAAGTAGCTTTCCATGGATGTCATCTCCTTCTTGTTATTGGTCTGAGTTAGTAGTTTAATATCAAGCCCTCTTGCAAAACCTCCCTCCATACTAGTCTTCCTGGATTACCCCTAGCATAGGAACTTAACAGCTGCAGCTAAAACCATTGTGCCTCTAATGTCATGTAAAATTTATTGAGGTCGAAGTAATAATCAGTCACAAGGAAAATAACCACTAGTAATGAAGAAACAAGATCAAATACTTAAATTAACGCTTTACAACTCGGCTACAGTGTGAGATATACAAGCGCGAGACATGATTGTACGTTGCATTGGATAGAGATCAAAATAGACAACAAGACAAGAAAATAGAGATCACTTAGCTGCATGGTCATTCCTTTAGCGTCTTAACTGCTGAGGTTGCACGAACAAGTCACTAATTGACACTGCTGCAAAATTGTCTAGGAAGAAGAACACTGCTCTGGTCACTTAATCGTACTACCGCTGATTGTAGTGTTACCGCCCCATGTTAGCCGCCTAGTCAATGAACTGCCCCGTGCAACTACACTAAAGCTAGACCACTAACATAATCACAAGAACTATTCATCTAACCGCCCAGTGCTAATCGCTCAGTTTGCTAAACAGGCTACCCAAAGATAGCTTCTCCTTGTCGCAAGGTGCTACCTGCAACCTACGCTCTGAACTACAGTTCTCAAAGTTCTGATACAAATGACAGGATCTGGACCCCTATTTATAGGCAGGGGAAACAAATATTCAGGAATCTTTCTACCGGGAGATGATAGTACTAATGTCGATGGATATACGGTTAACAAAATCTTAACTGTGTGACTAATCTTCAATTAAAAAATTTTAACATGTACTACTATTTATTTTACAAATATGAATGTTGGCTTCAATTACTTATTCTATAGAAGGTCGGTTAATTCTACCATGTACGAGAAAGTGAATTTTTTTATTCATCAATTAGTTTTCACTTAACTCAATAATTGTATCGATCTATATTTTTTGGCGGGCTTTAGGTTCCTTCAAAATTAGGGTTGCAACTAAGATGTAGAAAGCAGTCCGGGACCAATGGCATATAGGAGAAATGCCATGTATTATGAGGCCGATGGTGCACAATAATATTTGTGCACTATGGGACCCACACTTCTACTAATTTTAATTGGCTTTCTAGACGTATTATTCATCCGAGGTTCAAACAAATAATTTTATCTTGCTATGACTGACTAATTGCGAACTTTAAACTCATATCGTTAACCTTTCTATTATGACCACTTAATTGGGAACTAGATATTTGTGCACTATGGGACCCCTGTCGAATGTCAAACTATTTAGAACACTGAATTTTGTGTTGCATTTTGATGGGGATCGACACCAGACCATGGGTCAGCAGTCGACAGGAGCCACTTTCGTATATTCAAGTAGGTGGCGTTGATCAGATCATCAATTCGAGACCACGAGTGTGCCTGGCCCGTCATTTTATTATTCTATGTATTTTAGTTATTGGATTTAAATTTGGTGATTTAGGTACTCGGGCGTAATGATCAATCATAGTCATTCACGCCTAGAGCTCAACTACCCCTTTTTTGTATATAGTGGTGGATGCTAAAGATTAGATGTATTGCTTGTATTGTGAGAGAATCCGGACCGATAATCTTATCTTGGTGTGACACCACAAGATCCCATGGTGCGATGTCTGGGTTTATTTCTCGCACTATTTGATTGCACTGTTAGATTTTCTTAATTCCTGTGAGACGTTGCCCCACCACCTCTCCTAAATCCCATCAATCTCAGCCCCTCGATATATCAATTTGCTAATTCTCCCTTCTATCATGCACGATCGTTGAAGTCGCTTTCCCTATTCTTCTTCCTAGCCTAGACCCACAAACAAAATGTCTGATCCTGCCCTCCGCCAAAAGGAACCCACAAGTTATACATCTGATCCATGTTGTTGTTTCTTCTGCAAATCTGATCCTTCTTCACTATAGCCATCACCTTCGACATCAGATAATATCCCTATCATATTATCCTGTCGCAACCATGCATCACTCTGCCCACCCTACTCCTACAATAAACATTGGCATCCACTTTGTGCCCTTCTTTCCTTCTAGAAGACCTTGCCTCCTACATTCCTCCCATTTTTCAACCCAACACTTTCTATCCCCCATTTATTTTCCCGTGGAGCCACCCTCACCAAGTTCCTTCCAAAATCCCAGCATCCTACATCCCTCCCCCTTTAGTATCTCATATTATTTTTTTCTATGGAACCACCCTAACTAATTTCCTCATCATCTCCTCACGTCCTTCCACCTCTTCATTCCCTATATCAGTTTACCCTCAGACTACCAACAACCCACAATTTTTTGGAAACATGTTAGAAATTTTGTATTTAAAGCATTTAATTTATATTTTTTAATGGAACCAAGTTTGATGTTTGGTGTTGGGCTCCTCATTAAATAATGAATTGCTCCAAAACCAAATGGAGAGAATCCAAATGTTTGGAGGGAAACCTTTCATGAAGGAAATGATGAAACTGATAGTCTCATCATTCTTATTTTCACTCATGTTAATGAGTATATAAATGGATTCATTCTTTCTTATCGGTTTAAAAGAACATAAGGAGGAACTAGGAACCACACACGTGCTCATGCACCGCACCAAATCCTGATTTTGGATTTCAGATTTGGAGAAGCTCATAAGATTTGAGCTTTCCTAAGATATTCTCAATTATGAATTCCCTTTGACATTTGGACTCTCTTATGGCCCAGATTCAAGTATCCCATGAGCATGGGACTCACATGATGATCTTGTTATTTATCTTAGCTAATGAGATCTCCTTGTCTAATTTCCTTAGCTCACTAACTATTATGTTGAACTTAATGTGTATATCAGTCACAGATTCTTTGGGTGCCTTCTTAAAGTTCTCATACTAGAAGATTAGAAAGGATCTTTTATCTCTCCTTTCATTAGAGGTTCCCTATACCATTCTTGTGAGGGAATCCCATATTTTCTCAACAGATTGGTAATCTACAAATTCTTGAAATATTTTGTCAAACATTGAAGAAACTCAGTATGTTCGTGGTCTTGGCATTGTTAGCTCTAGCCTTCTTATCTGCTTCAGTCCATTCAGCCTTAAGTGTATGCACCAACTTTTCTTTAGAGTCCAACTTAGATGGAATTACTAGATTTGTCAAAATAGATTCAAAAATGCCATCATTAGTGAAGTTCTTATATAACTTAATTCAAGATTTGTATTATGAATAATTATTTAACTTATAAAGGGGGAACATTTATATCTCTGAGTATTCTTATTGGGAAAATCCATTGATTTAACTTAAAAAATTAAATTATAAGTGAGTTTATAGACTAGGACTATTATCCATGTTCTATAGTGAGGGTAGTATGGTCATAGATGTCCCAGGAAGTCAGCTGAGTCAAGAGCACGAGGTATACACACTGAATAGAGGAATAAAATCATGAAAAGTTAATATGCGTCGACTAGAATTTGACACAATGCCGAAAAAAAGTCGACATCATTTTAACTAGAAGTAGGAGCAACAACAAAACATGACTCAACGCTACTTTAAGGCAGAAGACAATGCATACATCGATAAGTTATCGACGCAATGTTGATTATATAATTAAGTCTACTGGACTTCATTCTAAAGGCAAATCTTGGCGCACCTTTAATTAAAGGTCGACTTAGCGTCAAATAAATATCTAATATGGAAATAACAGGAGATCTATCCACGCTTATTTCTTGGAGTTTGTCATGGAAATCTTTCGAATATTTTTGAGTTGTTTGAAGAGAGTTAAACGAAAGGATTCTCCATCTAATTTCATAAGTATTTACGAGGAAGGATTTTGAAGAAAATATCGAGATTAATGAAGACAATATGGAAGTTTATCATCTCATTCCTAGAAGATTATTGGAAGATTATGGAAGAAAATTCTCCAGATTAAAGAACAATTCAAATTTGTTCAAGGGATGATATACTCAGATTATTGAGAAAAGAAGACAATAATATACGAAAATAAAATAATACAGAATATACTGAAATCGATTATACAACTGATAGTAATTTTCTCTGTTTTTCTTCTTCCTTGCTTCTACAACAAAAAAATTCTAAAGAGAAAATCTAAAATACTTTGGATCAGAAGCTTATAATTCTTGCATCTTATTCTCATCAGGGATTCATCCATTTAGAAGATCCAAAACACTTAGTATCTGAACAATCCTCCAAGTCTTGCTAAAAGGGGATTCATCTTAGAAGACATATTTTTCTTTTTCTTCTTTTCTTTTACAATCTAATTGTGTTAACTGAGAAAAGAGTTTTAAGAATTCCACTTTAAATGATTCAGTCCTTGGTGCTAAAAGTCTCCTTATCAAAAGACTCAGTTCTTGATTCAAGATCTCCTTATCAAAAAATCTAGTGTTGGTTCAAGATCTCATTACTAAAAGATCTAGTTTTGTTCTGAGAGTCTCCTTATCAAAAGACTCGGGCACTGATGTATTCCTACCATAGTGGTAGAAGAGTGGAGAACCACTATAGCTTTATGTCTTATGTGCTGTGATTTTTTATGTTGTATTCATTTTTATATTCTGGACTTTAATTTTTGCAATTCTTTCTCATTGTCGCTGAGATTGCTGATCCAAATATGAATGTGTTTGGATAACTTAAGTCAAAATATTTTAAATCTCTATCCCCGCATCTAGATAATTGTTTAAGTACTTACTCAACTATTCACGCTTTCAATTGGTATTAAAGCTAAGTTGATTAAATAAAGGTTAACACTTTGATCAAAAGATCTGAATATTTTAAAAGATACACATATTATTATAGAAACATGCTTTAAAAATGAGTTCAAATTATTTTAATGGATTTGCATCCATAAGACCTCAAGTGTTACTTATAAAAGTTTACCCTCAGGAAGGTTAAAATAAAACTATATATGAATTCGATTCACGAAGGTATCTTAGATTCTATTCTTTTGACCACCAATACCTTATAGGAAGGATGTCAGTGGGAGTACAACAACAGAGCTGGTACATAGGCCTGAATGGACATAAGCAAAAAAGGAAAGTAAAGGACTGGGCTACTAAAGCAATGAACATCATGGTGTCCACCATGCCAGATGAGATCTTTTAGTAGGTTATTGATTGCTAGCCAGCTAAAGAGAGCTGAGACTTTATCCAAAATTATTGATGATAATTCTGATGAAAGGAAGGACAAAAGATCGCTTCTTACTGTTGATGCGTGGAAACGGGCACCACCAGCTAATGCTTCATTCACGGGGGAAAGGAAGGGAAAAGAGGAGACTGCAATCAGCTATCTACTAGTGGATGAGAGAAAAAATACAGCAGAGCCATGAGCCATGATTACACCAGACTTCGCCCATCGCGGCTTAAATGCCTCTCTTGCGATGGGCTTTACTTTGATTGCAAATGGTTGATTATAAGTAGAGGAAGAGAACTGGAAAGAAATGCAAGATGGAGACCGCAAAGCCTGAGATTCGAGTCCACAACCTTTAACAAGTAGGCTTCAGGACTCGAGTCAACGTTCTTTGGGTGCACCGCTTCCCCCTATTTATAGGTTCGGGGGCCAGCCCAAACGGACAGGGCTAAAATAGTCGGATGCCCGGGGTACAGGAGAACCGGGCAACGGTGATGGGAAACAAAAAGAAAAGACATGCCAGTCCGCGCAAGAGGGGCAGACTGGGCTCGCAGAATGGAGTTTTTATCCGCTGTTGTAGGGCGCAATCCTGGCTGGAGGGCAGCAACCTATGCGGGCTGAGTCTTGAGTCCGCCTTGAGAGAAGGAAGCCTGCGGATGGGGCTGCTCTAGAGAGTTGATGACCTGTGCGGACTGGAGAATTGAGTCTGTTGCTGAAGGAGGCTGGCCGTGCTGGAAACATCTCGAGACTGGATAACCTGGGCTACTGGAAACTGAGTCCGCCACCGGAGAGATCTGGATCTTGTTGAACGTACTGAGGCTTGAGTACGACTAGATGGGATGAAGTAGGGCAGACCTGGAATAGATCTTAAGAGACTTGACGACCTGGGCGGACCAGATAATTGAGTTTGTCACTGAAGGAGTATGACCTGGTTCCTTGTTGAACATGTTGTGGATTTTGGGGTTAACATAATCCCCGCACATTTTTAAGTTTTAAGAAACTTTGAAAATATTTACCTAACCACCGAGTCCGCAACCATCATTGATGATGTTAGGGATATAAATATAGTTGGATGTTCTTCGTTTACCAAAAGTTGTTACCGCCACGGGTTATTTCTCACCACTTGCTGTCAACATATTACAGTCTGCCATGTCTGGGGAAGGAACATTCTTCGACAACTTTTCTTCAAGGGGAGAGAAAACCAGGCCGCCGATGAAAACCAAGAAAGTTATGAAAAGAGGAGGAGATGTTGAAATTTGTGAAGTGGAAGTGGGTGACGGGACAGGCCGCGCGGCCTGTGGCGGACAGCTTTGGCGGACTGGGCGGACTGGGCGGACTGAGGTTTGCGGCCTGGTGAAAAGTCTGGTGGAAGCCGGCTGTGTTCTGAGCGGGTTGTTGCATGGAGTCTGCGGTTTGGTGCGGCCTGGTATCTGCGGATAGAGAGGCTTGCGGACTGATGCTTTGCTCAGTGGTCGCGGGTGCAAGCTTGCGCTGTTGGCGGGTTGGTTCGAGTTCGCGGGAAGCCTTGCGGACTGGTGTGTCCGCGGTTTGGGCTGTTGCGGACTGGGCCTTGAGCTTGGCTGAGGCCTTGTCGAGCTCAGGTGTTACAGCAGGTCTTGCTGTGGAGACCGGTTGGCGGACTGGTGTTTGGAGTCCGGGAGGAAGCTGCTGTGTTGGACAAGTGCGAGGAGCTTGCGGACTGGTTGCGGTCTGTGCTAGGGTGTTTGGCGGACGGGACTTTGTGTCCGCCATGCTCGCACTGGCCCTTGATGGTTTTGGACTTGGTCACACATTGTGCCAAGTTCATGGTGTCCGCCGTATCCGCGAAGTCCGCTGTGACCGGGGGGACTGTTGCTGTCTGCCTTTGGTCGTGGACTTGTGGCGGATTGAGGTGTGAGTCTTGCGGACTGCCTCGGGTTGGTGCGGACTGCCATTGAAGAGGGTGCTGTCCTGCAGTGGTTGGAGCTTTGCGGGCTGGTGCCTTGTCCGCTTAGCTTGGGCGGACTGGAGAGGGTTCGTCAACGGTTGCCGTGCTCCTGGCGGTTTCCTTGGTATCCGGCTAAGTCCATGCGGACTCAGCGGACGGTGGTTGTATTCGCGCGGACTGAGGGTGGTGTCGCTATCTCTTGGGCGGTGACCACACTCCTCACCTGGCCTATAAATAGGACCCCCCTGGCACATCTACAGTAACCTAAGTAACATGAGTGAACAGTAAATTGGGTTGGGCGAGTGCTGCGGTCTGTGTTTTCCAGTCCGCGCGGTTTGTTTCAGGCTGACGGTTTGCTGTGTGCAGGTCGCGCGGATAACTTCAAGGAGCCAGGAGCTTGGCTTTGACTTCGGTCAGTGCTTGGAAGTGTGCGGTCTCTGCGGACTCAGCAGGAGGTCGCTCTGCGGCTTGTCAGTTCTGTTTCAACTTTCCCAGCTTCAATAACCTGTCCGCCGGCTTCAGGCGGGTAGGGGAGTTCCTCAGTTCGGGTTCAGCAGGAGGCGAATAACGGTCTGTCCGCGCGACCTCGCGGCTTCGGCGGACTCCGTGGTATTCGGCAGATTGCAGCATAGCTTGGGCGAGCTCAGCGGTCTCGGCGGTCTCGGCGACCTCGCGGTCTCGGCGGACTGGAGTGCTGTCCGCCCGGCTTGTTTTTTGGTTCTTTCTGTTTACAGCTGTAATACTAGCGAAATCATGTCTCGCTATGTATGCCTCGGATTGTAAAGAAGTGAATGCATAATAAGACCTTCTTGTGCTTCCATTGTTTTGTTGGGTGCAACCTCTAGTCCTTGGGTTTTCCGCAGGTTCAGCGTGCGAACTGGGTAGTTCCGAAGATATTAATTTGGTGTTTGGGCTATCTTGCTGACCACGTTGAGAAAATTTAACATGGTATCAGAGGGAGGTTCCTGAGGTTTCGGAGGTTCAATTGCGTGAGCGGAAGTCAGCCAGTGTTGTTACTCAGTGATTGAGTGGTGCTCAACCTGTGTTGTTGCTCGGACGCTGCTGAAGGGTACCAACAGGTGGTTGCAATGGAAGGAAGCTTAGCAAGAGGTCTGGGCATTGAACTCTTAACGCCGACTAACTACAAGAAGTGGAAGTCGTGCATGAAGAGTTATCTTCTTGGCGAGGAGCTGTGGGAAGTCGTCGGTGGAGACGATAGACAGGAAGTTACTGCTGCTTTCGGTACTGCTGAGCAGGTGAGGCTCTGGAGAAGAACTAATGCTAAGGCGGAGTTCATTCTGAAGAGAGCTGTCTCTCCGGAGCTGTTTGATCACATCATTGGATGTGAGTCGGCTGCTGATATTTGGACAACCATTGATGAGTTGTTCAATAGGAAGAATGTGGCGCGGCTGCAGTTCCTGGAGAATGAGTTGGCCAGGGCAACTCAGGGAGACCTTTCCATCTCCAAATACTTCTTAAAGATGAAGAGCTTGTGTGCTGAGCTGTCGGCACTGGATCCTGATGAGCCTATCTCTGAGGCAAAGATGAAGAGGCACATTATCCGCGGTTTGCGGAAGGAGTATGTGGCCTTTGTCACATCTGTTCAGGGATGGGCTACTCAGCCGTCTCTGCTGGAGCTGGAGAATCTGCTTGCCTCGCAGGAGAGCTTAGCAAGGCAGATGGCTGGAGTGAACCTGAATCAGGAAGGCAGCGAGGCTCTCTTCTCAGGCAAGAAGAAGGGATGGGAAGGGAAGAAGAAGAAGAAGGTGCAGGCCGCTGGTGAGAAGGAGACTTCAACTTCGTATCCGCCGGAGAGGAGCAATGCTCCTAAGGACTGGAAGAAGAATCTGAAGTGCTACCGGTGTCATCAGCGAGGGCACTTCAAGCGGGACTGCAAGGTCAAACTGCAGCCTGGGCATGCTGCGGGAAAGGAGGAAGCTTGCTCGCGAAGTGAAGAAGCAGAATGGGGAGGAGCTTTCATGACGGGCACTTGTGTCCGGGCCTTATCTGCTGAGGACTTCAACAGCGAGTGGATCGTCGACTCCAGGTGTGGTCATCACCTCACCGGAGACAAGTCGAAGTTCACCTCCATGCAGGCTTACTCAGGTAATGAAGCTATTATCACTGCTGATAATACTGTTTATGCAGTAGAGAAGGAGGGGGTCGTGTCTGTGGGTAGTGATCAGGGGCCACTCACATTAAGGAGTGTGTATCACGTGCCGGGCATGAAGAAGAACCTTTTCTCGGTGACCAACGCGGTGGACGCTGGGTATCACGTTCTGTTTGGGCCAACAGACGTGAGGTTCCTTCGCAACGTATCAGCGGTGAAGGCTGATGTTGCTCATGTTGGGAGGAGGGTGAAGAACTTGTTTGTTCTTTCCACCAGTGCCTATGTTGATAGGATGAGAGCCAATGATAGTGCGGCTATCTGGCATGAGAGGCTGGGGCATGTTGGCATGGACAAGCTAAAGGCAATGGCGAGTAGAAGTCTGGTGAGGGGGTTGCCGATGTTGTCCTCCTTTGGTGATGGGCATGTTTGTGCGGGCTGTCAATACGGTAAGGCACATCGCCTTCCGATTGATAAATCTCAAACAAGGAGCAAGAAACCATTGGAGTGTATTCATGGCGACCTGATGGGACCGACTGTTACTGCCAGCCTTGGTGGAAGCAAATACATGCTTGTCTTTGTTGATGACTACTCAAGGTATACTTGGGTGTACTTCTTAAAGGAGAAGTCGGAAGCCTTCCGTTTGTTCGTGGAGTTCAAGGAGTTGGTAGAAGGCCGGCTTGGCTTGCGGATTAAGAAGTTTAGAACTGATAACGGGGGGGGAGTTTGTCTCTTCCGAGTTTTCTAACTTCTGCAGGAAGCACGGGATCCAACGAGAGCTTACTTGTGCTCACACTCCACAACAAAATGGGGTAGCGGAGCGGAAGATCCGTCATTTGACGGAAACCTGCAAATGCTGGCTGCATGCGAAAAATATCCCAAGGTCCTTTTGGGCGGAGGGAATGTCTTGTGCTGCTTATGTCATCAACCGGATGCCACTCAGCCCTATCAACATGAAGACTCCTATTGAGCTGTTGCTGAAGGAGAAGCCGAGTGTTGGACACCTTCGGGTGTTCGGTTCAACTTGCTACGTGCATGTCCCGGATGCTTCACGGACAAAGCTGGATGCGAAGGCAAGGAAACTTGTCTTTGTTGGCTATGATGAGCGGAAGAAGGGATGGAAGTGCATGGACCCTGTGACGAAGAAGTTCGTGGTGTCAAGAGACGTTGTCTTTGACGAGCTGACGTCATATGGAGGTGGCTCGGTGGAGCTAACCGGAAGTAGCAAGGTTGAGGAAGCACCGGTGGAGGCTGTTGAAGGCTTGGAAGAGGAGCTTGCTGTTTCACCAGCAACTCCTGTTGCTTCGAACTCCGAGGCTGAGCCTTCTGGCTCAGGAAGCAGGGGGAGCACTGCTCAATGCTTGCCCCAGGTAGGAGTGGAGCCTGAAGAAGCAACGGAAGCCGTGAGCAAGGAGCCGTGTCTTCGGAGATCGAAGAGGGTGGTTAAACCACCGGCTCGGTACTGTGATGGGAATGCAGTGAGCTTTGTCTCCTGCTTCTTTGCAGGTCCTCTGGATGAGCGAGAGCCTGCAAACTTCAACGAGGCCACTGGAGTGAAGGAGTGGGATGATGCCATGAAGGAAGAGATTGATGCTCTGAAAAAGAATGAAACCTGGGACCTTGTGCCCAAGGTTGATGGCGTTACTCCGGTTACTTGCAAGTGGGTGTATAAGTTGAAGAAGAAGGCTGATGGGAGCATTGATCGGTTCAAGGCTCGCCTGGTCGCAAGAGGATTCTCACAGCAGTATGGAGAAGACTATGAGGAGACATTCAGTCCAGTTGTGAAGATGACATCTGTAAGAGTGGTGATCGCCTTGGCTGCTAGCAAGGGATGGAGGTTGTGGCAACTCGATGTGAAGAATGCCTTTCTTTACGGAGAGATTGACAAGGACATCTTCATGGATCAGCCGCTTGGTTTTGTCTCTGAGAAGCATCCGGACTATGTCTGCAAACTCAGGAAGGCTCTCTATGGGTTGAAGCAAGCTCCTCGAGCGTGGTATGGGAAGATTGCAGAGTACTTGCAATTCTGTGGATACCTGGCTTCCAACTCGGATTCAAGCTTGTTCGTCAAGAAGAAGGGAGAGCTAAGAGTCTTGGTCCTGCTGTATGTGGATGATATGATCATCACAGGGAACTCGGAGGAAGTAGCAAGGCTCAGGGGAGAGCTTGCTATACGCTTCGAGATGAAAGACTTGGGAGAGTTGCATCACTTTCTTGGTCTGGAAGTGGAGAGGAAGGAGTGCGGGGTTCTCATTAGCCAGAAAGGGTATGCTGATCGCATTGTGAAGCGGTTTGGCATGGGCGAAGGGAAGAAGTGCTCTACTCCACTGGAATCTGGGCTGAAGCTTCGACGGGATGAGGGAAGGGTTCTTCATGATCCCTTGGTGTTCAGGGCTCTTGTTGGGAGCTTGATTTACCTGACGATTACTAGGCCGGATATCGCTTATGCTGTTGGCCGAGTAAGTCGGTATATGGCTGAACCAAGGCAATCTCATCTAGTGGCGGCGAAGGGAATTCTGAAGTATGTCAAGGTGACTTCTGAGATGGGACTCCTCTATGGAAGGGATGCGGAGTTTGCATTGCTCGGGTACACGGATGCCGACTATGGCGGTGATTCGGATGATCGAAGGTCTACTTCTGGTTATGTGTTCACTTGCGGTTCAGCTAGCATCTCGTGGTGTAGCAAGAAGCAGGACTCAGTGTCAGTTTCAACCACGGAGGCGGAGTATAAGGCTTCGGCCTTGGCTGCTCGGGAAGCCGTTTGGTTGAGGAGGCTTATAGAGGATGTCCATGAAGAAGTGCAAGGGCCTACTTTACTCCGGGGTGACAATGAGAGTGCTCTCAAACTGGTAAACAATCCAGTGTGTCACGCCAGGACCAAACATATAGAGATTGATCACCACTTCATCAGGGAGAAGGTGTTGGAGGGATCTCTGCTGGTCGGGCATGTTCGGAGTGAAGATAATCTTGTTGACATCTTCACGAAGCCGCTGTCGAAGGGTCCCTTTGAACGCTTGCGCAGCTTGCTGGGCTTGGTCTCCACTTCTCACTTCAAGGGGGAGTGTTGAAATTTGTGAAGTGGAAGTGGGTGACGGGACAGGCCGCGCGGCCTGTGGCGGACAGCTTTGGCGGACTGGGCGGACTGGGCGGACTGAGGTTTGCGGCCTGGTGAAAAGTCTGGTGGAAGCCGGCTGTGTTCTGAGCGGGTTGTTGCATGGAGTCCGCGGTTTGGTGCGGCCTGGTATCTGCGGATAGAGAGGCTTGCGGACTGATGCTTTGCTCAGTGGTCGCGGGTGCAAGCTTGCGCTGTTGGCGGGTTGGTTCGAGTTCGCGGGAAGCCTTGCGGACTGGTGTGTCCGCGGTTTGGGCTGTTGCGGACTGGGCCTTGAGCTTGGCTGAGGCCTTGTCGAGCTCAGGTGTTACAGCAGGTCTTGCTGTGGAGACCGGTTGGCGGACTGGTGTTTGGAGTCCGGGAGGAAGCTGCTGTGTTGGACAAGTGCGAGGAGCTTGCGGACTGGTTGCGGTCTGTGCTAGGGTGTTTGGCGGACGGGACTTTGTGTTCGCCATGCTCGCACTGGCCCTTGATGGTTTTGGACTTGGTCACACATTGTGCCAAGTTCATGGTGTCCGCCGTATCCGCGAAGTCCGCTGTGACCGGGCGGACTGTTGCTGTCTGCCTTTGGTCGTGGACTTGTGGCGGATTGAGGTGTGAGTCTTGCGGACTGCCTCGGGTTGGTGCGGACTGCCATTGAAGAGGGTGCTGTCCTGCAGTGGTTGGAGCTTTGCGGGCTGGTGCCTTGTCCGCTTAGCTTGGGCGGACTGGAGAGGGTTCGTCAACGGTTGCCGTGCTCCTGGCGGTTTCCTTGGTATCCGGCTAAGTCCATGCGGACTCAGCGGACGGTGGTTGTATTCGCGCGGACTGAGGGTGGTGTCGCTATCTCTTGGGCGGTGACCACACTCCTCACCTGGCCTATAAATAGGACCCCCCTGGCACATCTACAGTAACCTAAGTAACGTGAGTGAACAGTAAATTGGGTTAGGCGAGTGCTGCGGTCTGTGTTTTCCAGTCCGCGCGGTTTGTTTCAGGCTGACGGTTTGCTGTGTGCAGGTCGCGCGGATAACTTCAAGGAGCCAGGAGCTTGGCTTTGACTTCGGTCAGTGCTTGGAAGTGTGCGGTCTCTGCGGACTCAGCAGGAGGTCGCTCTGCGGCTTGTCAGTTCTGTTTCAACTTTCCCAGCTTCAATAACCTGTCCGCCGGCTTCAGGCGGGTAGGGGAGTTCCTCAGTTCGGGTTCAGCAGGAGGCGAATAACGGTCTGTCCGCGCGGCCTCGCGGCTTCGGCGGACTCCGTGGTATTCGGCGGATTGCAGCATAGCTTGGGCGAGCTCAGCGGTCTCGGCGACCTCGCGGTCTCGGCGGACTGGAGTGCTGTCCGCCCGGCTTATTTTTTGGTTCTTTCTGTTTAGAGCTGTAATACTAGCGAAATCATGTCTCGCTATATATGCCTCGGATTGTAAAGAAGTGAATGCATAATAAGACCTTCTTGTGCTTCCATTGTTTTGTTGGGTGCAACCTCTAGTCCTTGGGTTTTCCGCAGGTTCAGCGTGCGAACTGGGTAGTTCCGAAGATATTAATTTGGTGTTTGGGCTATCTTGCTGACCACGTTGAGAAAATTTAACAGGAGAGACTGTTCACCTCGCTGGAGGAACTTCCCAACGGGATAAACCAGTAGTTGGGCTAGTCCGCAACATTGATGAACCCGATCGCGAGAAGTCTACAGATGCCTTCGCTTCCCATAATGAGATACCACCAAAAAGTGCGGGCGAAGCACTGAATCCGCTTGCGATAACTGATAATCAAAATCCCGCAAACTCATTAGACATGGACGTGTTCCCGTCTGCTTCAGGAACACTCATGTTGAGTATAAGTCTTGATAATGAGGTCTCGTCACATGATGCACAGTAGCATGTCGTCGATTTCGATCAAGAGAAGTGATCTGCTGAAGATCAAGTTGAGAAAGAACAGCTTTCTCAGTCCCATGTCGTCGTCGACCCAGAAGCATTCTACGAGAGTCTGCAAAGCTTGGAGAAGACCGCTGCGGACACAGCTGAGAAAGACGGCCGTTCTGAGAAGAAGAGGAAGAGGGATAAATGAAAATGTATAAGTTATCTACCTAAATCACATAGAGGGGGGGGGGGGTGAATAGGTGAGTTCTGCATATTTTTGAGGAATAAAAATTTGAGCGAGCGATGCATAGAAAATAAACAAGCATACATAGACGACATTTAGAATTATAGTGGTTCCCCAACCTTGGGTACATCCACTTTCCACCTCACCAATCTTGCAATGCACTAGACTCGGTTACTCAACTATTCTCGGATTGAAAACAATCCTACCACTCGGAATAAAGTTCCTACAACTCGATCCCTCAAAACAGGATCTACACTCAGAAGAGAAACTTCCTACAACAATCTAGGAGAACAAAACTCCTACAACTCGGAGAAGAATCTCCTACAAGAACAAAATGATTTACAGAGAAAAATATACAAACAGTATAATTCTAGATATGAATCTTCAGCCCTTCTTCCTTCTTAAACTTTGAAGCTCTGTCAGAATAGATCGAAGAAGACAAGGCTAAATCTCTAGATCTGAAAACTTTGGACTCAGCACGATCAAGGAAAGAATTTGTTTATGTAGAGAATCTTGATCTGTTGAATCTATTGTTCTGAATCTCTAGATCAAAAGCAGATCGACGATGAAGGCAATGAACAGCGGTGGATCCCGATTTATAAAGAGAATTTGCGATTCAGAATACCTAGGCTTTTCTTCTTAGGGTTGGTTGATATGATAAGACCTTTTATAGGACTTGCCTAACGGTCATAATCACATTAAATACATGCCACGTTGACCAATCAAGTGCTAATCATGTTTGAAATTACTTCTGTCGGGACTTAAGAAAAATTCATAAAACTGTACTGCACTTCTCAAGAGAGTTACTTGTACTCGAAAAGAAGTTTTCTGTTTCTCGAGAAGAATTATGAAGTTCTCGAGAAAAGTACTTAGAGAAAATGTGGAGGTGGAATTCAGCTATTTCGATAATGAAAGTAAGTACCCGAGAAGAATAACTTTTTGTTCTCGAGAACAAGTATCCTAGTACTCGAGAACAAGGAAGTATCTCGAGAAAGAGTTCTGACTCTCCAGAAGAGCATTCAAGGTCTCGAAAAAAGGTTTCTGGTTCTCGAGAACTATACAAGGCCTTCTCAAGAAATATTTTTTGCTTCTCGAGAAAAATACTTAGTAAAATGTAAAGGTTGAATTTAGGTATCTCGAGAAAAACGAACTTCTATTCTCGAGAAAATTATTCTGTTACTCGAGAGGAATAATGCATCTCGAGAAAACAAACTTGTTACTCGATAAGAGAATCTGTTACTCGAGAAAAGACTTCTGGTTCTCGAGAAGTAATACTGGCCTTCTCGAGAAATAACATGTGGCTTCTCGAGAAAAGGACTTAGAAAAATATTTTTACTGGAAATGAGGAAACTCGAGAAGGAGAGTCATGGAGTATGCGAGTACACATGGATTTCTAGAGAACATCACTAAGCTTTCTCGAGAACAGCTTCTGCAACTCGAGTACATGACGGATCTCACTCTAGTATAAACTTAAGTTCTACTCGAGTACAAAAGATCCTACTCGAGAAAAAGATTTGGCAATTTTTTTGAAGGTCTGAAAACTTATTTTCTATAAAAAATTCAGCAACCATCCTTTTCTCCCATGACTTTAGTTCTTGAAAAATAAGTGTGTTCCAATAGAGAGGCTACACATGAGTCAACACCATGGAGCACATAATGAGAGATTACATTGTATGATCCTGTGTTTGGTGACTCATTGTAGACTGACATTGGTCTACACTTTGCAAATATATCCTGCAAACACTCAACTAGAAAGGACATAAAATACAAACTTAATTTATCTTAGTTCAATTGTGACTCATACAAATTTGGGTTATTTTTGATGCAATACCCAACAATAAATCTTCCGTTGCTGAGCGAGTAGAGAAGAAACTGTGAGTGATGAAGAAAAAGAATGTCTCTATGTGGACTGGGGCTGTGAGCTTGTAGCATGGGCTGCGAGAAAAGGAGGTTCCAGAGACCAGCTTCGTTACTCTGGAGGTCGCAATCTAGGGAAGTGATTCCCTGTCCACGGTCAGTCTATCTACTGATGAAGTACTCAACAACATGGATAACGACCAACTTGATGTCATTAATTAGTCCTTATTGGAGGCGTTGTTGTAATGACCCGGGTGGACCACGGCATCGCCCGGACCACCACGCAGCCCAGGAAGGCAAACTGGCACCACGGGTGGTACAACCAAAATCTACAAGGCCTGCAGGCCGTAAACCCCGACCAAATCTCCGTGACTGTTTGTCACCACGAAAGGTTGTTGCCACGAGGTTTTGAACCCGCAACCTTGATAATATTCTCTTCCAACAGAGCTCATCACCAACTGAGCTGCAGCTCAGTTGGTGATGAGCTCTGTTGGAAGAGAGACTTATCAAGGTTGTGGGTTCGAAACCTCGTGGCAACAACCTTCCGTAGTGAGAAACAGTCACGGAGATTTGGTCGGGGTGTATGTCATGCAATCCTTATAGATTCTGGCTCTACCACACGTGGTCCCAAGTTGCCTTCCTAGGCTGCGTGGTGGGCCGGGCGATGCCGTGGTCCTCCCTAGTCGTTACAAAAAAGTGAACTTTTTGCACTTTTTTGTAACGACCCGGGAGGGCCACGACATTGCCCGGCCCACCACGTATCCCAGGCAGGCAACCTGGCACCAAGGATGGTACAGCCAAAATCTACAAGGCCTGCAGGCCATACACCCCAACCAAATCTCCATGACTGTTTCTCACCACAGAAGGTTGTTTCCATGGGGTTTCGAACCCGCAACCATGATAATACACTCCTGCAAATAGGGCTCATCACCAACTGTGATGCAACTCAATTGGTGATGAGCCTATTTGCAGGACGGTCTTATCAAGGTTGCAGGTTCGAAACCCCGTGGCAACAACCTTCCGTAGTGAGAAACAATCACGAAGATTTGGATGGGATGTATGGCCTGCAGGCCTTGTAGATTCTAGCTATACCACTCGTGGTGTCAGGTTGCCTTCCTGGGCTGCATGGTGGGTCGGGCGATGTCGTGGTCCTCCCGGGTAATCTTCCTAGGCTGTGTAGTGGGTCGGGGGATGCCGTGGTCTTCCCGGGTCGTTATAGTTGCAGGTTGAAGTTCAGATACTGGGGTGTGAAGATTGGCGATCACCCTTCAAAACCTGCGACTAAGGGAGATGAAAAGAAGAAGCTAAGGGAGAAGATCGCCGTTCAGAAGGCCAAGGTGGAAGCATCCTTAGAGAAGATCATTGCGGACAAGCGGGCTGAGGATCTGTTGACTGTTGCTGAGCTGATGCGGTCAGGTGAAAGTCATATCAGATATGCTCTGATGCCAACTTAAAGTGATGGATAGATTTTATCTTTACTCTAGAGGGGGGGGGGGTGAACATAGTGTTTTAAAAACTTTGAGTTATTTTTATAGCGGATTAAAATAGGTGATATATATATATATAAATATAAGAAAAGAAAATAAATATATATCACAGCATAGCAAAATAAAGAATAGAGCACAACCATACGACACAAGGAAATTTATAGTGGTTCCCCAAAAACCTGGGTACATCCACTCTTCTACCACCCTGGTAGGAATCCACTATAGGTTTTTGATTAGGTGCCCTATCACCACAGGTTTTTGCTCAGGTGTCTTGTCACCACAAGATCTACTTTCAAGTGAGATCAAACAACCTTTTGAGCTTTTAATCAGGTGCCCAAAATCCAAACTAAGTCTTTTGATCAGGAGACTTAACAACCAAAGGTATACTTTTGAAGGGAGTTAGAAACCCTTTTACAGTAGAGTAAAAAAAAAATTGATTTTGTCTTCTCTTTCTAAATGATCAGAGAAGTCTAGTGGATTGTTGTTATTGTCAAAGCTCTCCCTGAGATGTAGAATAGTTCAGGAGAAATAAAGCTTTGCTTAGGTTGTAGGCCTTCAGATTGCTTGTTGATCTTCAGGAAGCTTTTAGACAGATTTTGATGGATTGTCTCTTGAAAGCCCTGAAGCAAGAACTGATGAAGTACTTGAGTTGTATATGAGAGTTATTCTTCTTTTTATTTTCTGTAAATTCTTGTTTCTATCACAGCTGTTCAAAAATTGATCTTCTAATCTTTTGAAAATAATCCATATATATTTCATGCAGATTTCGGGCTTTGATTTTTGAATTCATTTCTATTACTGACTGCAGAAATTCTGGGAGTTGAACGGCTAGAATTTGTCTTTAATGAGTTTCCTCAACTGTCCCAATAAAATAAGCAAGTAATAACTCTGTGAAGACCATAATTAATGATGCAAAGGAACGACTATATTCATTAGAATATTGTGCATTAATTATTAGAGCATTACCGACATATTGTAATATAATTTGAAAATCATCTGCCTTAGTCAAACTGAAATAAAATAAAGAAATAGTCGAACTGAAACCTGGGAGAAATTAGTCAAACTTAGCAAATTCTCATTGACCAGAGGTCCAAATTCATGGAACTGAAACTTCACCTTCGTCGAGCTGAGCTCCAAGATCGTTGAGCACAAATTAACTTGCCAAACTGAGCTCCAAGTTCGTCGAACAGAGATAGGAGTTCTTCTAACTGAAACTACTGAGGTGAGATCGAAGTTCATCGAACTTAGCTAGGATTTCGTCGAACTCAACTCAGAGAAGAAACCTGAGTTCGTCGATCTTAGATTGACGATCGTCGAGCTCTGTTTAGCTATTCGTTGAATGACTTTCTGTCTCTTAGAAAACTACTTTTCTCTGGAGGTCTTCTATCTCTAAGTCTTCTGAAGATGAGAACCAATCAATATAGGTTGTTAGCTAACCTTGACCCTGATAATAACCTATGACCCTAGACTATACATGATGGGTCATCTAATAATCCTAATAGTGAACCTAGCCCAAATCAACCCTAAACATAGGTGGGGTTCCAACAATCTCACCATATTTGGGTGAGGTCACTATGAACAATCATAAAAGAAAAACAATCATAAAGCATAAAATAATATCTGACAGAATTATAATGTTTCAGCAGATATATAAACAAGGTGCCTTGTGAAATATTTACAACAAATAATAAATAAGTTCAATAAAAAATAAGAAGAGGAAAATCTGTCAAACTTTCTTTGTAGCATCCTTTGAAGCTTCAGAAGATGGTTTAGTGAAGATTATTTCTCTCTTGGGATCAGCTACTTCTCTTACAATAATCATCATGTCTTCTGCTCCAAGAACTTTTACTGAAGTAGCTCTTTGCACAACTGCTTCAGGATGTAAAGATATGTAATAATCAACATTGAAAAACTTTTGTACCTGATATTTTTCCAGCTCTTTCTTTCTGTAAAAAGACATTGTTGAGTATTGAGAATAATCTTTGCCTTCTTCCTTGGTTTTTTAAACTGTGAAAGTGCTATCAGCTCAATAAATCTGGCCATTCTAGAATTTGTGTCCATTTCAGGATCATAAGTTGGAGAGAGTGGCCTTTCTGGTCTGGAAACTTCTTTCTGAATATCTTCTGATTTTTATTGTTGACTGTTATATTTCTTGTATTGTTATTAACTACTTTTAGAACTGTGTTGTTGTTTACTGCTGCTGTAAGATGGTTTGGAAGAATGAGAAGATCATGTAGACCTTTGTCCTTGAGCAATGCTGCCAGTTGATCCAGCTGCAGGAGGAGGAGGACCTCTCCTATGCTATGGAGGAGGAGAGTACCTCTTGCTCTTCTTCCTAGCTTTCATTTCATTTTTAGAATATCTCATCCAGTTAGGAGTATCTGGAGTGAGAGTGATGTTATGCAGAATGTAATAAGTTGTATCAGTAGTGGGATTTAGTTTTGGTGCAGCCTTTGGTGGTACTTTCTTCTTGAATTTTCTCTTTTTAGAATTTGAATCCTCAGAATCATCTGACTCATCACTATCATCATCAGAATCATCAGCAGGATAATCATATAAAGCATTGATCTGTTAAGCACTGCATCAGACACAATTAGATGAGCCTGTAGCTGTATGGCTTCAGCTACATATTCTTCTTCAGCCTGAGGTTGTACTTTTGGCTCTATTATTTATATAACTATATCCTCAAACATGAGATCATCAAGATTAGGCATAGGGGATTCAACCAAGCCAAATGTTGGAGGAGAATCAACCTTTGGCTCTGGAGTTAGCTCTGAAATAGTTATATGCTCTATAATATCTTCTGTAACTACAAAACTTGTGCTAAGTTATTCCAAGACTTAAGGACTTATAGGTGCAGTATAACAAACTATAACTTTAGAGCAAGTGGAGAAATCTGGAAGACTACTGTAAACTGTATCAAATGAATGAAGTAATGAATGAATATTCACTATGGGATTGATGATGAAATCACCAACAGTGTTTATTACTACATCAAAATAATCTTCTTCAAGATCTGTCATATCAGTGTCATCATCAATTATTTAAATTATTTCTGTTATTTTTGGAATTGCTGGAATTGCTGTTATTATTATAGGAGTTGCTGCTACTGAAGGAGCTTCATCATTGGACATCTCCCCCTGCTTGGTTTTACAGATTCCTGAACCCAGGCCCCTAGAAAAAGGGACAAAAGAGGAAGAGGTAATTTTAGATGAGAGAGCAGCAATGTCAGAAATTAGAGGGGCAACGACATCTTCTATTAGCTTATTCAGAGGAGGAGTGATGAATTCAAGAAGATCAGCTGCAATGTTAGAGAGGTTTAATAAAGGGGTTCAGGAGTAAGAGGGTATAAGTGGATTGGTGTCCACAATTGGGACAGACTGAGAAAGCTTGAGGTAAGTCTGTATGTTGGAATGATGGGGATGTCGGTGGAATGGCTGTTTGTGTTTTAGTATGGATTTCTCCTGGATGTCGGAATGATGTGGAGAGAGGTTTGGAGATGGAGATGGAGATGATGCTGAACTAAAGTTTGGAGATGTTTGTAATAGAATTATAGAGGTTTGGATAGTCTCTAGGAGGAGGTGTGTTAGAGGAGATGGAGGAGGTGGTGTTTCCTCAGTAATGTGGATTGGTGAGGGTGGTTTAGATGGTGAGGCAGAAGGGATGGAAGTAGGGGGTTGTTGAAGTGTAGTAACAACATCAAGGGGAGTTGATGAAGGAAATATTGGATGATATGGAGATGGATGAGGTGAAGGTAGTCTAGAAGATGGTGGTGGAGGAGAAGCAAGAACTTCTGCAGGATTTGGAGGAGTGACATCACTTGTCCATGTGTCCTCTGAAACTCTGGAAGAAAAGGCCCTGGAGGGCTTTGAGATTACTCTCTCCCACTTGCCAAAGAGGGCTGAGGTGAGCCTCTTGGAATCATTTATAATGATGGTCTGAGAGACCAACAACTGTTGGCATCTGGCTTGCAAAAATAAGCCCAGAATCCTCCCATAACAGACATCCTTCTTGGTGTTCTTCTTTTTGATGGAATCAAATAAGATAAAGCCCCAGTTCACTGACTTCTTGTTCACTAAGGCACTCATCAATAGAAACTGATGCCTTGTGAAAGTGCGAGTTAGATCAGATATACTCTAGAGGGGGGTGAATAGAGTATGGTGCTTAAAAACTTTTACAACAGTTGTTGTATTCTAGATGTGAACAGGGAAGCAAATAGTAAATCTAATCACAGAAACTATCTAATCACAGAGCAACCTAGTCACAAAACAATCACAGCCAGAAACAAAAATAAAGACAAGCAACCAGAAGACACAAGGAGCTATAGTGGTTCCCCTAAACTTGGGTACATCCACTCTTCTACCACCCTAGGTAGGAATCCACTGCAGGATGAGTTGATCAGGTGTCCTGGGCACCAATGAGCTTTTGATAAGGTGCTCAAAAACCAAACCAGATTTTTTGATCAGTTATCTTGCCACCAATGAGCTTTTGATAAGGTGCTCAAAAACCACACACAAACTTTTGAAGGGAGTTTGAAAAACCCTTTACAGCAGAGTGAGAGAGAGAGAGGGATGAGAAGATCTTCTCTGTCAACAATCAAAGAGAAGATTTATGGATGTTGTAAAAGCTCCCCCTGAGATCTGTAGTTGATCAGGAAATGAAGCTTTGTTGTAGGGTGATAGGCCTTCAGAAATTGATCTCCAGCAAATGATGATTTCAGCAATAGCTGAAATGTTAGGTGTCTGGAGTCTTGAATGATGATGGCCTTGGAACACTTAAATCAAAAGAGATCTGAAGATTTCTGGTTGTTGATCTCCTTGGTTGTGTGTTCTTGTATGAATTCTTTCAGAAAGAGAATGTCTACAACTCTCTTTCTTTCTCTTGTGTGATTGTTGTTGAGAGATGTTGTTCCAGAGAAGAGTTGTTGCAGAGAAGTTTTGCAGAGAATGAATATTGCAGAATGTGTGTCTCTCCTTGTTTTTCTTCCTGTGCACTCTCTTCTTCTTCTACTTCTTCTTCTTGTCAGGAATTCAAAAAACTTTTCTTTTATTCCTTAGAAATGATCCTCTGTCCAGAATAGCCGTTAGCCTGTCATAAATGACTTCCTTAATTGCTTTTGTCTTCTGGGGGAAGGTCCAATGAAACATTCCTTGATAATTCCTTGAAACTTGCTCCAGAATAAATGAAAACGGCTACAAAATCTTCTGAATTAATTGCTGAGAATAACTCCTTAACTGTTCTGAATTTGAATCTTGAAAGTCGTTGAACTCTTCAGAAAAATGTCTAACTGAGCTCTACTATCGTCGAACTGAGCTCAACGATTTGGACTTAAACAACAACAAAAATCGTCGATCTGAGCTCAACTATCGTCAAACTGAGCTCAGAGATAGCAAAACAAACTGGAGTCAAGATCGTCGAACTGAGCTCGAAGATCCTCGAATGGAGTTCGACGATTTGTTGAAGTTGAGCTCAACGATCGTCGAATGGATTTCGACGATCTGTCGAAGTTGAGCTAAACGATCGTCGATTAGAGTTCGACGATTCGTCGTACTGAGCTCGACGAAATGACTTAGTATCCAAACTGAAAAACCTTGGTCTTGAGGGCAGCTTCCAAACCTAACTACTAACCCTTAGACTCAATTCTAATTGACCTTTAGATCTATAAAATGAGGTCAAAAACAGGTTTCCTAAGAGACACAGTGATCCTGACCCAAATTAGTAATAGGGTGTTCCAACAATCTCCCCCTATTTGGGTTAGGATTACTATTTACAGAAATTGGAGGAAAAAAAACAACATACAAAGCAACAATATAACAAACAACAACATTGCAGAATCACAGATATACTATCTCAGACAGATCAGAAATCAGAAATAATTGTCACCTTACAGAATTACTCTTTCTCCTTGCTCTTTATAAGTTTTATTTCTCTATTTGGATCAAGAGCTTCTTTCTTTGATTTTCTGTCATCAGCTGCACCTAGAGATGTTTGTTGTTTAGGCCTTGGTACCACATCTTCAGGGTGCAGCTCCATGTATCTTTCAGAATCAAAAAACTTGTTGGAGGCATATCTTTCAAGTTCCTTCTTTCTTTGTTCTGACAAGGTAGTAATGCTGGAGGTGTCCTTGCCTTGCTCTCTGGCTTTCTTAATCTGATCCAAGGCAGCTAATTCTTTCATTCTAGCAGTCCATGCAGTAGGATTATTCTCTGGATCCTCAAAAGGTACTGGAGGCTCATATCTGTTGGAAGGATTATCTGGAGGAGCTCTGGATGAGACTAATTCCTTCAGCTTGTAGGGAAAAGGTCCTGAAGTTGTATCAGATGAAGCTTGTCCTTCCCTTGAGTATGGATGCTGTCTAGAAAAGCCTTTGGAGTAAAATTGGAATTCTCTTTGGTTTCCTCTATAATTTCCTCTCCTAGATTGATATCCTCTGGATTGGCTCCCCCTATATTGAGATCTTCCTTGAGGCTGATAGGGGGTTTGACTTCTAGCAGAGGGATGAGCAGCTGAGCTTCCACCTGTACCTGCATCAGGAGGAGGAGGTGGAGGAGGATGAGGATGATGAAACTGAGAGGAACATTTCTCATAAATCCTCTTCTTCTTCATGGCTTTCAATTGATTCTTGGAATATTGCATCCAATGTTCAGTAATGTGGCAGTCATGAAGAATGTAATAAGGAATATCATTAGTATCTTTACTTTAGCTGGTGGAACTCTTTTCATAGCTTTGCTTCTTGCTTTTCTTTTCCTGGCTAGAGTAGCAGAAGAATCATCAGAATAAGTTCTGAACTGATCACTTTCAGAGCTTTGTTCATCATATAAAGCATCAATCCTTTTCAGATAGTTTTTTGAAGTTGGGTTGGAGCAGATGAAATAGTAGTGACAGCAATTGTAGCAGCAGCAGTAGAATCAGAAACAGTACTGGCAGAAGTTGTAGCAGCAGCAGTTTCAGATATAATAGTTTCAGTAGCAGCAACAGAAATAGCAACATTATTGTCAGCAGGAGTAGCAGCAGTAAGATCACTGGAAACAGAAGCCTCAACAGTATATAGGGAATTTATATAGGAGCTAATTAGGCTGGTATCACAGCTTGAGAAGGGCACAATGTCCTTGGAGAGGTCTTCAGATGGCTGGACTGCAGTGCTTACTGGAAGACAGCTGAAAAAAATTGAATCAAAATCTGATAATAAAGATTTGAGATCCACTGAGAAGACAACAACTTGAGGTGGTGTTGAAGCTTGAGCTTTAGTTGAAGTAACAGCAGCAACAAGCAGCTGCAGGCAATCTAACATCTTCATGAGGCATCTCCCCCTGCCTAGATTCAGAGAGAGCTGGATCAAGGAACCCAAAGGAAGGGATTGCCTGAGGAGGAAAGATGGAGGAGAGCCTGGCAGATAAGTCTATAACTGACTTTAGGAGTGGATCCAAGGAGGTCTCCAACAGAAGTGATAGCCTGGGAGCTATCAGCTCATAAAGTTTGTCAGCTAAGGCTGGAATATCTACATGATCAATAGGGATTTGAGCAGAGGTAGAGAATTGAGGTGGAGCAACTGGTGATGTTGGTGGAGAGCTGGTGTATGGGGGAAAGGAAGGTTGAGGTGTGGGGATTGTGGAAATGGAAGAAAGTGGTATGAAGATAGAAGGTGTGAAGGAGGGTTGAGCAATGATATCTTGCAGAAGTTGTTGGTAAGATGTGGATGAAGAGGGTAGATTAGGAGGGGATGAAGGTGAATCATCCATGAAGGAATCATCTAGAATATTGAATGATGGAGGTGTGTCAATGTCTGGTTGAGGGTAGTGGTGTAGAGGATGGAATATTTCTTCGGTTAGTGTAGGAATTGGAGATGGAATTGATGTAGGAGATGGGCTGGAAATAATGATGGTGGATGAGATTTGAGTGGTGGAGGTGACTGGTGGAGAGGTGATAAGAGGCGGAGGAGGAGAATAAGCAGCAGGCAAGTCTTCTGCAGGGGCAGAGACTTGAGGGGAAGAGACTGCAAGAGTCCTTGTGCCTGAAGTGGTGCTTGCAGAGGGCCTGCTGGGCTTCACTATCTGTCTGTCCCATTTGCCAAACAGGACACAGGACAGCCTCTTAGAGTCATTGATGTGCATCCCAGATGAGACTAGCAGGGCAGGGCATCTGTTATAAAGAAACAGCCGAAGTATCCTCCCATAATTCACAAAATTCTTGTTGATCTTCTTCTTAATCAGATCAAAGAAGACCTCTCCCCAGTTTAACTGTTTCTTATCCACTAAGGCTCCCATCAAGCACAGCTGATACCTGGAGATGGTATCATGGGCTGAATGCTTGGCCAAAAGAACTTTACCCACTACATCAGCTAGAAATCTGTATTCAACATCTAAGTTCTTTTTCAGCAGCTTGTTAGGGTTTGCATCAGAATGACCCATTCTAGTAAGTAAATCAGAAAATGCTTCTCCTGACAACTCAGCAGAATCTCTTCCATAATTCAATTCAAAAATCTCTGTCAAAATATTAGGAGTCAGAGGGACCTGGGTTCCAGAAATTGAACCAACCACTGTATTTTGGTCCTGGCTGTGGGCAGTATAGACCAACTCCTTGATCTCATCAGCAACCAATTTGATTCTTGTGGACATGATAGTAACAACCTTTTGTTCCTTGAACAGTTCCAGAATGTCTTGGAAGATTTGATCACTAGTGCTGAAAGACTCCATGTCTATATCAAATCCTGCATCAAAGTTCATTGCGGCTAGAACGGCAACTGAGACGACCATTATTACCTGCAAAAATCAACAAACAAATGACCAAGTGTAAAGAAGTTTGGAGGGAAAGAGAAGTTTTGCAGAGAGAACGAAGGCGTAAAGAGAGAACGACGGCTGAAAAATGAATTTTATATTAGGGTTCGACGTAGAAATGGAAAGATCGTTGAACTCAGTTCGACGATCGGGGCTTCTAAAGGAAACTGAAAGGTCATCAACATCGTCGATCTCCGTTCGACGATATTGGAGAGCGTCGAGCTCCGTTCGACGATAGTTCAGAGAACAGAATCGTCGAGCGCCTTTCGACGATCGCTGACCTGCAGAGATAGTTCAGACTATCTGAGAATCGCTGAACTCTGGTCGACGATTTCGGAAAGCGTCGATCTCCGTTCGACGATCTGGGGGAATATCGTCGAGCGCAGTTCAGAGACCAGAAATACACTCTAGATACTAGAAAAATCAAGATGTTTGCCTAGTCTTGGTTATTTTTAGAGTTTTAAAATCTTGGATATTATTTTAGACTTCCTCCATCTAACATTCCTAACTGATTTAGGAAGAAGGTGTGTTTCTTTTCATCCAAGGGTTTGGTGAAAA
Organism: Platanthera guangdongensis; assembly: GCA_039583875.1. NCBI lineage: Eukaryota > Viridiplantae > Streptophyta > Magnoliopsida > Asparagales > Orchidaceae > Platanthera > Platanthera guangdongensis. Next base: position 59,078,396 of record CM077160.1, on the reverse strand, counting down.
TTTCTCCCCTTTGCAAATCAGTTGGGATATATTGAAGTTCAATTTTATTCTTCTCAACATTATCCCTTAAAAAGTGATGCCTAATTTCTGTGTGTTTTGTTCTACTATGGAGGACTGGATTTTAAGCTATAGAAATAGCACTGCTGTTATCACAAAATATTGTTGACTTTTCTAAGTTGTAGCCATAGTCTAGGAGTTGATTTTGAATCCACAAGATTTGTGAACAACAACTGCCTGTAGCCATATATTCAGCCTCAGCAGTTGAAGTTGACATAGATGTTTGTTTCTTGCAAAACCAAGAGACAAGTCTATCACCAAGAAACTGGCAAGTTCCACTGGTGCTTTTCCTGTCAATTCTGCATCCAACATAATCAGCATCAGAAAATCCAGTTAAGTCAAATGCTGAATCTTTTGGATACCAGAGACCTAGATTTGGACAACCTTTTTACATACCTGAGAATCCTTTTTACTAATGTTAGGTGTGACTCTCTAGGGCTTACTTGGAATCTAGCACATATGCATGTAGCAAACATTATATCAGGTCTACTAGCTGTAAGGTACAATAGGGAGCCAATCATTGCTCTATATGTTGTCTGATCAATAGGTTTCCCATGTTCATCAGCATCCAATACAGTATTGGTAGACATAGGTGTTTTCATACTAGATGCTTCAGACATACCAAATTTCTTGACCAATTCATTTGCATACTTGGTTTGAGAAATAAAAATGCCTTCAGCATGTTGTTTGACTTGCAATCCTAGAAAGAAGGATATCTCACCCATACTACTCATTTCAAATTTAGAATGCATTAGGTTTGAGAACCTTCTGCACAAATTTGAATCAGTAGAGCCAAAAATAATATCATCTACATAGATCTGTACTAGTAGGGTATGGGACTTATGGGTTCTAATGAAAAAAGTTTGGTCTACTCTACCCCTTATAAATTCATTTTCCAGAAGGAAGCATGCTAGGGTCTCATACCATGCTCTAGGAGCTTGCTTGAGACCATATAATGCTTTGTTCAATTTAAAAACATAATCAGGATGAGTTGGAGAGATAGAACCTGGAGGTTGTCTGACATATACTTCTTCCTTGATGTCGTCATTTAGAAAGGCACACTTTACATCCATCTGATATACCTTGAAGCCTTTGTGTGCTGCATATGCTAAGAAGATTTTGATGGCTTCCAATCTTGCAACTGGTGCAAAAGTCTGGTCATAATCTATGTCTTCTTCTTGAGAGTATCCTTGAGCAACTAGTCTTGTCTTGTTCCTTACAATTACTCCTTGATCATCCAATTTGTTTCTGAACGCCCACTTTGTTCCAACAATGGAGTGATCCTTAGGCTTTGGTACTAGTTCCCAAACTTTGTTCCATTCAAATTGATGCAAATCTTCTTGCATTGCAATGATCCAGTGTGGTTCTTGCTCTGCATCTTGAATGGATTGAGGCTCAATTTGAGATAGGAAGCAAGTATGCAATAGGTTTTGATTGACCTGATTTCTGGTTTGCACACCAGCTGAGATGTCTCCAATTACTTGGGAAATTGGATGGTCTCTTGATGTTACTAAATCAACAGGGGGTGTTGATTGTTCACCAACCTGTGTTGTTGTTTCCTCTTGTGGTACAACAACTGGCTCTTCAAGTTGTTTCTCTTCAATATGTTGAATGCTTTCTTCATCTTCACTGCTTTCCTCTTTTTGAATGATCTGTAACCTCTTCAAATCTTCAGCAAGAGAATGTACCTGCAAAGGTTCTATGGTAGAAGTATTCTTCTCCTTGAAAGACATGTTAGATTCATCAAAAGATAGGTGAACAGATTCCTCAATTTTAAGAGATGATTTATAATATACCCTATAAGCCTTACTAATCATGGAGTATCCCAAAAACACTCCTTCATCAGCTTTAGCTTGAAATTTTGCTAAATCTCTCTTGTCATTATTATGAATATAACAAATACAACCAAAAATTCTAAAATAATCAACTTTAGGTTTCTTCCCTTTGAGTAATTCATAGGGAGTCTTGCCCTTTAGTTTATGTATTAAACTTTTGTTCAGCACATAGTTGGAGGTGTTCACTGCCTCTGCCCAAAAAGATAGAGGAAGGTGAGCATCTGACAATAATGTAGTGGCAGATTCAATTAGGGTTCTATTTTTCCTTTCAGCTACCCCATTTTGTTGAGGAGTTCGAGGAGCTGAGAAAGTGTGCCTGATCCTTTCACTCTGGCGGAACTCTTGCATAAGAAGAGAATCAAACTTTGTCCCATGATCAATTCTGATCAGGGCAATGTGAGTATTGAACTCAATCTGTATGCATTTGAGAAACTCTGTCAAACACTTAAAGTTATCAGACTTCTTCCTCAGAAATAACACCCATGTGAATCTAGAGAAGTCATCTACAACTACTAGAGTGTAAGATTTGCCTCCTAAGCTTTGCACTGTAATGGGTCCAAAAAGATCCATGTGTAACAGATAAAAAATCCTAGGTGAATCACTCTTATTAAGTGACTTGAAATTATTTTTAGTTTGCTTGCCTAATTGACAAGCCCTGCAGAGTCCTTCCTTCTTGTAGGGGCCAGAAGGTAGTCCTCTAACAAGGTTCTCCTTGGTTAGCCTAGCAATGGTTCTAAGGTTTAAATGTCCTAGTCTCTTATGCCATAAAACATTAGGTCTACAAACATAATTAAACAGGAAAATATCTACTTCTGTTGAAAGAAAGTCTACTAAATAGATGTTACCTTTCCTTTTACCTGTCAACACAGTTGTGTTGTCCTCTGACTTAATCTTGCATAAGGCTTCGCTGAAAGTCACCTGGTAGCCTTCATCGCATAGCTGACTGATGCTGATCAAATTGTGCTTCAGTCCTTCCACATAGGCTACCTTCTTGAATGTCACTGTCCCAATCTAGACTGCAACATATCCTTTAGTTTGTCCAAAGTTTGAATCACCAAATATGACTTTGAGTCCAAGCTTGGCTTTAAAGGATGTGAGGTTGTCCCTATTTCCTGTCATGTGCTTAGAGCACCCACTATCCAAATACATTGTTGGTTTGATGTTGGATAGGTCTTCACCTGCACATAAAATAATTCACTTGTTTTTGACCCAGTTTACCTTGGGCCTATGTTGATAACCTTTAAATTCAGAAATAAAAGACATCCCAGGTTGACTCTTATAACTTTCAGGATGATATCTCCTTGGAGGTATTATCCATTCAGTATAAGGGTTAAAGCTTTGGGATGAAGGACCCCTAGGATTGGATTTCGGTTTACCCTTGAAAGAATTTCCAAAGCTCGGATCTCTATTCGACGATCGTTGAGCTGCGTTCGACGATCTTGGGTCAGATCGTCGAGCTCCGTTTGACGGTCGACTATGGCAGAGTTCAGGAATTAGAGATCGTCGACCTGAGTTCGACGATTTTGCCTGAGATCGTCGATCTGCGTTCGGCGATCGTCGAGCTCCGTTCGACAATTTCTGTTGGAACTTGGTTTTCTTAGGTAGATCAGAATTTTTCCTAGCTACCTCTACAACTCCTTTCCCTTTATCAGAAATAAACTTAATTGGGGTTGTTAGAACTATAGGTTGGCTGGATGAAGCACGCAAGCCAAGTGTACTATTAAATCTAGAGTTCACTGTGCTTGTGATGTCCATTAGCTTGATGCTTCTCCCATTAAGAGATTCTTCAATATTTTTGGCCTTTGACAGCTCACTTTTAAGTGAAGCTATCTGCTCCCTACAACACTCCAACTCTTCAGAGAGTTTGAGGTTTTCTGACTTTAAGATACTATGTTCAGATAATTGATTTCTTATAGAAATAATTTCCTTCTCAGATTTTAGTAAGTCTAAACATAATGCTTTAAACTCAGACTTAAAGTCCTCAGAATTGAAATCAAAAGAACTAATTACCTGGTCCTCTTCAAGTTGAGTCTCTAGGTCTGACTCTGACTCTTCTGCATCTGAATTGTGTTGAGAGGCATTGATTGCCATCATGCAGAACTCCTTCTCTTCAGCATCATCTTCATCATCACTGGAGCTGGATGAAGCTTCTGATTCTTCTTCAGTTTCACTCCAGGGTTTAGCAACAAATCCCTTCCTTGTGTGTTTGTTATTGCTTGAGGAGGGTTTGCCATTGCTATTCTTCTTGAAGTCTTTGTCCTTTCTTCTTTCTTTCTTGTCCCTTCTGTCCTTGTTTTTGTTTTTTGGACAGTCAGGCACAATATGGCCTGGTTTCCTGCAACCAAATCAAACAATTTCTTTATTATTTGACTTATCATACCTTGGCTTATCATGCTCTATGTGTGATCTCTTTCTGAGGTCCTTTCTGGCCATCTTGTAAAATCTTTTGGCCAATAGACTAAGCAGCTCATCATTGCCTGTAACCTTGTCTTCAGGCTGATCTTTAGTGGCTTTAAAAGCTATTGTCTTTTCCTTTCTTGTGGCTGGTGAGGTAGCCTTCTGCTCTTCTTCTCTGTTCTTAATGAGCAGCTCATAAGACTTGAGCTTGCCCAAGAGAGCTTCTGTTGTAATCTCATTGAGACTTCTGGCATCCTTAATTGGCCAGATCCTTGAGTCCCAAGTGCTTGGGAAGCACATTAGGATTTTGTCATTTAGCTCAGTCAATGATATCTCCTTATCCAAAGTCTTCAGTTCATTGACTATCAGACTAAGTCTATTATACATTTCAGCTACTGACTCAGCTTCTCCTTTCTTGAAATTCTCATATTGGGATATGAGGTGGGATCTCCTGTCCTTTCTTTCATCAGCTGATACTGAGACTATTTCAGAGAGCTTATCCCAGATTTCCTTTGCTGAATTACATTCAGCCACCTTTTGAAAAATGTCATCAGACATAGTCTGGGCTAAGATATTCATAGCCTTTGCATCTGCTACTTTCCACTTCTTGAAATCAGCATCTGTTCCTGATGGAGGTGGAACAGCATTTGTTCTTGTGTTCTCTGGAGGTCTTGGACAAACTGTCAAAACAGAATTAAAAATGTCCTCATCAATAGAATTCATTTAGAGTCTAATCCTTGCTTTCCAAAGTGCAAACTTGGATAGATTGCACACTGGAGGTCTGGTGCTAGCATAATCTTTATTTTGGGCCATGATTTGTGAAGAAATGATCTAATAACAAAATCTACAACAAGCAGATCTAACTAGGAATCTTTGGGTTCACGTGTTAGCCTGTGCAACCATCAATGTGTGGTATGTTTAACCAACCTCGCTTTGATACCAATTGAAAGTGCGAGTTAGATCAGATATACTCTTGAGGGGGGGGGGGTGAATAGAGTATGGTGCTTAAAAACATTTACAACAGTGGTTGTATTCTAGATGTGAACAGGGAAGCAAATAGTAAATCTAATCACAGAAACTATCTAATCACAGAGCAACCTAGTCACAAAATAATCACAGCCATAAACAAAAATAAAGACAAGCAACCAGAAGACACAAGGAGCTATAGTGGTTCCCCTAAACTTGGGTACATCCACTCTTCTACCACCCTAGGTAGGAATCCACTGCAGGATGAGTTGATCAGGTGTCCTGGGCACCAATGAGCTTTTGATAAGGTGCTCAAAAACCAAACCAGATTTTTTGATCAGGTGTCTTGCCACCAATGAGCTTTTGATAAGGTGCTCAAAAAGCACACACAAACTTTTGAAGGGAGTTTGAAAAACCCTTTACAGTAGAGTGAGAGAGAGAGAGGGGGATGAGAAGATCTTCTCTGTCAACAGTCAAAGAGAAGATTTGTGGATGTTGTCAAAGCACCCCCTGAGATCTGTAGTTGATCAGGAAATGAAGCTTTGCTGTAGGGTGATAGGCCTTCAGAAATTGATCTCCAGCAAATGATGATTTCAGCAACAGCTGAGATGTTAGGTGTCTGGAGTCTTGAATGATGATGGCCTTGGAACACTTGAATCAAAAGAGATCTGAAGATTTCAATTGGTTGATCTCCTTGGTTGTGTGTTCTTGTATGAATTCTTTGAGATAGAGAATGTCTACAACTCTCTTTCTTTCTCTTGTGTGATTGTTGTTGAGAGATGTTGTTCCAGAGAAGAGTTGTTGCAGAGAAGTTTTGCAGAGAATGAATATTGCAGAATGTGTGTCTCTCCTTGTTTTTCTTCCTGTGCACTCTCTTCTTCTTCTTCTTCTTCTTGTCAGGAATTCAAAAAACTTTTCATTTATTCCTTAGAAATGATCCTCTATCCAGAATAGCCGTTAGCCTGTCATAAATGACTTACTTAATTGCTTTTATCTTCTGGGGGAAGGTCCAATGAAACATTCCTTGATAATTCCTTGAAACTTGCTCCAGAATAAATGAAAACGGCTACAAAATCTTCTAAATTAATTTCTGAGAATAACTCCTTAACTGTTATGAATTTGAATCTTGAAAGTCGTTGAACTCTTCAGAAAAACGTCGAATTGAGCTCTACTATCGTCGAACTGAGCTCAGCGATTTGGACTTAAACAACAACAAAGATCGTCGATCTGAGCTCAACTATCGTCGAACTGAGCTCAGAGATAGCGGAACAAACTGGAGTCAAGATCATCGAACTGAGCTCGAAGATCGTCGAATGGAGTTCGACGATTTGTTGAAGTTGAGCTCAGCGATCGTCGAATGGAGTTCGACGATCCGTCGAAGTTGAGCTAAACGATCGTCGATTGGAGTTCGACGATTCGTCGTACTGAGCTCGGCGAAATGACTTAGTCTCCAAACTGAAAAACCTTGGTCTTGAGGGCAGCTTCCAAACCTAACTACTAACTCTTAGACTCAATTCTAATTGACCTTTAGATCTATACAATGCTGTCAAAAACAGGTTTCCTAAAAGACACAGTGATCCTGAACCAAATAAGTAATAGGGTGTTCGAACACCTTGTGATGTATTCATACGTAGTATGTTTTCCGAGGATTACTTTCCCAACAATGCCGGCCAAAAACTTGTACTCCACCGACAAGTTTTTCTTCAAAAGCTTGTTAGGGTTTCCTTCCGAGTTACCCATTTTAATCAACATATCATTATATTCAGAAGTATCCATCTCTATTTCATTATTTCCATTAACAAGGTCAAAAATTTCAGATAAAATTACAAGTGTCAGGGGATACTGTTCTCCTGATATGGTGCCGATGATGGTTGCTGCATCTTGTGAGGAGGAAGTAAAAACTCATTCTTTAATATCTGTGACTAGAAGCTTGATGCGAGTCGTCATAAACATCCTCAGTTGCTGCTCCTCCAATAATTTCAGAATATCAGTGAAAATTTGATCGGAGTGAGCGAATGAATCTATGTCTATATCAAATCTGGCATCGAACTTCATGTTGGAGAGCATCGCAGTAGAAATCGCCATTATTTTCCTGCAAAAATGAGAGAAAGATCAAGTGCAAAGGAACAAAAAAGTGCGGGATTGAGTTCTATGAAAACTTAGATATAAGTTTTCAGAAGACGAAAAGTCGAACTCCGTCCAGCGAGAAACACAAACTCCGAGCTCAGTTTGACGAAATTCTCAAAATATAAAATAAGATCGTCGATCTAAGCCGAAAGAAGAGAAAACATATCGTCGTTCTCCGTTCGACGAAATATTTTCTGAAACAAATTTGTCGATCTCCGTTCGATGAATAGTTTCACAAAGAAAAGTCGTCGATCTCAGTTCGACGAACTCTTCACGAAGAGTTCACAGATCGTCGATTTTTGTTCGATGAACTGTGTCCTAATCGTTGAACTCAGAACAAAAATTAAATTATGCCTTCCCCATTTATCATGCCTAGCTGATTTAGGAAAAACAGATGTTTCTTCTCATCTAAAGGCTTAGTGAAGATGTCTGCTCTTTGTAAATCAGTAGAGATAAAGAGAAGTTTAATTTTATTTTTGTCCACATAATCTCTAATGAAATGATGTCTAATTAATATATTCTTGGTCCTACTATCATGCACTGGATTTTATGCAATTGAAATTGCATTGGTACTATCACAAAATATAGTTGAATTATTTAGATTGAGACCAAAATCCAGGAGTTGGTTTTGAATACATAAAATTTGTGAACAACAACTTCCAGCTGCTATATATTCAGCTTTAGAAGTTAAAGTTGACACAAATGTCTGTTTCGTACAAAACTAAGACACAAGCCTATCACCAAGGAACTGACATATTCCTGATGTGTTTTTCCTGTCAACTCTACATGCAGTAAATTCAGAATCTGAGAATCCAGTTAATTCAAATTCTGACTCAGTTTGATACCGGAGTCCTAGATTTGCACAACCTTTTATATATCTCAAAATCCTTTTAAGTAAAATAAGATGAGATTCTTTAGGGTTCATTTGGAACCTAGTACAAAGATATGTAGCAAATATTATATTTGTCCTACTAGCTGTGAGATACAACAAGGACCCAACAATATCCCTATATGTTTTCTGATCAACTGCCTTGCCCTATTCATCTAGATCAATCACAGCATTGCAAGCCATGGCTGTTTTCATAACTGAGGCATCAGACATCCCAAATCTCTTAATTAGCTCCTTAGCATATTTAGATTGGGAGATGAAAAAGCCATTAGAGGATTGCTTCACTCGAAGACCAAGGAAGTAGGAAAGCTCACCCATACTACTCATTTCAAACTTGGAATGCATCAGGTCAGAAAACCTTTTGCATAGTTTGGATTTAGTAGAGCTAAATATGATGTCATCTACATATATTTGTACCATAAAAGTTTTATTTTTATGATGTCTAATAAATAGAGTCCTATCTACAATGCCCCTAGTGAACTTATGTTCTAAAAGAAAGCTAGCTAGGGTCTCATAATAAGCTTTTGGAGATTGCTTTAAACTATAGAGAGCTTTATGCAACTTAAAAACAAAAGAGGGATGAGTTGACGAGATAAAACGTGGTGGTTGCTCCACATAACATTCCTCTTTGAGTTCACCATTAAGAAAAGTACTTTTGACATCCATTTGGTAGACTTTGAATTTCTTGTATGCTGCATATGCAAAGAATATTCTGATAGCCTCCAGCCTTGCAATAGGAGAAAAGGTCTGGTCATAATCAATTCCTTCCTCTTATGAATAGCCTTGAGCTACCAATCTTGCTTTGTTCCTTATAATTGATCCAGTGGAGATCTTGCTCTTCATCTCTTATGGATTGAGGTTCAATCTGAGATATGAAGCAAGCATGCATCAAGTCTTGGTTGAGTTGATGCCTTGTTTGCACACCAACTGATATGTCTCCAATCACTTGAGATATGAGATGATCTCTAAGTGTGACAAAATCAGTAGGAGGATTTGGTTCATCAACAACTTGGGGAATTAATTTCTCTTGTGGAATTATGTTAGATGATGTTGGTTCAACTGTTCCAATAATTTCTTCTTCACTTTCTTCATCAGTCTGTGGAGAAGGATGAGATGTAATCTCTTTGGTGAGGTTTAAGTCATCCAATTTCTCACGCAAAAAGGGTACCTGCAATGTATCTCTTGTAGAAGAATCCTTCTCCCTGTAACACTAGTTAGCTTCATTAAAAGAAATAGGTACATACTCTTCAATTTTTAAGGTTGATTTGTTAAATACCCTATAGACCTTGTTGACTTGAGAACACCCAAGCAAAATTCCGTCTACAGCTTTGGCTTCAAACTTTCTAAGATGTTTCTTGTTATTATTATGAATATAACATGTGCAACCAAATACTCTAAAATAATATATTTTAGGTTACTGATTCGTCGAAAACTGTACCGATCGTAGTCAAGTAATAAAGTTGAGGAGTTGAATCCCCTGATATCGATCTCCCGAGGTGTGCAAGTAGGGAATGTGATTTCGCTATTGAAAAAGTGATTGCAAGTGTTAATGTAAACAAAGGGGGTTTTGGTTTGGAGTTTCCTAAGTTTAACATTAATAAACCTATTGCGGGTCGGCATCACCACGTCTCTTTGGTGGATTACTCAAGAGAGTAATATGAAAGATGGATAAGCTAATGAGGGTCGCAATCACCTCTTTGCTGCGTACACTTCTAGCAATCGCTAGAACGACACTATATCAACAAGAACACGAAAAACTGATGCTCAACAACACAATCATGATCTAAGATATAACAACACATAGACATGCTGAAATACTTAAACTGAACAGTTTTCTTAAGCAACAATCAAACAACCACAAGTTTATAACAAAGTAACTACAAGAGGAGTGGGAGAAATATAACCTAACGCACGAAGGCTTTTCGAGATTCGCAGCCGGAGTCAAGGGTTGTCGGCACTTGTCCGAGCTAGGTATACGGAAGACGTCCGGTGTCCAGAAGTGCTGTCACCTCCTTCCAATAACCCATATTCTTCCTGAATAGTCTCCGGGCAAAATCTATCCGGAGAACTCCACGGATGCAGTACCTTATGAGCTTGAAACGAAGCTTGGAGTTTGGAGAAGAAAATAGTGGTCGGAGATGAAATTATTCCAAGCTTTTGGAGTGAGAATGGTGGCTGGATCAACTCTCCAAGGAGTAGAGAGAAAATATCGGTTGGAGGGAAGTTTTCCCGCTCAGAGGGGCAGAAATGGCGGGATGGATCGGACTTTTCTTTCTTAGAATGATGAAATCTGCATCGTAAATAGAAAAATCAGAAATAATGGTCACATATGGCTTGGCGCACGACCGTGCGCAAACCGTGCGATATTAACTTTCAGAACAAGCCTGCGCACGGACATTTTCGCCCGTGCGTGAAGGAAATCGCATGGGTAACAACAAAAAGCTGGAATTCGAGGCAAGCAGGTTGAACCGTGCGTTTTACACGTGAACGGGCGCTTCCGCCTGTGCACGTGTAAAACACACGGTTAACCACAGATTGGTACAAACAAGAATGCAGCAGGAAAACCGTATCTTTCCTTCGCGCACGGTTCCGAAGAAACCGTGCGTTAATCATGCGTGAAGATCATCTAGCTCAGCTCGACAAAATTCATCGAGCTCCACTCGACGTTTATCCAGGTCAACAAAACGCACGATTGGGCACAAACCATGCGCGAGTAAAATGCACAACCGTGTGTTTTCAACAAACCTAAATTCCAGACTTGGGGGAAAACGCACCACCTGCATTCAGACAAATAAATCAAAAGATGACCCTCCAGCAATGCAGAAATGCAACAAAAGCAACTGGAAAGAGCCCCTGGGGAGAACCATGCGCTTACCCCCAACAACAAAATGCCTAATTGCACACCCTTGGGCCAAAATAGTGTCCAAAATGGTCATAGACCAGCAAATGGAAATATAACTGAATACCGGTTGAAATGCGGTGCACGAGTGCGAAAACACGCCCAAATGAGTCCGAAAAACCCTATAAATATCGGACTCATCACACCACCAGACTTAAACATTTGCTCGTCCCGAGCAAATCATTTCTTCGTGAACTAGAAAATAGCTAGCTGGCTTAGAAATTTCCAAATAAAGTAAAGCGAGAAATCAAATATTTCATCGGCGTGGAAAATATAATAGGTAAAATTTTTAATTACACTACAGATTTTATAAATTTGGACAGGCTTGTCAGAAGCCTCTCTAAAAACCATGTTGAGCAATTTGGTGGCCCACAATGCCTTGTGCTCCATTTCAACAGGAAGGTGGCATGATTTGCCATATACCAGTTGGAAGGGTCACATCCCTATCGGTGTCTTGAACGCAGTTCAGTAAGCCCAAAGAGCATAATCCACCTTCTTTTCCAACTCCTTTCGGTTGGAGTGGATAGACTTTTCTAAAATCCGCTTCAGTTCTCTATTTAAAATCTCCACTTGCCTGCATGTCTGGGGATGGTAGGATAAAGCAACCTTGTGGTGAACACCGAACCGTTTCAGCAGTTGCGTGAATTGCTGGTTGCAGAAATGGCTGCCCCCGTCGCTAATTATAGTTCTTGGTGCGCCAAAGCTGGAGAAGATATTCCTATGAAGGAAGTGGAGCACATTGCGAGCATCATTTGATGCGACCGCCTCCACCTCCACCCATTTAGACACATAATCCACAACAACTAGGATGTACTGCTTCCCATGCGACATGGGGAAAGGACCCATAAATTCAATCCCCCATACGTCGAATAACTCGCAAACCAGCATATTGTTTAAGGGCATTTCATCTCGTCGAGCAATGTTCCTCGTGCGTTGATATTTGTTGCACTCTTTGACGTATGTAAAAGCGTCACGGAATAACATAGGCCAAAACAAACCGCACTGTAGAACCTTGCGGGCAGTCCGTGCAGCACTAAAATGCCCGCCAGCCTCACCATCATGGCAACGCCTCAAAATATCTTTAACTTCCAGCTCGGGGACACAACGTCGGATAACCCCGTCGGCGCAGGTGCGGAACAATAGAGGATCCTCCCATAGATAATACTTGACATCTGGGAAAAACTTCTTCTTTTGTTGATATATTAAATGCGGTTGCAGCGCCTTGCTTGCTAAGAAGTTAGCAAAGTTAGCATACCACAGAGTAAAAGCAATAGAAGAAACGACGAACAGGCCCTCATCCGGAAAAGCATCGGAAATTGGAATTCCCTATGAGCCCTCACCTTCTCCCCCTTCAAGTCTCGATAGACGGTCGGCAATCACAGTGTCAACTCCACGGCGATCCCGAATTTCAATATCATATCCTTGCAGCAATAGAATCCAATGCATGATCCGTGGCTTAGCATCTTTCTTGTGCATGAGAAAATTAATAGCCGCATAATCTGAATGTACCACCACCCTGAAAAGAATTAAATAGGAATGGAACTTCTCGAAGGCGAAAACGATAGATAAAAACTCCTTCTCGGTCATGGTATAGTCCAGTTGTACATCGTTCAACATCCGACTCGTGTAGGCAATTGTATGAAAGGTCTTATTTTTACGTTGTCCCAACAATGCCCCCACAACGATGTCGCTAGCATCACACATCAACTCGAAAGGCACTACCCAATCTGGGGATGAGAGAATCAGGGCTGAATCCAATCGATCATTCAAGCAATTAAATACCTGATTGCAATCGTCATCGAACACAAACTTGACATCCTTCGCCAATAGATTAAATAGGGGCTTAGTTGTAGTCGAGAAGTCCCAAATAAAGCATCGGTAAAATCTAGCATGCTCCAAAAAACTACAAATGCTATGAAGTGTCGACGGAGGGGGCAGGTTTCTAATCACCTCTACCTTCGCCGGATCAACCGCTAGCCCCTGCTGAGAAACCTTGTACCCCATAACGATCCCCTCTTGCACCATGAAATGACATTTCTCCCAGTTGAGCACTAAATTTGTATCCTCGCAATGTTGCAAGACCAAAGCGAGGCGGTGCAGCGCTTTTTCGAAGCTATCTCTATACAAGGAGAAGTCAACCATGAACACCTCCAAGGAATCCACAACCATCTCACGAAAAACCGCGGTCATGCATCACTGGAATGTCACTACCCCATTATATAACCCAAAAGGTAGCCTCCTGAAAGCAAAGGTCCCAGAAGGGCAGGTAAACGTTGTCTTCTCCTGATCCTCTGGGGCAATTGCCAGCTGATAATAGCCCGAGTAGCTGTCCAGGAGGTAGTAGTAATCATGCCCGACCAGCATTTCCAGCCTCTGGTTCATGAACGACAGTGGGAAGTGGTCTTTCCTAGTTGCCGCATTAAGCTTTTGATAATCGGTACAAACTCTCCATCCAACGACAGGCCTCATAGTAAGCGGCTCGTCGTTCTCATTACGAACTACTATGATTCCTCCCTTTTTGGTCACCAACTACACCGGACTCACCCATTCTTTGTCGCTTATGGGATATATAATACTGGCATCTAAAATCTTGATAACCTCGTTCTTCACCACCTCCTACAACATAGGGTTCAATCTACGCTGCAGTTGAGCTGAAGGCTTGCAGTTATCTTCCCACAATATCTTGTGCATGCATACCATGGGGATAATTCCTTTAAAGTCCGAAATTTTCCACCCAAAGGCTTTTCTATGAAACTTTAGCAATTCAACGAGACGGGCCTCCTGATCAGTTGTAAGAAGAGCCGAAATAATGGCAGGATGAGTTTATTTCTCTCCTAGCGCTACTTGAAAACGGACTTTTTGCCAGGGCAAATTGCCCCGGCAAAAAGTCTAAAACCGTGGCTAAAAAGCTTTAGCTACGGTCTAGCCACGGGAAAATGTCGTGGATAAAGTCGGCGTGGCTAAAAAGTTTAATCCACGGATTGGCCGTAGCAAATAGTATTAGCCATGAAAAAATCTGTCGTGGCAAATAAGACAACTATTAGCCACGGTATGAAACCCTGGCTAAAAGTAAACTCATTATTTTTTTAAAAAACTATTTGCCACAGTTACAAGCCGTGGCAAATACTAATTTATGTTTTTTTTTAAAAATACATTCAAAAAAAACATTAACTATGCAAAATAATGTAGAGGGGTGCAAACGATAATTACGCAAACTTCAAGGGGAGATCATGATAAATAATCCTATCATTATGAAATGTAAATTTACAAAGTAAACAAACTGGAGTCAATATTCTCCACACAACTGCAACATTTATCAAATTTACTAAGCAGATTCTTACAGTTATTATCCATTCTGATTTTTATGTGGACCTTAATTAATCAAATTTACGAACTGCAACATAAAAATCAATCATAAATCAATTATCTAATATTTTTTTAATCATGAAAAGTAAAAATAACATAAAAAGCAATGTATCCCCCTTTCTAAAAGTTCCAGTCCCTTTTATTCCTAACAGCTGGAGCCTCTTTCTAACGGGAGGATGGACTTTGAAGAGTTCTGCGCTGTCGCCATTAGCCCGTATCATCTAGAAGCTCTCGAAGGGTGGGAACAAATTGCGGTGACGACATTTGAATATTTCGAGCAGGAAGTCAACGAAGTCATCACTATCGAAGAGCTGGCACAAGTAGGAATAATACTAATACTGGCACAGATATATTAAACTGATAAAAAATAATATAGTTGTGCATATAAGATCATGTACCAGGTTAACTTGAATTGCTTGCATATTCTCAGGTCCAAAACCCTGAACCCGAAACAGCGCAATGCCCTCTGGATTATAAGTCTTGTCCTCAATGGCACTTTCCACCTTAAATTTTTTGTACCCAGAACTAATGCCACCCTGCAACAATTTAAATTAAAAAAGAGAAAAAAATCAGTTTTTTTTCCAGTTATGCCAAGCATAATAGGACCATGAAGCTTCTACATATCATACTGCTTAAATAAACATTCAGAAAACATATGTGAATGTAGTTTTAACAAAATGACCATAAATACAATAAGGCTCTGAAATATTGACAAAAACTGGATAGGCTCCTTTCCCTCATAAATGCGGGTCTCATCCAAAACTGATTTTGCTTCAAGTACCGACTATTTTGAACTTATAATAGTTAGAATAAGAACTTCTGAAGACATGCATATCATGTAACTTGAAAGGGGAGTCAATGATAGGCAGGTTTTGAACTATAAAAAGTGTAACAGTAACATCTCAACTGCAAGATACATTAACATAAAGTTGAAGTTAACAAAAAGCAAAGTAGGAATAACTCATACTTCATTTGGTTCCGAGTTTTCGGGCACCTTTTTGAGTAAACGTCGCCGGATGGCAGTTAACCAAATGACCCGCCATCCCCGTTTGCGCCTGCATCAAGGAGGAACCCCCCTCCCCCCCGCCGCCGCTCTGTTTCGACCCCCGCCTCTCCCCCTCTGGTTCCAAAGCGTGGTTACAAAGAGTAAAAACTAAAATCAGGGTACAATAATCCAAAAGCATAGCAATTTTGCATACTACGGTGCTTTCCTTCCCAAACTAGGTTCCCAAGAGATATTCCTCCTTGTCATTTCCAGGAAAGATATATTGAAAAATATAGAAATCTCCACTATAAAACATTGACTGTTCAGTAGAAAATAAAAGCAGTTTTTCATCTCCAGATACTCGCCAGACCTGAGCATTGAATGTCGACAGTTGTTAGCATTTGAGATTCAAGTACAAGTTATAATAAGACAGAAACAACATGCAGAAAGGATAAATTACTTTTAAACTAAAAACCGATTGCCCAAACAAAATTCAAACTGGTGAAATCATAGTAAAGGAGAGTGGAGAATGAAAAATATTCAATTAGGTTGCCCTAATACAAAGGTAGCCATGCATCTATAATATTGTAACAACTCGGTTCCTATATAGATATAATAATAATAATAACCATAATTTCCCCTCCTCTTAAACCTAAAACCGATACAGCCTCTTAAACAACTTGGTCCCTAATTTCCCCTCCTCTTAAACAAACACATGAATTGTATTATAGATTGAACAACATCAAAGACACTAAAACCTAGCCTAGCAGTTAGATATAAAATTTCACTTCCATGTTCAATATCGTGGGGAAAATGGTAACCTTAATCCTATTTAATAAGTTTAATTGATCAATTACTGGACAACAAGAAATCAAATGCAAAGATACATAGCGCAGATAAATTCACTATCTTCAAGACTCTCCAAGGCTTGCTTTTTTGTTTGAAAGTTGGTTTGCCACTAATGTATCAAACCCAACTGTGATTTCCCTTAGGCCCAGACTCCCTAATAGATTGTGGATTTACCTTGTGGTTCATTTTGGTGCACTTGGTAAAGAAGTGTTTTACCGCATTATAAGGATTTCTTAAAGAAGAGCCTCTTTGATGCCTAGTTCTGACTTCTGATATGCCCTATTTTAACTAGATTTAGATGTAGCTAGAATTGCCCGACATTATACTTATGACATTTTAGATGTAGTTAATTTGATGTAAATAGCAACCACGTAGATATACTATTAAATAGATAAAACTGCTATCACATTCTTGAGTGCACTGAAAACACAGTTCCTAAGCAAAGCAATTGTGTTCTTCATCACCGTCGCCCCAAACAGAGCCTAGTCCATCTTCATCAAGAGCCAGAAAAAGGATAAATCTAAACGATGCTTTCCAATCCCTTATTAAAAAAAATTAAACTAGTTTACAAGTTGTTCATCCATTTATAAGTGATGCATAATTAGGCCATAGAAACAAAATCTACCGCCTAAAAACCAAACCGAAAAGTCTACATCACCCTCACAGCTACTGATTCGAATCGCCAAAATCAAACCAGATTTGCATAAGAACTCATGGCAAACTCCTATCACCGTTAACTGGAATATTTAGAACCCAAAATCATAAACAGATAAAAGAATCAAATGAGAGCCTCACCGCTTAGTGTTTTCCAAGGAGAAGAAGATCTGGGAGATTGAGCATCCACCAAACTCATTTCGAAATGCAGCAGCAGCAGCAAGAAGGCAGTGATGAGGCGGGCGGCCTGCCACCCAGATCTCTCCCTCCCCATTGTTTCAGATCCAAGCGAGAGAAATCATATATCGCAGCTTCGATGATAAGAATGTGACAGAGAGAGGGGGAAGGATCTAGAAAGAGGACCTGAAGGTCCTCTGAACTTTCATAAATCAAGCTCGAGATTTCTACAAAGGGGGCTTTAATGGTAGATGAAAAGGAGAGCGAGTGCAGGGCTTACGTGGCAAAAGGCGAGAAATCTGGAAAACCAGCAAACATGGCTTACACGCCGGTGATGCTTCAACTTCGGAAGGGAGATCTGGAAGGACTTACAAGCCGGCGGCGGACGCGAGAAATACGAGCGGCGGAGGGCGGAACATGCTATCGGGAGATGAGAGCGAAAACAAATTGACTGCAAGCCTGGATAATGATCTGGAAGGACTTACACGTCTAAAGTTAGCGATAATAAAGGAAGCGAATAATTGCAAGTCGATATACCCCGTCAACCCGTCGCTATTGATTTTGTTTTTTACCACGAAATAATTATCCGTGGCTAATACTTAATTATTAGCCACAAAATATAATCTGTGGATAATACTTAACTATTAGCCACGAATTTTGACCATGACAAAAAAATGTGGAGCTAATACTCATTTTTCTAGTAGTGTAGAAAGACATACTTCAGCGTGCAAGGGAGAAACTTGAGCTCGCGAGATCCATCTGAGTCAAATGGTACCGCCAGAAGCTTGGGGTCTCCAACTTGTGCCTCGCACGACCCTTCCTGAATATTTATATCGGGGTCAAAAAACTTACCCTCAACCTCATCAGGTTGAAAAGTCCAGCCGTCGTCAATCTCTATAGCACACAGCTCCGCACGGCTATCCCCTCTTAACGCTTTATACATATCAAAAATAGTCTTCTCTGATCCTAGGCGCAACGTTAGCAAACCCTTTTCCGCATCGATGATGGCTTTAGCAGTGGCAGGAACGGATGCCCCAGAATAATCGGCGTCCCATTCACATCGTCAATATTGAGGATAACAAAGTCGGCCGGAAAGGCCAACCCGTTAACCACAACCATGAGATCCTCAACCACTCCAACCGGTTTCTTCTTTGATCGATCAGCCAGCTGCATAATGACATTAGTGGGCCGTAGAACACCAAAGCCCAGCTCACGGAAGATGGATAACGGCACGAGGTTGATGGACGCTCGCGAATCACACAATGCATGACTAAGCGTGGATCGTCCAATGGTACATGCAATCGTGAAGCTCCCTTGATAGTTTTGTTTTATGGGCCAATCCCGCACGCCATAGTGGGGCAATCCTCCCGGGTCGAAACGATGTCGCATAACCCGATAGCCCGATTTTTCACCAGAAGATCCTTCAAGTACTTTGTATAGCGCGGTACCTGTGTTAGCAGGTCGACCATGGGAATGCTCACCTGAACACCCTTTAGAATGTCCTGAAATTTTTGTTTCTACCTCTCTTTTATGATATTTTGCATCCTATGCAGAAATGGAGGCCTTGCCCGTGGGAGTTGGACTTCAGGTGTAATAGCCACCGAGGGTTCCTTGGGCGACTCATTAGTACTTTGCTCATCCCTGCGTTCAGAGGGTTGGTCCTCCCGACGTACACGATTATCCACCAGCCTACCGCTACTTAGGTTCATAACATTTACTGTCTCGGCAGGATGGCATACCCATGATTCCAACATTTTACCGATGACAGAAATAATATCTTGTAACTGTTACAATATTACTGCTTGAGATGGCCACCACTTTCGAACCCATACCACAAAATGATGGATCAGCTGCTCGCTCCCCCCGGTATTGTTAACTATGATCAGAGAGTCCCCTATGGCTTCGGGCATGTGAGGCATCTTCCACAAACTGCTGGAGCGCACCACGTCGTCCACGATCCACCAAGCGTCAGCTAGTCCTATTAAAGAGGGCACCTCCAACGATGGTGTCGAACAAGTATCGAAACTGCTCTTGAATACCAAAATAAAATGTTTGCAAGAAGGTATTCCCAATGCGTCCTGACCAGAACACCTGGATTGCAACAACCGAAATCTTTCCCAAGCCTCACAGAGAGACTCGCCAGGGATCTGCATGAATGTGACCAAATCTAAATTCACTTGTGTCAACTGCGCAAGCGAACAGTAATTTCTGAGGAATTGGAGATCAGCGCACTTCTATGAAGTTAGCTCGCTCTGGAGGATATCCCTATACTATAGTCTAGCTTTTCCAGCAAGAGAAAATGCAAAAAGCTAAATCATAGCCTTATCCTGCACGTCCCCAGCATAGCAAAAGGTGCCACAAAGCTCCAGGAAGCTATCAATATGAACCTCAGCATTCTCTCCTTAGAGCCCATGAAACAAACAATGCTGCGAGATAAACTTGATTAGCTCCGCGGATTGCTCAAAGTTGTCCTCATTGTGGTTGGATGCTAGCTGAGGTTCCTGCATTTTGAATTAGCCGTGGACAAAATTGAACGAAAAATAGCGAGGAAAGAAGAGGACAGAATGGTCAAAGAACAATCATCTATCTCAAAAAGAAAAAGTGCACACAACGGTTGCACTCCTCGGCAACGACGCCAAAAACTTGATTCATTGGAAAGTTTACCGATCGTAGTCAAGTAATAAAGTTGAGGAGTTGAATCCCCGGATATCGATATCTCGAGGAGTGATAGTAGGGAATGTGATTTCTCTATTGAAAAAGTGATTGCAAGTGTTAACGTAAACAAAGGGAGTTTTTGTTTGGAGTTTCCTAAGTTTAACACTAATAAACTTATTGCGGGTCACCGTCACCACGTCTCTTTGATGGATTTCTCAAGAGAGTAATATGAAACATGGATGATCCAATGAGGTTCGCAATCACCTCTTCGCCACGCATACTTCTAGCAATCGCTAGAACGGCACTATCTCAACAAGAACATGAAAAACTGAAGCTCAGCAACACAATCATGATCTAAGATATAACAACACATAGACATGCTGAAATACTTAAACTAAACAGTGTTCTTAAGTAACAATAAAACAACCATAAGTTCTGAACAAAGTAACTACAAGAGGAGGGGGAGAAATACAACCAAAGGCATGAAGGCATTCTGAGATTCACGACCGGAGTCAAGGGTTGTCAGGCCTTGTTCGAGCTCGGTCTACAGATGATGTCCGGGGTCCAGAAGGGCTGTAACCTCCTTCAATAACCCGTTTTCTTCGTGAATATTCGTTGGGCTAAATCTATCAGGAGAACTCCACGGATGCAGCACCTTATGAGCTTGAAACAGAGCTTGGATTTTGGAGAAGAAAATGGTGGCCGAAGATGAAGCTATTGTAAGCTTTTGAAAGGAGAATGGTGGACGGATCAATTCTCTAACAAGGAGAGAGAAAATATTGGTTGGAGGGAAGTTTTCCCTCTCAAAGGGCTTAAAATGGCGGGATGGATCAGAATTTTCTTTCTTGGAATGATGAAATCTATGTCTTAAATAAAAAAATCAGAAATAATGGTCACACACAATTTCGCGCACGACCGTACGCAAACTGTGCGATATTAACTTTCATTACAAGCTTGTAGAAGGAGAAGTGTTGACCCATGCATTTTACTCGCGCACGGACATTTCCACCCGTGCGTGAAGGGAATCGCACGGGTAACAACAGAAAGCTGAAATTCGAGGCAAGCAGGTGGAACCATGCGTTTTACACGCGCACGGCCGCTTCCTCCCGTGCTTGAACAAATCACACGATTAAACACAGATTGGTACAAACAAGAAAGCAGTAGGGAAACCGTGTGTTTCCTTCACGCACAGTTCCGAAGAAACCGTGTGTTAATCGTGTGTGAAGATCGTCGAGCTCAGCTCGACGAAATTTGTCGAGCTCCACTCGACATTTCTCCAGCTCAACAAGACGCACGATCGGTCACAAACCGTGCGCGAGTGAAACACACGACCGTGTGTTTTCCATAAACCTGAATTCCAACTTGGGGGAAAACGCACCACCTGCATTCAAACAAATAAATCAAAAGAGGACCCTCCAGCAGTGCAGAAATGCAACAAAAGCAACTAGAAAGAGCCCCTGGGAAGTACCATGTGCTTACCCCCAACAACAGAATGCACAATTGCACAACCTTGGGCCAAAATAGTGCACAAAATGGTCATAGACCGGCCGATGCAAATATAACCGAATACAGGTTGAATTGTGGTGCACGAGTGCGAAAACAAGTTTAGGTGAGTCTGAAAAACCCTATAAATATCGTACTCATCAGTTGCTTCCCTTTAAGCAATTCAGAGGGAGTCTTGCCCTTATGTTTATGTATTTAACTTCTATTCAGAACATAATTTGTTGTGCTTACAGCCTCTGCCCAAAACGATAGGGTCAAGTAAGCATCTACAAGCAATGTTCTGCAGCTTCAATAAGGGTTTTATTTTTCCTTTCTGCTATCCCATTTTATTGAGGAGTTCTAGGAGCAGAGAAGCAATGTCTGATACCTTCTAACTCATAGAATTCTTACATAAGAAGAGATTCAAACTCTGTACCATGATCACTTCTGATCAATGCAACTGGAGTAGAGTACTAAAACTTTATGCTCCTAAGAAAGTCTGTAAAAACTTTAAAGTTATCCGACTTGTTTCTCAGAAAGAACACCCAAGTGAATCTAGAGAAGTCATCTATAATAACTAGAGTGTAAGATTTTCCTCCAAAATATTGTACAACAATGGGTCCAAAAAGATTCATATGTAGTAAATATAAAATTCTAGGTGAATCACTCTTATTAATTAATTTAGAACTATTTTTAGTTTGCTTGCATAATTGACAAGCCCTACAAAGACTTTCCTTCTTGTAGGGGCCAGAAGACAATCCTCTAACAAGGTTGTCCCTAGATAGTTTAGCAATATTTCTTAAATTTACATGTCCTAATCTCTTATGCCATAAATCATTAGTATTGTTGGGTCCGGCGTTCCTTCACTTGACCTGTGGCGCTTTGCTACTTATTTAAGAAATTAAGTAGCGCCCTCTCCAACAGTCCGGACTTTTGGTGCAGTTGGGTATGCGCTTGATCCTTCAATTGGTATCAGAGGAGGTCACGGGTTCAAGACCGGGGGGGGGGGGGCGCTATTAAATCCTGATTTTTCCCTTCTACCTATGTGGGTCCGGCGGGTCAAGCAACCGTGGACATGTGGTAACCCCACCTCTGAGCCAGGTGGGCCATGTGGTAACTCCACCTCTGAGCCGACGGGTCGTGCTAGACGCCGGGGGGGGGGGATTGTTGGGTCTGGCGTTCCTTCACTTGACCTGTGGCGCTTTGCTATTTATTTAAGAAATTAAGTAGTGCCCTCTCCAACAGTCCGGACTTTTGGTGCAGTTGGGTATGCGCTTGATCCTTCAAGTATTACTAATCTGATTAAATAAACAAATTTCTGAAATGGCAGACTTAAAATTTACTACAAAAATGTTACCTTGTCTGATTCCTTTTAAAATATTTTTTTTATTAGAAGTAATAGTACAACAAGATTGATTAAATGATACCTGATAACCTTCTTCACATAACTGGCTTATGGATATCAGGTTATGCTTGAGAACAGTCACATATGGTACTTTCCTAAAGGTGACAACTCCAACTTTGACATTCCCATATCCTTTTGTTTGACCACAGTTGGAGTGTTCAAAGATCACCTTTGGTCCAAGCTTTGGCTTGTAATCAGTGAGATTTCTTTTGCTATCTGTCATATGTTTTGAACACCCACTATACAAGTACCATTGTTACTCTATGGTAGGATAGTCCTTCACCTACATGAAAATAGATTGGACGTTCTTGACCCAGGTAACCTTGGGTCCTTGATTCTTCTCAAATTTATAATTGGAAATGAAAGAAAATTCTTGTTGGTCTTTATATCCTAAGCGGTGAAATCTTCTAGGTGGAATTATGCATTGAGTAAAAGGATTATTAAAGGTTTTAGGTTTCTTGAAATTCTGAAAAGAATTTAAGTTTCTGTTATAGTAAACTGGGTTTGATGAATTGTAGTAAATTCATCGATCTGCATTCGACGAATAGGGATGAGTTCGTCAAACTCCACTCAGAGAATGAAGGTATTCGTTTTCTGTGCCCCAATTTCATCGATTGTGGTTCGACGAACCATATTGATTTCGTCGATCGCAGTTAGAAGAATAGTTATATCTAAATTCTACGTTCATAGTTCGTCGATCTGAGTTCGACGAACTGCATACATTTCGTCAATCTTAGTTCGACAAAAAATGTTGAGCATTGTTTTTATTAAGATTTTTCTTTTTCTTGGGTTGATTTTTCTGTGAAATTTCTGTTTCTTTATTATTAACTTATACTTTTTCTTTACCTTTTGCAGAAACATATTTAATGGGGGTAGAAAGAATGTTTTTCTTAAGAAGAGGAGGCTGACTTTATGAAGCTCCCAAGCCCAGATTGTCATTAAACCTGGCATTGACTGTGCTAGTGATATACATCAATTTGATGCTTCTCACATTAAGGGATTCTTCAAATTCTTTAGCCATATTTAATTTAGTTTTTAATGAAGTAATTTGTTCAGAAGCTAAGTCTAATTCATCTTTCAGTTTGTTGTTTTCAGAAAAAATATTGTCATATTCCATTTGTTTTTCTCTGAGAAGTTTTATTTCCTTCTCAGATTTAATTAAATCATTACATAAAAGTTTGAATTCAGTTTTAAAATGGTCAGAAGTAAAATCAAAAGTTGTTATTACCTGATCCCTTTCTGATTCAGATTCTGAATTTTCTGCTTCTGAAACAGCAGCTTCTGAGTTGATGCAAAAGGCATTGATTGCCATAAAACAAATTTATCTGGCTTTTGCCTCTTCTTCGTCCTCACTAGAACTAGATGAAGTTTCTTCTTCTGAGTCACTCCAGTTCTCAGCCACAAATCCTTTCCCCTTATTCTTCTTGTATTTGCTGGAGGAGGGCTTGTTGGAGTGCTTCTTAGATTCTTTCTCCTTTCTCTTGTCCTTCTTTTGAGCCTCTGGACATTCTAGGAGAATGTGTCTTGGCTTCCTGCATCCATAACAAACAATTTTCTTAGTATGAGTCTTGTCATACCTTGGCTTGTCCTCATTTTTGGTTAACCTTCTCCTGAAATCCTTCTTAGCCATTTTGTAGAATCTTTTTGCAAAAGACTCAGTAGGTCTTCATTGTCTGGTAGTGCTTCTGATATCTCAGATGCCTTGAAGGCAATGTTTTGCTCCTTCCTTCCTGAGGTAGACGTCTTTTGTTCAGCTGCCTCCCTGGTTTTGATAAGCTCCTCATAAGACTTGAGCTTGCCTAATAATGACACAGTAGAAATCTCATTTAGGCTTCTCGCCTCCTTGATTGGCCAGATCCTCGAGTCTCATGTGCTAGGGAAGCACTTAAGGATCTTATCATTGATCTATATTAAATAGATGTCCTTGTCAGGAGTCTTCAGCTCATTGATGATGAGGCTGAGTCTGTTGTACATTTCAGCAAGTGATTCAGATTCGTCCTTCTTAAAATTCTCATAGTGAGAAATCAAATGGGACCTTCTGTCCTTTCTTTCATATGCTGAACCAGCAACCATAGTATTTAAGGAATACCAGATATCCTTGCCTGAAGAGCATTCAATAACTTTCTGGAATATATCATCTAATATTATTTGAGCCAAAATATTCATGACTTTGGCATCTACAATTTTCAGCTTCTTCTGAGCATCAGTCCACTTAAGTGGAACTGCACTTGTGCTTGTTGTTGCAGTTAGTGTATGGGGACATGTCAAGATAGAATTATAAATATCTTCATCAATTGAATTCATATACAGCCTAATCCATGCCTTTCAAAGTGCAAACTTATTTAGATTGCACACTGGAGGTCTGGTGCTTGAGTACTCATTTTTTTGTTCCATGATATAAAAAGACACTAGAGTAAATGAGATCTATCAAAGATCTTTTGGTTCAGGTGTTAGCCTGTACAACCAATCAACCTTACCCTCTGATATCAATTGAAAGTGATATCAGATATGCTTTCATACCAACTGAAAGTGAGGGATATATCTTATCTTTACTCTAGAAGGGTGGGGGGGGGGGGTGAATAGAGTGTTTTAAAAACTTTGAGTTATTTTTATAGCGGATCACAATAGGTGATATATATATATATATATATATATATATATATATATATATATATATATATATATATATATATATAAGAAGAGAAAATAAATATATATCACAACACAGCAAAATAAAGAATAGAGCACAACCAGACGACATATGGAAATTTATAGTGGTTCCCCAAAAATCTCGGTACATCCACTCTTCTACAACCCTGGTAGGAATCCACTACAGGTTTTTGATCAGGTGCCCTGCCACCACAAGTTTTTGCTCAGGTGCCCTGTCACCACAAGATCTATTTTCAAGGGAGATCTAGCAAACCTTTGAGCTTTTGATCAGCTGCTCAAAAACCAAACTAAGTCTTTTGTTTAGGAGATTTAACAACCAAAGAGATAACATTTGAAGGGAGTTAGAAACCCTTTTACAGTAGAGTAAAAAGAAAATTGATTTTGTCTTCTCTTTCTCAATGATCTGAGAAGACTAGTGGATTGCTGTTGTTGTCAAAGCTCCCCCTGAGATGTAGAATAGTTCAGGAGTAAGGAAGCTTTGCTCAGGGTGTAGGCCTTCAGATTGCTTGTTAATCTTCAGGAAGCCTTTAGAGAGATGTTGATGGATTGTCTCTTGAAAGCCCTGAAGCAAGAACTGATGGAGAACTCGAGTTGTATATGAGAGTTGTTCTTCTTTTTGTTTTCTGTAAATTCTTCTTTTTGTCATAGCTGTTCAAAAATTGATCCTCTAATCTTTTGAAAATAATCCTTATATATTCCATGCAGATTTCAGCCTTTGAATTTTGAATTCCTTTCCTTTACTGACTGTAGAAATTCTGGGAGTTGAACAACTAGAATTTGTCTTTAATGAGTTTCCTCAACTGTCCTAATAAAATAAGTGAAGTAATAACTCTGTGAAGACCATAATTAATGCTGCCATGGAATAGTTATATTCATAAGAATATTATGCATTAATTATCAGAGCATTATAGACATATTGTAATATAATTTGAAAATCATATGCCTTAGTCGAACTGAAATAAAACAAAGAAATAGTCTAACTAAAACCTGGGAGAAATTAGTCGAACTCAACAAATTCTCATCGACCTGAGATCCAAATTCATCGAACTGAAACTTCTCCTTCATCGAGCTGAGCTCCAAGATCGTTGAGCAGAAAATTAACTTGCCAAACTGAGCTCCATGTTCGTCAAATAGAGATAGGAGTTCGTCGAGCTAAAACTACAAAGGTGAGATCGAAGTTCGTCGAATTTAAATAGGCTTTCATTGAACTCAACTCAGAGAAGAATCCTGAGTTCGTCGATCTGAGATCGACGATCATCGAGCTCTGTTCAGCTAATCGTCGAACGACTTTATGTCTCTTAGAAAAGTACTTTTCTCTGGAGGTCTTCTGTCTCTAAGTCTTCTGAAGGTGAGAACCAATCAATCTAGGTTATTGACTGACCTTGACCCTGATAACAACCTATGACCCTAGACTATACTTGATGGGTCATCTAATATTCCTATGAGTGAACCTAGCCCAAATCAACAATAAACATAGGTGGGGTTCCAACATCAGGTAAACTCCAACCGACGCCTAAGCACTTTAAGCATAAGTGGCCTATAAATATCCCTTGCGGAAGACAAGGCCGATAAAGATAATCACCAAGACCGATGATATTGTTATTTCAAGAATATTGGCGGCCGAGATGAGAGCAAAAGTCCATCAAGAATGGAGAAAATGCCTACGTGATTTTTGACCCGGAGAGCATGAGGCGGCCAATTTTTGATAGCCGCCATATCGCCGCGATGAATGCCAAAAGTTTGACTTTGATCTTTGCATTTTGAGTCGGCCGCGACCTGCACTTAATTTGAACTTTTCTTTTTTATTTCAGGACGGAAGTCGCCTCCTAGCTTTGGTGAACCTAGCGAGATCATGCCTTCTAAAGAAGCAATTATTCTTGAGTGACCTGGCGAGATCTCCCTTGGTGAGTCCGCTCAAGGCGAGTAGTCCAGCCTAAATAATTTGGCAATGTTAGAAAGGAAAAAAGTTTCAAGATAAAATTGAAGATATTCAAGTTGAGTTGAGAATGAGAATAGAGAGAAAAGGCTCTGGAAGACCAGATTGCCAGCATTTTAATGGCACTTGAGAAGAGTGACAAAGAAAAGCAGCGGCTTGGTGATGATGCCTGCTACTACAATGAGAAGTATTTGAATCTGATACGAGAAGGAAAGATCCAATGAGGTGCCGAAGTCCTTGCAGAGAGGCCGTGATTGCCAGATCGCACTGCTCTAGTGGAAGCTCTGACTTTAGTTGATGGAAGGAAGCCCGTGGTGGACAAGGTGCCGAGGCCGGCAATCGAGCCCATGTTTCCTTTGAGCCGAGTTGATCGGGAGGCCGCACATATTCACCACACCTTCAACTCCATGCATCATCTCATCTATTAACTGTATGGTGAAATGCTGCAAGGAAGTGACCAAGCGGCACATCTTTGTATGGATAGACAGGAGCGACCCGGGCGAACTAACCGTAGAGGCTGCTGAGTCCGCTTTTAGCGTGAACATTTGATATTTGTTGTATATTATCTGGTCTTGAAAACTTATTTTTTATCGTGAACTGTGATGCGATCTCTATAATATTGCAATCTGCGCAATTTGAATAATATTGCGGTCTGCGTGATACGAAAATCTTTCTGCAGGATGATGTTGAATGTGCAAACTGATTATGTGTCCGCGTCTTTCGATATTGTACTTGAACGTTTAGGATGTGGTTGGAACTACTGCGAGCTGGGCAAACTGATTTTATGTTCGCATTCTTCGATTTTAAATGACTGAAAGTTGCGTTTAGGATTAGCGGCTGGATATGTGGAGAGGTTGGCAGTCTGAAGGAACAAGCTGCATGGTCTGGCTAAAAGGTGTCAGACCCAAATTCTATAAATAGAGTTCAACTCTTTCTTTATTGTAGGAAATGAGATGGAAGCAGAAGTCCATGTGGTCTCAGAAGATGGTGTCCATGCGTACTGATGCAGCGGTCACCTTCCATGCTGCCTACAACAAAAAATGTAAACTGACAGAGGCCGACTTAGAGGCCTTTGTTGCGAAGTACATGTCGGAATCACATGTTCATGTCCTCCTCCCAGAAGACCAGGAAAGAATAAAATTTTCAACTACAACCCATATCGTGGTGCCAATTGATCATTTTGACAGTGGATTCAAGTTTCCTCTATTGTGGTAGGTCGCAGAGAATTTTGAACATTATGGAATGGTTCTGGGGCAGCACACAACGAATATGCTGGTTTCCATTTATAGTAATATTTCTTACTTGCGGTCTGAGAAGATCACGTTTTCTTTAAATATTTTTAGGAAATTGTTTTCTGTCCACTCAATAACACCGATCGGAGGCCGCCCATACAAAGGCGTGATTTACTTCTCCTGCAGAGACATAAAGATTATGGGCTTGCTGAATAAGATCCATAACTTGACCTCCAGATATATAATTTTTGAAGGCGACCTTAGCTTTTTGCACACTTATCCGCAGGAGCGCGCGGACTCCGTCTTCAAAAGTGTGAAGCTTGATGTAGTGGAGACTGTAATTGTTGAGTTCTTGGCGGGATCAAGGCTTGACATGGATCATTATGTCCCACCGCTGGCAAGCTTGGATAACTTAACTGACCAAGGGAGTAAGTTTTGCGACCTGACCCTGTAGTCGCTGTGACCTGAAGTGATGACTCAATTTCTTTCTTCTTGCAGCGGTCTTGGCAGTACCAGCAAATCCGCCGCAAATTCCGAGCGGCCTGACCCCTACACAAAGTGAAAGGAAGAAAGAGATTGCGAGGAAATGAAAATAGGATGGTGATCCCGCAGCGGCCTACTCCTCTTCTGAAAGCTTTGATATGCAAGGCTTTCGAAGGAGCCAGAAGGATCTGCGGGGAAACCTGATGATCCACTGGCACAGTAAAAATAAGCATGTCCGCCTCTCCACTGTGCTTCCCTCTTGGAAGAGTCCAAGAGTATGTCGCCACACACTTGTCGCGATCTCGACGCTCTGCGCAAAGAGCAACTTGCGCGACCTGAAAGTGTCCCTACTTCCGATCTCCCTCTACTAGCCGCCCCGGCCAACATGAACAACGTGGTGACAAGCCACTTCCTAGGATGCTTGATAAGAGACCTGCTAAGGGAAAACGAGCGACTTCAACAGGAGGTCAAGTAGCTGAAGGAAAGAAATAAGCGATTAGGAAACACAGTTGCACTTTAGAAGGAAAAAGAAGTTGTAAGTTTGTAATCGCAGCGGTCTCCATTGTATTTTCGCGGTGACCTGACTTGATTTGCTTTTCTACAGACCACATATGACATCGGGAATCAAAGCTTCCAAGATGCTATGTTTGCATATGTGATGGAAAGCGTCGAGGTTTCCATTCATCGATTCATCAAGGGCGGTTTCGCAAAAAATGAGGTGGAAGGAGTGCCTTTTCTTAAGCTCTTCCCTGAGCTAGAAGACCAGGTCGCTGCATTGGAGCGAGCTGCAAAAGGTAAAGTAGTGTTTGATAAGGAAGATGAAGAAAATGAAGAAAGTGAAGAGGAGACCGCAGCCAAAGATGAAGCTGCTGAAGATGTTGGTTCAAGACAACTGAGAGAAAGCCAGTCTGCCGAGTCCGCCTCTTCTACATCTAGTTTTGATGACGGGATCCCTCATAGCGAGTTCGCGAGCAGTGAGAGCTCTGATGGCAGCAGATGTAACTCAGAGGGCTATTCTCCGGATGTCAACATTGTTGGATCTTCAAATCCTGACGCTCCTGTGGCGAAAAAGCGTAAGAGCTCGGCAAAATGAGAAAATGTATTTTGTTTTATTTTGGAAAGAATGTGGCGGTCTCATTATAGAGGCTGCATACTCTTTGAAATATGTAAATTTAACTTGATTAAATATAAAGGATATTTTGCTCAGCTCACAACTTTCGTTATTTTTATTTTTCATTTCTTATTCTTCAATGCTTTTTGTTAAGACTTGTTGTCCGAAATTGTGTGCTTGATCAAGCAACTATAGTTTAGTGAAAAATAGTTCGCACCATTAGAATCTAGGCCGCTTGCTTAGAGATTGCATAGCTTAAAGATAGCAAAAATAAATGATAATCTAGGCCGCAGACATCGATTTTTCAGCTCGCCAAGGTAATATAACTGCAGTAAAATGATTTAGTTGCAGCTCGTCGAATGATATGAATATGATTTTATAGCTCGCCAAAAATTTGTAACGAATATCATCATCTTGACGCAGGCTTTGGCGAATACTAATTCCAGTCTGCTCTACTACTGAATGATTCTGTTGATAATCTCTGCGAGCTGAGAAAGATGGTAAATGCTTCGAGCTGAGAAATATAAAGATAAACACTGCGAGCTAAGAATGATGAAGATAAACTCTGTGAGCTAAGAGAGATGCGAAATAGACTTAGGTGACCAAGTGGGCAGGTGCACACATGGCCTATTGCTTTCCTCACAGGGTCACAGAAACTCTAAGCCACATCACCTAAGCAAAATATCTTGGCGGTCTGATAGATCAAACCTTGCGGACTGAAGCGAATACCAGAATTTTGTACGAACTGAGAAATGATTCACAGCTTAGGTGACCGAGCTAGCAGGTGCATATAGCATTACTTTTCTCATAGGGTCACAAATTTTTGCAATCAATCCACTGCAAAAACCGGCGGACTGAGCGGATACCAACATTGAGTCCGCACTGAATAGAAATGATTCACAACTTAGGTGACCAAGCGGTCTGGTGCATGTAGGGCCCATTACTTTCCTCCGAAGGATACAGAAGCTGTGGGATCAACCAATTGAAATCCAGAGGATTGAGCGGATACCAATATGCAGCCCGCGCCGAAAAAAAAATGATTCACAACTTAGGTGACTGAAAGAATTGGTTTCAAGATATACTAAACACCTAGAGGGGGGTGAATAGGTTCAATTCCTTTTTATTAAGGCAGACAGTATATTATACTAGTAATTAATCTATGCAACAACTATCACAGCACAGCTTAAAAACAAACACAGCCAACACAGATTGCACACAGATTTATAGTGGTTCCCCAAGAGATGGGTACATACACTTTCCCCCTTCGCCTATCTAGCAGTACACTAGATTCGGCCTAACTTCCTTCTTCCTTCTCAGATCCTCAGATCTTACAACTCAGAACCCAGAATGGTTCCTACAGTTAAGACTTCAGCAAGTCCTACAACTCAGATTCTTCCAGAGAATCCTACCTCAGAGTGAGTCCACACTCCTACAACTCAGGCAATTAATCCCTACCTCAGCCTCTTTCACCAGGCCTACAGCTCAGAGAAATGAATCCCCTTCCTCAGGCACTCAGCCCTACCTCAGTCTTTATAAACTTAGGCTTACAACTCAGAGAGATAACTCTCCTACACTCAGATCTATAAAAGATCCTACAGAGAAAATTGATTATATATATAAACAAAATCCTTCACCCAAATAGAGAGCGAAAGGGGTGAAGGCTTCTTGATCAGTTCTTAAAAGATCTGACTGCTTAAGATCTTTTTGTTGTTTTTCCAGGTAGACAACAACATGAACTCCCTTTTGGAAACATTCAGTCATTTCCATCTTGTGCAAATTGACTTTAAATCTGGTGGATTTGATGTCTTGGGCCAAGGTAGAATGCAGTTCTTTATTACATTCATCAACATATTTTTCAAGAGCTAGTCTTTTCTCATCCATCTTTACTTGTAGTTTCACCAAAAGTGAACTGAAGTCTACCACTGGAGCTGCTGTTTGGGGGACAGTCTGTAAGGCTTTCTTATAGCTAGAGATCCTTTTCCTTAGTTCCACAAGTTTCCTCTTCTTTCCCCTGGAGGCTTCTGCATCTTTTGAGGAATCAGATGAACTTTCTATATCCACAGTGTCTTTTGGACTTGTGGCAATGATGGGCATCTCTTTTTCTATTCTTTGCAGCACCCCCTTAGTTCTTGCTTCTAATAAATCAGGAAACAACTCTTCCCGAGTTACCTCTTGTTGCAGTTGAATTGGAGGAATAACATTCTCTTCCACAGCAGATGGACTTCCGTCAAATTCAAAAGTCTCTTCTATTGTATTGACATGTCCGTGGACATTATCTTGGTTAGTCTGATCAACATCATTCATATGCACATCCAGTGCATCATTCGCAGTGTCTATAGCCATTTAATTTATGTCTTGGACTACCTCAAGTATAGATTGAGTAGCTGCTTCACTGTCCAATGCAGCTGTGTGGTCAGTTGGCTCTTGCACAATACTGTCCTATGAAGGTGATGACACTTGTTGAGCTAGAACTAGAGAAAGCTCATTAGCTCCCCCTTGATGAGGCTCTTCCTATACCTGATCCACTGAGATGTTGGTGGCAAGAATCTAATCCCCCTACACCTGACTATCAGTCATAATTTCTTGAGCAGGAGATTTGTTAGTCCTTTCTACTCCTTCTTCATCTGAGCTGAAAATAACTACTTCTGAATCAGTGGATGATTCAGATGGCTTGTGTTGAGTTTTCTTCTTTGTCTGAACCTTTTTCTGGGTTTCTGGGGTGTAGAGACATCCTTGGTCAATACCCTATCCATCTGGACAATATTCTTAAGTCCATTCTCCTCATGTGATTAATCTTAGAGCCTGTAGTTTGATTCATCACTTCTGGAATATTTAAGGCCAGATACAGGCTTAGTATACTGCCCAGATTAGGTTTCTTGATTCCTTATTTGAGTTTGTCAAAGTCAACAACAGACCAGTTTGTATTCACCTTGAAGATAACTCTGATCATAAGATTGAACATATAGACTGAAATCCTATCATGTCCTCCTGATTTGCACAGAATAACCTTTCCTATAATATCTGACAGGAATTTGCCCTGGGAATTCATTCCCTTCCTGTTCATGGATGATCCAATCTTGGTAGTGGGATCCAGTCCACACCATTAGAGAGCATCTTTTGTCATGGAGGATGTTATGTCATCATCTTCCTTAAACTTGGGAAGTTGCAGTGTCTTCCTTAAACTCTTCTGGGTGAGTTTGATCTTGGTTCCTTGAACAGATGACTTAATTTTTAGGCTCATCGAATCCATTGGTGTTGCCGAGAAGAATTCAAGAACCTCCTTCTTCCATATCCGGGTAGGTTCTGAGACTAAGTAGTCCAATCCATTTTTTGTGA
This sequence comes from Platanthera guangdongensis, assembly GCA_039583875.1. Taxonomy (NCBI): domain Eukaryota; kingdom Viridiplantae; phylum Streptophyta; class Magnoliopsida; order Asparagales; family Orchidaceae; genus Platanthera; species Platanthera guangdongensis. The sequence continues at coordinate 59,044,885 of CM077160.1, read as the reverse complement.
TTAGGGTAATCACGGCTTTGATTTCTGGCGTGGCAGTCTCAAAAGCATGACAAACCAGTTCATAGCCCTCGGTGGTGTTCTCTTCCAGCTTTGGCACCATTAGGGATTAGAGAGAGAGAAGAAGGAAGATGAAGGCTTGTTGACCCAAAGATTTGGTCTCGAGAATACTGAGAGCGTAGTCGACAGGATTTTACTTCCACCTATTTATATGTGTCTAAACAAAGAAGGTCAAAAGACGGGTTGAAATATGCTTATTATGTCGACACTGTTGGGATTGTGTCGACACAGATTATTAAAGTCTCAACAGAGAATGTAAAGGTATTTTAATACTATGTGTCGACACCATCTGCGATGTGTCGACACAGACAACCTTAAGAGTCTACACTAACTTCTGCGTGTCGACACAGATGACTGTATGTGTCGACACCAATAACTAAGTGTCAGGAGAGCTATGTGTCGACACCAAATTCTGAGTGTCGACACAATCTTCTTGATGTGTTGACAGAATTTTCCTTATGTGTCGACACCAACTACTAAGTGTCGACATAGATGACTTTATGTGTCGACACAGAATTACTTAGTCATTTTTATCATTCTTATTCCAAGTTCAGCATGCCTAATTCAATTTTAAAGTAATTGAATTTTGTTTCATCCCGTGGTTTGGTGAACATGTCAGCAATTTGATAATTTGTGTTGACAAATTCTAAACTTATGTCTTCCTTTTCAACATGATCTCTAATGAAATGAAATCTGATTTCTATATGCTTAGTTCTGCTATGGGAAACAGGATTTCTAGCAATTGAAATGCCACTAGTAGAATCATAATATAATGGGGTTCTACTTACCTTGATGTCATAATCTTCAAGTTGATGTTTTATCCATAACAGCTGAGCACAGCAACTGCCTGCAGCTACATATTCAGACTCAACAGTGGATATAGCCACACTTGTCAGCTTTTTGCTGCTCTGTGACACCAATCTTCCACCTAGAAACTTATATGTGCTAGTGGTACTTTTCCCATCGTCTTTGAATCCTGCAAAGTCTGCATCTGAATAACCTGTTAGTAGAAAATCTATATTCTTAGGGTACTAAAGGCCAAGATTTGGTGTTCCCTTAAGATATCTCAAACTTCTTTTGACAATAGTAAAATGAGATTCTTTAGGGCAAGCTTGATACCTAGCACAGAAACATGTAGCATACATGATGTCTGGTCCACTAGCAGTTAAGTATAGAAGGGAGCCAATTATCCCTTTATACAAAGACTCATCTACAAGTTTTCATGCATCATCTTTGCCTATAGGCATACTTGACCCCATTGGAGTTCTCATGGTGGAGGATGACTCCATGCCATATTTCTTAATTAACTCCTTGTTGAACTTAGACTGGGATATGGACAAGCCATCATCAGTCTGTCTAACTTGGAGTCCCAAGAAGAATTTCAGCTCACCCATACTGCTCATCTCAAACATCCCTTGCATAAGTTTTGCAAACTTTCTACAAAGGTTGTTTTCAGTTGATCCAAAGATAATGTCATCAACATATATCTAGACTAGGATGATCCTGCCTTTTGATACCCTTCAGAATAGAGTTTTGTCTATTTTCCACCTTAGAATTTGTTCTCAATGAGGAATGTAGACAGTGTTTCATACCAAGCCCTAGGGGCTAGTTTCAAACCATATAGAGCTTTCTTAAGCCTATACACATAATTAGTGTAGAGAGGATCTACAAAACTTGAGGGTTGTTCAACATAAACTTCCTCTTTTAAGTCAGCATTCAAAGATGTTGACTTTACATCCATCTGAAATACCATGAACCCTTGATAAGCTGCATAGGCAAGGAACAGCCTTATTGCTTCAAACCTTTCCACTGGGGCAAATGTCTGGTCAAAATCTAATCCTTCTTCCTGTCTGTAGCCTTTTTCCACCAGTCTTGCTTTGTTCTTGACTATCATGCCATTTTCATCTAACGTGTTCCTGTAGATCCACTTAGTCCCTATGACATTGTGATTCTTTGGTTTAGGAACCAACTTCCAGACTTTACATCTTCTGAATTGATTCAGTTCTTCCTGCATGGCATCAATCCAATTTGAGTCTTATATGGCCTCTTAAAATTTCTTGGGTTCCATCTGGGACAGGAAACTTGAGCAAAGAATTGTGTTCAAGTTCTTGCTCCTTGTCTGAACACCATGACATGGATCACCAATAATTTGGTGTGCTGGATGATCCCTTAGGTGTCTAATAACTGGAGGCATTCTATCCACAACTTGATTTTCTCCAATCTCCCCACCATGTTGTACTTCATTGTCTTCATCATCATTAGCTTGTGAGTCTTGTACTCCCCCTGGACAGCATCCATCATTTTCCTCATCCTGTCTTGTAGGTTGGTCTTCACTTATGGTTAGCTTTTCCATCTTTTCCTTCAAACCTATAGAGCTACAAGGAGTGTTAGACAGCTCATAGTTGATTAGCTTAGATTCATCAAAGACTATATGGACAGATTCTTCTACAGCTTGAGTAGTCAAGTTGTAGACCCTGTATGCCTTACTGTTGTTGCTGTACCCAACAAATATCCCTTCTTGGGATTTGGCAGCAAACTTTGTTAAATGAGACTTGTCATTGTTAAGTACATAACACTTGCTACCAAAGATCCTAAAATTGGATTTATTTGGTTTTCTGCCTTTCATAATCTCATAGGGTGTCTTCTTGTGGCTTTTGGTGATGGAGACTCTGTTGAGAACATGACATGCAGTATTTACTGCCTCAACCTAAAAATATTCTGGGAGAGAAGTGTCACTTAGTAGTGTTCTACCAGCCTCAATTAGAGTCCTATTCCTTCTTTCAGTAATACCATTTTGCTGTGGAGTTCTAGGTGAGGAGAACTCTTAATGAATCCCTAGTTCTTCACAAAATCTTGTCATGCATTCAGACTGAAATTCAGTCCCATGATCACTTCTGATTTTGACCACTGAATTGTTAAGTTCATAATGAATTTGCCTAACAAAATTGTGGAAGACAGTAGGGGTTTCAGATTTATGCCTTAGGAAGAAAACCCATGTAAATCTAGAATAGTCATCCACAACCACAAATGTGTAGACTTTCCTACCTAGACTATGAACTAGCATAGGACCAAATTGATCCATATACAGGAGGTACAAACACCTCACTGAGTCTTTGGTATCAAGACTGTGGAAGGAGATCCTGGTGTATTTTCCTTTTTGACAAGATGAACATGTACCCTCCTTGATGCACTTGACTTGAGGACCATTTCTCACTAACTCTTTACTAAAGAGTTGGCCTATAGTATTGTAGTTAAGGTGAGCAAGCCTCTTGTGCCATTTGACACAATGAGAAGCTTTCTCATCTGAAACTAAGCAAATAGGAGAATCTTTATTCTCACACACAAAATTTAGACAATAAACATTTCCTTTTCTATAGCCAGACAAGATGACCTCTTGATCACTTGTCCTTCTAATTTGACACCCATTCTTAATGAAAGAAGTGTCATAACCAAGATCACTTAGTTGGCTTATGCTTATTATTTTATGTTTCAGACCTTTTACATAAGCCACTTGGGTGATAGTGATAGAGCTATTGGAAATGTTACCAAACTCTTTGATGACCCCCCTTTTCAGATCCACCAAAGATTACTTTGGGTCCATTCTCACGGGAGTGTAATCCTTCAACATCCTTCTTATTCCAGTCATGTGCCTGGAACATCCACTGTCCAAGTACCATATTGGGGTATGGCCACTTGGACCCACCTGCATCAAATAAAATTACTTAACCTTAGAACCCCAATAATTATTGGGTTCTAGGTTCAGGTTAGACTAAAACTTGACATGCCTGCCTACAACCTTTCTGACAGGTATGCTGGCAACTTTCTTGACTATAGTGTTGTACCAACAATCAATGGAATAATGACCCACTTTGCCACAACACCAACACTCATATCTATTGTATCTTCTTTTAAGTGCAGTCTTAACAACATTGTTGTCAACAGTCCTTAAAACTATAGGTACAGTGGTCCTTTTATTCAGTGCTGGGGCTGGTGCATCAAACATTGATGATTCATAAAGAACATGGTGTTTTTATTCATAGGCTGCTCTTTTGGCATTTGCACTCTTGTAATTCTGATAACCAAGCTTACTGTGACCATGCGTGATGTCATGATTATATATGATAATAGGCTGCATCACTTCCCTGAAAGAAATAGGGGTTTTGGAGGCTAGTGGCTGAACTGGGGCTTTGTCTTTTCTTTTGGAATTAGCTACCCTAGTTCTTCCCTTGAAGCCTAATCCTGTCTTACCCTTTTGGAGGATGAAGTCATCAATTAAGGGTAAGACTGACTTTGGCTTTGATAATTTAGCCACAAGATCCTTCTCTCTTTGAAGTCCGACTTCCAGACTCTTGATTTGATCATTTTTCAATGTAATTGTACCCATCTGAATAAAAGTTAAGTTTTTCAGTTTGGCAACTTCATTCAACTTCAAATCCAGTATTTTTTCTGAATCTGATGCAGCCAATTTAAGAGATGCAATTTCCTTAGCCTGTTCCTTGTTAAGGATTCTGCTTCTCTTAAGAGCTTGCAACAAGTCACCATACTCATCAATTAGTTGATGAACATCCCCTTCAGATTCAAAACCATCCTCATCTCTTGATGTAGATGCGTCTGATTCTGATCCAGTATAATAATCAGAAACTGAAGATTGGGTGTTTAACTTACTAGGACCAGGCTGATCATGGCACTGATCTTCCTCAGACATAGCCATCAGCCCTTTGCAATGAATATCTTCAATCCCATTGATAGAGTCCAGCATTTACATGAATTTTGCCTCTTCTGAATCCTCTCCAGTTGTGAACAGTCCAATATATGCTTCAGCTTCAGCTTTAGAATCTGATGATGAGGAATCAGTTTAGCTTTTCTGCTTCTTTGCAACAAAGGATCTCTCATTCTTTCCCTTATTTTCATGTTTCTTCTTGTCATTAGATTCCTTTATTTTATCAGGGCAGTTAGCATCAACATGTCCAGTCTTGTTGCAACAATAGCAAACAATCATAGAAGAAGTTAATTTGCTAGGTTTAGTGCCACACCTTTCCTTTTTAGAGGATTTCTTTTTCTGATAATAGTAATCCTTGGACTGTGATGAGGATGGCTTGATTCTCCACTGTTTTTTCTTCAAGAATCTTTGGAATTGCCTTGTGAAGGCAGCAAAGTCTTCATCAGAATTAGGGCTGTCTGATGTGTTGTTGTCAGAATTATCTGAGTCAACTTCAGCTGCTTTCTTAGGAGGAGATGGAGATATCCTCCTGTCCTTCTTTGGGGCTTCAACCTTTAAGGCCACAGATTTCTCTTTATATTCAGACCTATTGCTTTTCTCCTCCTCCTTTCTGGGCATAATCTGCATTTCATATGATAGCAGTTTTCCAAATAGAGTTAGAGGAGAGGTGTTTGCAAGTTTGGCCACTTCCCTGATGGCACATATTTTGGTATCCCAGTCCTTGGTTAGTGACATGAGAAACCTATCATTGAGCTCATATGTGTTAAAGACTCTTCCATATGACATTAGCTCATTCACTATTCTGAACAACTTCTTGTAGCACTCAGTTATGCTGTCAGTCTTGGTTTGTCTAAAGCTTTTATATTCTTGATTTAGCATAGACTTTCTGTCCTCTCTTACTTCTTCTGATCCATCCATGTAGATAATCAAAGTGTCCCACATCTCCTTGGAGGTTTTGTAGTGAACCAAATTTTGGAAGGTTGACTCATCTATAGCACTAACTATTATGTTCAGTGCTCTCTTATCCATAGTAGCTAAGATGATCTCTTCCTTTGTCATTTCAGAGTAGCTTTTTGGAGTCCAGAGATTGGAATCAAGAACTGAGATGTTCATAGGAATGAATGACCCTTCTTTGACTATGATGTAGATTCTTGGGTTAGAAGCTTCCATGAACAATCTGACTCTCTCTTTCCATATTCCAAAAATTTCTTTGCTACAGATAGGTAGTTTCATGGATCCAAGTTCCTTGTGAGTTTCACCTGAACCCATTTTGATTATAACTATTAAATGTCTTACAGATCAACTCAGATTGTTAAGTCTAATCTTGAGCAACCTAACGCTGATACCACTTGAAAGAATTGGTTTCAAGATATCCTAAACACCTAGAGGGGGGGGGGGGGTGAATAGGTTCAATTCCTTTTTATTAAGGCAGTAATATATTATACTAGTAATTAATCTATGTAACAACTATCACATCATAGCTTAAAAATAAACACAGCGAACACAGATTGCACAAAGATTTATAGTGGTTCCCTAAGAGATGGGTACATCCACTTTCCCCCTTTGCCTATCTAGCAGTATACTAGATTCGGCCTAACTTCTTTCTTTCTTCTCAGATCCTTACATCTTACAACTCAGAACCCAGAATGGTTCCTATAGCTTAGACTTCAGTAAGTCCTACAACTCAGATTCTTCCAGAGAATCCTACCTCAGATTGACTCCACACTCCTACAACTCAGGCAATCAAGCCCTACATCAGCCTCTTTCACCAGGCCTACAGCTCAGAGAAATGAATCCCCTACCTCAGGCACTCCGCCCTACCTCAACCTTTATAAAATTAGGCTTACAACTCAGAGAGATAACACTCCTACACTCAGATATATAAAAGATCCTACAGAGAAAATTGATTATAAAGAAATAAATCCTTAACCCAGATAGAGAGAGAAAGGGGTGAAGGCTTCTTGATCAGTTCTTGAAAGATCTGACTGCTTAAGATTCAACCTGTCTTAGCTTCTTCAAAGCTTCTTGAATCTGAACAAAGTATGGTTGATCTTATTGAGAAGTTGGAGATGATCCTCAATCTAGCTTCCTCTTCTTTCAGATGTAGATCTGACTTCTTGCAGACTTGTTCAGAATCTGCCTTCTCTTGATGACTTGAAGATGACAAGTCCTTTCTTCTTAGATCTCTCTCCTCTATCTTCTCTTTTTTTAATTGATGATAGAATAGGTCTATATATAGAAACATCTGAGGTTACCGGCTAATCCGGTTCATAACGGCCTTCTGACAGCTCTGATAGAAGCAACAACATTGTTAGTTATGACAGCTATCAAGTCTTCAGTCTTGACACCTGATGCCTCAATATACTCTATCTCAGCAGAACAATGTCAAGACAATACTTCAAATGTGTCGACACAAATAGACCATGTGTCGACACAACTCTTGATGATGTCGACACAGCTCTCATAATGTCGACACAGCCCTTCTTTATCTTCTCAACACAGCTTTTGTGGAATGTGTCCACACAATAGCTTCTAGTCTCGAGAAAGTTGGTGTTGATAGAATTCTGCTGTGTGTCAACACAAGTCCTATATATCGACACAATTGTTGTCAACAGAATTCTGGAATGTGTCGACACAAGTCCTGTGTGTCGATACAGTTGTTGTCGATAGATTTTCTGTGTGTCGACATAAGTCCTGTGTGTCGACACAATCTGGCTCCTGGTGTCGACACATCTTTTCCTAAGTGTCGACACTTATACTTAGAAAATTTTCCTGCATTTTCTTAACCTGCACATTGAAACTCTACATCCCATAAAATACACATTGATGAATATCATTGAGTTAGTTGAGGCTTCTCCAAATCAGGTACACAGTTTCCAATGTACCCAACAGTGACCAAGCGGGCAGGTGCTCGCATGGCCCATTGCTTTCCTCACAGGATCACAGAAGCTGTGCAATCAACACATTGAAAGCCAGCGGACTGAGCGGATACCAATATGCAGCCCACGCCAAATATAAATGATTCACAACTTAGGTGACCAAGCGGACAGGTGCGCGCAGGCCCATTGTATTCCTCACAGGGTCATATAAGTTGTGTAGTCAACCCATTGAAAGCCGGTGGACTGAGTGGATACCAATATGCAGTCTGCGACTTGTCAGAATTTTACCTGTGAGATGATAATGAGCTACAGACATCGGTGACCAAGCGGGCAGGTACCTGCAGGGCCGACATTGCTTTCCTCACAGGGTCACAAAAGTTGTATACTCAATCCTCACCCAATGAGAGGAGAATGGTTTACTGCCCTCTTTCCTGGAGTACTGCCCAGGTTGATATTTCGGGCAGGTGCATATAACATTACTTTCCTCTGAGATCAACCTGGTTATGGGTCTCCTACAGTTACTTCTTGAGGGTACCAAAGATTATTCGAGGGTCATAAGCTAGGATGATCTATGGGCAGGTGGATATAGCATTGCTTTACTCACACGATCATCAAAGCTGTAAAGATATCCCTTACAAGGAAAGGTAGAGCTAACACCCACCCTCTCCCTCCAAAATGCAGAGGTGGGGTTAGGTATCGACCAGGATTCGAAATTCAGTACCCCGCCGTGCTAGAACCTGCAAGCTCCCACTACATGGCATGAAATCTCCCCGCAACACGTGGTCTTCGTGGTGTTACACTAATGACAGCAGTTCAAGGGGGGTCCCAGCTGAACACAGCGATGTATCCTGGTCTCAGTTATCCTTGCTCTTGAGTTGTGTAGAAGACAAAGAAAACACATGGAAAAGTGCCAGTAAGGGGGCCTTTATCAATAATATTTTTTGAAAAATTTACATGAGAAGGAAAAAAGAGGAGTTGCTTTTCAGGAATAGAACCGTTTTAGGTCGTCTCCGCTCCATGTATGTGATAGATCCTCTCCATCATATGTTTGCAAACGATAAGCCCCGTTCTTTAGCACCTCCTTGACAATAAATGGACCAGCCCAATTTGGATTCAGCTTCCCCACTAAGTTGGCTCTTACAGCAGCATCAACTTTTTAAAGAACAAGATCTCCCACTTGAAAGTGTTTGATCTTCACGTTCTTATCAAAGTGTCTGACCATTCTTCTCTTCACCTCTTCCTGCCTTATGGCTGCTTTATCTTTGTTGGGAAATATGTCCACATTAACCCAGATTTGATGAAGTCGTCCTGGAACTAAGATGAATTAGGTTGTATTTGATGCTTTGTTTTGAGTTATGTGGTTGCAGGATTCCAATGGGAAGTGTAGAACAATGTCAGTCTACAATGGGTCACCAAACACAGGACCATACAATGTAGTCCCTCATTGTATGACAAAAGGTGTTGACTCATGTGTAGCCTCTCTATTGGGATACACTTCATATTTAAGCACTTGGACTATGTGAATAGAGTTGGATGCTGATTTCGCCAAAGAAGAAAGAATTTCCAACTTGAAAATTTTTCTAAGTATTCTACTCGTGTAGGTCATTAACTACTCGAGTAGATTACTTGCTTTTTACTCGAGTCAGAATTCCTATACTCGAGTAGATCATTCTTCTTACTCGAGTAGTACAGATTTCACTCTCCAAGTTTTTCTAAGTAAAACACTTGAGTGAGTATATATATACTCGAGTGGTTGTAGATTCTGACTCATGTAACTGTTTTCTATCTCAAGAGTAAATTTTCTATATACTCGAGTAGTATAAGTTATATACTCGAGTAGTTCACTTACTACTCGAGTAGTTAAAGCTTCATACTCAAGTAAACTAAATTTCACTTCTCCTAAAAATATTCTGTCATTTACTCGAGTAAGTTCTTTCCATATACTTGAGTAGACTATATCCTCTCGAGTAGTTCAGTCTGACTACTCGAGTAGCTCATTTTCCAGTGTTCTTAAATATTTCTAAGTCCTTTCACTCGAGTAGTTCGTTAAACCACTCGAGTAATACAACTTGTACTCGAGTAGTTCAACTCCACTTCCCGTGAAACTTTTCTGTATACTCGAGTAGATCTTCTAAGTACTCGAGTAGTTGATTATATGTACTCGAGTAGTTGTCTTCAACCTACTCGAGTAGTCATGAATTATATACCCAAGTAACATTCCTTTACTTACTCAAGTAGTTATTTACCTTCTCGAGTAGTTATTTACCTACTCGTGTTTATCACCTCTTTTTCTCCGGAATTTCTCTAAGTCCATAATTGACGGATTTTCAAATCCCGTGACATGATTGGTCAACGTGTATATCATTAAGACTGATTATGACCGTTATTCAAAATCTTATATAAGGTCCTGTCTAATCGACAAACCCTAACAACAACAAGCTTTCAAGATCAAAAATTATTGAGAAATTTCTGCAGCCGTTTCTCTCTCCAAGTCATTGTTTCCTCTCTCTCTCTCTCTCTCTTTCACGGAAGAAAGCCGTCGACGCCGCTGTTTTTATCCTGCAAGGGTTTCGATTTTCAGAGGAATCAGACTGAAGAAGTTTTACAGATCAAGATCGTTTCTCAAATGCTCATCCTCTTCACGATCGTGTAAGACAAAGAAGAATCCAGATCTGTTGCCGCGATTTTCTTCATCTTTCTGAAAGTGACGCAAAGCTTACAAGAAGAAGATCCTGGTTGCTTACCTGCAGATCTGATAGAGAAATCATTGTTTGTATTTTCTAAAACAATTTTCATTATTGTAGGAGAAGTTTTCTCCGAGTGTACGAGTTTTCAACTCCGAGTTTGCAGGAAGTTTTGGCTTCCGAGTTGTAGATCCAGTTGGTTGGATTGAGATTGTAGGAACTTTGTTCTGAGGGTAGGATTGATTTTCAATCCGAGATAGTGGTGTAGCCGACCCTAGTATATTGCTAGATCGGTGAGGGAAAGTGGATGTACCCAAGATCGGGGAACCACTATAAATCTTATCTCGTCTGTGATAATTTGGTAGATTGATCTGTGCTTTGTTCTGAGATTTTTTTTATTCTGCAAAAGACGCACAACTCACCTATTCACCCCCCTCTAGGTGATTTAGGTTGACAACTATTATCTTTCAATTAGTATCAGAGGCAGGTTGATCGTTAAAAGGTTAACACCTTGATCAGATCCTTTAATAGTTGTCATTTGAGGTCTATCTACCATGGACAAGGCTAAGGATTTTGCCAAGCTTCCCCTATGCAACAAGAACAACTTTCCCATGTGGAAAGAAAGGATCTAATTCTTTATAGAAGCTGTGGATCTGAGGATCTTCATGATATTTGAAGAAGGTCCTTATATCCCTATGAATATCTCCACTATAGAACCTACCAAGAAGGTTCCAAAGAAGCTGATCGATTTAGACAAGGATAAGATTGCACTTGTCTCACTAGACAAGAAAGCTAAAAACATTATAGCAAGTGCAGTTGATGACTCAATGGTGTAGAACTTAATCCACTGCCAATCTTCAAAGGAGATGTGGCAGTCCTTGGTTACCTTGATGGAAGGTACAGAAGAAGTGAGGGATGATCGGAGATCCCTCCTCAATCATAAGTATGAAGCCTTCCGACAGGAAAGCAAAGAGACCATTGCTGATACCTTTGAGAACTTTATCAAGATAGTGAATGACCTAAGAGTCTATGGCAGAGTATTCACTAATGGAGAACTGAATGACAAGTTCCTAAGATCCCTGACCATAGAATGGGATAATAAGGTCTGTGTCATCAGGGAGTTTGGGAAGCTGGCTGAGACGGACCCACAAAATCTCTTCGGGAAGCTTATGTCATATGAGATTCAACGCAACACCAAGAAAGCTGAAGAAGAGAAGGGCAGGTCTGCTCTCAAAGAAAAGTCTGTTGCTCTAAAGGAAGACACCTCTAGAAAGGCAAAGGCTGCCTCCCCTGCTCTAGCTCCAGAAATTAGTGAAGAAGAAGAAACTTCAGAGCCAAGTACCTCAGGATCTGAGCTATCCGAAGGAGAGTTCTCACTGCTCTCATGTCAGTTCAAGAAATTGTTGAACAAGAAGATGCAATGGAAAGACAAGGATGCCTCCTATAGAAGATCACGGCACGATGGTGATCGACAAAGAAAAGGCTCAAGTAGCCATGACAGGTATTTCTCTAAACAGAACAAATATGTTTCGACTGACATTATTTGCTATTGTTGTAATAAGACAGGACACGTCTTCGCCGACTGCCCTCATAAGAAGAAGGAGGGTGGTTGAAGAGATGAAAAGAAATCCTCGTATAAAAAAAAGAGGAAAGAGAAGATCTTGATAGCCAAAAAGAGCAAGACTCTTAGTGAATTCGACTCATCTGAGTCGAGTAAAGAAGAAGAAGCTTATTTTGGGCTTATGGCTCAAACAGATGATGATCAAGAGCCCCAGTTCACTGGGAAGGTAAACTCTCATACCCCACTTTCAGATTCTGAAGTCTCTGAACATGATTGTAAGGATATCTCCTCTGACGATGAGTCAGAACTAATGGCCCAGTACAAGGAGTTAATCATGGCTTACGACAAATGTCGTCGAGTCATGAAGACTCAGGCTAAAGAGATCAAATCTCTAAAAGCCGAAGAGAGCATCTTGAGAGAGAAAGTCGCAAAGACTGAGTCCCTCGAAGAAAACTTCAATAATTCTATTGAAGAATATAATAAGGCTCTTGAGCACCTTGACCTCAAAGAGAAAATCATCAAGGAATTGGAAGCCCAACTTGCAGCTGAAAAGAAACTGGTTGAAAGTTTCTCGAAGCCCAAGACGGTCCTTCCAGTCGTTGCTGAATTCTCAGCCAAGGCCAAGGGTGTCGAATTAGGCCTTGAAGAAGCTCCTAGTAAATCCTCTAGGAGAAATAAGGCTCAACGGAAGAATAAGGCCGCCAAAAAAGCCTTAGCCAAAGAGAAGGGGAAAGCCCCTCAAGATCAGACCACGTTCAAGAAGGTTATATTTCCTTCAAATGAGTTTGATTTTGACTCAACCTACGGGCACTTTGCTAGGCCTACCTATGTAGAGCCAAAGTCTCATTATCAAGGATGGACTCGACCCAGAAACTTTAGCGAAAGTGTCTTTAAGGCACCTTATGAAGAGTTTATTCTTCAGAGCTATGGCCCTTTCAATCATGGGCATAACTTCAAGAAGGCACCAAAGCTAAAGACCATTATGGAAAGGACTCCTAAGGAGAAGAAGACATGTGATTGTCATTATCACGAAGCTTCTTCCTCCAAGAATGCTGACCCTGCTAGACCAAAACTCCAAAAGGTCAAGCAGGAGATCATGAGGCAAAGGTACAACAGATTTGACTGTTGGTGCTGTGGCAAGGTTGGTCACTTCGCCACTGATTGCTGGTTCAATCCCAGAAACGCTGCAACTCCTCATGTCAGCAATATGAGAAAGACCGCTCATAATGCTAACACTCGTAGGGGGAGTACTCTAACCCGAGACCAAGGACCCAAACGTGTTTGGGTTCCTAAGGAAAATTGATTATGATTGCAGGTATGTCCAAATGCCAACAAAACGCCAAACTGGTATTTGGACAACGGATGCTCTCGGCATATGACCGGGACTAGAAGCCTTATTCAGAACTTTACTCCAGTTGTGAACGGACCAAAGGTCATCTTTGGAGGTTCAGACCATGGAATTACAAGAGGCTATGGTATGATTACTAACGACAATGGATCCTTCTCGGACGTGGCTTATGTTGAAGGATTGGAACATAATCTCATAAGCATAAGCCAACTCTGTGATAAAGGATACATAGTTGAATTTCATGTTGATAAGTGCTTGGTAAAATCCGTTGACAATATGGAAACAATTCTCTCCGGCACTCGAAGCAGGAATATTTTCTGTTTAAATTTCATTTGTATAGATTCCTCTACACCAGTGTGCTTTTTAGCAAAAGATAGTGCATCTCTTGGTGACCAATGGCACAAGAGAATAGCACATATTAATTTCAAAACTATTAATAAATTATTTTCAATGAACTTAGTACGTGATGCCCCAAATGTCAAGTGCGTCAAAGATAGACCTTGTCATGCGTGCGTAAAAGGCAAGCAAACAAGGGCTACCTTTAAAAGCGTTATTGGCAAAGACTCTAATAGATGTCTCCATCTATTGCATATAGACTTTTTTGGTCCACTGCAAATTAGAAGTTTGGGAGGCAAGGATTATATGCTAGTAATTATTGATGACTACTCGCGCTTTGCATGAGTGTTCTTTCTGAAACACAAGTCAGATACCTTCGAGATCTTTACTAATTTTGTCAGGCAAATCCAAAATGAACACAACTGCTCCATAGTCAAAATCATAAGCGACAACGGAACAGAGTTCAAATCTGGGGTCATGACAGAATTCTGTGAAATCTTAGGTATCTTTCATGAGTTTTCCTCTCCTCGTACTCCACAGCAGAACAGAGTGGCTGAGAGAAGGAACAGAACACTCATAGAGGCCTGCAGGACAATGTTGAGTGATGCTTCACTTCCGGAGTACTTCTGGGCTGAAGCCGTCAACACTGCATGCCACGTGAAAAATCGAGCACTCATAAACCAAAACCACGATAAGACACCTTACGAACTTCTAAAGGGCAGGAAGCCAACCATCTCATACTTTAGAATCTTTGGCTGTAAATGCTTCGTACTTAACAATGGTAAGTATCATACCACCAAGTTCAGCGAAAAGAGTTTTGAATATATTTTTGTAGGTTATAGTAGCCATAGTAAGGCATATAGAATATTTAATAGAAAAACCTTGGTGGTAGAAGAATCGATACATGTTGTATTTGATGAGACGAGCTTGCTGCAAAGCAATCCATCTAGTGTGCTCATTGACGATGTAGGTGCGAAGCTAGATGAAATCAACCTGAAAGAGCCCAATGTGGAGAAAGACGAAAAATTCATCAAAATCACCACTCCAACCCCTATTGGGGAGAGAGATGATCAAAATGAAGAAATCGTCCAAGTTGAAGAAGTCACTCCGATGACTGAAGATAATCGAGATGCAAGAACTTTAGAGCTCAGACATCTGAAGGATCACCCCATGGACCAGATCATAGGAGATCCCCGGGACGGTGTTAGAACTCAAAGAGGTACAACTAATGAGAATTTATATTTGAGTTTTCTCTCACAGGTTGAACCGAAGAAGTTTGAGGAAGCAAACTCGGACGCATCGTGGATAATGGCTATGGAAGAAGAACTAAATCAGTTCAAGCGCTGCAATGTATGGAAACTTGTTCCAAGACCCAAAGGAAAGAACGTCATTGAAACAAAATGGGTCTACAGGAACAAGATGGATGGAGACGGAACGATCATAAAGAACAAGGACAGACTTGTCGCTAAAGGCTATCGTCAAGAAGAAGGAATCGACTTCGACCAGACATATGCTCTAGTGGTAAGGCTGGAGGATATAAGGTTGTTCCTAGCATATGCTGCATTCAAAGGCTTCACTGTCTATCAGATGGACGTGAAGTCTGCCTTCCTAAATGGTAACATAAAAGAGGAAGTGTATGTGGAACAACCTCCAGGTTTCGTTGATCCTAACTTTTCTGATTATGTCTATTTCCTGCACAAGGCCCTATATGGTCTGAAACAAGCTCGTAGAGCTTGGTATGAGACGCTGTCTAGCTTTCTACTTGAAAACAATTCACAAGGGAAAAGATAAACAAGACATTATTTCTTAGGGTAATAAAAGGCAAGATTTTGCTAGTGCAAATCTATGTCGACGACATTATTTTTGGCTCTACAGACGACAACCTCTGCAAATAGTTCTCAAAACTAATGCAAGGGAAGTTTGAAATGAGCAGTATGGGCGAGCTGAAGTATTTCTTAGGGCTTCAGGTGAAATAATCTGAAGATGGAATTTTCATCTCGCAGACCGAGTTCACCAAAGAGCTGATTAAGAAATTCGGAATGGAGAACGCAACCTCTATGAGGACTCTGTTGGAACACCCTATTACTGATTTGGGTCAGGATCACTATGTCTCTTAGGAAACCTATTTTGACCTCATTGTATAGATCTAAAGGTCAATTATAATTGAGTCTAAGGGTTAGTACTTAGGTTTGAAAGCTGCCCTCAAGACCAGAGATTTTAGTTTCAGAAGACTAAGTCATTTCGTCGAGCTCAGTACGACGAATCGTCGAACACCATTTGACGATCGTTGAGCTCACTTCAATGGATCGTCGAACTCCATTAGACGATCTCTGAGCTCAATTTCATCAAGTCGTTGAACTCCATTCGACAATCTCTGAGCTCAACTTCAACAAGTCGTCGAACTCCATTCGACGATCTTGACTCTAGTTGGATTCTCTATCTCTGAGCTCAGTTCGACGATAGTTGAGCTCAGATCGACGATCTCTGTTTCTGTCTAAGTCCAAATCTCTGAGCTCAGTTCAACGATAGTGGAGCTCAGTTCGACGTTTTTCTGAAGAGTTCAACGATTTTCAAGATTCAAATTTGGACAGCTGTGGAATTATTGTCTGCATTTAATTCAGAGATCTTGTAGCCATTTTTCAATTAATCTGGAGCAAGTTTCAAGCAATTTTCAAGGAATGTTTTTATTGGACTTTCCTCCAGAAGACAAATACAGTTAAGGAAGTAATTAATGACAGGCTAACGGCTATATTGGAAAAAGGATCATTTCTATTCAGAGAGAAAGGAATAAAAGATTAGCTTTTTCATTCCTGCTGCAAGAAGAACAAGAAGTTAGAAAAATTCTCTGCAACAACAACTCTTACACAACAATTACACAAGAGAAAGAAAAAGAGTTGCAGACATTCTCGGTCTCAAAGATTCATACAAGAACACCATTACCAAAGGAGATCAACAAACTAAAATCTTCAGATCTCTCTTGATTCAAGTGTTCAAAGGCCATCATCATTCAAGACTCCAGACACCTCACATTTCAGCTGTTGCTGAAATCATCATTTGCTGGAGATTAAATCATTTGAAGGCCTATCACCCTACTACAAAGCTTCACTTCCTGAACAACTCAAGATCTCAGGGGGAGCTTTGACAACATCCACAATCTTCTCTCTGATTGTTGACAGAGAAGATCTTCGCATCCTTATCTCTCTCTCTCTGCTATAAAGGGTTTTTCAAACTCCCTTCAAAAGTTTGTGATTGGTTTCTGAGACCTTATCAAAACTCAGTGGTGGCAAGACACCTGATCAAAAAATCTGGTTTGGTTTTTGAGCATCTTATCAAAAGCTCATTGGTGCCCTGGACACCTGATCAACTCATCCTGTAGTGGGTTCCTACCTAGGGTGCTAGAAGCGTGGATGTACCCAGGTTGATTGGGGAACCACTATAGCTTCTTGTGTCATCTGGTTGCTTACTTTATTTTTGTTTCTGGCTGTGGTTTGTGATTGCTTTGTGATTATTCTGTGGTTAGATTTTCTTTATATTATTTGCTTCCCTGTTCACATAAGAATACAACAACTGTTGTAAAAGTTTTTAGCAAGCACCATACTATATTCACCCCCCTCTAGAGTATATCAGATCTAACTTGCACTTTCAATTGGTATCAAAGCGAGGTTGGTTAAAAATACCACATCTTGGTGGTTGCACAGGCTAACACCTGAACCCAAAGATTCCTATAGTTAGATCTGCTTGTTTTGATTTTGTCATTAGAATTATTTCTTCACAAAACATGGCCCAAAACAAAGATTATGCTAGGACCAGACCTCTTGTGTGCAATCTATCCAAGTTTTCACTTTGGAAGCCAAGGATTAGACTCTACATGAATTCTATTGATGAGGACATCTTCAATTCTGTTTTGACAGTGTGTCCAAGACCTCTAGAGAACACAAGTACAAATGTTGTTCCACCTCCCTCAAGAACAGATGCTGACATCAAGAAATGGAAAGTTGCAGATGCAAAGGCTATGAACATTCTAGCCCAGACCTTGTCTGATGAGATATTCCAAAAGGTGGCTGAATGCAACTCAGCAAAGGAAATCTGGGATAAGCTATCTGAAATAGTCTCAGGATCAGCTGATGAGAGAAAAGACAGAAGATCTCACCTCATAACCCAATATGAGAACTCCAAGTAAGGAGAAGCTGAGTCAGTAGCTGAAATGTATAATAGACTCAGTCTGATAATCAATGAAATGAAAACTTTGGATAAAGAAATCTCATTGACTGAGCTAAATGATAAAATCCTAATGTGCTTCCCAAGCACTTGGGACTCAAGAATCTGGCAAATCAAGGATGCTAGAAGTCTGAATGAGATTACAACAGAAGCTCTCTTGGACAAGCTCAAGTCTTATGAGCTGCTCATTAAGAATAGAGAAGAAGAGCAGAAGGCTGCCTCACCAGCCTCAAGAAAGGAAAAGTCAATAGCTTTCAAAGCTACTGAAGATCAGCCTGAAGACAAGGTCACAGGCAATGATGAGCTACTTAGCTTACTGGCCAAAATATTTTACAAAATGACCAGAAAGGACTTCAGGAAGAGATCATACAAAGAGCATGACAAGCCAAGGTATGATAAATCAAATAATAAAGAAATTATTTGCTTTGGTTGCAGGAAAGCAGGCCACATTGTTCCTGACTGTCCAGAGAACAAAAATAAGGACAAAAGGGACAAGAAAGAAATAAGAAAAGACAAGGACTTCAAGAAGAACAACAATGGAAAACCCTCCTCAAGCAAGAACAAACACACAAGGAAGGGATTTGTTGCTGAATCTTGGAGTGAGAAAGAAGAGGAATCTGAAGCTTCATCCAGCTCAAGTGATGATGAGGATGATGCTGAAGAAAAGGAATTTTGCATGATGGTTATCAATGCCTCACAACACAATTCTGATGCAGAAGATTCAGAGTCATACTCAGTGACTCAACTTGAAGAGGACCCGGTAATAGACTCTTTTGATTTTAATTCTGAGGACTTTAAGTATGAATTTAAAGCACTATGTTTAGATTTATTAAAATCTGAGAAGGAAATCATTTCTCTCAGAAATTAATTATCTGAACATAGTATCTTAAAATCAGAAAACCTCAAACTCTCTGAGGAGTTGGAGTATTGTAGGGAGCAGATAGCTTCACTGAAAAGTGAGCTGTCAGAGGCCAAAAAGCTTGAAGAATCCCTTAATGGGAGAAACATCAAGCTAATGGACATCACAAGCACAGTGAACTCTAGATTCAACAGTACACTGGGCTTGGGTGCTTCATCCAGCCAACTTATAGTACTAACAACCCCAATTAAGTTTATTTCTGATAAAGGGAAGGGAGTTGTAGAGGTAGCTAGGAAAAATTCTGACTTACCCAAGAAATCAAGTGTTCAACATAAATCGTCGAACGGAGCTAGACGAACGTCGAATGCAGATCGACGATCTCAGGCAAAATCGTCGAACTCAGGTCGACGATCTCTAAACCCTGAACTCTGCCATAGTCGATCGTCGAACGGAGCTCGACGATCTGACCCAAGATCGTCGAACGTAGCTCAACGATCGTCGAGCAGAGATCAGAGATTTGAAAACATCTTCAAGCGTAAATCAAATTCCAATCCTAGGGGTCCTTCATCCAGATTTAATCCTTATACTGAATGGATAATACCTGCAAGGAGATATCATCCTGAAGGTTATAAGAGTCAACCAGGGATGTGATTTATTTCTGAATTTAAAGGTTATCAACCTAGGCCCAAGGTAAACTGGGTCAAAAACAAGTAAATTGTTTTATGTGCAGGTGAAGACCTATCCAACATCTAACCAACAATGGTATCTGGATAGTGGGTGCTCAAAGCACATGACAGGAAGCAAGGACAACCTCACATCCTTTAAATCCAAGCTTGGGCCCAAAGTCATATTTGGTGATTCAAACTTTGGACTAACAAAAGGATATGGTGCAATCCAAATTGGGACAGTCACATTCAAGAAGGTAGCCTATGTGGAAGGACTGAAGCACAACTTGATCAGCATCAGTCGGCTATGTGATGAAGGCTACTAGGTGAATTTCAGCAAATCCTTATGCAAGATCAAGTCAGAGGACAACACAATTGTGTTGACAGGTAAAAGGAAAGGTAACATCTATTTAGTAGACTTTCTTTCAACTGAAGTAGATATTTGCATGTTTAACTCTGTTAGTAGACCTAATGTATTATGGCATAAGAGATTAGGACATATAAACCTTAGAACCATTACTAGGCTATCCAAGGACAACCTTGTTAGAGGACTACCTTCTAGCCCCTATAAGAAGGAAGGACTATGTAGGGCTTGTCAATTAGGCAAGCAAACTAAAAATAGTTTCAAGTCACTTAATAAGAGTGATTCACCTAGGATTTTGTATCTATTACACATGGATCTTTTTGGACCCATTACAGTACAAAGCTTAGGATTGAAATCTTACACTTTATTAGTTGTAGATGACTTCTCTAGATTCACATGGGTGTTCTTTCTCAGGAAGAAGTCTGATAACTTTAAGTGTTTGACAGAGTTTCTCAAATGCATACAGACTGAGTTCAATACTCACATTGCCCTGATCAGAAGTGATCATGAGACATAGTTTGATTCACTTCTTATGCAAGAGTTCTGTCAGAGTGAAGGGATCAGGCACACTTTCTCAGCTCCTAGAACTCCTCAACAAAATGGGGTAGCTGAAAGGAAAAATAGAACCCTTATTGAATCTGCCACTACATTGTTGTCAGATGTTCACCTTCCTCCATCTTATTGGGCAGATGCTGTGAACACCTCCAACTATGTGTTGAATATAAGTTTAATACATAAACTGAAGGGCAAGACTCCCTATGAATTACTCAAAGGGAAGAAACCTAAAGTAGATTATTTTAGAATTTTTTGTTGTATCAGTTATATTCGCAATAATGACAAGAAGTACTTAGCAAAATTTCAAGCTAAAGCTGATGAAGGAGTGTTTCTGGGATACTCTATGATCAGTAAGGCTTATAGGGTATATAATAAATCAACTCTTAAAATTAAAGAATCTGTGCATATATCTTTTGATGAATCTAACATGTCTTTCAAGGAGAAGAACACTTCTACCATAGAACCTTTGCATGTACATTCTCTTGCTGAAGACTTGAACAGATTACAAATCATTCAAAAAGAGGAAAGTAGTGAAGATGAAGAAGACATTCAACATCCTGAAGAGAAACTTCTTGAAGAGCCAGTTGTTGTACCACAAGAGGAAACAACAACACAGGTTGGTGAACAATCAACATCCCCTGTTGATTTAGTAACATCAAGAGACCATCCAATTTCCTAAGTAATTGGAGACATCTCAGCTGGTGTGCAAACCAGAAATTAGGTCAACCAAAACCTGATGCACACTTGCTTCCTTTCTCAAATTGAACCTCAATCCATTCAAGATGCTGAGCAAGATCCACACTGGATCATTGCAATGCAAGAAGAGTTGCATCAATTTGAAAGGAACAAAGTTTGGGAACTAGTACCAAGGCCGAAGGATCACTCCATTGTTGGAACAAAGTGGGTGTTCAGAAACAAATTGGATGATCAAGGAGTAATTGTAAGGAACAAGGCAAGGCTAGTTGCTCAAGGGTACTCTCAAGAAGAAGGAATAAATTATGACAAGACTTTTGCACCAGTTGCAAGGTTGGAGGCCATAAGAATCTTCTTAGTATATGCAGCACACAAAGGCTTCAAAGTATACCAGATGTATGTAAAGAGTGCTTTTCTCAATGGAGACATCAAAGAAGAAGTCTATGTCAGACAACCTCCAGGTTTTATCTCTTCATCTCATCCTGATTATGTTTTCAAGTTGCATAAAGCATTATATGGTCTCAAGCAAGCTCCTAGAGCATGGTATGAGACCCTATCATGCTTTCTTCTGAAAAATGAGTTTATAAGGGGTAGAGTAGACCAAACTCTTTTTATTAGAACCCATAAGTCCCACACCCTACAAGTACAAATCTATGTAGATGATATTATCTTTGTTTCTACTGATTCAAATTTGTGCAGAAGGTTTTCCAATCTAATGCATTCTAAATTTGAAATGAGTAGTATGGGTGAGCTATCCTTCTTTCTAGGATTGCAAATCAAGCAACATGTTGAAGGCATATTTATTTCTCAAACCAAGTATGCAAAAGAATTGGTTAAGAAATTTGGTATGTCTGAAGCATTATGCATGAAAACACCTATGTCTACTAATGTTGTATTAAATGCTGATGAACATAGGAAACCTGTTGATCAGACAACATATGGAGCAATGATTGGCTCTTTATTGTACCTTACAACTAGTATACCTGACATAATGTTTGCTACATACATATGTGCCAGATTCCAAGTGAGCCCTAGAGAGTTACACCTAACATTAGTAAAAAGGATTCTCAGGTATGCAAAAAGTTGTCCAAATCTAGGTCTCTGGTATCCAAAAGATTCAGCATTTGACTTAACTGGATTTTCTGATGCTGATTATGCTGGATGCAGAATTGACAGGAAAAGCACCAGTGGAACTTGTCAGTTTCTTGGTGACAGGCTTGTCTCTTGGTTTTGCAAGAAACAAACATCTATGTCAACTTCAACTGCTGAAGCTGAATATATGGCTGCAGGTAGTTGTTGTTCACAAATCTTGTGGATTCAAAACCAACTCGTAGACTATGGCTACAACTTAGAGAAGTCTAAAATCTTTTGTGATAATACCAGTGCTATTTCTATAGCTCAAAATCCAGTCCTCTATAGTAGGACAAAACATATAGAAATTAGGCATCACTTCTTAAGGGATAATGTTGAGAAAAATAAAATTGAACTTCAATATATCCCAACTGATTTGCAAAGGGGAGATATTTTCACCAAACACTTGGATGAAAAGAAACATACCTTCTTGCTAAATCAGTTAGGAATGTTCGATGGAGGAAGTCTAAAATAATATCTAAGATTTTAAAACTCTAAAAATTGACCAAGACTAGGCAAACATCTTGATTTTTCTAGTGTATAGAGTGTTTCTGGTCTCTGAACTGCGCTCGACGATTTTCCCCCAGATCGTCGAACGGAGATCGACGCTTTCCGAAATCGTCGACCAGAGTTCAGCGCTTCTCAGATAGTGCTCAACTATCTCTCCGGGTCAGCGATCGTCGAACGAAGCTCGACGATTTTGTTTTCTGAAATATCGTCGAACGGAGCTCGATGCTCTCCAATATCGTCGAACGGAGATCGATGATGTTGATGACCCTTCAGTTTCCTTTAGAAGCCCCGATCGTCGAACTGAGTTCAACGATCTTTCATTTTCTGCGTCGAACCCTAATATAAAACTCTTTTTTCGGCCGGCGTTCTCCCTTGCGCTTTCATACTTTTTGCAAAAATTCTCTTTCCTTCCAAACTTCTCTACACTTGGTGGATTGTTTGTTGATTTTTGCAGGAAACAATGGCCGTCTAAGTTGCAGTCCTGGCCGCCATGAAATTTGATGCAGGATTTGATATAGATATGGACTCTTTCAATAACAGTGATCAGATTTTCCAAGAAATTCTAGAACTTTTCAAGGAACAAAAGCTAGTTACTATCATGTCCTCCAGAATTAAGTTACCTGCTGATGAAATAAAAGAATGGGTGTATACAGCCCACACTCAGGATCAAAATACAGTTGTTGGAACAATATCTAGAACCCAGGTACCTCTGACACCTACTATCTTGACTGAGGTTTTTCAATTAAATTCTAGAGAGGACTCTGCTGAACTGTCTGGAGAAGAATTTTCTGATTTACTTAATAGAATGGGACATTCAGATGCAAACCATAGCAAACTCCTGAAGAAAAATCTATCTGTGGAGTACAGGTTTTTGGCTGATGTTGTAGGAAAGGTCTTATTGGCCAAGAACTCAGCCCATGATACCATCTCCAGGTATCAGCTGTGTTTGATGGGTGCTCTTGTAGATAAGAAATAGTTGAACTGGGGAGAAATCTTCATTGATCTGATTAAGAAGAAGATCAACAAGAATTTTGTTAACTTTGGAAGGATACTAGAGCTGTTTCTTCAGATCAAATGCCCTGCCCTGCTAGTCTCAACTGGGATGCACATTAATGCCTCTAAGAGGCTCACCTGTGCCCTGTTTGGCAAATGGGACAGACAGATAGTGAAGCCCAGCGGGCTCTCTACAAGTGCAACTTCAGGCACAAGGACTGTTGTAGTCTCTTCCCCTCAAGTCTCTGCCCCTGCAGAAGACTTGCCTACTTCTTCGTCTCCTCCTCCACCTCTTGTTTCATCTCCACCAGTCACATCCACCATTACAGTTTCCTACACCATCATAACTTCAACCCCATCTCCAACTTCTATCCATTCTCCAACTCTTCCAATAACAGAAGAAATCTTTCATCCTTTACATCACTACCCACAACAAGAAATTGATTCATCATCTCAACTTCCATCTTTCACACTTCTGGATGATTCCTTTATGGATGATTCCCCTTCATACCCTCCTGATCTACCCTCTTCATCCACATCATATCAACAATTGCTCCAAGATATCATTGCACAACCATCCTTCACCCCATCCATTTCCATTCCACTATCTTCAATTTCCACAATCCCCATATCTCAACCTTCATTTCCAACATCCACCAGCTCTCCACCCACATCTCTAGCTGCTCCACCTTCAGTCCCGACCTCTGCTCAAGTCCCTCTTGAGCATGTAGATCTTCAAGCTTTAGTAGACAGACTCTATGAGATGTTAGCTCACAGGCTATCACTCTTGTTGGAGACCTCCTTGGCTCCACTTCTCAAGTCAGTTGTAGACCTGTCTGCCAGGTTCTGCTCTCTTCTTCCCTCTCATGCAATTCCTTCCTTTGGTTGCCTTGATCCAGTCCTGACTGAATCTAGGCAGGGGGAGATGCCTCATGAAGTGGATAGATTACCTCCTGCTGTTGCTGCTGCTGTATCTTCAATTCAAACTCAAGCCTCAACATCTCAAGTTGCAGTTTTCTTAATAGACCTCAAGTCACTATTATAAGATTTTGATTCTCTTTATTTCAGCTTTCTTCCAGAGCACACTGCAGTCCAGCCATCTAAAGATCTCTCTAAGGCCATTGTGCATATTTCAAGCTGTGACATCAGTTTAATACATTCTTTTATAAAGTCCCTTTCTGCTGCCGCTCCTTCAGTTTTTGCTGAAAGTACTGATATTGTTGAAAGTACTTATATTGTTAATTCTGATGCTTTAATATCTGAGGATATACATATGACAGAGGCACTTATTCTTGAGCCTGCTGTTGTTGCTACTGTTTCCCCTTCTAGTGATGATTTTCCAGCATCAACTGATACTACTGCTGATGTTATTTCTAAAACTGATGAAACTGTTATATCTGAATCTGCTGCCCCAGTTACTGCTGTATCTACTGTTGCTGCTACAACGTCTTCTGCCAGTGTTATTTCTACTACTCTTTCTACTATTGCTGTTACTACTATTGTTGTCACTACTGTTTCTCCTACTCAATTACAACAACAGAAAGACTATCTGAAAAGGATTGATGCACTATATGATGATCAAAGCTCAAAAAGTGATCAGTTCTGGACTGATTCAGATGATTCTTCTGCCACTGTTGCAATGAAAAGAAAGGCCAGAAGCAAGGATATGAAAAGGGTTCGTCCAGCAAAAGTCAAAGACACAAATGATATTCCTTACTACATACTGCATAACTGCCCTATCACAGAACATTGGATGCAATACTCCAAAAAGAAACTAAAGGCCATGAAGAAAAAGAGAAAGTATGAGAAAGGATCTTCACAGTTCAATCCTCCTCCTCCTCCCTCACCTGATGCAGGTGCAGGTGGTAGCTCGCTGTTAAACCCTCTACCAGAAGCTAAACCTCTTATCAACCTCAAGGTAGATCCCAATACAGAGGAAGCCAATGCAGAGGCTATCAATCAAGGAGAGGAAACTATAGAGGAAACCAAAGAGAATTTCAAGTCTATTCCAAAGGACATTCCAGGCAACACCCTTATTCAAGGGAAGGACAAGCTTCCACTGATACTACTTCAGGTCCCTTTCCTTACAAGCTTAAAGAGTTAGTCTCATCCAGAGCTCCTCCAGATATTCCCTTAAATAAATATGAGCCTCCAGTTCCTTTTGAGGATCTAGAGAATAATCTTACTTCATGGACAGCTAGGATGAAAGAATTAGCTGCTCTGGACCAGATCAAGAAAGCCAGAGAATAAGGCAAAGACACCTCCAGTATTACTATATTATCAGATCAAAGGAGAAAGGAACTTGAAAGATATTCTTCCAGCAAGTTCTTTGATTCTGAAAGCTACATGAAGCTGCACCCTGAAGCTGTAGTGCCCAGGCCTAAGCAACAAACTTCTTTAGGTGCAACTGATGACAGACGATCTAAAAACGAAGCTCTAAATCCAAATAGAGAAATAGTTCTTATAAAGAGCAAAGAAAAAGAGTAATTCTGTAAGGTGACAGTTATTTTGATTTCTGATCTATCTGAGATTATGTCTGTGATTCTGCAATGTTTTGTTTGTTGCATTTTTGTATTGTTGCTTTGTATGTTGTTTTTAATTTTCCAATATCTGTAAATAGTAATCCTAACCCAAATAGGGGGAGATTGTTGGAACACCCTATTACTGATTTGGGTCAGGATCACTATGTCTCTTAGGAAACCTATTTTGACCTCATTGTATAGATCTAAAGGTCAATTAGAATTGAGTCTAAGGGTTAGTACTTAGGTTTGAAAGCTTCCCTCAAGACCAGAGATTTTAGTTTCAGAAGACTAAGTCATTTCGTCGAGCTCAATACGACAAATCGTCGAACTCCATTTGACGATCGTTGAGCTCACTTCGACGGATCGTCGAACTCCATTCGACGATCTCTGAGCTCAACTTCATCAAGTCGTCGAACTCCATTCGATGATCTTTGAGCTCAACTTCAACAAGTCGTCGAACTCCATTCGACGATCTTCGAGCTCAGATTGATGATCTTGACTCCAGTTTGATTCTCTATCTCTGAGCTCAGTTCGACGATAGTTGAGCTCAGATCGACGATCTCTATTTCTGTCTAAGTCCAAATCTCTGAGCTCAGTTCAACGATAGTGGAGCTCAGTTCGACGTTTTTCTAAAGAGTTCAACGATTTTCAAGATTCAAATTTGGACAGCTGTGGAATTATTGTCAGCATTTAATTCAGAGATCTTGTAGCCGTTTTTCAATTAATCTGGAGCAAGTTTCAAGGAATTTTCAAGGAATGTTTTTATTGGACTTTCCTCCAGAAGATAAATACAGTTAAGCAAGAAATTAATGACAGGCTAATGGCTATATTGGAAAAAAGATCATTTCTATTCAGAGAGAAAGGAATAAAAGATTAGCTTTTTCATTCCTGCTGCAAGAAGAACAAGAAGTTAGAAAAATTCTCTGCAACAACAACTCTTACACAACAATTACACAAGAGAAAGAAAAAGAGTTGCAGACATTCTCAGTCTCAAAGATTCATATAAGAACACCATCACCAAAGGAGATCAACAAACTGAAATCTTCAGATCTCTCTTGATTCAAGTGTTCAAAGTCCATCATCATTCAAGACTCCAGACATCTCACATTTTAGCTGTTGCTGAAATCATCATTTGCTGGAGATCAAATCATTTGAAGGCCTATCACCATATTGCAAAGCTTCACTTTCTGAACAACTCAAGATCTCAGGGGGAGCTTTGACAACATCCACTATCTTCTCTCTGATTGTTGACAGAGAAGATCTTCTCATCCCTATCTCTCTCTCTCTCTGCTGTAAAAGGTTTTTCAAACTCCCTTCAAAAGTTTATGATTGGTTTCTGAGACCTTATCAAAACTCAGTGGTGGCAAGACACCTGATCAAAAAATCTGGTTTGGTTTTTGAGCACCTTATCAAAAGCTCATTGGTGCCCAGGACACCTGATCAACTCATCCTGCAGTGGATTCCTACCTAGGGTGGTAGAAGAGTGGATGTACCCAGGTTGATTGGGGAACCACTATAGCTCCTTGTGTCATCTGGTTGCTTACTTTATTTTTGTTTCTGGTTGTGGTTTGTGATTATTCTGTGGTTAGATTTACTTTATATTATTTGCTTCCTTGTTCACATAAGAATACAACAACTGTTGTAAAGGTTTTTAGCAAGCGCCATACTCTATTCACCCCCCCCCCCCCCTCTAGAGTATATCAGATCTAACTTGCACTTTCAGACTCCAATGGGCTCAGCTATGTCTCTGGACAAGGATGAAAAAGGGAAACCTTTTGATGAAACCAAGTACAGAAGCATAATTGGATCCTTGCTCTACCTTACTGCAAGTAGACCCGACATAATGTTTTCAACATGTGTCTGTGCTAGATTTCAGGTAAACTCTAAGGAATCTCACTACTCTGTTGCAAAGCAGATTTTGAGATACCTTAAAGGTACACCAAATCTTGTCTTATGGTACCCAAGAAGTAATGACATCGAACTAATTGGTTTTTCAGATGCAGATTTTGCAGGAAGCAAAGATGATAGGAAAAGCACCTCCGGGACTTGCCAATTCTTTGGAAGAAGGATAATCTCCTGGAGTAGTAAGAAGCAGAACTGTGTCGCAATCTCAATGGCCGAGTCAGAGTACATCTCTACAGGCAGTTGTTGTGCACAGTTACTCTGGATAAAGAATCAATTTGAGGATTACAACATGAAGTTCAAGCATGTCTCATTGTTTTGCGACTCTTCCAGCGCAATTGTAATAGCCAACAATCCAGTCTCGCACAACCAGACAAAGCATATCGAGCTAAGGTATCATTTCATTCGGGAGCATGTAGAGCACAGTGACATAGATCTCCAATATGTCTCCACAGAAAAGCAAGTTGCAGATATTTTCACGAAGCTGCTAGACGAGACCAAGTTCTCATTCTTCAAAACGGAACTTGGGATGCTCAACAAAGAAGATTAGAGAAGTTTGTATTTCAAGAAAGCAAAGAAAATTAAAGGGTTAGTCAAAATTTGGCATTTCAAAAAAAAAAATTTTTCTCTTTCTGACTAAAGGTAGAGTTGACCTACTCGAGTAACTCCCGATCTACTCGAGTACATCACTTATCTCTCGTGTATGTGCCTCTTTGGTTTTCAAACTTTCTTATACCGCCTTTTCAATGGCTTAAGTTATCTCCTTCTATATTAACTAGAATTAAACCTAGGGTTTATAAATATGAATTTCCGAAAATCTCTCTACACGAAATAATTTCACTCTCTCGTGTACCCGGCTACCATTTCGTCTCCCTTTAAGAAGTTGAATAGTCGCATCATCTTCCTCTCTTCCCGTCAAGCAAGGATCATGGCCGCCTCCTCCAGGATCGGCGTGGGATCGGAACTAGTTGTCGCAGGGATTGCGGAACTTTCGGATGATTTCCACAATTTGTTGATTCTACTTGACACCGCAGGGCTATATTTCATCCTGCAAGAATCGTGCAGAATCCTTTTCCCTGAAGTAGCCGAATTCTTCAAGAACCTCAAGGTCAAACGAAATGGACAAATTCTGAAATCCAAAGTGAAAGGTATGACAATCAAACTCACCAAGACTATCGTCTCTCAACTTCTCAGATTACCGATAGTGGACGAAGAAGACGACCTAGATGAAGACGATTCTGACAGAACATGCCTATTCTGTGCTATTCCGGCTGACACTCAGTACATCAATCGCACAGATATGAATTCAGAGGGAAAATTTCTGGTTGATGTCATCGGGAAAATCTTGCTCTACAAGACTAATTCTATAAGAGACATTCCTCTATACTTCTTTTATATTATGCAAGCTATCGTCTGCCGCAAACATTTCCAATTTGGGTTGATGATTCTTGACAAAATCAAGGACAGTGTCAAAGCCCCCAATTTTGCCAGGATCATCTCTCTCCTCCTCCATGAGTTAAATACTCAGCTGTTCAACTTCTCCAAAGGGACCCCTCTTCACCACATGAAGAAGGTCTCAATTCAGTCCAATTCAAAGATGGGAGTTAAAACTGAAGAATGCTGCCCAAGTTGCTAAGATTTCAGAAGTTCCAGCATTAGCGGATAGGACTCCTTCTCCCTCTCCTCATTCTGTGGGCAGCTCCTCTGGTGCACCAAGTGAGGGGGAGCCTGCTCCTTCTCCCAGATTACCTTCATCTCAACAAGGATTCCCCTCTTCTCCTGCCCCATCTACCTCTTCCCTACATAAAACTCCACCTACACCACCATCAGATCAGCAACTTCAAGAAGATCTGCTCTCCTCTGAAGCTACAATTAATGCCCTGATAGCTGAGCTGACCTCAGAAGCTCCTCCTTTTCCACAATCAGCACAATCTCCAGTACCATCTCCTCTAAAATCTCTTGTTGCTCCTCCAGAACAGGTAGAAACAATTCTCCTCTCTAATGAAAACTCTCCAGCTCCAAATCTTACTTCTACTCAACCCCAGGCAGAGAGTATTCTTATCTCTGATGAGCCCTCACCTGAGCCTGCTGAGGCTCCTCTCAGGAATCTGAATTTCATCATCCCCACTGTACTTAATGAAGGGGCTGGTCTGATTCCTACTTGTAGAGCCCAAAGCTCAGTCCTCATTGCAGAGATACCCCTCTAGATTACTCCTCCTCTTACAACCCCATCTGCTGCTCCTTCAACTACTGCTGCTGCTACTGCCTCACCAGATTTGTTGTCTTAGTTATCCATCCTGCTGCAAGACCAAAAGAATTACTTTGACACTTCTCTAGCTGCTATCACTGCCAAAATCACTACTCTGGAAGGTGAAATGAGCAGGGGATTTACAGAGATCCAATGTAATACAGATCAGCTGCGAAGCGTCTTTCAGATTGGTGGTAAAGCATTAGATCACACTATCACAAGTATTGGTCAGGTGATGGACCAGAGTGTGACTCTTGCCCACAATCAAATGGAACTGGACAAAAGGGCTGAGGCAACTAAGATGAAGATATGTGAGGAAGTTGGTATATTCAAAGAAACTGCCATAGATAAATTATCTATTGAAATCAGAAAGGGGGAGGAATTATTCAAAGGACATCTAGAAAAATCTATTGCTTTGAAGAAAGATATTTTGGAAGCTCATGTGAAAAAGATTCATGCTGATGTGCTAGCTCAGATCCAGAGTGTCAAGTTCCATACTTATGACACTGCTGTCTGGATGAATAATCAAATCCTACCTGAATTTGCTACAGATCCAAATATCATTCCCCATCACTTGAATCCTCTAGCTACAGATGCCTCTGCCCCAGCTGCTCCTCTGCAACCTACTTTCTCTCCAAGGCCCGGAGACTCAGTTGCTCCTCCAGAGTCATATACTCAGGGTTAGGAAGAAGATCCTGCTGATATTTTCCTTCATGCTCCTCTAGAGATCCAAACCTCCAAAAAGAAGAGAAAATATGGTAAAGGTCCTTCTACTAGTAAATCAATTCCTCTTCCTACTGCTGAAAAACGATCTGCTCTTGTTTATACTGAAGTCTAGTCTCCCACTTCCAAATCCTTGATTCTAGATACTCTAAAACTGGTAATGGAATTTGATGAGAACTGGAACCTGTACTATAGCTCCCAAGAATGGGAATTATATGAGAAATCCATGAACAAGAGAAGAATTTATGACAAAGAGTATGGAAGGAATAATCCTGCTGCTCCTTCTAGGCCTCCCAGATATTATCCTAAGCCATTCAGCTACCAAAGGAGACAACAAGAAAAGTTGGACAAGCAACAAAACCTAGGCTGAATTTCAAGGACTTTTGAGAGTGTGAAATGAATGACTGTAGAATTGATAATTTTGGATATTCTTATTTATATAATTCTAAGTTTTTGCTCTCATTATCTTTTTCATAGTTTTTTGATTACTTGAACACATTTTTCTACATAGCACTTTTTATGTCTATAATTCACCTTAGTGTAAAGGGTTCTGACTTCAACAAATAGGGGGAGATTGTTGGGAACTATGTCCATATTAACCCAGATTTGATGAAGTCATCCTGGAACTAAGATTGATTAGGTTATATTTGATGCTTTGTTTTGAGTTATGTGGTTGCAGGATTCCAATGGGAAGTGTAGACCAATGTCAGTCTATAATGGGTCACCAAACACAGGACCATGCAATGTAATCCCTTATTGTATGACCCAAGGTGTTGACTCATGTGTAGCCTCTCTATTGGGATACACTTCATATTCAAGCACTTGGACTATGTGAATAGAGTTGGATGTTGATTTCACCAAAGAAGAAAGAATTCCCACCTTAAAAATTTTTCTAAGTATTCTACTCGTGTAGGTCATTAACTACTCGAGTAGATTACTTGCTTTTTACTCGAGTCAGAATTCCTATACTCGAGTAGATCATTCTTCTTACTCGAGTAGTACAGATTTCACTCTCCATGTTTTTCTAAGTAAAACACTCGAGTGAGTATATATATATTCGAGTGGTTATAGATTCTGACTCGTGTAACTGTTTTCTATCTCAAGAGTAAATTTTCTATATACTCGAGTAGTATAAGTTATATACTCGAGTAGTTCACTTACTACTCGAGTAGTTCAAGCTTCATACTCGAGTAAACTAAATTTCTCTTCTCCTAAAAGTATTCTGTCATTTACTCGAGTAAGTTCTTTCCATATACTCGAGTAGACTATATCCTCTCGAGTAGTTCAGTCTGACTACTCGAGTAGCTCATTTTACAGTGTTCAGAAATATTTCTAAGTCCTTTCACTCGAGTAGTTCGTCAAACCACTCGAGTAGTACAACTTGTACTCGAGTAGTTCAACTCCACTTCCTGTGAAACTTTTCTTTATACTCGAGTTGATCTTCTAAGTACTCGAGTAGTTGATTATATGTACTCGAGTAGTTGTCTTCAACCTACTCGAGTAGTCATGAATTATATACCCGAGTAACATTCCTTTACTTACTCGAGTAGTTATTTACCTACTCGAGTAGTTATTTACCTACTTGTGTTTATCACCTCTATTTCTCCGGAATTTCTCTAAGTCCATAATTGATGGATTTTCAAATCCCGTAACATGATTTGTCCACGTGTATATCATTAAAACTGATTATGACCGTTATTCAAAATCTTATATAAGGTCCTGTCTAATCGACAAACCCTAACAACAACAAGCTTTCAAGATCAAAAATTATTGAGAAATTTCTACAGCCGTTTCTCTCTCCAAGTTGCTGTTTCCTCTCTCTCTCTTCACGGAAGGAAAGCCGCCACCGCCACTGTTTTTCTCCGGCATGGGTTTCGATTTTTAGAGGAATCAGACTGAAGAAGTTTTACAGATCGAGATCGTTTCTCAACTTCTCATTCTCTTCCCGATCGTATAAGACAAAGAAGAATCCAGATCTGTTGCCGCAATTTTCTTCATATTTCTGAAAGTGCCGCAAAGCTTACAAGAAGAAGATCCTGGTTGCTTACCTGCAGATCTGACAGAGAAACCATTGTTTGTATTTTCTAAAACAATTTTCATTCTTGTAGGAGAATTTTTCTCCGAGTGTAGGAGTTTTCAACTCCGAGTTTGTAGGAAGTTTTGGCTTCCGAGTTGTAGATCCAGTTGGTTGGATTGATATTGTAGGAACTTTGTTCCGAGGATAGGATTGATTTTCAATCCGAGATAGTGGAGTAGCCGAGCCTCGTATATTGCTAGATCGGTGAGGGAAAGTGGATGTACCCAAGATCGGGGAACCACTATAAATCTTGTCTCGTCTGTGATAATTTGGTAGATTGATCTGTGCTTTGTTCTGAGATTTTTTTTATTCCGCAAAAGACGCACAACTCACCTATTCACCCCCCTCTAGGTGATTTAGGTTGACAACTATTATCTTTCAATCTCTGATTTCCTCTATATGACCCAAGCTGAATTTCATCTCCTCATTGTTCAGCAAAAGCCAATCTTCCCATCCTTGTCTAGCAAGCAGAACTCTTGGAGTGGGAACTTCAAACTCAAGTGGAATGAGAGCTTTTGAACCACAAGAAAGCTTGGAAGGAGTCTCTCTAGTAGATGAAGGTGTTGTTCTTAAGGTCCAAAGGACCGAAGGAAGCTGATCAGCCCAACTGCCTTTGAGGTTCTGGACTTTCTTCTTGGGCAGGCTAAGGATCTGCTTGTTTGGTGCTTCAACCTGGCCATTACAACTGGGATGATGGACTGATGCAAAATGCAGCTCTATTCCGATCTGCTTTCAAAAATCAATCATC
The DNA here is from genome assembly GCA_039583875.1 of Platanthera guangdongensis. NCBI lineage: Eukaryota > Viridiplantae > Streptophyta > Magnoliopsida > Asparagales > Orchidaceae > Platanthera > Platanthera guangdongensis. The sequence continues at coordinate 59,011,092 of CM077160.1, read as the reverse complement.
TTATTGTTATTGAATTGTGTCTTGCTATCTGTGATAATTGCCATTGGAATTCCATGCCGACAAACTATCTCACCCCATGATGAAGTTCTTTACTACCTGAGTTTTTGTTTTCGCCAATTTCTTGGCCTCAATCCACTTACTGAAGTAGTCAATCATTACTATAATGAAGCACAGCTGCCCGCTTGCCATGGGAAAAGGAGCAATGAGATCCATTCCTCATAGTGCAAAGGGCCATGGTGTTACAATTAACTTGAGCAGCTGAGCTGATTAATGTTGAAGTGAATCAAACTTCTGGCACTGAGCACATTTCTTTGCATAAGATTTAGAATCTTTCTTCATGGTGGCCCAAAAATATCCTTGTCGGAGGATCCTTCTTTCCAGGGTTCTGGCTCCTGAATGGCTTCCACACTCAGAAGAATGAAGTTCTCGAAGCATAGTAGGAACTTCTTCTTCAGACACACATCTTGCCATTGTTGACAGGAAGGTCTTTCTGTATAGAATGCCTGATATCAAATAGTAATAGGCATCTTTATTTCTAAATATTCTCGTATCCTTGATCGATGGAAGAAATTCTCCCTAAGATAGGTAAAGTATGAATGCATCCATCCAGGAGGAGCGTTGATCAATTTGCATCATCTCTTACTCATCCACTGCCGGGCAGAAGAGTTCCGAAGTAGTTCCTCCTGATGGAAGTCCATGCTTGGCAAGAACATCAGCTTCTTTGTTTTCAATTCTCGGGATGTGATCAATAGTGAAACTCTCGAATTTGTCGATTTCAACCTCGACTAGAGCAAGATATTTCTTTAAGATTGGTTCTCTGGTCTCAAAGTTTCCAAGGACTTGCGATGCCATTACCAGAGAATCTGTTTTGACGTGAATGTTCTCGATCCCAAGTTCTCTTGCAAGCCTTAAACTGGCCAATAAGGCTTCATACTCTGCCTGATTATTTGTAGTTGGAAAGAAAAACTTTATTGCTTGCTCCAACTTGATGTCGTTGGAATTTATTAAAACTACTCCTACTCCTGAGGAATTTCTGCCTGAGGATCCACCAACATAGATGATCTAAGCCAAAGGAAATCTTTTTGCTTGACCAGAGCTGGACTCTGTTATATCAATCAAGAAATCTGCCAACACTTGAACCTTGATGGCTGTTCTGGGCACATAAGAGATCTCAAATTCACTTATCTCTATTGCCCACTTAGCCAATATCCCTGAATGCTCTGGCTTTTCCAGCACACTTCTCAAAGGTTGATCTGTCAAAACTTTAATTGCATGTACCTAGAAATATGGACGGAGTCTCCGAGCTGACATTACTCATGCTAAAGCTAACTTCTCCAAAATTGGATATCTTGTTTCAGCGCTTTTGAGGATATGGCTAACAAAGTAAACTGGAAATTGTCTTTTATTCTCTTCTCGAACAAGAACTGAGTTGATCGCCTCTGGGCCAACTCCTAGATATAAGAACAACATTTCCCCTGATCGGGGCTCTGCAGCAATAGAGTTGAGGTTAACTATTTCTTTAGCTCCTCAAAGGCTTCTGAACACTCTTCTGTCCATTCAAACATGGATGCTCCTCGAAGAGTCTTAAATAAAGAAGCGCACTTATCCCCGACTCGGGAGATGAATCTCCCTAGGCCTGCTAATCTTCCTACTGACTGTTGAACTTCTTTTGGTGACCGAGGAGGCGCCATATCAAGAATGGCTTTAACTTTATCAGGATTTGAGGCAATACCTTCAGGAGTAAGGAGGTGACCAAGAAATTTCCCCTTACTCGCCCCAAAGGTGCATTTTAGTGGATTAAGTTTTATCTTGTATTTTTGAAGAGTAGAGGACGTCTCTGCGAGATCATGAAGGTGCAAAGAGAAAGACTTGCTTTTGATCAAGAGATCATCAACGTAAACTTCAAGGTTTCTCCCCTTATGTTCTTTGAACACATGATCCATCATGCATTGATACGTTATGGCAGCGTTCTTAAGCCCAAAGGAAATCACAAGGTAATAATATCAACTATCGTTCGTGACGAAAGATGTATGAGGAATGTCGGGCTTATGCATTCTAATATGATGGTAACCAGAGAATGCATCAAAGAAACTCATAAAAGAATACCCAACCGCGAAATCAACTAAAGAATCTATCCGAGGCAAGGGGTAACAATCTTTAGGACATGCTTTATTCAATCATGTGAAATCTACACACATTTGTCATTTTCCCATGTTTTTTCAAACATTACAACATTAGATACCCAGGCGGGATATTGAATTTCATGGATGAATTTCGCCTTGAGGAGCTCTTCAACCACCTCTCTGATTGTAACAACAAGCTTGGTTGCCACATCTCTCTTCTTGTATTGAATAGGCTTGTAGCTTGGATCGATGTTGAGATGGTGGCAAGCGACATCTGGATCAACTCCTGGCATGTCCTCCGCTGACCAAGAGATGACATCCAAGTTATTAAGCAGGCATGAGATCAACTCGGCCTTCTGATCTTCCAGTAGCTCCGAGTTGATGGAGAGCTTCCTCTCCTCCCATTCTGCAATGGGGACTCCTTGAGTGACCTTGTTAGGTTCCAGGTGAGCTCCTTCTCTATCATCAGCTGCTTCTGAATTAGAAGATATTTCTGGTGCTGCAGCTGGAATGGTGGGAGGATTGACTTCAATCATGTTGATTTTTTGAACATAACATTCTTGAGATTGCTTTGGGTCACTCCTAACCCGGTATTGCTTGCCATCAATGCTGAACTTTATTGTCAGGTGGTAGGTCGACACCACCGCTCGATATTTGTTGAGGAGAGGCCTCCTGAAGATTGCAAAGTAGATGCTTGGAGCATCAACCACTATGAACTGGATCAATTTTATTATTCCTCCACGTGTCACTAAGAGTGTGACACTTCCTTAGACTTCCTTCCTTTCTCCAGAAAAGATGTAGAATGTCCCCTCAGTGGAAAGCAGAGGCTTTCCGGTCTTCAGGGCCTTAAAGGTTGGCTTGAAAAGAAGATTGACAGAGCTTCCGGTATCAATCAGAATCCAGTCCACTGTATAATTCTCGATGGCTGCTTTGATCACCATAGCATCATTGAACGGGTTGGCAGTTGGGGGAAGGTCGTCTTGGCAGAAAGTGACACTTCCCCTGGGCGGAGCAGAATTAGTAGAAGCGATATCAGCCCGAGTGACCCTTGCTATTGAAGATTTGCGAGTAAATTCAGTTCCAACTCCTCCATTAATGCAAAAGAGCTGCCCAAGGCTCCCTCATCATTAACATCAATGCATTCACTCTCAATATTGATGTGGCCCAGATGGCCAATATCCTAGATCTCTTCACATTCCCAATTGGCTTCAACCACCTCCTTGTATTTGGAGGTAGACGGCTTGGATGAAGCATCTTTCTTGCCCAGGTCTTCATCTTGCCTTCAGCAAGCAATCTCTCTACCAGTTGGCAAAGAGCTCTGCAATTCTCGGTCAAGTGTCCCTTCTCCTTATGGAACTCGCAGAACAGATCTAAGTTCCTTGGTTTACATTCTCTCAGAGGTCCTTGCTTCTTTTCATCAGATCTCCTCTACAAAATTTGGACTACCTCATCAATGCTCAGGCCCAGATCTGCAAACTCCTCCATAGAGTCACTATAATGCTGCCTTGGAGCAGGCAGAGCATCTTTAAGAACTAGAAGATCTTGTGCTTGTAAGGCGGGAGCGGTGGCCAACGGTAGTTTCAGATCACGAAACTATTGATGGCCAATGAAAGGTTTCTTGTGGCGGAAGTGTCGCCCCCTCTGAGCAGGAGGCTCATTATCTGGGTGAGGAGGCTTGGTGTGACGATGATCAACAGTGGAACTAGAAGCATCCCTTCCTTCAGCCTTAGCTATCAGCGATGAAATGTAAGTTGGGTTGGCATTTTCTCCTTCAATGAATCGGTTGACTAAGGCAATCAACTCCTGGTAGGTGGCAGACGCCTTAGTGGATGCTTTTAACTTCAAAGGGACTTCCCAGAGGCCGTAGATTAAAGCAACTTTGCAGTAGTCGGGGTTCACATTCTACACCCCCTGATTCTCCCTCTGAAAGCAGTCAACAAATCGAGTAATTGACTCGTTATCTCTTTGCTTGATACCGAAGAGGGCTGCTGGAACATCTTTCCTCTTCTTTGAGGTAGCAAACCTCAGCAAGAGCTCGTTGCGGAACTTGAAAAAAGTAGAAATCGAGGTGGATGGAAGCTTATAGAACCACTCCCTTGCTTGTCCATCGAGGGTGGTAAGTAGGAGTTTGCACTTGATGGCGTCGAAGAGGCATCTCAATGCAACTGCGCCTTCGAACTCTTGTAGATGGGCTACTGGATCGGTCTCCCCTGTTTAAGGAGACTGATGAGGTTCTCTGAAGTTGTTTAGAGTAGACTCCCATCGAATTATATCAATGAAGGGGGAGTGCACTTCATATTCTTTGGGATATTCGGGGTGGACAGGAGGAAGAGCGTCCGCGAGATGCGTGGACTGGTGATCTGTGTAGTTGAGCTGGCGGTCAGGATTGCCCCTGGCCTCCTCCCTGAAGAAGTCCATCAGAGAGGTGAAATGTTATTCTTGAAGACATAGGGGTGCTGCGATTTGGGCTTGATGGCGAGGTTGAGGAGATGGCGTAACTGCCTTAGACTGCCGAAGAGGAGTTCGGCGAGTTGGAGTCTGGTGGACTGGAGTGTCTGCGGGACCTGCTGCGGCCTGAGGCATAAGCCGCTGAGTCAGCGTGCTCAATGCCTGACTGATTATATCCAAGTGCTGATCGGTCTCTCTGTGAGATCGCTCAGCCTCCCAACGAGACTTTTCGATCGCATCCCACAGCGAGTCTTCTGATGAACTGGAGCAGTCTGAATGGAGAGATCTGTGTCTTAACATTTCTGTCCATTAATTTCAAAAAACTGCTTGCGATCTGAAGATCACATGTTAACTGTTGATGCGCGGAAATGGGCACCACCAGCTAACGGTTCGTTCATGGTGGAAAGGAAGGAAAAAGAGGCAACTGCAAGCAGCTATCTACTAGCGAATGAGAGATAAAAGATAGTAGAGCCGTAAGCCACAACGATACAAGAGTTCGTCCATCACGGCTTAAATGCATCTCTTGCGACGGACTTTCCTTTGATTGTAAATGGTTGATGACAAGTAGAGGAAGAGAACTGGAAAGAAGAGCAAGCTGGAGACCACAAAGCCTGAGATTCGAGTCCGGAGTCTTTAACAAGCACACTCCAGTGCTCGAGTCAGCATGCATTGGGTGCACCGCTTCCTCCTATTTATAGGTTCGAGGGCCTGCCCAAACGGGTAGGGATAAAATAACCGGCTGCTTGGGGTAGAAGAGAACCAGTTAGCGGTGATGGGAAACATTAAGAAAAAACACGCCAGTCCACTGAAGAGGGGCGAACTGGTCTCACGCTCTAGAGCTTCTGTCTGCTACTGTAGGGTGCGATCCTAGCTGGAGTGCCGCGACCTATGCGGGCTGAGTCTTGAGTCTGACTTGAGAGAAGGAATCCTACGGATGGGGCTGCTCTAGAGAGTTGACGACATGTGCGCACTGGAGAATTGAGCCTACTGCTGAAGGGTGCTGGCTGTACTAGAAACATCCCGAGATTGGACGACCTAGGCAGACTGGAAACTGAGTCCGCCGCCGGAGAGATCTGGATCTTGCTGAACGTGCTGAGGCTTGAGTCCGCCTTGAAGGGAGGAAGCTGGGCGGACCTGGAATGGATCTTACGAGACTTGTCGACCTGGGCGGACCAGGTAATTGAGTCCGCTGATGGAGTAGTATGACCCGGTTCCTTATTGAACATGTTGCAGATTTTGGGGTTAACACTTATATCTCTATATAAGAACTTTTGGAAGAAGACTAAAGAAAGTCTTGCTGAAATATGTGAAAGATTCATCATTATAATCAATGAACTCAAAGGACTGGACAAGGAAATCTCATCGACCGAGATGAATAACAATCTAATTATGTGCTTCCCAAGCACGTGGGATTCTAGGATCTTGGCCATCAGAGAGTACAGATACCATGGGTAAATTTCCACTAATGCCTTATTAGGAAAGCTTAAGCCCTATGTTTTGTTGTTGAAGAGTAGGGAAGAAACTAAAGTAAAGGAGAAAGTCTTAACCCCTTAGAAGAGAATTATTGTCATGAAGGTAATTAATGGAGAGCCTCCAACTTCTAAAGAGGAGATGTTTAATCTCTTGGCTAGAAGGTTCCAAAGTTGGATAACGATGGAGGACTCCAGAAGAAGGGACAAGAGCTCCAGTAAGGGCTTTTATAGTTGTTAAGAAAAACTTAGAATTTATACAAGATAATGGATTTGGCAAAAATAAATTTTCTTATAAACACATAAATAAGAAAAATTAAACTCTTAAGAATTCTAAAATAATAAATTTATTTCTTAATTATATACATATATACAAACTTTAATTTTAATAGAGCATGAAATTGGGGCTCTAAGAAAAATACTTTTTTGTTCCTTCACTGGTCCTTCTCCCATGTACCAGACGGTTATAGTCTATCTCTCCCTAGATACGGCTTCTAGCATCCCCCTAGTTCTAACCTCAACCTAGTTGATGCACAAAAGGCGACGAATTTTCTCCTAAATCACACAAGGACTAATAGTCACTCACAAGGCGGCAAATTCTCTACCACTAAGAAAGTAAATGAAAGAATATAATGAAAAACTGAAATGAAAAACTCCCTATAATGTAGAGCACTGAAAGAGATAAAGAATCTCCATGAATATCTTCAAAGTTGAAGTGTGCAAAGATATCCTCTAAACTATCACACTTGAAAGAAGATGATGGGAGTGCTCTGAATTTGGGGATGAAGGCTATAAGAAAATATAGGAATTCAAGCTTCAGGATGTGTAACCTTAGAAAAACAAATTCTAAGCTTTTTATAGACTTTGACCGCTATCGTTAGTGATATTAATATCACTTGGCATTAGCATATTATGTTATCACGTATCCCCTGCCAAGCAGATCGTGGCGATTAAAAAGGTGACCGTGGCTATTAGAAAGGTGATTGTGGATAAAACATGGTGATATTACCCACGATATTGATATCTCCCGTGATATTGATATCACCCAGCAACATCGACTGATTATGCACGACATGTCTTGGATTGTATGGGACGAGGCTATCGCAAGGCTAACGTCATCCAACCTATCACCAGTGATAGTGATATCGCTCGTAATATCATGAAATCCATAGCTTTTCTTCAATTTTTTGCAACACACTCATAGGGGAATTATACATGTTATTTATGCACACTTTAAATAAACATGATCAAATACATAAAGAGATTTGTTATTCTCAAACCAAGGGATGTGGAATGCATGCTCCAACAATCTCTCCCTTTTGATAATAACAAATTTTTAGGAAGTGATTAATTATAATAAGAGTGAAGTTTATAGAATATGATAAGCATGAAAAAATATGCGGAGTCCCACCATATGGATGCCTGATAGAGATTTTACTGTCAACCCGAAAAGGCAAGTGTACCTATCAAATAGTAGTATCATAGTCATTTTTAAACACGAGATTGTCAATTACTACTACTCATGCTGTTACTATTATCCCTCCGAATGAAAGTTGGTTTTGGTTTTTGAAATTAAAAAATGCAAATACGGAGAAATTACAAAAATGAAATTCATGATTTTAAAGGACTTAGCACTTGATTGGGTGTTCTTGGAAATCCGTGTATAAAAGATGCATTCTAATTCTTAAAATTCCTCTTTGATTGGAGGACTGGAAAATACGATAGAAACTCGCTAGAGACAACTACCGCCTAATTTTAATAATACTTTAAACATAATTTCTTAAATGTTTAAATAAATTAAAATTGCATTAATGTTAATCCAGAATCCAAAAGCAGCGATATTTTAAATTCCCAAAGAAAATATAACGAACCCTTTATTTCTGAGAGATCTATAGCATCCACGAGCCTCTCGGCCAAATAGAATATCAAATCGGACAGAGAAATTTATATACTAAAAATATAAACTCACAATCAAAATTTAATCTGAAATAAATCAAAACGAAAAATCTAAGAATTAGTGACGATAGATTATAATTTAATCTGCATCCTGATACTAACCAATCAAGCACTAAGAAAAGATTTAGCTACTCATAGTGAAGAAAAAAACAATAAAAAGAGAAGAAGATTGCATTTTCATTAATATGGAAAATAAGAAGAGTACAAAATTCAAATAAAACAAACTATGATATTAAAAAAATACATGAAATAACTTCTAAAATAAAACTCAACATGTAGCACTAATACAAGAATATAAAACTCTCTAACTCTCTGTTGAACTTGAACTAGATGCTTTCTTTTTCCAACTCTTTAAAGGCTCGAATCCTTGCTCCTTTTATAGCCATCATGGAAGAATCTAGAAGAGAAGAGAAAATGAAGAGATCGGGAGAGCCACTATCTTTGAATGGAAAATTAAATAGAGGATAAATGAGGGCGCGAAGGGGTAAATATGAAAGGTGATAAAATAGGAGATTTGACGGGGTGAAGACAAAGAGTGATAAATAAGTGGCTAAATGTTGTGAATTAAAATAGAGGGAGAGGAAGGGTGGTTGGCCATGATTAAAATTGATGGAATATTTCATCATTAAAATGGTGGGGCCAGACATGAAGGGTGGAGAAGAAGGGGTGGGGACAAAGGGTGGTCGGCCACTTCATGGAATAAAAGAAAATAATATTGGGGAGAAGATGGGGGGTTGGCCATGATTAAAATTGCATGCATGAAATAAATGAGAAACCATGGATTTAAATATGCAATATTTCATGCGTGCAATTAATATTTGGAAGCATTGTGAGGTGACAACATATATTGAAATGATAAAATATTTCATATATAAAAGGGTAATTTCATGCATGAGAAAGGTGGCCATACATGAAGATATTTTTCATGTACATGGCTGGCAACGGGCTTTTGCGTTGAGACGTGCTGAAATCCCCCAGGCCTATCGTAAAATAAGATAAACTAGATGTGAATTATATAAATTAAAAATAACAAACAATATAATATAAAATTTAGAGAAGATATATACAATTTATAATAAAATATGATAACTATAATACACATATTTTGTTTATAATATAGTATTATCAAATTCCCCCAGACTTATCATTTTGCTTGTCCCCAAGCAAAACAGAAATGAAAATAAAGGAGGCTACACTACGCAACATTTTAGTTACGAAACCCAAAATAAAAATTAAACTATCAAGACTAATATGCTACCAATGAGTGCGGCAAGAAATCGAGGTAGAGGAAAATAGAGAAGTGTTTAAAGATATTACTAGAGTATAAATCTAGATTGCAAATTTCCCACTAACAAAACAAAAATGCATCAAATATTCTAGACTAACAAGCATAACAAAAGTAGAGATTCAACAAAATCAAATGCATTGAACAGCAACTTGTTGCTAGACTACGATTATTCTACAAAACACTCCAAGGTAACCTTCAAAGATATCCATCAATGATGGTGTCCATATGTAACGCCCCGATACTCAAAAGAGCGACGACTGGCGTTTTGAGCCAAGTTTGGAACTTGGTAGGGGTCACACAGCCAGGGACACGGGTGAGTCCCAGGGGCGTGTCGTGCTCGGGTCGACAATCTAGCCGAGTGGTCGACGAATTTGGAGTTGACGATCGTCAAGCAGCGAACACGGCCTAAAACACGGGCGTGTCCTAGGCCATATCCTTCACGGGGTGAAGGTGGGGCCGTGTTGTGGGAGACACATGGTGTTAGCACACGGGCATGTGCGGGTATACACGGGCATGTCAATTGTGACACGGGCGTGTCGAGGACCCGTGTCCCTTGCGGGACGTTTTTGGTTCTGTGTCGATGGAGGAACACGCCTGGAAATACGGGCGTGTACTGGAAGACACGGGTGTGTCAAGCCTGACACGGGCGTGTCGAGAGCCCGTGTTCTTTTCGGGATGCGTCGGTTTTGACGGCGAATGGGGAACATGGGCTTTTACACGGGCGTGGCACAAGCCGTGTTCGGCCCAAATTTTGGATTTCAAGCCCGAATCGTGGCCGTCCGTTTCCTTATTTTTGGATCCGACGGTTCAGGGCTATTCAGGCTATCTTATACCCAGGGATAGTGTTTAGTTGACCTCATTTCTTTCAACCAATCTCTTTCTAAAGTTCTAGAGAGAGGGGAGAGCAAGGAAGAATAATGGGGATAGATCCGGCTGCCGGCGGAGCTTCGGAGCCCCAAATCGCGAGCCGATTTCGGATCTACGGAGGCGAGGACATTGCGGTTCTTTTCATCTGCATAGACTTCCATGGCGCCAAAGAGGAATGCTAGGATAACGATTCTCATCCTAGGATATGTGAAGTCCTCTTTTATTTGCATAGGAAGCCTAATCTCGTGAGTTTACGGTGAGTTTGAGGCATTCCTTCAGATAGACATAAATAGTCCACGTTGTTTAGCATGTATAGTCCGTAATCGAGAATCGGACATAGGCATGATGTGTGAAGCCAACTCGAACAAGTTGGTCTGGATCGGTGATGTTGCATTACATGAACGGTCGGAGAAGACTCCGCGCCGATGGTTGTTTTTAGGTTTTCTATGCGGTAGATTGCAATAGTGAGCCTTGCGGATTAACTCCAAGGTGCACCCGGAAAACTGGGCAGATGCATGATTCTGCCAAACATGGTAGCCTGGGAGCCAACTTACACATAACCGGGTTATGTGAAGTTTGTGATCAGTTTTGGACTCGGGGAAGTTTGACCCGCGCCCATGTCTTAAGGTGATAGGGCAGTGTGAGCAACGGGATAGGTGGAACCGTACCCACTCTATGTCGTTCGATAAAGAGACCTAACGGTACATGACACTTGTCGTTGGCATAGATGGAGGTTCTTAGGAAGTGTCAAGAAAGACCAAATGCTCACGAGATATTGCCGCCCAGGGGGTGGTGGTGAGTCAGCTGACTTTGACCATGTTCACCGTGAATATGCCCTGACAACACGGGCTGTGTGGCCATGCGTGCCCACACCTGCGATGAAGTGTTTTTGGACTATACTGCTTGGTTATGCTAACAAAGTGCAGGGAAGGAGCATCACCTCCCCGAGTTTGGGGCGGGATCGTTATAATTTGGTCAGCATAGCTGACCGTCGCTTTTGTTTGCCACCTTGCGGTAGATTGTTGCTTGCAGGTGCTGCGGAGCCAAGTGGTAAATAGCGGGCAAAAGCCCTTATTGCTGAGCCGGCCCTCAAAGGCCTAATTTGAATGTTTACTTGTATTATTCATGTGTGACCGGCCTGCGCGCTGAGATTTGGAAAACACTATAATTTGAGTAAACTATTGTAAGGCCTTAAGGCCATGTATTTGTGTATTGTACATACATTCCTGTTGTTTTGAATAGTGGACATTCATGCTGTTGGTAGGGTTCTTTATTTATTCTAACTTTTAAATTGCTTCCGCTAGAATGTACTCTGTGTAGGATGTTGAATCTTAGCTGGATTGTTTTCATTGAGTAACTTTCTAGTCTGTCTGTGTTATATGGCGTCGGTCCCCGGCCGGACCTACTGCTATATGCTATGCGATGGATAGGGGGTGTAACAATTTGGTATCAGACTACTAGTTTTGGTCAACTTAAATGAATTCGTCGACGAATTCTTTTAAGGGGTGGTGAGCACATGTGTGTGCGTCATCGTTATAATATAAAAGAACCCATGAATGTCCACTTAGGAATGAAAATACACGTGTTTGAGGAACCTGCGTGTTCCTATAATTGAGTTTTGCAATTTTTTTGGGCGCTTAACGGTGTTTTGTACAACTATAGGTGAGTAGAAGTGGTGCAGGGCCGTCGGAATGCCCGGTTCCTAAGGCTAGCAGCGCACCGAATGATGTGCCTGCAACACCTCCCTCGGCTGAAACCATATGATTGGTGGTTGAAGCAGTGTTTGCCATGATCAACGCGCAGCCTGCAAGGCAAATGCAGCAGCCCGCTCCTACGATGGAGCAAGTACCGCTTCAAATGGATGAGCCAAGAAGAGTGGAGCAAGTAGTTGTGGAACCTTTGGTTCCTAGGAGAGCAACTGAAAGGCAGCTCAAACATGTTATGAGCTTTAATCCTCCGGTGTTCTCGGGGTTGGGAACCCCATCCCAAGCTAAAGATTGGCTCTCCCGAGTGAAGAGAGTCTTGACAGCGATGGAAACGGAGGAGTGGCAGATGACCACTATAGCTACATTCCTGTTGGACGGGGATACGAGGCTGTGGTGGGAAGGTCTAGAGCTCCATCACTTGAGAGGAAGGCAACTCATGGACGTCTCGATTGAAGAGTTTTTGAGATTGTTCTTGTCTGGGTACCTCCCTTCGGCTCAGATGATTGCGTTGGAGAATGAGCTCCTGAAATTGTCGCAAGGAGAGAGTAGTTTGGATGAGTATCTCCACGAGTTTACTCTGTTGGGTCGGTATGCTAGCTCTACATTCGTGGATGAGGAGCGTAAGACAAACCGTTTCTACAAAGGTCTGAGAGATGACTTAAGGCTACTGCTCTCGGGGCCTATAACGCAGGGCTTCTTGACCCTGGTCAATATGGCCCGGTCTTTGGAGAAGGACTTGAAGAATGTGCAAGCAAAGAAAAGCTCTGGTGATGAGAAGACTGAGTTCAAGGTGCCGGCTAACTCAAAGCCTGCATACCGTAGGTGGTCAAAGAAGGCTGGGACTTAGGTTCCAGCCCCTTCTTCCGGTGCTTCTGTGGTGACTACAGGTCGAACACCGGGCGCGTGCTTTACTTGTGGAAAGTCGGGACATTTTGCCCGGGATTGCTGGAACGGACGTCCAAAGTCCGAGAGGAAGCCAGGAGCAACATATGAGGAAAAGGGCAAGGCGGTGGAGTCAACCACATCCTATTATGCACAACCTAGATTTTATAATCTTGGCCAGCAGGAGGCCATTAAGCAAGCGGATGTGGTGTCAGGTACGGTTTAAATTTATAGAGAGTTAATTTTTAAATACTTGTTATGCGCGTGTTAACTTACCACTGCTTGTATAGGATTTGTTTTTATTTGTAAGAATCCGGCGAGAGCACTCTTTGATACGAGAGCTTCGCACTCCTTTTTGTTTGAAGGATTCATATCGCACATCGTAGTACCTCCTTCGATGGCGAAGGACAAATTGGATGTGTTGTTGCCGAATGGGTGTTCGATGCGCGTGGATAGAATCTGTGGCGTAAAGATTCGTATTGGGAGTCAAGAGTTTGATTTGCAAGCGTCATTACTACCGCTGGTGGAGTTCGACGTGATATTTGTCATGGACTGGATCTCAGAGCAGCAAGCTTATATTGATTGCAGTTGCAAGGAGGTAAAGTTGGGAACAGGTTGTGAGATGACCTTTACGGGCTTGAAAGGGTCAAGGAAGACTTTTTATGTCTGCTCTTGAGGTGGTGAAGGAGGTTCGTGCTGGAGTAGAGCTGTTCTTCACGCTAGTGGAGGTTGAAAAAGCCTAAGCCTTTGTTGGACAGTATTTCAGTGGTATCTGAGTACCCTAATGTGTTCCCTGGCGATCTTCCTGGAGCCCCACCTCAACGGGAGATTGATTTCACCATCGAGCTAGTGCCAGGTGCAAAACCTGTGTCACGTTCTCCGTATCGGCCAACGCCTAAGGAAATGGCGGAGCTGAAGGTTCAACTTCAAAAGTTGTTGGAGCAGGGGTATGTGCGTCCAAGTTCGTCGCCTTGGAGCGCAACGATCCTTTTTGTTAAGAAGAAGGATAGAAGCTTGAGACTTTGTATCGATTATCGAGAGCTGAACAAGCTAATAAAGTAGAACAAGTACCCGATTCCAAGGATTGATTATATGTTTGTTCAGTTATTCGGGTCGACGGTGTACTCAAAATTGGACCTTAAGTCCGGGTATTATAAGCTGAGAATAAGGGAGAGTGATATCCCCAAGACAGCTTTTAGTACGAGATACGGGCATTACGAGTTTACGGTCATACCGATTGGGCTGACGAATGCTCTGTCCGTGTTCATGGATCTGATGAACAGGACTTTCAGGGAGTACCTAGACCACTTTGTGATCGTCTTCATCGACGACGTATTGGTGTACTCGCAGAGTGAGGAGGATCACTTTAAGCATCTGCATTTGGTGCTGGAGACGCTGATGAAGAATCAATTGTACGCCAATTTCTCCAAATGTGAGTTTTGGTTATCCTCAGTAGCGTTCCTTGGTCATATAGTCAGTGGAGAGGGAATTAGGGTGGATCGGGCGAAGATTGTTGCGATACGACAGTGGCCTGTGCTATCTACGGTGGCGGAAGTCTGGAGTTTTCTGGGGCTTGCCGGTTATTACAGGCGCTCCGTGGAGAACTTCTCACGGATAACGTTACCCCTCACGACTCTGACGAGGAAAGAGTAGAAGTTTGTTTGGACGTCGGAGTGCTCACGAGCTTTTGAGGAGCTGAAGTGTTGGTTGACCACGGCGCCTGTGCTGAGTTCGCCCAGTGGGACCGAAGGTTTTGAGATCTACAGCGATGCTTCGGGCAGTGGACTGGGTTGTGTCCTACTGCAGCATGGAAGTGTGATATCGTATGGCTCGCGATAGCTGAAAGTGCATGAGAGGAATTATCTGGTCCATGACTTGGAGTTAGCGGCCGTGATTTTTTCCTTGAAGCTGTGGAGGCACTACTTGTATGGGGTGAAGGTCGATATCTATACCGGCCACAAGAGCCTGAAATACTTATTGGATCAGAAGGATCTGAACATGCGACAGCGAAGGTGGATGGAGTTCCTGGGGGACTACACATTCCAAATTCACTATGTGCCTAGGAAAGGCAATGCGGTTACAGAAGCATTGAGCCGTCGGGCCCCAGCTCAAACCAATTGGCTATCGGTCCATGACGAGCGGTTGGTTCGGGAGTTGGAGGCATTGGAGATCTCTTGCATAGACAGGCAGACAAGTGCCGAAGTGCTATTGAACTGGACGGAAGTTCAGTATGACCTTGCTGATCGGATTTGGTAGGCTTTGGATATGGATGGCCGCATGAAGCAAATCATGGTTGAGGCTTTGGATGGGTCAAATTCCCAATTCGTTGTTTAGGATGGATTGCTATGGAAAGTCGGTCGTCTATGCGTCCCAAACGTGGGCAATTTGCGTGTAGAATTGCACGAGGCACATCATACCAAGTACTCGATTCACTCGTGGAGCACGAAGATGTACCGCGATGTGAAGAAATTGTTCTGGTGGCCAGGACTTAAGAAGTATGTGGCATTGTACGTGGCGAAGTGTCAGACATGCTCCTTAGTGAAGGCGGAGTGCCAAAAGCCGGGAGGATTCTTGAAGTCCTTGCCTATTCCGGAGTGAAAGTTCGGTGACATTAGTGTGGACTTTGTACATGGTTTGCCACGGTCGCAGAAGGGTAACAATGTCATCTGGGTGGTCGTAGATTGTTTGACGAAGTTGTCACACTTCATTCTGCATAGGAAGGACGATTCTGTGGAGAAATTGGAAAAGGTATATGTGGATAACATAATACGTCTTCACGATGTACCCCGCAACATTGTGAGTGACCAAGATGGGCGGTTCACGTCTAATGATTGGAGGCTGGTGCAGCAGATGTTGGGAACAAAGCTGAGTTTCAGCACAGTCTTTCATCCGCAGACGGATGGTCAGACCGAGAGGGTCAATAGGACAATGGAAGACATGCTTTGCACGAGCGTTTTGGACTACGGGAAGCAGTGGGAGGATCACATATACTTGGTGGAATTCGCTTACAACAATAGATATTAGGCGAGCATACCAATAGCGCCCTTCTAGGCCATTTATGGTAGAAGATGTTGCACGCCGTTGTCTTGGTTGGAAACGGGTGAGTCAAAGTTGTACAAGCGCCAAGAGGTGGAAGATGCAACGTCGTTGGTTTGAACAATTCGAGAGAGATTGCTAATCGCTCAGGACAGCCAGGCTAAGTACTATAACGCCAAGCATAGGACCATGGAGTTCCCTGTCGGCGACTGGGTGTACTTGAAGATCAAGTTGTTCAAGGGTGTCTCGCGGGTGCGTCGCTTGAAGAAGCTAAGCCTGAGGAACCTTGGACCGTTTGAGGTGCTGGAGCGGATTGGCGAAGCAGCTTATCGATTGAGGCTTTCTGTGGAGCTAAGTGGTAAACATGATGTATTCCATATATCGGTGCTGCGGAAGGCGGTGCAAGAGCCTTCGCAAGTGATTGCGGTCGACGAAGTGCCGGTCGATAATGGGTTGACGACGAAGGTCAAGCCTGTCTGCATTGAGGACTCGGAAGTCAAGCGGCTATGCAATAAAGAGATCAGGATGGTCAAGGTCCGTTGGGACAACTGCGGTCGGGAGGAGCTCTCGTGGGAGAGAGAGCAGACAATGCTTGAGGAGTACCCGGATTTATTCCACTCAGGTACCGTTTAAGTTTTGTGTTTATCTTTCCTTTATGTAATTTCGGGACAAAATTCTTTTAAAAGGGAGAGAGTTGTAACGCCCCGAAACTCAAAAGAGCGACGGGTGGCATTTTGAGCCAAGTTTGGAACTTGGCAGCGGTCACATGGCCTAGGACACGGGAGTGTCCCAGGGGCGTGTCGTGCTCGGGTCGACGATCTGCCTGATTGGTCGACGAATTTGGAGTCGACGATCTTCGAGCAGTGAACACGGCCTGAGACACGGGCATGTCCCAGGCCGTGTCCTTCACGGGGTGAAGGTCGGGCTGTAACACCCCCTATCCGTCGCATAACATATAATAGTAGGTCCGGTCGGGGCCCGACGCCATATACCATAGATAGAACAGGTGATTACTCAATGGAAACCTCCAACTAATATACAACGTCCTACACAGAGTCATTCTAGCGGAAGCAATTTTAATAGTTTCAAATAAAAGAACCCAGCTACTAGCATGAATGTCCACTACAAAGCCAACAGGAATGTTCGAACAAATAAATAAGTACTAGCCTTAAGGCCTTACAATAGTTTGCTTGAATATCAATGTTTTCCAAATCTCGGCACACAGGCTGACCATACATGAATAACAGAAAACACTCAAAATTAGGCCTTTGAGGGCCGGCTCAGCAACTTGGGCTTTAGCCCGCTATTTAGCACTCGGCTCCGCAACACCTGCAAGCAACAATCCACTGCACTGTGGCAAACAAAGGCAACGGTCAGCTATGCTGACCAAATTTTAACGATCCCGCCCCCAACTCGGGGCGGCGATGCTCCTTCCCTGCACTTTGTTAGCATAATCCAACAGTATAGTGTAAACAACACAACAACACAGGCGTAGGCACTCACAGACACACACCCCATGCTCTCAGGGTACATTCTCGGTGATCACGGTCTAAGTCCGCCGACTCACCACCGCCCCCAGGACGGCAATAACTCGTAAGCATCTGGTCTTTCTGGCCACTGCCTAAGACCCTCCATCTATGCCAACGGTAAGTGCCAAGTAAGTTTAGGTCTCATTGACCGAACGACATAGATCGGGTACGGTTCCACCTGACCCGTTGCTCACACCACAACGTCAATTAAGTCGTCTGCGCGGGTCAAGTTTCCCCGAGTCCCGTATCTCCCACACATATCACATAACCCAGTTATGTTCAGGTTGGCTCCCAGGCCACCATGTTGGCAGAATCACGCATCTGCCCAATTTTCCGGGTGCACCTTGGGGTTAATCGCCAAGGCTCCCAGTTGCAATCTACCACATAGAAAACCCGAAAAACAAACATTTGCACGGAGTCTTCTCCGGCCATTTATGCAATGCAACACCACCGATCCAGACCAACTTGTCCGGGTAGGCTTCACACATCATGCCTATATTCGTTCTCGATTACGGACTCTACATGTACACAACGGGGACTATTCATGTCTACCCGAAGGAGCGCCTCAAACTCACTGCAAACTCGCGAGCGCGGGATTCCCTATACAAAAGAAGTAGAGCTTCACATGCTCAAGTAGAGAATCGTTACCCTAGCATTCTTCCTTGGCGCCATGGAAATGTAAGAGGATGAAAAGCACCGCACTCTCCTTGCCTCCGTAGATCCGAATTCGGCACGTGATTTGGAGCTCTGAAGCTATGCCGGTGACCGGATCTAGGCTTCTTCTTCCTCCTTTGCTCTCCCCTCTCTCTAGACTTAGAATGAGAACCACTCAAGTGAAATGACGGTTTCAAAGGCCCAATCTCGGGTATATCCAAGCACTAGCAGCCCCCAGCCATCGGATCCCAAATTAAAGAAATGAACGGCCACAATTCGGGCCTAAAATGCAAAACCTGGGCCGAACACGGCCTGCAACACGCCCGTGTCCATGGTCATGTACCCCATTCACCGTCAAAATCGACACGTCTCGAAAAACACACGGGCACATGACACGTCCGTGTTCGACCTGACACGCCCGTGTCAGCCAGTACATGCCCGTGTTCCCGGACATGTTCCTCCATCAAAACAGGACCAACACAAACCCGAGACTCACATGGGTCTTGGACACGCCCGTGTCCTATTTGACACGCCCGCATCATACCCGAACCCGCCTGAGCTCCAGGCCGTGTTCACATTCTCGACATTTCATCGAGCGCAGTTCGTCGACCACCCGACATGGCCTTGTACATGCCCGTGTCCTAGGCCGTGTTCTGTGTCTCGACATTTAGTCGAGCAAAAATCGTCGACTTCCCTGGCAGATCGTCGATACGAGCTCGACATGCCCTGAGACACGCCTGTGTCTCAGGCTGTGTTCGCTGCTCGACAATCGTCAACTCCAGAATTCGTCGACCTCTCAGCCAAATCGTTGACCCAACCACGACACGCCCAGGGACACGCCCGTGTCCCAGGCCGTGTGCCCCCTGCCAAATTCCAAATTTGGCCCTGAATGCCTCCCGTCGCACTTTTGAGTTTCGGGGCGTTACAACTCTCTCCCTCTTAAAACAATTTCGTATCCGAAATTACATAAAGGAAAGATAAGCATAAAACTTAAACGGTACCTGAGCAAAACAACTCTGGGTCCTCCTCAAGCATAGTATGCTCTTGCTCCCAAGAGAGCTCCTCCCGACTGCAATTGTCCCAACGGACCTTGACCATCCTAATCTCTTTATTGCGTAGCCGCTTGACTTCCGAGTCCTCAATACGTACGGGCTTGACCTTCGTCGTCAACCCACTATCAACTGGCACTTGATCAACCGTGATCACTTGCGTATGCTCTTGCACTGCCTTCCGTAGCACCGATATATGGAATACATCATGTAGGACACTAAGCTCCACTGACAGCTTCAATCGGTAGGCTGCTTCACCAATCCGCTCCAGAACCTCAAATGGTCCAAAGGTACCTCGGATTTAGCTTCTTCAAGTGTCGCACCCGCGAGACACCATTGAACAGCTTGATCTTCAAGTACACCCAATCGCTAACAGCGAACTCCACATTCCTTTGCTTGTCATTATAATACTTAGCCTGGCGGTCCTGAATGATTAGAAACCTCTCTCAAATGGTTTGCACCAAAAAGTAGCATCCTCCACCTCTTGTCACTTGTACAACTTTGACTCTCCTGTTTCCAACCAAGACAACGGCGTGCGACATCTTCTACCATAAAGGGCCTCAAAGGGCGCCTTTATAATGCTCGCCTGGTAGCTATTGTTGTACGTGAACTCCACCAAGTATAGGTGGTCTTCTCACTGTTTACCGAAATGCAGGACGCACATGCGAAGCATGTCTTCCATCGTCCTATTGACCCTCTCGGTCCGCCCATCCGTTTGCAGATGGAAGGCTGTACTAAAACTCAGCTTCGTTCCCAACACTTGCTGCACCATCCTCCAATCGTTGATCGTGAAACGACCATCCCGTACACTCACGATGCTGCGGGACACACCGTGAAGCCGTACTATGTTATCCACATACAACTTTGCCAATTTCTCAACCGGATCATCCTACCTATGCGGAATGAAGTGCAACATCTTCGTTAGATGATCTACGACCACCCAAATGGCGTCGTTCCATTTTTGCGACCTTGGCAACCCGTGCACAAAATCCATAGTAATGTCGTTGAACTTCCACTCCATAATAGGCAAGGATTTCAAGAATCCTCCCGGCTTCTAGCACTCTGCTTTCACCAAGGCGCAAGTTTGACACTTCACCACGTATAGCGCCACATCCTTTTTCAGTCCTAGCCACCAGAACAATTTCTTAACATCGCGGTACATCTTCGTGCTCCCCGGGTGAATTGAGTACTTGGTATGATGCGCCTCGTACAACAATTCCACCCCCAAATTGCACACGTTTGGGACGTACAGATGACTGTCCTTCCAAAGCAACCCATCCTCAACGATGAGTTGGGAATTTGACCCATCCAGAGCTGTAACACCCCCATCTGTCGCATGGCATATAACAGAAGGTCCAGCTGGAACCCGACGCCATATACCACAGACAGTCGGAAGTGATACTAAATGAATAATCAAACCAACCAATTAAGACTACTCGTCCTAATCACAGAGCATTCTAGCGGAAGATTTTAAAGTTGAAAGAACCCAAAATTAATTCCATCAATATGAATGTCCACAGCTACAACAACAGGAATGAAACCCCAAATACACAGAAACAGGTACATGGCCTTAAGGCCTTACAAATGTTCACTTCATAAATAGTGTTTTACATACATCGGCTCGCAGGCCGGCCACACATGAAATATATAAATAAAACTATTCTACGGCCTTCTAGGGCCAGCACAGCAACATGGGCTCCAGCCCGCTATTTGGCGCTTGGCTCCGCAGCACCTGCAAGCACATACCACCGCACGGTGGCAAATAAAGCAACGGTCAGCTAAAAGCCGACCAAATTATAACGACCCCGCCCCTTACTCGGGACGGCGGTGCTCTTTCCCTGCATAACATTAGCCCAACAATATATATATAGCGCAATAATAATTCGCCACAGGTGTAGGCTCGCACGGCCAAACACCACGTGCACTCAGGGCACATTCATGGTGAACCCTGACCCATCAGTGCATTCACCACCACCCCCAGGATGGCAACAACATGTGAGCATTTAGCCTTTCTGACCACCGTCTAAGGCTCCGACTATGCCAACGGCCAGTCCCCGTCTTCGGGTCTCTCGCACCGAACCACATAGCCTAGGTCCAATTCCACTTGCCCGTTGCTCACGCCGCATGTCCAATTTAAGGAACTTTGCGCGGGCCAAGCTTCTCTCGGATCCCAAATTTTCCAAAACAATCTCATAACCCAGTTATGATCAAGGCCGGTTCCCAGACCGCCAAGTTAGCAGAACACGTTTCCGCTCAATTTTCCGGGTGCGCCTTGAAGCTAACCTTCAAGGATCCCTGCTGCAATCTACCGCGTGGAAACCCGAAAAATCCAAAGCACGGAGTCTTCTCCGGCAAAACCACATCAAATGCAACATCACCGATCCAGACAAAACACGTCCGGGTAGGCTTCACACACAATGCCTATGCCCGTACTTACGATTCCGGGCTCTACATGCAACACAAGGGGAACTATTCCCGTCAACCCCAAGGAACACCACGCACTCACCGCATACTCGCGGGAGCGGGATTCCCTATGCAGAAAGAAAGAGCTTCAAGTGCTCGAGTTGAGAATCGTTACCCTTGTAGACCGTTTTGGCGCCATGAAAAAATTACGCGATTAGAACTCTTCGCAATGACCTTCCCTCCACGGATCCGCTCTCCGATTACGAAACGGTGCTCCGATGCTCCGCCGGCGGCCGGAAACCTCCTTCTTCTTCCTCTCCTCTCTCACTTTGGAAGGGGAGAACTTTGGAGAGAAAATGAGGGAATAACTCCCTATTCCCGGCCTTAACAGAGCAGGATTTAATCTGGGCCATCGGATCCTAATTAAAGAAAATGAACGGCTCGGATCTGCACAAAATTCCCCAGACCTGGGCCGCACACGGCTTGGCACACGGCCGTGTCCATGGCCGTGTGCCTCGATCCAGGCACGATCGTCGAACTGAGAAACGCGCACGGGCCAAGACACGCCCGTATCTGACTGACACGCCCGTGTCGGGTTCCTCGACACGCCCGTGTTCGTGGGCGTGTCATGCATAACCGCAACGGCAACGGACGCGACCCATCAGGACACGGGTAGGGATACGGGTTGGCACACGCCCGTGTCGGATGCCACACCCGTGTCATCTGTCCGTGTTCCTGGCCGTGTCCTTCTCGGGTTGAAAACGACCAAAAAATCACCAGCCAGACACGGCCTTGGACACGCCCGTGTCCTAGGCTGTGTACCCCTACAGGCACCAAAAACTCTTTTTCTGCGACCGACTCGCACACAAAATTCGGGGCGTTACAAATGTCCCCCACTTAAGGAATTTCGTCCCGAAATTAAGCAAAGGTACACAAAAGCTAAATGATACCTGAGTGGAATAACTCGGGGTATTCCTCCAACATAGCTTGCTCTCGCTCCCAAGAAAGCTCCTCACATCCGTAATTATCCCAACGGACTTTAACCATTCAGACCTCCTTGTTGCGGAGTCGTTTGACTGCAACATCTTCAATTCGTACTGGCTTGACCCTTGTTGTTAACTCATAGTCAACTGGTACCTGATTGTCCGCAACGATCTGTGAAGGCTCTTGCACTGCCTTACGCAACACCGATACGTGGAATACATCATGCAGCCCACTCAACTCCGTCGACAGCTTTAATCTATACGCCGCCTCGCCAACACGCTCCAGGATTTCAAATGGTCCAAGGTATCTCGGACTCAGCTTCTTCAAGCGTCGAACCCGCGATACACCCTTGAATGGCTTGATCTTCAAATATACCATGTCGCCAACGTTGAATTCCACATTTCTATGTTTGGCATTGTAATACTTTGACTGTCTATCCTGAGCAATCTTCAGCCTTTCCTGAATTGTCCGTATCATTGAAGTGGCATCTTCCACCGCTTGACGTTTATACAACTTTGATTCGCCTGCCTCCAACCAAGACATCGGCGTACGACACTTCCTCCCGTACAAGGCTTCGAAAGGCGCCATTCCAATGCTTGCCTGAAAGCTGTTGTTGTAAGCAAACTCCACCATGTACAGGTGATCCTCCCAATGCTTCCCGAAATCTAGGACGCACATGCGAAGCATGTCCTCCATAGTCCTGTTGACTCTCTCGGTTTGGCCATCCGTCTGCGGGTGAAAGGCTGTGCTGAACTTTAGCTTAGTACCCAACAGACCATGCACTAACCTCCAGTCATTTGACGTGAAGCGTCCATCACGATCACTAACAATACTTCTAGGCACACCATGCAATCGTACAATATTATCCACGTAGAGTTTGGCTAACTTTTGCACTGGATCCTCCTTTCTCATTGGGATAAAGTGCGACACTTTTGTCAATCTATCTACGACCACCCAAATGGCGTCATTTTCCTTCTGCGACTTCGGCAAACCGTGCACAAAATCCATAGATATATCGTCGAACTTCCATTCTGGGATAGGAAGGGATTTCAAGAAACCTCCGGGCTTCTGGCATTCCGCCTTCACTAATGCACAAGTACGACACTTGGCCACATAAAGTGCCACATCCTTCTTCAAACTCGGCCACCAGAATAATTTCTTCATGTCTCTATACATCTTAGTGCTTCCCGGGTGGATTGAGTACTTAGTATGATGAGCCTCATACATCAACTCCTCCTGAATATTATCCGCACTAGGAACGCATAGACGACTGTCCTTCCTTAGCAACCCATATTCAACCACAAACTGGGAATTTGACCCATCCAAAGCTTCATCCAAGATTTGCTTCATGCTGCTATCCTGAACCAAAGCCCTCCGAACTCTATCCGCTAGGTCACACTGCACCTCTGTCCAAAACAGTTTTGCCTCGGCACTAGACTGCTTGTCAACGCAAGACATCTCCAATGCCTCCAGCTCTTGGACCAATCTCTCATCATGTACTGATAACCAATTGGCTTGTGCGGGAATCTTACGACTCAACGTATCCGCCACTGCATTTACCTTCCCAGGCACATAGTGTATCTTGAAGGTGTAGTCCCCTAAGAACTCCATCCACCTCCTCTGCCTCATGTTCAGATCCTTTTGGTCCAATAGGTACTTCAAACTCTTATGATCGGTGTAAATATCCACCTTCACACCGTACAGATAGTGCCTCCAAAGCTTTAGAGCAAAAATTACGGCCGCTAACTCTAAGTCGTGGACCGGATAATTCCTCTCGTGAACCTTCAGTTGTCGTGAACCATAAGCTATCACTCTCCCATGCTGTAGCAGAACACAGCCCAAACCACTGCCCGAAGCATCACTATAGATCTCGAACCCTTCGGTTCCACTTGGCGAACATAAAATGGGCGTCGTGGTCAACCACCTCTTCAATTCTTCAAAAGCCTGTTCGCACTCCGGAGACCACACAAAATTCTGATCCTTTCTTGTCAACGTCGTGAGTGGTAGTGCTATCTGCGAGAAGTTCTCTACGAAGCGCCTGTAGTAGCCAGCAAGCCCCAGAAAACTCCCGACCTCTGCCACCGTAGTCAAAGTAGGCCACTCCCGTATCGCCACTATCTTCGCCGGATCCACAGCTATTCCTTCTCCACTGACAACATGACCAAGGAACGCTATCGAGGATAACCAGAACTCACACTTGGAGAACTTTGCATACAACTGACTTTTCCTCAATGTCTCCAACACCATGTGTAAATGCTTGTAATGATCCTCCTCGCACCGCGAATACACCAGGATATCATCGATAAATACTACCACAAACTTATCCAGGTATTCTCTGAACGTCCTATTCATCAGATCCATAAACACGGATGGCGCATTCATCAACCCAAACGGCATAACCGTGAACTCGTAATGCCCAAACCGCGTACTGAATGCTGTCTTTGGGATGTCGCTCTCCCTTATCCTCAACTGATAGTAACCGGACTTCAAATCTAACTTCGAATATACAGTTGATCCAACCAGCTGATCAAATAGATCGTCAATCCTCGGGATTGAATATTTGTTCTTCTCCGTAAGTTTGTTCAATTCCCGATAATCGATACAAAGCCGCAAGCTCCCATCTTTCTTCTTAACAAAGAGAACTGGTGCGCTCCAAGGCGACGAACTTGGACGCACATAACCTTGCTCTAGCAACTCTTGCAGTTGCACCTTCAACTCTGCCATTTCTCGTGGGGCTATCCGATAGGGGGAGCGTGACACCGGTTTGGCACCCGGTACCAGCTCTATAGTAAAGTCTATCTCCCGCTGAGGAGGGGCTCCTGGGAGATCATCTGGAAACACATCAGGATACTCGGACACAACTGGGATGTTTCCCAAACTAGGTTTAGGCATCGCAGTCTGCATTAGAGTGACATACAGTTCTGCCCCAGACTGAACTGCCTTGAACACCTGAAGGGCCGATATCAGAACTTTCCCTGACCCCTTCATGCCCGCAAAAGTAGCCTCTACACCAGTGTCCAGACCCAACTTGACTTCTTTACGGTTGCAATCAATACATGCACTCTGCTCCGAGAGCCAATCCATACCGAAAATTACGTCGAACTCCACTAATGGTAGAACCAACGCCCGCAAATCAAACTCCCGGTCTCCAATCCGAATCTTCACAACACAAATCCTATCCGCACGCATTGAGCACCCATTAGGCAACAACACATCCAACTTGTTTTCTGCCATAGAGAACGGAACTCCGATGCGCGATAAAAACTTTTCAGACAAGAAGGAATGTGATGCCCCCGTATCAAAAAGGGCTCTCGCCGGAAACCCAAAGATCAACACAAAGCCTAGCACTAACAAACGTAAGCTAACAAATACGAAGGTAACAACTATAAAAGTTAAACCACTGTAATTTAACTCATACATGTCACCACGTCTGCTTGCTTAATGGCCTCCTGTAGGCCAAGGCTGTAGACTCTAGGCTGGGCTGGAGCATGATGGGATGCGGTTGACTCCACCGCCTTCCCTTTCTCCTCATAAGTCGCTCCAGGTCTCCTCTCGGACTTTGAACGTCCGCTCCAACACTCTCGAGCAAAATGCCCCGTCTTCCCGCAGTTGTAGCAAGCCCCGGGGACTCGACTTGTAGTTGCCCCCGATGCATCAGCCGAAGGGGCTGAGTTTGAAGTCCTCCGCTTCTTGTTCCATCTGCGGAAACCTGTCTTGTTACTTGGCACCTTGAACTCGGTCTTCCTTTCTCCTGGGTCCCTCTTCTCTTGAACCTTCTTCGCAACCTTTTCCAACGATCGGGCTGAATTGACCAAGGCTAGGAAGCCCTGCACCTTAGGCCCAGCAAGGAGTAACTGTAAATCGCCGCGAAGACCCTCATAGAATCGGTTGGTCTTCCTCTCTTCTTCTGAAAACATAGCACCAGCATAACGACCCAACCGTGTGAACTCATGCAGATATTCGTCCACGCTTCTGGATCCCTGAGTCAACCCAAGAAATTTATTCTCCATATCCAACCTCTGAGCAGAAGGTACAAATCTGGCTAGAAACAATCTTGAAAATTCCTCCATCGGCACATCCGCAAGCTGCCTTCCCACTAGAAGATGAAACTCCAACTCGTCCCACCACATCCTCGCTTCTCCTTCCAAAAGAAAAGTCGCTATGGTGGTATTCTTCCACTCCTCAGTCATTGTGGCCGTCAACACCCTCTTTATGGAAGAGAGCCAGTCCTCAGCTTGAGTTGGTGTTCCAACCCCATTAAACCTCGGAGGATTAAAGCCCATCACATGCTTTAGCTGCCTCTCCGTAGTTCTCCTCGGCTCTACTAACTCAACTGCCGCGCGTTCCACCACTCTCGGCTCTGCCTCCCTAACCGGTTCTTGCTCATTCGCAGGAGGTGCACGATGCATTTGCCCTGCAGGTTGGGAATTTATCATTGCGAACACGGCTTCAGCCACCATCCTGATGGTTTCCGCTGAAGGAGGTGTAGCAGGCATGTCCCTTGGTGCACTACTTTCCGCTGATTGCGGACGCTCTGACTGACCAGCACCGCTCCCAGCTGCCTAAATTAGCAAAGACACACGATTAGACAACAAACAAATTGCTAAAAGCAATCATTGGAACACTCAGGTTCCACCAAACAAGTGTATTTTCATTCCTAAGTGGACATTCATGTGTTCTTTTTGATGTTATAACGATGACGCACATATGTGCTCACCACCCCTTAAAAGAATTCGCCCACGAATTCATTTAAGCTTGACCGTAACCAGAAGTCTGATACCAAATTGTAACACCCCCATCTGTCGCATGGCATATAACAGAAGGGCCAGCTGGAACCCGACGCCATATACCACAGACAGTCGGAAGTGATACTAAATGAATAATCAAACCAACCAATTAAGACTACTCGTCCTAATCACAGAGCATTCTAGCGGAAGATTTTAAAGTTGAAAGAACCCAAAATTAATTCCATCAATATGAATGTCCACAGCTACAACAACAGGAATGAAACCCCAAATACACAAAAATAGGTACATGGCCTTAAGGCCTTACAAATGTTCACTTCATAAATAGTGTTTTACATACATCGGCTCGCAGGCCGGCCACACATGAAATATATAAATAAAACTATTCTACGGCCTTCTAGGGCCAGCACAGCAACATGGGCTCCAGCCCGCTATTTGGCGCTCGGCTCCGCAGTACATGCAAGCACATACCACCGCACGGTGGCAAATAAAGCAACGGTCAGCTAAAAGCCGACCAAATTATAACGACCCCTCCCCTTACTCGGGACGGCGGTGCTCTTTCCCTGCATAACATTAGCCCAACAATATATATATAGCGCAATTATAATTCGCCACAGGTGTAGGCTCGCACGGCCAAACACCCCGTGCACTCAGGGAACATTCATGGTGAACCCTGACCCATCAGTGCATTCACCACCACCCCCAGGATGGCAACAACATGTGAGCATTTAGCCTTTCTGACCACCGTCTAAGGCTCCGACTATGCCAATGGCCAGTCCCCGTCTTCGGGTCTCTCGCACCGAACCACATAGCCTAGGTCCAATTCCACTTGCCCGTTGCTCACGCCGCATGTCCAATTTAAGGAACTTTGCGCGGGCCAAGCTTCTCTCGGATCCCAAATTTTCCAAAACAATCTCATAACCCAGTTATGATCAAGGCCGGTTCCCAGACCGCCAAGTTAGCAGAACACGTTTCCGCTCAATTTTCTGGGTGCGCCTTGAAGCTAACCTTCAAGGATCCCTGCTGCAATCTACCGCGTGGAAACCCGAAAAATCCAAAGCACGGAGTCTTCTCCGGCAAAACCACATCAAATGCAACATCACCGATCAAGACAAAACACGTCCGGGTAGGCTTCACACACAATGCCTATGCCCGTACTTACGATTCCGGGCTCTACATGCAACACAAGGGGGACTATTCCCGTCAACCCCAAGGAACACCACGCACTCACCGCATACTCGCGGGAGAGGGATTCCCTATGCAGAAAGAAAGAGCTTCAAGCGCTTGAGTTGAGAATCGTTACCCTTGTAGACCGTTTTGGCGCCATGGAAAAACTACGCGGTTAGAACTCTTCGCAATGACCTTCCCTCCACGGATCCGCTCTCCGATTACGAAACGGTGCTCCGATGCTCCGCCGGCGGCCGGAAACCTCCTTCTTCTTCCTCTCCTCTCTCACTTTGGAAGGGGAGAACTTTGGAGAGAAAATGAGGGAATAACTCCCTATTCCCGGCCTTAACAGAGCAGGATTTAATCTGGGCCATCGGATCCTAATTAAAGAAAATGAACGGCTCGGATCTGCACAAAATTCCCCAGACCTGGGCCGCACACGGCTTGGCACACGGCCGTGTCCATGGCCGTGTGCCTCGATCCAGGCACGATCGTCGAACTGAGAAACGCACACGGGCCAAGACACGCCCGTGTCTGACCTGACACGCTCGTGTCGGGTTCCTCGACACGCCCGTGTTCGTGGGCGTGTCACGCATAACCGCCACGACAACGGACACGACCCATCAGGACACGGGTAGGGACACGGGTTGGCACACGCCCGTGTCGGATGACACGCCCGTGTCATCTGGCCGTGTTCCTGGCCGTGTCCTTCTCGGGTTGAAAACGACCAAAAAATCACCAGCCAGACACGGCCTTGGACACGCCCATGTCCTAGGCCGTGTACCCCTACAGGCACCAAAAACTCTTTTTCCGCGACTGACTCGCACACAAAATTCGGGGCGTTACAAGAGCTTCAACCATGATCTGCTTTATGTAGCCATCCAAATCCATAGCCTGCCGAATCCGATCAGCCAGGTCATACTGGACTTCAGTCCAATTCAATAATGCTTCAGCATTTGACTGCTTATCCATGCAAAAGATCTCCAATGCCTCTAACTCCCGAACCAACCGCTCGTCATGGAGCGATAGCCAATTAGCCTGAGCTGGGGCCCGACGACTCAACGTGTCCGCAACCGCATTGCCTTTACCAGGCACGTAGTGGATCTTGAATGTATAGTCCCCTAGGAACTCCATCCACCTAAGCTGCCGCATGTTCAGATCTTTCTGATCCAGCAAATATTTCAGGCTCTTGTGATCGGTGTAGATATCAATCTTCACACCGTACAAATAATGTCTCCACAACTTCAAGGCAAAAATCACGGCCGCTAACTCCAAGTCATGGACCGGATAATTCCTCTCGTGCACTTTCAACTGTCTCAAGCCATACGCTATAATGCTTCCATGCTGCAGTAGCACATAACCCAAACCACTGCCCGAAGCATCGCTCTAAATGTCAAAACCTTCGGTCCCACACGACAAACTATGAACTGGCGCTGTGGTCAACCGACACTTCAACTCCTCAAACGCTCGAGCACACTCCGGCGTCCAAATGAACTTCTGCTCTTTCCTCATCAAAGTAGTGAGAGGTAACGCTATCCGCGAGAAGTTCTCCACGAAGTGCCTATAATAGCCGGCAAGCCCCAAAAAGCTCCGGAGTTCCGCTACCGTAGAAAGCTCAGGCCACTCTCGTATCGCAACAATCTTTGCCGGATCCACTGCAATACCCTTTCCACTCACAATATGACCGAGGAATGCCACTGAGGACAACCAAAACTCGCATTTCGAGAACTTGTTGTACAATTGATTCCTCCTTAGCGTCTCCAAAACCAAATGAAGATGCCTGAAGTGATCTTCCTCACTCTGCGAGTACACCAAAATGTCGTCGATGAGGCGATCATAAAATGGTCCAAGTACTCCCGGAAAGTCCTGTTCATCAAATACATGAACACTGATGTCGCATTGGTCAGCCCAAATGGCATGACCATAAACTCGTAATGCCCGTATATTGTACTGAACGCTGTCTTAGGGATATCACTCTCCCTTATTCTCAGCTGATAATAACCGAACTTGAGATCCAACTTTGAGTACACCGTCGATCTGACTAACTGATCGAATAGATCATCAATCCTCGGGATCGGGTACTTGTTCTTTTCCATTAGCTTGTTTAACTCCCGATAATCAATATAAAGTCTCAAGCTCCCATCCTTCTTCTTTACAAAGGGGACCGGTGCGCTCCAAGGTGACGAACTTGGACGCACAAAACCTTATGCCCACAACTCTTGAAGTTGCACCTTCAGTTCCGCCATCTTCTTAGGCGCTAACTGATACGAAGAGTGTAACACTGGTTTGGCATCACACCGAACCGCCTTAACCATGTGAAGAGCTGACACCGACGTCATGCTTGACCCCTTTCAAGTTCACAAATGTCGTCTCATGACCAGTTCCCAACTTGACTTTCTTGCGATTTCGATCAATGTATGCTTGCTGCTCCGAGATCCAGTCCATACCAAAGATTACGTCGAGCTCCCCTAGCGGTAGTAATGACACTTGTAAGTCAAAGTCTTGACTCCCAATCTATACCAAAGCGCAACAGATTCTATCCGCGCGCATTGAGCACCATTGGACCATAACACATCCAATTTGTCTCTTACCATCGAAGGAGGTACTCCGACGCGCAATATAATTCCTAAATAAAGGAATGCGAAGCTTTGTTTAAATGAACGGTGCTTTTGCCGGATAAACAAAAATCTGAACAAAGCTTAGCACAAGTAGTTCTAAGCTAACATGCACAAGGGCGACAAGTATTTAAGGTTAAACTGCTATAACTTTAAAACACACCTGTCCTCACGAGAGCGTGCTTCCTCTCGGACTTTAGGCACCCATGGGGATAATGCCCCGGCTCCCCACAGTTGTAACATGTGCTCAGTGTTTGGCCTGTAGTTTCCCCCGAAGCACCGAAAGGAGGGGCTACACCCAAAGTCCTAGCCTTCTTATACCACCTACGATATACAGACTTTGAGGTGTTCGACATTTTGAACGCCGTTTCATTTGCACTAAAGTCCTCAACTGCTCCTAACATAGCTTTCTTAGTCTTCTGAGCACCATTTCAACACTCTCGGGCAAAGTGCCCTTTCCTTCCACAAGTATGACAAGTGTAAGTAGCTTTGCTAGTCGATGTTGTAGCCCCCTTCTCC
The DNA here is from genome assembly GCA_039583875.1 of Platanthera guangdongensis. Lineage (NCBI taxonomy): Eukaryota > Viridiplantae > Streptophyta > Magnoliopsida > Asparagales > Orchidaceae > Platanthera > Platanthera guangdongensis. The sequence goes on along the minus strand of CM077160.1, from coordinate 58,979,652 downwards.
AGCATTCTGCTGGATGCAGCTCTTATGGGGCTTGCATAGTTCGATACCTTGTCGTTGGCATCGGGTGAGTCTTCCTCAAGTCTACTTCCAAAGATCTAGCCGACTCCACCATGGCTCGGAATCCCAGTAATTTTGGTCCTAGCAGTAGGATTCGAAGCTCGCCACGCAGACCATTATAAAATCTATCGACTATAGCCTGCTCGTTCTCCATCTCAAAGCATGGGTAGCGGCTTATTATAAGAAATGCTTGCAAATATTTGTCAACTGAGTGCGCTCCCTGCACTAAATCCATGTTCAATTACTGGCCCGATGATCCACCAAATGTCATATGCTCCATCACGCCATTCGACGTTGAAGTCACAACAGGGGCACAAGGTTGTACATTTCTTTCATGTTGTGTATTAGTCATATGGAACACTGCTTCAACGATCCTTCTTACGGTTTCAGACGAAGGAGGGGTCTCAAACACCTCACTGGGGGCACTATACTCCTCAGAATCCGGGCTTTCTGGCGGCCCAGCATCGCTTCTGGTCACCTATATTTGTACAAAACACTGTTAAGCGACCAAGAAAAATTGCAAAACACAATTATAGGAACACTCAGGTTCCTCAAACACGTGTATTTTCATTCCTAAGTGGGCATTCATGGGTTCTTTTGCTGTTATAATGATGACACACACACATGTGCTGCAACGATGATGCACACACATGTCCTCACCACCCCTTAAAATAATTCGCCCACGAATTCATTTAAGCCCGTTATAGTTTGCCTGATACCATCCGTCCCACACAGGTCCCAGGATCGAAACCTGGCTCTGATACCAAATTGTAACACCCCATATCCGTCACATATCATATAACAGTAGGTCCGGCCGGGGCCCGACGCCATATACCACAGACAGACCAGGTGGTTACTCAATGGAAACCAACCAACTAATATACAACGTCCTACACAGAGTCATTCTAGCGGAAGCAATTTTAATAGTTGCAAATCAAAGACCCAGCTACTAGCATGAATGTCCACTATAAAGCCAACAAGAATGTTCGTACAAATACACAAGTATTGGCCTTAAGGCCTTACTATAGTTTGCTTGAATATCAATGTTTTCCAAACCTCGACATGTAGGCCGGCCATACATGAATAACAAAAAACACTCAAAATTAGGCCTTCGAGGTCCGGCTCAGCAACTTGGGCTTTAGCCCGCTATTTAGCACTCCGCTCCGCAACACCTGCAAGAAACAATCCACCGCACGGTGGCAAACAAAGGCAACGGTTAGCTATGCTGACCAAATTATAACGATATCGCGCCCAACTCGGGGCGGCGATGCTCCTTCCCTGTACTTTGTTAGCATAATCCAACAGTATAGTGTAAACAACACAACAATACAGGCGTAGACACTCACGGCCACACACCCCGTGCTCTCAGGGCACATTCTCGGTGATCACGGTCTAAGTCCGCCGACTCACGACCGCCACCAGGACGACAAAAACTCGTGAGCATTTGGTCTTTCTGGCCACTGCCTAAGACCATCCATCTATGTCAACGGTAAGTTCCAAGTAACTTTAGGTCTCTTTAACAGAACGACATAGATTGGGTACAGTTCCACCTGACCCGTTGCTCACACCTCAACGTCAATTAAGTCTCCTGCGCGGGTCAAGTTTCCCCGAGTACCGTATCTCCCACACATATCACATAACCCAGTTATGTTTAGGTTGGCTCCCATGCCACCATGTTGGCAGAATCACGCATCTGCCCAGTTTTCCTGGTGTACCTTGGGGTTAATCCATAAGGTTCCCTATTGCAATTTACCCCGTAGAAAACCTGAAAAACAAACATTCGCACGGAGTCTTCTTCGGCCATTTATGCAATACTACATCACCGATCCAGACCAACTTGTTCGGGTAGGCTTCACACATCATGCCTATATACGTTCTCGATTACGGACTCTACATGTACACAACGGGGACTATTCATGTATACCCAAAGGAACGACTCAAACTCACCACAAACTCTCAAGAGAGGGCTTCCATATGCAAAAGAAGTAGAGCTTCACATGCTCAAGTAGAGAATCGTTACCCTAGCATTGTTCCTTGGCGCCATGGAAATGTAAGCGGATGAAAAGCACCGCACTCTCCTTGCCTCCGTAGATCCGAAGTCGCCTCGCGATTTGGAGCTCTGAAGCTCCGCCGGTGACCGGATCTAGGCTTCTTCTTCCTCCTTTGCTCTCCCCTCTCTCTAGACTTAGAAAGAGAACCACTCAAGTGAAATGATGGTTTCAAAGACCCAATCCCGGGTATATCCAAGCACTAGCAGCCCCTAGCCGTCGGATCCCAATTTAAAGAAATGAACAGCCATGATTCGGGACTGAAATGCAAAACCTGGGTCGAACACGACCTGCGACACGCCCGTGCCTAGGGCTGTGTCCCCCATTCGCCGTCAAAATTGACGCGTCTCGAAAAACACACGGGCACTCGACACGCCTTTGTTCGACCTGACACGCCCGTGTCAGCCAGTACACGTCCGAGTTCCCGGGCGTGTTCCTCCATCAACACAGGACCAACACCAACCCGAGACTCACACGGGTCTTGGACACGCTGGTGTCCTATTTGACATGCCCGTGTCATACCTGAACACGCCTGAGCTCCAGGATGTGTTCATAGTCTTGACATTTCATCGAGCGCAGTTCATCGACCACCCAACACGGCCTTGGACACGCCCGTGTCTCGGGCCGTGTTCACTGCTTGATGATCGTCGACTCCAGAATTCATCGACATCTCGGCCAAATCATCGACCCAACCACGATACGCCCTGTGACACGCCCGTTTCCCTGGCCGTTTGCCCCTGCCAAATTCCAAATTGGGCCCAGAACGCCTCCCATCGCTCTTTTGAGTTTCGGGGCGTTACACTGGCCGTGTTGTAGGAGACACATAGTGTTAGCACACGGGCGTGTGCGGGTAGACACGGGCGTGTCAATCGTGACACAGGCGTATCGAGGACCCGTGTCCCTTGCGGGACATTTTTGGTTCTGTGTCGATGGAGGAACACGCCTGGTAACACGAGTGTGTACTAGATGACACGGCCGTGTCAAGCCTGACACGGGCGTGTCGAGAGCCCGTGTTCTTTTCAGGAAACGTCAGTTTCGACGGCGAATAGGAAACACGGCCTTGGACCCGGGCGTGTCACAAGCCGTGTTCGGCCCATGTTTTGGATTTCAAGCTCGAATCGTGGCCGTCCGTTTCCTTATTTTGGGATCTGACGGTTCAGGGCTGTTCAGGCTATGTTTTACCCTGGGATAGGGTTTAGTTGCCCTCATTTCTGTCAACCAATCTCTTTTTAAAGTTCTAGAGAGAGGGGAGAGCAAGGAAGAAGAAGGGGGATAGATCCGGCCACCGGCGGAGATTCGGAGCCCCAAATCGCGAGCCGACTGCGGATATACGGAAGCGAACATTGCGGTGATTTTTATCTGCATAGATTTGCATGACACCAAAGAGGAATGTTAGGATAACGATTCTCATCCTAGGATATGTGAAGTCCTCTTTTCTTTACATAGGAAGCCCGCTCTCGCGAGTTTGCGGTGAGTTTGAGGCGTTCTTTCGGGTAGACATGAATAGTCCCCGTTGTTTAGCATGTAGAGTCCGTAATCGAGAATCGGACATAGGCATGATGTGTGAAGCCTACCCGGACAAGTTGGTCTGGATCGGTGATGTTGTATTGCATGAATGGCCAGAGAAGACTCCGCGCCGATGGTTGTTTTCCGGGTTTTCTACGCGGTAGATTGCAAGAGGGAGCCTTGGGGATTAACTCCAAGGTTCACCCAGAAAACTGGGCAGATGCGTGATTCTGCCAAACATGGTGGCCTGGGAGCCAACTTGCACATAAATGGGTTATGTGAAGTTTGTGATCGGTTTGGGACTCGGGGAAGTTTCACCCGCGCCCATGTCTTAAGGTGATAGGGCGGTGTGAGCAACGGGTTAGGCGGAACCGTACCCGCTTTATGTTGTTCGGTAAAGAGACCTAACAGTACATGGCACTTGTCGTTGGCATAGATGGAGGGTCTTAGGCAGTGGCCAGAAAGACCAAATGCTCACGAGATATTGCCACCCAGGGGGTGGTGGTGAGTCAACGGACTTTGACCATATTCACCGTGAATGTGCCCTGAGAGCACGGGGTGTGTGGCCGTGCGTGCCCACACCTGTGATGAAGTGTTTTTGCACTATACTTCTTGGTTATGCTAACAAAGTGCAGGGAACGAGCATCGCCGCCCCGAGTTTGGGGCGGGATCATTATAATTTGGTCAGCATAGCTGACCTTCGCTTTTGTTTGCCACCGTGCGGAGGATTGTTGCTTGCAGGTGCAGCGGAGCCAAGTGGTAAATACCGGGAAAAATCCCTTGTTGTTGAGCCGGCCATCAAATTCCTAATTTGAATGTTTACTTGTATTATTCATGTGTGACCGGCCTGCGCATCGAGGTTTGGAAAACACTGTAATTTCAGTAAACTATTGTAAGGCCTTGAGGCCATGTATTTGTGTATTGTACGTACATTCTAGTTGTTTTGAGTAGAGGACATTCATGCTATTGGCAGGGTTCTTTATTTATTGCAACTTTTAAATTGCTTCTGCTAGAATGTACTCTGTGTAGGACGTTGATTATTAGTTGGATGGTTTCCATTGAGTAACCTTCCAGTATGTCTGTGGTATATGGCGTCGGGCCCCGGCCGGACCTACTGCTATATGCTATGCGACGGATAGGGGGTGTTACACCATAGGCTTGATCGGTCAAAATCTCTTCACTACACATGTATAATGTCTTGGCTAAAGATCAAAAGGACTTTCATTAGGAATAAAACTTGTCTTAGGTAAATAAAAAAGGATTTGGAAATCAAAAAATAAAAATGACGGCTAAAAGATCACACTAAACTATGACAAGAATTTTATAAAAATATCACAATAAAGCTCTCTAACACCCCCTATTTTTCTGATGTCATTATTTGGTTTGTCGACATCATAATTTCGACGTCAGGGCATTACCCTTTTTTCATTTTGTTTATGGTGCTGCACCCTTGTGCGTTTTCGCGTCCGTTGAGCTTTTTTATTCTGATTTTGGGATTCTGATGGGTTGAAATATTTTCCTTGATATTAAGGATGAGGTTTTGGGGGCTTGGGCTTGTCCAGTTCTATTGCGTTCCTAGAATTTTGGAGTCTCGGTGCATGTTTGGACCCTTGTGGTGATCTTTTTTTCTCACTTGTGAGAGCTTTTGATGTTATTTCTCAAGAATGCTACGTCAGATTCTATGGTTGTCTTCACTGTTTAAATCATTTAATTCAACGCGTTTGGGCCTCTGATTTGAACTCATATTTCCCTGGTTCAACCATTTGATCATGATAATTATTATATCAAAGCCTTGGGCTTGTTTTGGTTCTCGAGAAACCCTCCTAAGGGGTGGGTTTTTGTCAAACTCTCTTTTTCCATACGAATTTCTGGGCGTTATGCTAAGCTCGACAAACATCGAGCAGTTCTGGGTTCTGGGCTCGATGAACCTCGAGCAGAATTCGTCGAACTGGCTTTGCGTTTGACGAATTATGAACTGACTTCGTGGAGCGGGTGTTTCCTTTGCATTCGATAATTTTCGACTTAATTTTGCCGAACGGGTTTTGCGTTCGACGATCTTCGAACTGATTTCGTCGAACGTGTTTTGCATTCGACGATCGGGATATTTTCTTCCTCCTCGAGTAACCTATATGCTCTCGAGTTCTGCCTTTTTGTTCTCGAGAATTTTCTACTTGCTCTCGAGAATTCTATCTTCTGCTCTCGAGTTTTTCCTTCTTGTTCTCGAGAACAGTCTCCTTGTTCTCGAGAACTATCATTCTGTTCTCGAGAACAACTTCCTGGTTCTCGAGAACTGTCTTTTTTTTCTCGAGAACAGCTTCCTGGTTCTCGAGAACTGTCATTCTGTTCTCGAGAAAAGCTTCCTGGTTCTCGAGAACTGTCATTCTGTTCTCAAGAACAGCTTCCTGGTTCTCGAGAACTGTCATTCTGTTCTCGAGAACAGCTTCCTAGTTCTCGAGAACTGTCATTCTGTTCTCGAAAACACCTTCCTGGTTCTCGAGAACTATCTTTTTGTTCTCGAGAATAGCTTCCTGGTTCTCGAGAACTGTCTTTTTGTTCTCGAGAACAGCCTCCTTGTTCTCGAGAAACCCTTCTTTCTTCTCGGGATGCCCGGTTCAGCCGACCCCAATTCTTCCTTAAGTGCGGTTATCCTGATTTGACCCTAGGTATATATATAACTACTTCTCATTTCCTCCTTCATTTTGACTGAACCTTCCTGTTCATCTCCCGAACCATAGCGCCATGAGAGAGAGAAAGTTTTTCCGTGATCCTTCTAGTGGCCGCCAACTGTACTCTGATGCTCGAAATCTTCAACTGAATATAGATCTAGAAAGCTTTCAACGAGAGCTACGCCATCATGGTAAAATCTTCTCCATTCCTTCCGATTTTCTCACTAGGGTTTTTGGACCTAACCTATATCTCGGCTATTTCTTGATAGATTTCGACTTCCCTCGTCTTCTTTAGCCCCGATCTGCGACAAGGAGTGATTTGGAGAATTTATTTCCGGTAAAACCAAGGCAAGTGATGGTTTCCTCCTTCTCTTCCCTTCTTTACCCCGATTGGTAGGAATTTCTAACTTATTTTTATCATGATTAGTAATTAGCTTATTGTTATAATTTCCACGTTCTTTATTTTGCTATCAAGCCCTGTTAAATGTTATACGTTTTGACGTTGCGGTTAATTCCACTCTTTTTACCATTCCTCAACTTTCATGTAGAACGTGTTGGAGTTTATTTAGGACTGTAAATTCTTCCTAAAGGTTGATCAACTATTCAAATCTAGAATTGCCTAGTAGAATCTGATATGTCATTGTTGTCTTGAGATCTATATCATGATTTCCTTCGTGGCGACGCCGTGGGGCGAGACAAGCTTCCAGACCATGAAGGGTTGGGATGGGCCTCTGAGACCTAAACTCGGGTCATTATGGGATTTTCTTTCCAGGTTATCCTTTGTTTCGGGTGTTATTTGTGGACAAAACCACTGCCGCAATGTTTGTTCTCCCAATTAGTACTTTGTGGGGCTCTACCGAGAGTTTGGTGCATTTGCGGTGAATGGTGTAGTATCCAGTCTCCCCCATAATTAAATGAATAATTGTCTTCGGGGTTGGACACCCTGCCCGTTCTGGTTTTTTGGTGGAGTTGACCACAGGTGGCTAATAGGGGTTGGTATCTCTCTTGATGGTTTAAGCTTGACCTTTTTCCCCTCATAGTCTTGTGCATTTGGGGTGCTGAGGTTATACATGATGCTTCACGTAAGTGTTTCTCTTTATACCTTTGTACCAGACTGCTATACTTTTTTGTAAGTATTTTTCCACTGTCTTGGGTTGGTGCCCATTGACTGGTTTACTTTTGGCTTACTTTCTTCCCTCACTTGTACATTCTTGCTGAGGTGTTCTGTCTTTGGAATGCCTCAGGTTCAGAGTTGCAGTTGATAGTCGTACTGTTGTTGGAGTTCCTGGGCAGCTGTCTTGGCTGTGGTTTTTTCCTTGCCGTAGCAAGGTAGATTGTTGTTTTGTTTTCTTTGCTATTACAAACATACTTTGTTTTATGTGGCTTCGGGTCAGTTGTTGATGCCCACAGGATTGTTGATTTTGGATACTTGCTAGCAGCTAGCTTTCCTTCTGCGTATATGAATACTTGCTCTCTGGGATGTTTTATGTTAGGATTGCATGGTAGGTATTTTCAAGTATAAAACTACTATTATTACCTCATGCATTGCATGTTTTTTTAAATGTTAAAACATTATGTTTAACGACCGTAAAAAAATCCACTTTTATTGCTATTATAAATTTAGAACTTGCATACTTCGAGGTGTCCTCTAGGAACCTCTGAACTCTTGTAGGGCGTCTAATTTTGTAAAAGAAGTAATTTTCACAGCGTATAACTACTTTCCTCGTGAACTAGATGAGCCACCAAGCCGAGGGATACGGCTAACTACCACACTTAAACTGATTGTATCTTTAAATAACTTAAAGAATCATTTTTTTATATTTAAGAAGGTGTTTGCATGACCGTCCACAGTTATCCCCTACTTACATGGCATCATGACATGCATTTTTCCCTTAGTTTGATACACCTTTATTGGCGGTGAAAAATGCTGGTTGCGATAGTTGGTATCAGAGGGAGGTTGGTTTGACAAGTTGGTAGAACCAACCAAACTCGTTTAGTTTGTTTCTCGTCATTCATTTGCATACACACACCGATGTGTCATCAGTACGTATTAACCAAAGCATAGTTAACACACTCATAGCATGATAAGAAGTATACGGGACATATTATGTAGTATGGGATGCATAATATATGTTTGTATATGGATCCACCATAGGAGGCAACATGTGATGGTTATGTAGTATGGGATGCATAACCATCATCACATGGGTGCCCATTAGCACGTTTTATTTGTCTTTGCATGCGATGTTATGTAGTATGGGATGCATAATATTTCATGTGTACGCCGCTCATGCATGCATTAAGGCCTTTTTATAATGCATAGTACTACATATATAACATATCATCGTATATGCACACGTGCTAAGTTATGGTTTACATGATGACACACGTACACACATGATTTTAAAGAAGAATAAATAATTCATGCATTCATCTCATAGGCACATGAGTAAATAGGATGAGAGGATATCATCCTAAGTTGTACATAGCATCATTATAAAATCCCAGAGCAAGTTGTAGCATAAGAAAGTGTCTTAAGTATGATCTGAACTAATTGTGTGATCTAGGATTTTTTGATGAGTGGTTCGTTACTTTTTAGAAATCCCGCCAAAGCGTCCTGTGACGAGGTTGACTCCCCAGTTAGAGGGTGAGTCATCAGGTGCTCAGAGTGATGCGTTGATCGAGAGCTTGCATCAGAGTAATGAGGTTTTGTCGAGGCAGCTTGTGCGATGGAGTCGCAATTTCATTCCTTGTTGTCTGCCGCTCCTGCGTAGCAACCCTTAGCATAAGATTCTGTCGCGATTCAAGCCATACCTGCTAACCTTGCTCCTTTGATACCCCTAGTGATGCTACTACTGGAGATGAACCTTATATCGCATTTCCAGCAATTGAGACCTCCCACTTATGACAGGAGTGCTGACTTTATGGTTTTGGATGACTGGATCATTATTATGGATGAGATGTTCACATATTCGGGGATTGCTGAAACCCGAAAGGTAATGATTGCGGCCTACCAACTGAAAGGCCTGACAAAGACTTGGTGGATTCGAGAAAAGGAAGGTTTGAAGGAAGGATGCTTATGGGAGTCCTTCAAGAAGATAGTGCTTAAGAAGTTCTTACCCTCGGTTGAGCAGGACCATTTGATGAACAATTTCTTGCATTTGAAGCAGAGACAACTCACAGTGAGCGAATATGAGATCGAGTTGAGTAAATTATACAGACTTGCTCCTGATATGCTAACTTTGGAGGAAGGGAGAGTGAAGCGCTTTCTCGGAGGATTAAGAAGCGATGTCCAACAATTGGCATGTGCTTATAGGGCTGAAAATGATGTTGAGGGAGTGGACGTTGTGGTGAAGGTTGAGGCGATCGAAAATTCCAAGAATCGAGGTGATGCGGCAAGGAAAGAGAAGAGGAAAGGTGATGAGGATGGAAGCTTTAGGGCATCTGGCCCCTCTTCGAAGAAGAAAAGTAAAGAAGTATGTAGCTTCTATGGTCGACCTGGCCACCCCTTCGAAAGGTGTTTCAAGAGGACTGGCACCTTGAAGAAGAAGCAGGTGCTCTCCATCCAAGGTGCGCACAAAAATGATCTGGTGTGCCCGATCTGTGCAAAGAAGGTTCATGGCGTCAGTCGCTACTGGTCAAAGGATAAGACTTGCTTCCAGTGCCGGTAGAAGGGGCACCTGAATTCTTCTTGCCACAATGCATAGATTCTACTGCATCCTGCCCCGCTTCGGGCTCTGTCGCCGCTGCCAACTCAGGATAAAGGGAAAGGAAAGCTAAACGTTGTGACCAGAGAGGAGGCTCAGACCTTTACCCAAGTGATTTCAGGTTATACACTAGTTTAATATTTTTTTCTCTTTAACCTCTTTAGTTGCCCAAGTATTCGTTCGTTTAGTCATGTATGCTATGGTTTTAGGTGAGTTTAAGGTGCGGAATAGGTAGGCGCGCATTCTTTTCGATTCGGGTGCCGCCCATTCCTTTGTAGCCCGAAGGTTCGTAGATAAACATTGTTTGAACATTGATCAGTTAGGAGACTCCTTCAACGTCAGGCTTCCCTCCGGTGAATCGGTAATATCTAATCAAGGAGTTCTGAAATGCCCTATTTATTTAGGCGATTTCCTAGCCTTTGCGGATCTGATGGTGTTCTATCTAGTGGACTTTGATGTGATTTTGGGCATAGACTGGTTGTCCATGTATGATGCGGTCATACAGTGCAAGGCAAAGCGAGTAGATTTTAGGATGGACAATGGCCAACCTATGAGTGTCTATGGTTTTTAGGACAGGGTTTCCCCTATCATTTCTGCGGTACGTGTATATCGTGCTATCGAGTTTGGTTGGGAGGCATTTTTGGTATCTATTTCTGTTTTGGAAACTGCTTTTGTTACACCATGTCTTGAGGATGTCTCGGTTGTGCGAGAGTTTCCAGATATTTTTCCTGATTATCTTCCAAGACTTCCTCCGGTGAGGGAGATAGAGTTTGTGATAGAACTCGAGCCAGGTACTCATCCTATTCCCAAATCACCGTACCGCATGGCTCCATGTGAGTTGGATGAGTTTCGTACTCAGCTTGATGAATTGCTGAAGTGTGGATTTATTAGACCAAGTTCTTCCCCATGAGGTGCTCCTGTATTATTTGTAAAGAAGAAGGATGGATCGATGAGGCTTTGCATCGATTACAGAGAATTGAACAAGGTGGCCATTAAGAATAGATATCCCCTGCAGAGGATTGATGATATATTTGATCAGTTGCATGGTAGCTCGGTATTTTCAAAGATTGATCTTAGTTCAGGCTACCACCAGTTGATAATTCATGAGGCAGATATTCCATAGACCGCTTTTCGATCGTGGCATGGACATTTTGAGTTTTTGGTGATGTCCTTTGGGTTGACTAATGCACCCTCTGTATTCATGGATTTAATGAATAGTGTGTTCAAGGATTTCTTGGATCGTTTTGTGATCGTATTCATAGATGACGTCCTAGTATATTCCCGTAGTGTTGAGGAGCATACTCAGAATTTGTGAATTATTTTGTCGACCCTGAGGGAGCAAAAGCTTTATGCGAAGCTGAGCAAGTGTGAGTTCTGGCTATCTCAAATGTCGTTTATGGGGCATGTTGTATACAAGGATGGTATTTCCGTTGACCAAACCAAGATTTCTGCTGTGATGGAATGGGAGAGGCCTTCTACACCTAAGGAGATTAGGAGCTTCCAAGGCCTGTCTGGCTACCATAGAAGATTTTTGGAAGGGTTTTTAGTATTGTTTGCTCCTTAAATTAGACTTACCCAGAAGAATATTGTTTTCCTTTAGAGTGATAAGTATGAAGAAGCTTGCCAAGAGTTGAAGAAGAGATTGTGTACTGCTCCAGTCTTAGCCTTGCCTACCGAAGGGGTTGAGTACACTGTGTATGTGGATGCATCACATATTGGACTTGGTTGTGTTTTGATGCAAGATGGGAAGGTGATCGTGTATGAATCAAGACAATTGAAGATTCATGAAAGAAACTATCATACGCATGATTTGGAGTTTGCTGCAGTAATTTATGCACTGAAGCTTTGGATACATTTATTATATGACGCACTGTGCAAGTTCTAAACAGACCATCAGATTTTAAAGTACATCTTCACTCAGAAGAAATTAAATCTGCGCCAGCGTCGGTGGTTAGAATATGTGGCAGATTATGATGATGAAATCCTTTATCACCCAGGAAAGGCTAATGTGGTGGTCGATGCTTTGAGTAGAAAGACTGCCAAAATTTTTAATTTGTCTGTGCAGTCTTTGATAGAAGAATTCTTATTGATGGACATTGATGTGTGGAATAATGTTGTGACTGCTAGGTTGGAAGCAGAAGAGCCCTCTTGGATTTCCCTTACTAGAGCACACCAGAAGGATGATACAGATTTGTTGTATCTCCGGAATGGAACTGAGAAGGAAGAGCTACCTGATTTCTCCTCGGATGAGTTGGATACCTTAAAGTATCGGGGTAGATTTTGCATTCCCACTTTTGGTGATATTCGGGCTAAAATTTGTACTGAAGCTCATGGTTTCAGTGTTGCCTACCATCCTGGTTCCACAAAAATGTATGAAGATCTATAGGAGATTGTTTGGTGATCGGGGATGAAGAATGATATAGCAAAGCTTGTGGCGGAATGTTATACGTGTCAGCGTGTTAAGGCTGACCATAGGAGGCCTGGTGGTAAATTGATACCTTGGATATTCCAAGTTGGAAGTAGGAGAGTATTTCGATGGATTTCATCACAGGCTTACCGAGATCCTCTCGTGGGAACGAATCTGTTTGGGTGATAGTTGATAGATTGACTAAAAGTGCTCACTTCGTACCTTTTAAGATCGAATATTCAATGAAGAGGATAGCTGAATTGTACCTTGATGAGGTTATTAGATTGCATGGAGTGCCTGTCAGTATCGTATCTGATCGAGACTCTAAATTTATGTACCATTTTTGGAAGAGTTAACAGGAGGGGTTGGGTACCGATTTAAGGTATTCCACCGCCTATCATCCGCAGACAAATGGTCAGACGGAAAGAGTTAATCAGATCGTAGAATACATGATCAAGTGTTATATTTTGGATCACTGTGGTGCTTGGGATGAACACCTCAGACTCATGGAGTTTGCCTACAATAATAGTTACCAATAGAGTCTGCAGATGGCCCTGTTTGAGGCCCTATATGGGAGGCGTTGTAGGACTCCTTTATTTTGGGTTGAAGTTGGTGAAAGACCGTTGCTAGGTCCGGAAGCCCTTGAAGAGATGAATTGTGTCGTGACTCTTATTCGAGAAAGGCTTCTTATGGCACAAGAGCGATATGAAAAATATGTTAATCAACGAAGGGTGGATCTGGAGTTCGCTGTTGGGGACTTGGTTTTTTTGAAAGTTTTTCCGATGTCAGATGTTAAAAGGTTTGGAAGGAACCACAAGTTAGAACCCCGGTATGTGGGACCTTTTCAAATTCTTGAGCGCATCGGAGTGTTAGCTTATAAGTTGGAGTTTCCTGCTACCTTCCCCGGTGTCCATGATGTGTTCCATGTGAGCCAGTTACGGAAGTGTATCCGTAGTGATCGTCAAGTTCTTGACTCGGTGGCCCAGATTCAGCCCAACCTTACGTACGTGGAAGAACCTGTTCATATTCTGGATTCTCAAGATCGAGTGTTGTGGAAAAAGACCATCCCTATGGTTAAAGTTCTCTGCCGAAATCAAGACGTCGAGAGCACGACGTGGGAATTGGAATCAATGATGAGAGAATCTCATTCGCACCGCTTCCCTTAGTTCAGGTATGTCTTCAGGTTTTTTTGGTAATAAATTGAGTTTTGTTTCGAGTTTGGTTTTAAGGTTGTGTTAAGTTTCGGGACGAAACTTCTTTTTAGGGTATGTGACTATAACGCCCCTGATTTTTCTGATTTCATTATTTGGTTTGTCGACGTCATAATTTCGACGTCAGGGCGTTACCCTTTTTCTGTTTTGTTGACAGTTTTGCACCGTTTGTGCGTTTTCACGTCTGTTAAGCTTGTTTATTCTGATTTTGGGATTCTGATGGGTTGAAATGTTTTCCTTGATATTAAGGATGAGGTTTTGGGGCCTTGGGCTTGCCTACTTCTATTGCGTACCGATCATTTTGGGGTCTCGGAGCGTGTTTAGACCTTTATGGTGATCTTATTTTTCTCACTTGTGAGAGCTTTTGATGTTATGTCTCAAGAATGGTACGTCAGATTCTACGGTTGTCTTCGTTATTAAATCGTTTAATTCAGCACATTTGGGCCTCTGATTTGAACTCATATTTCCCTGGTTCGACCATTTGATTATGATAATTATTATATCAAAGCCTAAGGCTTGTTTTGATTCTCGGGAAACCCTCCTGAGGGGGTGTGTTTTTATTGAACTCTCTTTTTCCATACAAATTTCTGGGTGTTGTGCTGAGCTCGACGAACGTCGAGCAGTTCTGGGTTCTGGGCTCGACGAACCTCGAGTAGAATTAGACTGACTGGCTTTGCGTTCGACAAATTATGAAGTGACTTCGTCGAGCGGGTGTTTTCTTTGTGTTCGATGATTTTTGACCTGATTTTGTCGAACGGGTTTTGCGTTCGATGATCTTCAAATTGATTTCATCGAACAGGTTTTGCGTTCGACGATCGGGATATTTTCTTCCTCCTTCTCGAGTAGCCTATCTGCTCTCGAGTTCTGCCTTTTTGTTCTCGAGAATTTTCTACTTGTTCTCGAGAATTCAATCTCCTGCTGTCGAGTTTTTCCTTCTTGTTTTCGAGAACATTCTCCTTGTTCTCGAGAACTGTCATTCTGTTCTCGAGAACAGCTTCCTGGTTCTCGAGAACTGTCTTTTTATTCTCAAGAACATCATCCTAGTTCTCGAGGACTGTCATTCTGTTCTCGAGAATAGCTTCCCGGTTCTCGAGAACTATCATTCTGTTCTCGAGAATAGCTTTATGGTTCTCGAGAACAGCTTCCTGGTTCTCGAGAACTGTCATTCTGTTCTCGAAAACAGGTTCCTGGTTCTCGAGAACTGTATTTTTGTTCTCGAGAACAGCTTCCTGGTTCTCGAGAACTGTTTTTTTGTTCTCGAGAACAACCTCCGTGTTCTCGAGAAACCCTTCTTTCTTCTCGGGATGCCAGGTTCATCCGACCCCATTTCTTTTCTTAAGTGTGGTTATCCTGATTTGACCCTAGGTATATATATACCAACTTCTCATTTCCACCTTTATTTTGACTGAACCTTCCTGTTCATCTCCCGAACCAGAGTGGCTTGAGAGAGAGAGAGAGTTTTTTCATGATCCTTCTGGTGGCCGCTGACGGTACTCCGGTGCTCGAAATCTTCAACCGAATATAAATCAGGAAAGATCTCAACGAGAACTACGCCATCGTGGTAAAATCTTCCCCATTCCTTCAGATTTTCTCGCTAGGGTTTTTGGACCTAACCTCTATCTCGGCTAATTCTTGATAGATTTTGACTTCCCTCGTCTTCTTTAGCCTCGATCTACGACAAGGAGTGATTTGGAGAATTTTTTCTGGTAAAACCAAGGCAAGTGATGGTTTCCTCCTTCTCTTCCCTTCTTTACCCCGATTGGTAGGAATTTCTAACTTATTGTTATCATGATTAGTAATTAGCTTATTGTTATAATTTCCATGTTCTTGATTTTACTATCAAGCCTTTTAAATATTATATGTTTTGATGATGCAGTTAATTACACTCTTTTTACCGTTCCTCAACTTTCATGTAGAATGCATTGGATTTTATTTATGACTATAAATTCTTCCTAAAGGTTGATCAACCATGTCAAATCTAGAATTGTATAGTAGAATCTGATGTGTCATTGTTGTCTTGAGATTTATATCATGGTTTCCTTTATGGCAATGTCGTGGGACAAGACATGCCTCCAGACCATGAAGGTTTGTGGTGGGCCTCTAAGCTTTAAACCCGGGTCGTTACGGGATTTTCTTTACGGGTTTTTCTTTGTTGCGGGTGTTATTTGTGGACGAAACCACCGCTGCAATGTTTGTTCTCCCTATTAGTACTTTGTGGGGATCTACCTAGTGTTTCGGGCATTTGCGGTGAATGGTGGAGTTTCCAATGTCCCCCGCAATTAGACGGATAATTGTCTTCGGGGTTGGCCACCCTGCCCATTTTGGTTTTTTGGTGGAGTTGACCACAAGTGGCTAATATGGGTTGGTTTCTCTCTTGATGGTTTAAGCTTGACCTTTTACCCGTCATAGTCTTGTGTATTTGGGGTGTTGAAGTTATACGTGACGCTTCGCGTAAATGCTTTTCTTTTAACCTTTGTATCAGACTACTGTACTTTTTTTGTAAGTATTTTTCCTTTGTCTTGGGTTGGTACCCTTTGACTTGTTTACTTTTGGCTTACTTTCTGCCCTCACTTGTACATTCTTGCTGAGGTGTTCTGTCTCTGTAATGCCTCAGGTTCAGAGCTGTAGCTGATAGCAGTGCTGGTGTTGGAATTCCTGGGCAGCTGTCTTGGCTGTGGTTTTTGCCTCGTCGTAGCGAGGTAGATTGTTGTTTTGTCTTCTTTGCTAGTACATACATACTTTATTTTATGTGGGTTCGTGTGAATTGATGACGCCCACAGGATTGTTGATTTTGGATACTTGCTAGCTGATAGCTTTCCTTCTATGTATATGATTGCTTGCTTTCTGGGATGTTTTATGTTAGGATTGCATGGTGGGTATTTTCATGTATAAAACTACTATTATTACCTCGTGCATTGCATGTTTTTTTAAATGTTAAAACACTATGTTTAACGACCGTAAAAAATCCACTTTTATTGCTATCATAAATTTAGAACTTGCATACTTTGAGTTGTCCTCTAGGAACCTCTGAACTCTTGTAGGGCATCTAATTTTGTAAAGGAAGTAATTTTTGCATCGTATAACTACTTTCCTCATGGACTACATGAGCCACCAAGCTGAGGGATACGGCTAACTAACACACTTAAACTGAATTTATCTTTAAATAACTTAAAAAATCTTTTTTTATGATTAAGTTGGTTTTTTCCTGAGCGTCCGCAGTTATCCCCTGCTGACGTGGCATAATGACGCACATTTTTCCCTTACTCTAATACACCTTTATTGGCGGTAGAAAATGCAGGTTGTGACAAACTCACCTAAAAAGTGAAATGAAGCAAGTCAAATTTCTCCAATTCAAATTTATGAAACAAAAGGCCATAAACAAATTTATTTTTCATAGTTGGCCAACAATAATCTTTTTCACTTGTTTTAATATTTTCTTCATTCATACTATGCTTTTTACACACAGAAGCTCCAAATATAAGCTTGAAATTTCCACCTCATTTTCAAAATAAAAAACCCATCACAAAATGAAATCTAACTAAAACTCAAAGATTTAGTGTGATAATGGGATGAAACTTTTGGCTTTGGTGAAAATGAGATGTGGAGCTAACAAAAAAATAAGGAAAGGCCCAAAAAAGTGTAACGAAGTAAAAATTTAAATGTGGGCAAAAAGCACAAACGATCCAAAAGATGGCCTAAATCAATTCTAAATTCCACGCCATACTTATGCAAATGCTTCGAGAATCATTAGAGCCAAGTTCTAGCCTCCAAGAAAAACTAACTCGCAAGTAAGTGTCTAATAATATCGTCTAACGAACATATGCACGCTAGTACAATTAGATTAGAAGAAAAGACTACAAAATCATTATTCCAATGAAATAAAAATGAGATGCCAACATTTTATGAAAGGGAAAATAGCAAAACTATCGTATGCAAAAGTAATATAATCAACATAGATTCTATCCTAACATACTGCCAATAATTAAGAATACTACATTAGCCTACACAACACTCAAAGAAACATACTAAAATAATGATAGAAAATAATTTTTGTCGTTGTTCAAATTTTAAGTTTTCTATTTTTTGGGTTTTTAGATTTAATAAAAAATAAAAAACAAATGTAATAGAAAATAATAGTTTTTGGATTTTTTTGTTTAGAAAAGAAACGCTAAAAGAAAAAAAACTAAACCCTCACCCATTCTTATGATATACATTGTCCATAGTGGAAAAAGGGACAAGAGAGAAATTGTTAATAAAACGAGTACTTCCCGAATTGGCGTGTCTGAAGGTTGACTGTAGCTCCCCAATGCTTGCTTTGTGGAACATCTTGAAAATAGGCTTGAATCATCATGAATATCAGCAATGTTGAAGCAGGCGATCAAGGAGTCCAATTTGCCGGAGCTGTCGGGAAAAAAGTAAGGAAAGAAAAGGAAATGAAAAAAGAAAAAGAAATGTACAAAAAGAAAGAAAAAAATAACAGTGATGATTAAGTGTTTGGTAAAAGTATAGATTCATTATAGCACTTGATTATAATTTATAGAAAATATATTATAATTTAATCTTCATCCCAATACTAATCAATCAAGAAGTAAAGAAAGATTTAGCTACTCATAGTGATAAAAGAAACAATAAAAGAGAAGAAGATTGCAATTTCATTAATATGAAAAATGAGAAGAGTATAAATTTTAAATAAAACAAACTATGATATTAGAAAAAAAATACATGAAATAACATCAAAAATAAAACTAAACATGTAGCATTCATATAAGAATATAAAACTCTCTAACTCTCTCTTGATGGAGATTTTCCTATCAACCTGAAACAAGTGTAACTATCGAATCGTAGTATCAAGGTCGTATTTAAATATGAGACTGTCAATTATTACTACTCATGTTGTTTCTACTATCCCACCGAATGAAAGTTGGTTTTGATTTTTGAAATTAAAAATTACAAATATGAAGAAATTAAGAAAATGAATTTCACGATTTAAAAATACTTAGCACTTGATGGGTTTTCTTCGGAATTCAATTATAAAAGATGCATTTTAATTCTTAAATTATTGTTTTGATTGGAGGATTGGAAAATATGATAGAAACTCGATAGAGATGACTGCCGCCTAATTTCAAATAATACTTCAAACATAATTGATAAGTAAATTGTGAGATGGTTTAAATATAAGATTAAGTTGGATTTGTAAATTAGGCGTTTTTGTGTTCTATCTCTTTTTACTTATATATTGTGAATAAGGCAAGCATACCTATCGAATTATAGTATAGTATTTTAAAATATAAGTCGTATTTTCCCACAAATTTGTGTCGATTACTCTACTTTAAGGACTAGAACTATTATTTTATCGAAAGAATTGAAGATTTTTAAAAGTTAAAATAAAAGCAATACTTAGGGTTTTGAAAATAGAAGAGGTAGAGAGCCCTCAATTTATACTTTGGGAAATAATTTTTATACAAGAAAACCATACATTTCTTTTAATTAAATAAAATACTTGACTGTGGAGGTTCCATAAATATAAGTGCACCTCTATCAAGGATACATCTACCGGAGATTACATACTTTGACTGAACTTCCGTATCTAATCAAAAATGCCTTAAAACAATTTACGTGGTGAACCCCGCTATTCACCTCCTACTATGATTTGAAAGTTCAACCCATGAGGCTTACGTTCATCTCTTTCGAGAGTGAGACACAGTTTCTCTTCACCGGAGAATGATCTATTCCTCGTAAATGGTAAGTTTTTATTATTTAAAAAAAGGGTTTGAAATTGTAGAATTAATATCCTTCCCAAAGCTCATCTCAATCGAGTGATAAAAGGTTCTTAGCCTCTCATCGGGATGGGCGTGGTATTTGAAAATTAAAATACTTATAAAAGTGCAAAAATAATATCCGTCCCAAAGTATCTCGGTTGATTCTAACAAGTTCATAGCCTCTCAATCGAGATAAGGGTGGTAGTAATAAAATTAAAAGACATATAGAAGTGCAAAAATAATATCTGTCCCAACCATCTTAATCAAGCGCTAAAAAGTTCGTAGTCTCTCATATGGGATGGGGGTGGTAGTAAAAAGGACAAAAAAAGAAAAGCACTTACACACACTCCCTGTCTCCACAAAAATGAAAACTAAGTTAAAAGCGATAAGAGTTGAAAAATTACTGTAAATTAAAATTTTATTACTTAAAAAATGTTACACACTAGGAAACTCAAACTAGGGTTAGGAAAATATCAATCAAAAACTACTCCAAGCTACTATATACAGCCATGTTGAACTCTACCAGTTCCCTTTAAACCTCTGTCTTTTCCCTCCTTTTATATCTAAATTTTTTGAGTTGCATGCCCCCTTACATGCCCTACTAGGGGTGTCACCTAGGCGTGTTGCTGACGTGGCATCTCTGGATAGAATTTTCGAAGGCTTCTTGATTTGATTGAACAAGTACACAGACGTGACTTGAGGGTTACAGACATGTCTCCAAGGCATGAAAGATTGGCTTCTTCGGGGCATGATAGCTGGACTTCAGCTTGGTCACGGCTGAGATCATGGCGTGACAGCCGGCAAACGGGCACGTTGCAGGGCGTGACTCAAATTTGCTGGCTTCAAGACTTCAGCATGGCATGACAGTAGGTTTATTGCTTAGTAACGGGTGATGTCACAGATGTGCTAGGTGGACCATGGGCATGTAACTCGGGCATGACTGCGCTTGTTGGCTGAAATCATTCGAAATGTTGGAATTATTTGTTTTAAAGTTACACGTCTGAGGTCACCGGCTGACTTAGGGGTGTGACATAGGAAATTTTCCCGAATTGCACAAAAGTTACAGAAATACCTACAGGACACAAAAATAGATTAAGTTAGAACTGAAAAAATAAAAAAGAAATGATTTATTTACGTATTTACATAATATAATTACATTATTTTATTAAATCAAAACAAAATTATAACTTAAAAAATATGTATATTTTGTTTCTCATCAAATACCCTCATACTTAAGCTTTGTTATTCTATAGCAAAAGTATGAGTCGACTACACGAATAGTTATAAAATTTTTAATTCAACTATCAATTTAATAAATTAAGGAAAGATAGGCATAAAATCAGGAGTAATAAGAGTTAATTCCTACATTATGCAAATGATTTAGCCAGAAATAAATATTCATAGCCATAAGACTTCTTGAAAAAATCGAATAACAGAAACATTGCAATCATTAGTAATAAGTTAGAATGGAATTATAAAAATCATACTTTGAAAGAGATATGTGGAAAACAGACAACCTACTAATTATGCTCTCTCAAAATTTTAAGTAAAATTAGATCAATTTGTAGCGTTTTATGGGGTACAAACTTGGCGTTTGCCTATACATTAGGCTTTGATATAGGAGGTGATGAATTTTATCCTCTCACTTTATTCTTTCTTTGTTATAACTTCTTAGGAAAATAATTTCCAAGGCAGAAAAAAAACATAGTAGAATTAAATTTTATTTTAACCCAATGTATATGTTTAGGAGTACATACTCCATTTCATATAGTCTTTTAATAATTATTGGATGTCTATATTTACGAAATGAAATCTTATTCCTATTGATATAAGATCTTTTGTTTTCTAGGAGTATATACTCCTAGATGCTTACCTGCGTAAGAAACCATGTCAAGCAAAAAGTAGATATGGGGGTTCAAAATTAATTTTGATAAAAGATTTTGAGAGTAACTGTAATAGCTTGAAAATTCTTATATTTTGATAAGAGTGACGTTAAGATAATTACAGTCTACAGATGTTTAGCTAACACAATATACATGCCTCTATTTATCGTAATCCAAAAGTTGTGCTCAAAACAAATCTTCTAACTTTTAAATTAAATACACAAGATATTCTTTAAAACTTAACACCAGATATTTAGATCTATTTATTAATGATAAATAAACGACTAGTAAATTGAAAAATTAGATAACTGCGTATATATCAACTAATTCATTTTTTTTTTTTGGATTTTGGAAAAGCGACAAAAGAAGTAGGTGTTTCAAATTTTGTTTTCGGATGAGTGATTGAGCAAAATATATACTCTGGTGTATTATATATTATTATTATTATTTTTACTTCTTTTTAAGAAAATTTTGCAAAAATATTTATACGTATAAATGTGATATTTAGAAAGAAGATTTTGGAAAATAGTTATACGTATAAATATGGTTTTTCGAAAAGAAATATACCCTCATACTTATGTTGCGCATACGTATGAAGAAAAAGAAATTATATACAAAAGTGAAAATAAACAAAACCTGTATATACAAAAACAAATATAAACAACAGATAACTATGAGGTGCCACATACAAGCGCTTTGTTTACCGTATTTTATGGTAAAGCTACAAGTTGGCGCTCTGATAGCATCTTTGAAATCTGTCTAATTTGAGTTTCTAGATTTTTAATTAATCCTGTCAGATTCCAGATGTTGGACTCATTTGTGACGACATATTTTTTGAAGATGTCTTCTATCGGGGCGTGTCACGGTGGTTGTGATTGTGATGGTGGTGGTGCAAATCTAATTGGAATTGCATTAGGCAGGCGCTGAGCATTATTGGGGTTGCTCCATGATAAATTTAGATGGTTCTTAAACCTGGATTGTTTGTATTATTATTAATATTTGGGTTATACGAGGGAGGTTGATATAGATTCCCCATATAATCAACATGTTCTTATATAATATTATTTGTTGAATTCCAAGTAGGGTTTGCAGAGGAAGTCGACATCTCTGCAAATTTCCTTGTTAGATATTCTACTTGCACTGCTAAATTATAAGAAGCATCGAACTTGTAAAGCCCGGAGGGTTTTTTAGGGTGTGACATAGGCACGTTCCATTGGCAGGAATTCATGGCCATTTTCTCAAACAAGGCTTGAGCAGCCTCGGGGGTTTTATTATTTAACGTCCCTCCGTTGGCAGCATCAATAATTTGTCTGGTCTAGAAATTCAAACCATTATAAAATGTTTGCACTTGGAGCGAAGCTGGCAGTACATGATGTGGACACCTACGTAAATATTCTTAAAAGCGTTCCCAAGTTGATGCAGACCACTCCCGAGGGTGGGATTAGGATGCAAATTGTTAAAGGGATTCCAAAGGGGAATTTAAGCGAGCACGTGGGGTGCGTGCAAAACTCAAAATTTCGGCAGAGTTTCGTCTATAATATTGCGATCTCATAAGTGAGAAATTCCCATCCAAACCTACACAAACATTCACATATACTAATATCATTACCTAGCCACACATCTAATATCGCATCAAAGCATTTCCATCCACATGAAGAGCGCTCCGGACTAAATATTTTCGATTCGGAAAGGAGTCCAAGTGCAGCCCTCAAAATAAAATAATACGAGGATATACCAAATCCTCTTAATCCGTTCGAAACCAAAAGCTAAACAACCCCCCGGTTTGCAAACATCCAAGGGGACCTACCCTTGCCAAAACCTTCGCGAAAATCGGACGAAAAAGCAATATAATTTCAGATTATATTAATGCAAATTGGAATCAAGCTTTAGGATAGAACATGATATCAAAGTTTCCACCTTCCTCACAATCTAGGAAGAATCACTACACAAGTTTGAGAAGAAGAATTCGTTACCCAAATCTGAAAATGAAGAGGAGGAAGAGGAGGATAACTATGGAAGAGTCGCACTTCCACGGGTCCACCGGAGTCGCACCGGATGGAGAGAACCGAGCCACCTTCTTCGGAGTCACACCGGAGGAGGTAGGAGGTCGCTGGAGTAGCAGGAATAGCCACCAAGATAATCCTAACCACTAATGTTTAACAAAAACAAAAACACCAACTAAGATTTATAAATTTATAAATTATAAATTTATAAATCTTAAGACAAAATTGTTTATAATAAAATTATTATGATTATAATATTATTCCCAAAGTGAAATAACATTATAATCATAATGATGTGAAGCAACAGTGGCAGCGGTGGCGGTGACGACGATGTGAAGTAACGGCGTCGGCGGCGACGACGACGACAGTTGCGGCAACGGCCATCAATGTCCACGAATATGTAGCGACGACGATCAAAAGCGAGATCCATGTCGGCACGAGCAAATGGCGGGGCATCCTCTCCATCAATCCTCTCCCGCTCAAAATCACTCATCCCCGATGAGTGGCCATGGAGAGAAGGGTAGGAGACAGCAGCATCCACTGGTAGCATAGCAAGAGCGGACATCCATGGGGCAGGACAAGCAGTGCAGGCATCCGCAATAGAACAGAACCTGTCATGAGCAAGAACAGCAGGAAACCTCATAGATGTGTCAGCATAAAGAAAAGCAGTGCAGATCTTACCATCCAATGCGAGAACCAGGAAACCCAAATGGAAGCGCGACACGAAAATAATCACACCTCTCAACCCAAGAGAATCTGAAGTGGAAGAGCGAAATGTTGGAGAAAACCACTCAGGTGGAAACTAGATATGAAAAATTAAATTCGAAAAATTGAAATGCGGCGAAACACCGATTGCATCATAAAAATCCAAAAAAATGCGTTAAATCCAAAATTGTTGAAGATCATGAAAGGATCGGCGCTCCAACGTAATAATTTTGTGACGGAACCCAAAGGTATCCACTCATGGGCTAACCAGACTAAATTGGAATCAACAATTCTGCAGTCAGAAGCTCTCGGAGGTGGACAGAAGTGAAAGTGACGCAACCCACAAATACTGGCATAAGGCGACGACATGTGCACGTGCAGATCGTACCAGGATGGATGAAAAATATGTGCAATTTGATTTGATGGGTAATAATGTCGTGAGGACACCAAATCAAAAGGCACGGTCGCCGTGAAATCATACACAGTCGCAGACGAAGACATGTCGGCATACGGACACTCAAAAATATATAGCTCACAAGTCAAGTCCAATGTCATAGTTTTAAATTTTGATTTAAAAATGTCATAAATAAATGCTAGCGAAAAATGCTAATCTTCAACTATAGGGTTGGGCACTCCCGGATCGGAAAGGACGTACGTGCCACACAACTCAACATACCTAACTAGGTTCACTAACGTGTGCATGCACGAATCATTAAAAGGCGGAGGATAAATGTGTGCGACCGGGCTTGGCAAATAAGTGTGTCTAGGGGACACCACATCAAAAAGCCCCATAGCCAAGGAATCACGAGCAGTCCAACACGAAGCCTTACCCAACACCAAGCGGTCAGATGAACGGCCCATCCGAGAAAAAGCATAGTCAGATCTACGAACTGGAGTGGAAAGATCGAACACGACAACTAACAACTCGCCCACACACATTCGGCTAGACAAGTCTAACGGGGAAGCTAGATAAGTAAGGGTCTCCAAATATCTCGAACTAGAAATGACAAGCTCGTGCCCTAACAAATCATCTAATCGAGTCAAGTGAGTCGGAGGGATAGTCGACACGATCAATTCCGGAGGAGGAGCTAAGTTATACTCACAATCAAAACACGGATTTAACGTCAAAGAAAAGTCCTCCGATTGCAAGCCATCAAAATCAAAGGGAAGATCAAAAAGTGGATTCTTTCTCACAAAAAACTCAACTGGTTCGTCATCAGCTAACTCACTCTCAGATAAACATTCGCCACAGAATGACTCTACCAACTCAGCTGAAATGTCTTCCAATCCACTAGATGTTTCATCCAAATCAGCATCAGTGACGGTCTCAGAAGTAGGCAAAATCGAGCCCGACAAAATTTCTAATCCATATTGTGCTTCGGGCAATGGTGATAACAACAAGGAAATATCTTTCGGGTCCTCAACTTTAAATTCATCCAAAAATAACCTTCCCTCGCAAGATAAATCTTCCAAAACAGTAGGTACATCTGCTAACTCAGGTCCATCGGACGGTTCCTCAACTATCATAGGAGAAGGACCTGAAATATGGTCGAGCCGAAGTGGGATAATCTTAGGGGGTGATACCTCAGAGGAGACATCCTCATCCAGGTCACTAGGATATCCAAGATCCTGGTCGACACTAAAGTCGTCAGTGAAATCGTCATTGCCCTCAGTGGCGTGCTCAGACGTCGAGGCTAAAAGTGCTAAAGCACTAGGTTTTGTGGGGCACTCCACGGCATAGTGGACAATCACACCACAAGCGTAACATGTAGCGTTCTCCTTGCAAATCTCAACGGTCTGCCGATGCTTAGCCCGCAGATTTATAACATCCCTAGTAGTGACAATGACAGGCGGCGGGATAGAAGACCTAACCTTCTCCTTCTCCCGAAAGGGTGGCGGACATGGGCTCGAAATAGTCAGATCTTGGCGGAGCAAGGATCTAGCGGGAGGCTTGGACTCACTCCTATGATCAAAAATGGGTCTAGTGCCCTGGAGGGGAGAAATAAGATCGTGAGATGTCAGAGTAAGGGAGTGTGAGGGGACATACTGGTTCGATGTAGGCAAAGTCTAAGGCGGCGAATCACTCAGATAATCAGAAATCTGGGAATGACAGTAGGGAGGGTAATACTCATCCGTTAATAGATTCTTCATAATCTGCCAACCTACAAGTGAGTCGTTGAGTGACATCCCAAAACGTCTCTCCTCATTGAGCTAGAAGATCAGAGCTCGACCAATTAATTGAAGTCTCGCAATAGGAATCTTGTGAGTGTCCACAATATGATATCGCTCAAAATAGCGTTCCATGTCCTTC
Organism: Platanthera guangdongensis; assembly: GCA_039583875.1. Classification (NCBI taxonomy): domain Eukaryota; kingdom Viridiplantae; phylum Streptophyta; class Magnoliopsida; order Asparagales; family Orchidaceae; genus Platanthera; species Platanthera guangdongensis. The sequence continues at coordinate 58,953,389 of CM077160.1, read as the reverse complement.
ACCCAACCTAAAAATACTCGCGGTCCACCTATCCCATCATAGGTCGAAGCAAGAAGTCTAACAGGCCTATAGGTGCATGGTGGTGGTGTCAAATACTGTGCTAACATAACGTTACACTCAACAAATGATGGTGAGTTAGCGGAACTCCCAGTATGTGCCATGAAAGACTAACGAAAAACTCAAACTAAGTAAACACGAAAAATATTTTTTTTTTTGATATATTTTAGGAAACACAAATTTTTTTTATATATAACTAAAATAAAATTGAAAACCAACGAGCGTGCCTAATTGCAAAATGGGGGGAGCTCGGAGAGAGCGGATCGTTGCCAAGTTGAGAAATTGGCAACCTCGCTTTGATACCAAATTGATGCAGGCCACTCCCGAGGGTTGGATTAGGATGCAAATTGGTAAAGGGATTCCAAAGGGGAATTTAAGAGAGCACGTGGGGTGCGCGCAAAACCCAAAATTTCGGCAGAGTTTCGTCTATAATATTGCGATCTCACAAGTGGGAAATTCCCATCCAAACCTACACAAACATTCACATACACTAGTATCATTACCTAGCCACACATCTAATATCGCATCACAGCATTTCCATCCACATGAAGAGCGCTCCGGACTAAATATTTTCGATTCGGAAAGGAGTCCAAGTGCAGCCCTCAAAACAAAATAATACGAGGATATACCAAATCATCTTGATCCGTTCGAAACCAAAGGCTAAACCAACCACGGTTTGCAAACGTCCAAGGGGACCTACCGTTGCCAAAACCTTCGCGAAAATCGGACGAAAAAGTAATATAATTTTAGATTATATTAATGCAAATTGGAATCAAGCTTTAGGATAGAACATCATATCAAAGTTTCCACCATCCTCACAATTTAGGAAGAATCACTACACAAGTTTGAGAAGCGGAACTCGTTACCTAAATCTGAAAATGAAGAGGAGGAAGAGGAGGATAACTATGGAAGAGCCGCACTTCCACGGGTCCACCGGAGTCGCACCGGATGGAGAGAGCCGAGCTGCCTTCTTCGGAGTCACACCGAAGGAGGTAGGAGGTCGCTGGAGTAGCAGGAATGGCCACTAAGAGGGGCGGCGGCAGCAGCTAGGCGAGGCTTCCTGGAGGTCGGGTTTCGGCTTGGCCGAATAGGGGGCGGGCTTGCAACCGTGAGAATCGGTTTAGGGTTTCTTTTTTTTCTTCTTTTCAACATCCCCTCTCCAACACCACAATACATATATATCTAAAATCATACATCTCCATCCACCCTTCATCTCAATCTAAAATAATCCTAACCACTAATGCTTAATAAAAACAAAAACACCAACTAAGATTTATAAATTTAAAAATTATAAATTTATAAATATTAAGACTAAATTGTGTATAATAAAATTATTATGATTATAATATTATTCCCAAAGTGAAATAACATTATAATCATAATGATGTGAAGTAACGGCGGCGGCGGCGGCGGTGACGACGATGTGAAGTAACGACGTCGGCGGCAGCGGCGACGACAGTTGCGGCAACGGCCATTAATGTCCACGAATATGTAGCGGCGGCGATCAAAACCGAGATCCATGTCGGCACGAGCAAATGGCGGGGCATCCTCGCCATCACAAGTCTCATAGAGAGCCTCAGACTCGCCTTGAATAAAGGAAGAGATATCTGCACATAATTTAGCGGTTTTAATAGGTGGAAAATACTTAGTTAAAAACTTTTTGGTCATATCAGACCAAGTAGTGATGGATCCTCTCGGTAGAGAACATAACCACTGCTTGTCTTTCATCCGTAATGAAAAAGTAAATAAGTGCAAACGAATGACATCATTAGTGATGCCATTTAATCTAAATGTATCATATATTTCTAGGAAATTTGACAGATGAGTGTTAGGATCTTCATCAGGCAATCCATCGAATTGTATTGATTTTTGAATCATTTGGAATATGCTAGGTTTAATTTCAAAATTATTATTAGCGACTGTGGGACGAACGATACTTGACCCGGTTTCATCCAAGTTCGGTCGTGCATAATATGACATAGTCCTTTGCGGGTCCGCGACTGGAATTTGCATTGCCATAGCTTCAACATGCGTGGTTTCGATAAACTCTTACAAATTTAATGCTTGGGCTTGGTCATGAGATCGAAGGCACCAGTGATAGGTGCGGTCGATTTCAGGATCAAAATAATGATTAGGATCAATATGAGAGTTTTGTCGGGTCATGCACTAAAAAACTATTATATAAAAAAACTTTCTTTTTTTTATTTTTTTGTTTATTAGTTTTTTGTGTTTTTTGTGGTTTTTTTTGGAAAATAAAATGACAAAAATAAAAGTGTTGTAAAAAAATATATAGTTTTTTATAAAAACAAAGGTTTTGTAATGAATAGAGAATTTGTGGTTTGTTTATTTTTTTAAAATAGTAGTTTTTAATAATAACTAAGATAAAAGTAATTGTAATTACTTTTTATTTCAAATATAAACACGAAATTATCCTCGGCAATGGCTTCAAAAACTTGATAAGTAAATGTGAGATAATTTAAATTGAAAATTAAGTTTGATTTGTAAATTTTGTGTTTTTGTGTTCTATCTCTTTTTACTTATATAATGTGAATAAGGCAAGCGTACCTGTCGCGTAAAAGTATAGTATTTTAAAATATCAAAATCGTAATTTTTCACAGATCTATGTCGAGTACTCTACTCTAAGGAATAGAACTATTATTTTATTGAAAATAGTTGAAGATTTTTAAAAGTTAAAATAAAAGTAGTACTTATGATGCAGGCTAGTCCTTTTGGGCACTATGATGATCGACGTAACTAACGCAACGCTCTCCGATAACTCTCACGCCACACACAAGCCTTAAACACAGCAACGACACAATTTGTGTTTCCAATATTCAGATATTACAGAGAGTTCGCAAAGCCGTTCAAGATAATACCAAGGCGATAGACCAAGGTCATCTCAAGCGAAAGGAACTCACACGGTTCGGTCGAGCATTATTGTACCAAAAGAGAATCCATCGAAAACAAAAGATTCGGGCAAGGGTGGTTCTCTCCCAAAAAAATAAAACGAGGGCTGCCACGCCTCACGAACTTAAACGAAAAAAAGAAAACACCAACAAGATCTATGAAGAAATTAATCATGAAAATTCAAGCGTTTCACAAGCCACGCAATACGCATATGCCACAAGATCTATCAAGAGGGAAAATCACAGAGTAGAAGATATATTCATTACCCAACCAGAATGGATGATTTTGATTACTCTCTACTTGGTTCGACCTTCAACGGCTCCACCGGAGTCACGCCGGATGGAGAGGAACTTGTCCTCCTTCGACGCATCACGCTGGAGTTTAAGAATCCACAACAGCAAGCCTTTGGCCTTGTCCGAATTTCTTCAAGGAAGGGGTTGATCGTTTTTTTTGGTGAGGGGGAAGGTGGTGGTCGGGTTTGTATTGAGGAGGATAGCCGTCCTTGGTGTGGTTGATGAAGGTGCCGGTTTTGGGAGAAGTATTGAAGGCTTTGGTCAAATATTTGAGAGGAGGATGTAGAGAGGGGGGAAAGAAAGGGGGAGGCCGAAATTTTTTAAAGGAGGAGAGGAGAGGAGGAGGAAGAAACGAATTTTCCAAGAGGGGAAGAGTGAGGAGGGGGGGAAATTCAAATTTTGAATCCTTAGTTTTCAATTTTTTCATACTCTACTCAATCCTTCATGAAAATGCCTATATATAGGCTACACCACTCAATCTCCACCATACAATATTAAACCACTCATGATGGCTAATGACACCCATCATGTCATAACAAAACAATAATTAATGACATTAAATAAAGATAGCAATTAATGGTTATAGGCACCCATCATACATGAAATTAAATAACATTGCAAAATAAAATAATACTGAAACAAAACATAAAAGGTGACTTAATAATTAATAAAAATTTATTAATAAATATTATTAATTATTAATATATCGGTTTGCGCCGCGGGCGGATATTTTGGCGTCGCTCCACATGGTCGTCACGGCGGCGCAAGTCTTTATCTGGAGGTGGAGAAATATCTTCCGTAAGCACGCCGTCATCGTCTTCAACATGTTGAGGGCCGTCGTCTCCATCAATCCTCCACCGCTCAAAAGTACTCATCACCGATGAGTAGATCTGATTGTACAAGTGCAGGAAAACATCATCCATTAGAACCACGAATCGACACACATCACCACTAGGAGAGGAGGGCACAACTACCTGGAGTGTCCATTCATGCAAAAATATGTTCCTAGGGAACCTTGGCAATGCATTAAGCAATAAAGGAAAACAAAATTCATCATCAACAATCAACGTACCTCTAGTGAAGACCGATGAGGATAGCGATCCAAGCACAAACTCACTACCCAGACCCAAAGAAAATAAGGTGGAAAATATATACGGAAAGGTAGATATTTCAAGTGGCATAGAAGCATGAAGCGTAAAATATGAAACGATGAACATAGAAGTTATGCCCCAATCAGTGGAAAATTCTAAAAGAAATATCATGTTTCCAAACTCCCTCAAGATTCGCAAAGGATGGACTTGCCGATTCGTTAATATTTTTAAGGTGCCCGGGGGCATCCGTTCAGGGGTGAGACAAGCCAAAACCAAATCATCCACATAACGGTGGGAGACTCTCCGATACAAACTAGCAAGTAATTTAAAGGATGCATTTTGATAAAATAAGATGTTAAGAATGTGCCTAATTAAATTAAAACCATGAGGGGTGAACCCGTGTACAGAATGACTTGATTTAATAGTAGAAAATAACGGGACTAAGTCTGGTGGCACGGGTGCTTTAAATTCATTAACGATTTCCGTGGAGTCCAACGTCGTAGTTTTAAATTTAGATTTAAGTTTTGATTTAAAAATTTCACAAAGAAATGCCTGCGGAAAACTCTCACCACCAACTATAGAGTTGGATTCTCCCGGAGTTGAAAGGTAGTGCGGGAGATATAACTCAACATATCTAACTACGTTCACTAAAGTGTGCATGCACTGATCATCAAATGGCGGAGGATAAATGCAAGCGACCGGGCTTGGTAAATAATTATGTCTAGGGGACACCACATCACAACGTACCATCTCCATGGAATCACTAGCAGTCCAAAATGAAGCCTTACCCAACGCCAAGCAGTCAGATGAACGGTCCACCCTAGGAACAACATAGTCAGATCTATGAAAAGTAGAGGAAAGACCGAATGTGACAACTAATAAATCGCTCACACCCATCCGTCTTGGTAAGTCTAATGGGGGAGCTAGATAAATAAACATCTCCAGATATCTCGGGCTAGAAATGACAAGCTCGTTCCCTAACAAGTCATCTAATCGAGTCAAGTTAACCGGAGGAGGAGTCGACATGGTCGATTCTGGAGGAGGAACTAAATCATACTCACCGTCAAAACATGGATTTAACGTCCTAGAAAAATCCTTCGGGTGCAAGCCATCAAAAATCAAAGGAAAAATCAAACAGTGGATTCATCCTTACCGAAAACTCATCTGCATCGTCATCATCTAACTCAATATGAGATAAACATTCATCACGAGGTGACTCTACTAACTCAGCCGACATGTCTTCCAACCCACTAGATAATTCGTCCAAGTCAGAATCAGTATTGATCTCAAAAGTAGGCAAAATCGTACTCGACAAAATTTCTAATCCATTTTGCTCTTCTGGCAAAGGTGCTAACATCAAAGAAATGTCTATCGGGTCCTCAGTGCTACCGTCATCCACAATTAGGCTTCCCACACAGGGTAAATCTTCCAAAACGTCACATCCTTCGATAACCAAATCTTCCCACGAAGTAGGTACATTGTCTAAATAATGATGGAGGGTTGGGCAAATTGAATCCCGGGGAGAGTCTAACTTAGTATGACCCCCAAGCAATGATGATAATATCAATGATCTATCTCCCGGATGTGCACCACTAAGATTATCCCAAGATAAACATCCATCCCAAGGTGACTCTTCCAACACCGTTGAAACATCTACCAATCCTGGATCAATCATTATAATATTGTGATCTTCACTCGCACTTATCCGACTGGATTGATCTAACGGGGAAGCTAAATAAATGGGAACCTCAATATGTTTCGAGCTAGAAGGAACTAGCTTGTGTTCTAGTAGGTCATCACCTAAATCAGTAACAAGCAAGCTTTCAACATAGGGTGACTCAACCGAAATGTCTTCTGACTCAGGGTCATCAGAAGACTCCATAACTATCAAGGGAGACGCCTCAGAAATATTGCTGAAAGGAAGAGGAGATGATTCCTCAGAGGAGAAATCCTCGTCTAGGTCACTAGGGTAACCAATCTCCTCATCGTCACTCAAATCTCCAGCGTATTCCGCCTCGTCCTCAGTGACGGGAACAGTCCTATACACCGCCTCAGACTCAACAAGAGAGTCAACGACTAATTCAGGCAACTCGGGGAGAGACTTAATAGGGCCGAAGGGCGTAATCGGGGTAGGATGCTCAATAGAGCCAAGATCAGGAGCGCCACTTGACAAATATGTCGTAATCATTTGCCTACCTTTACGTGTAGGACTACTCTCACCCCGCGGGCTCATGGCAGTCCTAGCAGTCACATGTACAGAAATCGGGATAGGGGACCTCAATGTTTCCCTTCCTCTATAAGTGGGTGCAGTTACGCTAGGGGTAGCTCTACCAACCTGGGGAAAGGACCTATCTTGGGATAATATATCACTCCTATGATCCGGCTTGGTTCTAGTGAAATAACAATACTGGCTATCGGACGTCGGGTTAGTACTAAGGTGGTAGGGGGAATCAAATTTCGCTGAGAGAATTCTTCACATGTGCAGCCAAGCATAAGGATAGCTACTAGCACCGCGCTCTTTCTCTTCGTTCAGCCAAAACTCGCGGGCTCGACCTCTTAACCGCTCTCGGACTACACTAACCTTTAGGTATTCGCCCAATTGGTTATATTCGAAATAGATTTCTACCCCCTCAAGCTAGTATCTAAAATACTTGGGATACCCATAACCATCATAGGTAAAAATATTAGTATGTAGATAAGTCAGGGGACGATTGGAAGCGTTAACGTCGAAAGCCATTTCAGTGTGAATCGGAGAGGACACTCGATCCAGATTTTGTGTGAATGCAAAGAAAGGGTACCTGAACAACTAATTCTAGGAAAAATAGAATTGTTCCCGCTTAGCCACTAAGATTATAATTATATAAAATAGATTTTCTTGCTCGAAAAAATATGAGGTTGATTAAAAAAAATTTTAAAAAAAAAATTGACTGAAAAATAAGAATTTAACAATGCTATTGGCAGACCACAAAATTTTTTTTGTTAAATTTTCAAATAAACGAACTAGAAACGTACGTGCCGACGTGCAAATAAAAGGGGGAGGGTGCCAATTAAGAAATTGACGTGAATCTCCCTCTGATACCAAATTGATGCAGGCTAGTCCTTTTGGGTGTTATGGTGATCGACGTAACTAACGCAACGCTCTCTGATTACTCTCACGCCACACTCAAGCCTTAAACGCAGCAACGACACAATTTGTGTTTCCAATATTCAGAGATTACGGAGAGTTCGCAAAGCCCTTCAAGATAATACCAAGGCGATAGGCCAAGGTCCTCTCAAGCGAAAGGAACCGACACGGTTCGGTCGAGCATTGTTGTACCAAAAGAGAATCCACCGAAAACAAAAGATTCAGACATGGCTGGTTCTCTCCCAACAAAATAAAATGAGGGCTGCCACGCCTCACGAACTTAAACGGAAAAAAGAAAACACCAACAAGATCTATGAAGAAATTAACCACGAAAATTCAAGCGTTTCACAACCACGCAACACGCATATGCCACAAGATCTATCATGAGGGAAAATCACAGAGTAGAAGAAATATTCGTTACCCAACAGGAATGGATGATTCTGATTACTCTCTACTTGGTTCGACCATCAACGGCTCCACCAGATTCACGCCAGATGGAGAGGAACTTGTCCTCCTTCGTCGCTTCACGCCAGGGTTTAAGAATCCACAACAGCAAGCCTTTGGCCTTGGCCGAATTTCTTTAAGGAAGGGGTTGATTGTTTTTTTTGGTGAGGGGGAAGGTGGTGGTCGGGTTTGTATTGATGAGGATAGTCGTCCTTGGTGTGGTTGATGAAGGTGCCGATTTTGGGTGTGGTATTGAAGGCTTTGGTCAAATATTTGAGAGGAGGAGGTAGAGAGGGGGGAAAGAAAGGGGGAGGCCGAAATTTTGGAGAGGAGGAGTGGAGAGGAGGAGTAGGAAACAAATTTTCCAAGAGGGGAAGAGTGAGGAGGGGGGGGGAATTCAAATTTTGAATCCTTGGTTTTCAATTTTTCATTCTCTACTCAATCCTTCAGGAAAAGGCCTATATATAGGCTACACCACTCAATCTCCACCATATAATATTAAACCACTCATGATGGCTATTGGCACCCATCATGTTATAAAAAAACCATAATTAATGACATTAAATAAAGATAGCAATTGATGGTTATAGGCACCCATCATACATGAAATTAAATAACATTGCAAAATAAAATAATACTGAAACAAAACATAAAAAGTGACTTAATAATTAATAATAATTTATTAATAATTATTAGTAATTATTAATATATTGGTTTGCACCGCGGGCGGATATTTTGGCATAGCTCCACATGGTCTTCACGACGCCGTAAGTCTTTATCTGGAGGCGGAGAAATATCTTCCGTAAGCACGTTGTCATCATCTTCAACATATTGAGGGTCGTCATCTCCACCAACTTAGGGTTTTGAAAATAGATGAGGTAGAGAGCCCTCGATTTTTACTTTGGAAAATAATTTTTATACAAGAAAAACTCTACTTTTCTTTTATTTAATTAAAATACTTGACCGTAGAGGTTCCATAAATATGAGTGCACCTCTATCAAGGATACATCCACCTGAGATTACATACTTTGACTTGACTTTCGTATCTAATCAAAAATACCTTAAAATGCTTTACGTGGTGAACTCTGCCATTGATCAAATACTGCGATTCTAAGGTTCAACCCAGGAGGCTTACGTTCGTCTCTTTCGAGAGTGAGGCGTAGTATCTCTTTACTTGAGAATGATAAATTCCTGATAAATCCGAAGTTTTTATTAATTTAGAAAATAGGGTTTGAAATTGCAGAATTAATATCCTTCCCAAAGCTCATCTCAATCGAGTTCTAAAAGGTTCTTAGCCTCTCATCGGGATGAGGGTGGTAGTAGACAATTAAAAGACTTATAAAAGTGCAGAAATAATATCCGTCCCAAAGTATCTCGGTTAATGCTAACAAGTTCTTAGCCTCTCAATTGGGATAAGGGTGGAAGTATTAAAATTAAAAGACATATAAAAGTACAGAAATAATATTTATCTCAACCATCTTAATCAAGCGCTAAAACGTTCTTAGACACTCATCCGGGATGGCGTGGTAGTAAAAAGAACAAAAAATAAAAGTTCTTAAGCACACACCCTATCTCAACAAAAATGTAAATTAAGTTATAAGCAATAAGAGTTGAAAAATTACTGAAAACTGAAATTTTATTACTTATTGTTAAAAAAATGTTACACACTAGGAAACCCAAACTAGGCTTAGGAAAATATCACTAAAAAATTACTCCTAACTATTATGTACAATAATGTGGAACTCTACCAGTTCCCTTTAAACCTCTGCCTTGGCCCTCCTTTTATAGCCGAAATTTTGGAGGTACACATCCCCTAGGGCATGTCACTTGGGTGTGTCACCTGGGCGTGTTGTTAACATGGAATGTCTAGATAGAATTTCTGAAGGCTTCTAGATTGGATTGAACAAGTACACGAGCGTGACTTGAGAGCCACGGACGTGTCTCCAAGGCGTGGCAGATTGGCTACTTCGGGGCGTGACAGCTAGACTTCTACTTTGTCACGGCTGAGGTCACGGGCGTGACATCTGACATACAGGCATGTTACAGTGCATGACTCGAGTTTACTGGCTTCAAGACTTCGGCAAGGCGTGACAACGGGATCATTGCTTGGTCATGGGTGATGTCATAGATGTGCCAGCTAGACCATAGGCGTATAACCTGGGCATGACAGTGCTTGATGGCTGAAATTTCCCGAAATGTTGGAATTGTTGGTTTTAAAGTTACACTCCCTACGTCACGTGTAACACTCCCTATCCGTCACATAGCATATAGTAGTAGGTCCGGCTGGGGCCCGATGCCTTATACCACAGACAGACCGAAGTGTTATGCAATGAAACCATCCTTCCAATAACAAACGTTCTACACAGAGTACATTCTAGCAGAAGTATTTTAAATGCTGCAAAATAAGAACCTAGCCACAGCATGAATGTCCACTAACATTAACAACCCAAACAGAATGAGTGTACAAATACACAAGTACTTGGCCTTATGGCCTTACATGAGTTTACTTATACAAATAATGTCTTCCAAACCTCGGCACGCAAGCCGGTCACACTTGAGAATAAAAGTAAACATTCAAATATAGTCCTTCGAGGGCCTGCTCAGCAACAAGGGCTTTTGCCCGCTATTTGCCACTAGGCTCCGCAGCACCTACAAGCAACAATCCACTGAAGCGGTGGCAAACAAAAGCAACGGTCAGCTAAAGCTGACCAAATTATAATGACCCCGCCCCTAAACTCAGGGCGGTGATGCTCCTTCCATGCAGTTTATTAGCATAGCTTAACAGTAGTGAAATTACACATCATCACAGGCGTAGGCTCGCACGGCCATACACCCCGTGCTCTCAGGGCACATTCTCGGTGAACCCGGTAAAAATCCGCAGTCCCACTATCACAACCTGCATTTTCTCTGAATTTGAGAAGTATCAGAGTAGGAGAAAGCACGCATTGTGATGCCACGTCGAGCAGGGGATAACTGTCGACGCTCAGGCGAACACTATCTAACTAGACTATGAAAATTTTATAAGTTTAGTGATTAGAAAATCAGTTATATTTTTAAATGTCGTATCCCTCGGCTCAGTGGATCACCTAGTCCACAGTTTAAAAACTATACTTATACGCAGCGGAAAATGCTTTAATTATTTTTGACATCCTAAGAGAGTGCATAAGTAACCCCCGAGGTCAACTTATACTATTCAAGACTCTAGATTTATTTTATATTATAAGTAAGAAAATGATCTTTTTACGTTGCTTGGAAAGTAGTGTATGAGTTTCATAAATATGCTGATCAAGAGATATACTTATAATAGTGTTTTAAGGTTTAAAAGTAACTAGCAACCTAGCATAAATCTTCCCAAGAGCAAGTAGACTATCTCCAGAAAGGTAGCAGTAAAAGAAACATATCTAGTATCATAAGGTAAAAGTACCAGTGGGCGCCAACAAACTGACACGAACCCATTGAAAAGTATGTATGTCTATAAGAAAAATAGAAACTACCTCACCACAACAAGAGAAAGATCCCTACAACTCAAGGGATCACCTACAGCACCACAGCAAATCTAGCCGTCTACTCAGCTGCTAATCAGTACCTGAGGCATTCAGAGAAGAAAAGAATACCTCAGCAAGTAAAAGAAGAGATTTTGAATTAGAGCATTATATCAAAATGGAACAAAAGAGAGTAAGTAAATATAATAGTAAAAGCAAACACTGTCCAGAGTAAGCAAAAGTACACCAAGTACCAGGTAACAACAACAAGCCATGCCCAAACCCTGCAGAGGCTACAAGGCAAAAGACAAGAAAACCTGCCACAATATGTTACATTCAACCAGGAAGAAACACCTAACAATCCTAATTTGTGAGTAATGGAAGTAGTAAAACATCATGGACCTAGGTTGGTGACCAAAAATAGTCCCCCAAACAAAATAGTTCCAACAAAAAAATTCACTGTGTCAGTGCAAAACCACCACAAACAAAGCCCGTACCTGGGATTAAAAGGTGGCGGCCACAGCAATACCCAGGCCGTACCTGGGACTAAAAAGTGGCAGCCACGGCTCGCACACAAAACATCCCGCTCCTTTAGAGCGTCAAAATACCACTACCTGTCATAACACATGATTCGGCCCTCAAAACAAAGGAAGAACGAAAGGCCGACAAGACATCCCCCATAGGAGGTAATCACTCGGGATGAAAAGGAACTGAAAAGGAATAACGTCGATCCCGGCTTACAGGAATCGTCGATCTCAAGCCATAGGACATCATCGATCTCAAGCCACAGGAAATCGTCGAACCCAGTTCGACGATTTTTTTGTGGAACTTAGGTCACATAAAATCGTCGAACTCAGTTCGACGACTTTCGTCGAACTCAGTTCGACGACTTTCGTCGAACTCAGGACGTAGGCAATCGTCGAACTCAGTTCGCAGGCAATCGTCGAACTCAGTTCGACGATTTTTTGTCGAACACCGGACCCCGGAAATCGTCAAACTCAGTTCGACGATCCTCGTCGAACTCAGTTCGACAATCCTCGTCAAACTCAGGCAACCGGAGATCGTCAATCTCAGTTCGACGATCTTCGTCGAACTCAGGTCGACGATCTTCTTCGATCTCAAGCAACCTGAGATCGTCGATCTCAGTTCGACGATCTTCGTCGATCTCAGGTCGACGATCTTCGCAGAACTGGCTGCGTTGAGTAGACCGCAATCCTGTACAACCACCTTCATTTCCGACCAATCCTCTTGGCCTAATTCGATCCTATTACTCGCAATGTAAGTATGAAAACCCACTGTTACTAGTTCTAGTGCTGATAGGCTAATTACTACCCAAACCGAGATTAACAGGGAACAATTTGATTAACAAAACAAGACTACAGCAACCCGACCGGAAACTTGGAGTTTCAGAACTTGAGAAAATGCAAAAAGAAACATAAACAAGCATTTATGGTTTAAGATCCACATGATTTTGACGGAAAAACAGAGAAAAATAAACAATCTCGGGAAAACATGAATGATTACAGCAAATATGACCATGAAAATTAGAAGAAAAACTTGGTAAGGGTAGGAGCACCACATGCCTCAAATCCCAGCGAAGCTTGGTCGACACCTTCCCTCACTCTCGGATCTAGCCGCAAAGCACTAAGCCGAGAAATCTGGAGATTTCGGGAGGAAGAAGGGTCAAGCCGAGAATTTCAAACCTCTAAAACGATTACGAAAACTAGAACACTTACAGTAGGAATGTAGATCTAAGCGAGAGCAATCCAGGCCCACTCTCGAAATCGAATTCCGACCGCTAAATCTCCCGGAATTGGCGTCTGAAGGCAAGAGTGGTCCGACGGTTATTTCCTCTCTCGCGAACAGGCAGCGGTTTCTTCCGAAAAGAGACAGTGAACAGTCCTAATTTCAACCTGAGGCTATATATATGTACGCAGCGGCTAAAACTCAAATACTTTCTTTTCCTAGCCAACCCAAAAGCTGCCAGCCACCCTTTCACCATAACTGCTACCATGTTTTTTTTAAAAAAACTATATATAATACATAATATCACATCATTATAAATAAAATACAAAATGACCCGAAAGCCGAACATCCTCGGAATTCGGCGAAATTCGCACCGTAGCCAAATACCCACGCTATTAATGCAACAACGAAGTCGAAATCAACTTTTAACGAACAAAACTCGGGTTATACCCACCCGAAGCCAGAACACAAGCATCCCCCGAGTGGCCACACCGGGTCACCCAAAACGACCCGGCATGCTAGGGAATCTTGCCAATCAGGCTACCAACAACCACACAAGGAACCTAAAGAGCTAAGACCATGCTCTAACAAATGGCACAAGCTGGAAATGCGTCAACGTAACACCAAATGAGAATTAAATAATCGCAGAAAAATCGGGGGCGTTACAGTCACTCCACCTAAAAGAAAGTTTCGTCCCGAAACTTTACGTACACAACTTCTACTATAGAAGGAAAGTAACAAAACAAGAGTTACTAGAAAGAAAACGTACCAATCAAATCAGGGGAACAGTTGAGGGTGAGCCTCCCTCATAGCCGACTCTAGCTCCCAAGTCGCGCTTTCTAAATCCTGATTCTTCCATAGAACTTTCACCATCGGGATAGACTTTGTCTGCAGCACCCGATCTTGAGTATCCAAGATGCGGACCGGCACCTCAACATATGAAAGATTAGGCTCAAACTAGGGCACAACATCCAAGACTTGCCCCCTGCTTCGCACACACTTCCGTAATTGGCTTACATGAAATACATTATGAACATCTGGGAAGTTTGCTGGCAAATCCAGCCTATATGCTGACACGCCAATCCGCTCAACAATCCTAAACGGGCCCACATACCTCGGATCCAATTTTCGCTTCTTACCGAACCTCTTAACACCAACCATCAGGGAAACCTTAAGAAACACAAGATCCCCTACAGAAAACTCCAAGTCAGTCCTACGCCGGTTGGCATTCTTCTCATATCTCTCCTGAGCTATCCGAAGCTTTTCTCAAATCAGCTTCACCGCAACTTCCATCTCTTCGAGCGCGTCCGGACCCAACACAGGCCTCTCATCGACCTCGGTCCAAAACAAGGGAGTTCTGCAGCGCATCCCATACAAGGTTTCAAACGAAGCCATTTGCAAGCTCTCCTTGTAACTGTTATTGTATGAAAATTCCATAAGACGCAAACGCTCATCCCACTCTCCACCGTGGTCCATGATGTAGCACCTTATCATATCCTCAACTATCTGGTTCACTCGCTCAGTCTAACCATTGGTCTGCGGGTGGTAAGGTGTAGAATACCTCAAATCTGTACCCAAACCCTCTTGCATACTCCTCCAGAAGTGAGATGTAAAACGGGAGTCTCGATCCAAAATGATGCTAACTGGCATACCATGTAAACGAATGACTTCATTCAGATACAGCTCTGCAATCTTTTTCATCGGATAGTCAATCTTGTATGACACGAAGTGAGCACACTTCGTTAGTCTGTCCACTATAACCCAAACAGAATCAAATCCCCTTGGAGATCTCGGTAAGCCCGTAATGAAGTCCATAGAAATACTTTCCCACTTCCAAGTAGGGATCACCAACGGAGTCAACTTGCCACCAGGCCTTCCATGATCGGCCTTCACACGCTTGCAAGTGTGGCACTCAGCAACAAATCGGGCTATATCACCCTTCATCCCATACCACCAGACAATCTGCTTCAATTCATGATACATCTTTGTAGATCCTGGATGGTAGGCAACACTGGATCCATGAGCCTCTTTGCATATCATAACCCTGATGTCCCCAACAACGGGGATGCAAAACCTGCCACGGCACTTCAAAGTACCCGCATCATCGATACAAAAATCCGACAACTCCCCTCTCTCAGTCATGAGGTATAAGTGTAGAAGATCCGGATCATCCTTCTGGTGCAACCTAGTAAGTACAATCCAAGACAGTTCTGCCACTGCCAAACTGCTCTGCATATCACAGCGTCCCACGGAAATATCCATCAGGAGGAACTCTTCCACTAAACGACTGGCGGTGAGATTAAAGATCTTCCCCGTCTTCCGGCTCAGGGCGTCGGCGACCATATTGGCCTTGCCCGGATGATACTATATCTCCACATCATAATCGGCCACATACTCTAGCCACCGCCGCTGGCGCAGATTCAACTCCTTCTGAGTGAACACGTACTTTAGACTTTTATGATCTGTGAAGATCTTGCACTGAGCACCATAAAGTAGATGTCTCCACAGCTTTAGCGCATAAATCACCGCTGCAAACTCAAGGTCATGCGTTGGGTAATTTCTCTCATGAGTCTTTAGTTTCCTTGACCTATACGCAATCACTTTTCAAGCCTACATCAACACGCAACCCAGACCAACATGCGAAGCATTCACGTACACATCATACTCCGCACCATAAGTAGGTAGGGTCAGAACTAGAGCAGTGCACAATCTGTTCTTAAGTTCCAGGAAGGCTTCTTTGTACTTCTCGCTCCAAACAAAGGCCGTGTTTTTCTGAGTCAATCTGGTCAAAGGTACAGCCAAGGTAGAGAAACCCTCCACGAACCTCCTGTAGTAGTCGGCCAACCCTAAAAAGCTTCTAATCTCCTTGGGCATGCCCGGCCTGCTCCAATCGATCACTGCTGCGATCTTTTCCAGGTCGACCGAGATCCCATACTTATTCACCACGTGGCCCAGAAACAAGACCTGAGGCAACCAAAATTCGCACTTGCTCAGCTTGGAGAATAACTTATGGTTCCTCAACTCCGATAGAACTAAGCCCAGATGCTGCTCATGCTCCTCAGCACTGCGAGTGTAGATTAATACGTCATCGATGAATACCACAACGAACTTGTCTAGGAAGTCCTTGAACACCCGGTTCATCATATCCATGAAAGCTGATGGTGCATTGGTGAAACCAAACGACATCACTAGAAACTCGAAGTGTCCATGCCTCGATCTAAACGCAGTCCGTAGAATATCTGCCTCACGGATCCTGAGCTGATGATAGACAGAATGAAGATCGATCTTGTAAAACACCGTGCTACCATACAACTGATAAAACAAGTCATTGATCCTCGACAGAGGGTACCTGTTAAGAGACCTAATCAAATTGCGAACAGTGGTCCAAGATGTAGCACCTTATCATATCCTCAACTATCTGGTTCACTCGCTATGTCTGACCATTGGTCTGCGGGTGGTAAGCTGTAGAATACCTCAAATCTGTACCCAAACCCTCTTGCATACTCCTCCAGAAGCGAGATGTAAAACGGGAGTATCGATCCAAAATGATGCTAACTGGCACACCATGTAAACGAATGACTTCATTCAGATACAGCTCTGCAATCTTTTTCATCGGATAGTCAATCTTGTACGACACGAAGTGAGCACACTTCGTTAGTCTGTCCACTATAACCCAAATAGAATCAAATCCCCTTGGAGATCTCGGTAAGCCCGTAATGAAGTCCATAGAAATACTTTCCCACTTCCAAGTAGGGATCACCAACGGAGTCAACTTGCCACCAGGCCTTCCATGATCGGCCTTCACACACTTGCAAGTGTGGCACTCAGTAACAAATCGGGCTATATCACCCTTCATCCCATACCACCAGACAATCTGCTTCAATTCATGATACATCTTTGTAGATCCTGGATGGTAGGCAACAATGGATCCATGAGCCTCTTTGCATATCATAACCCTGATGTCCCCAACAACGGGGATGCAAAACCTGCCATGGCACTTCAAAGTACCCGCATCATCGATACAAAAATCCGACAACTCCCCTCTCTCAGTCCTGAGGTATAAGTGTAGAAGATCCGGATCATCCTTTTAGTGCAACCTAGTAAGTGCAATCCAAGACAGTTCTGCCACTGCCAAACTGCTCTGCATATCACAGCGTCCCACGGAAATATCCATCAGGAGGAACTCTTCCACTAAACGATCGGTGGTGAGATTAAAGATCTTCCCCGTCTTCCGGCTCAGGGCGTCGGCGACCATATTGGCCTTGCCCAGATGATACTGTATCTCCACATCATAATCGGCCACATACTCTAGCCACCGCCGCTGGCGCAGATTCAACTCCTTCTGAGTGAACACGTACTTTAGACTTTTATGATCTGTGAAGATCTTGCACTGAGCACCATAAAGTAGATGTCTCCAAAGCTTTAGCGCATAAATCACCGCTGCAAACTCAAGGTCATGCGTTGGGTAATTTCTCTCATGAGTCTTTAGTTTCCTTGACCCATACGCAATCACTTTTCAAGCCTGCATCAACACGCAACCCAGACCAACATGCGAAGCATCCACGTACACATCATACTCCGCACCGTCAGTAGGTAGGGTCAGAACTGGAGCAGTGCACAATCTGTTCTTAAGTTCCAGGAAGGCTTCTTTGTACTTCTCGCTCCAAACAAAGGCCGTGTTTTTCTGAGTCAATCTGGTCAAAGGTACAGCCAAGGTAGAGAAACCCTCCACGAACCTCCTGTAGTAGTCGGCCAACCCTAAAAAGCTTCTAATCTCCTTGGGCATGCCCGGCCTGCTCCAATCCATCACTGCTGCGATCTTTTCCGGGTCGACCGAGATCCCATACTTATTCACCACGTGGCCCAGAGACGAGACCTGAGGCAACCAAAATTCGCACTTGCTCAGCTTGGCGAATAACTTATGGTTCCTCAACTCCGATAGAACTAAGCCCAGATGCTGCTCATGCTCCTCAGCACTGCGAGTGTAGATTAATACGTCATTGATGAATACCACAACGAACTTGTCTAGGAAGTCCTTGAACACCCGGTTCATCATATCCATGAAAGCTGATGGTGCATTGGTGAAACCAAACGACATCACTAGAAACTCGAAGTGTCCATGCCTCGATCTAAACGCAGTCCGTGGAATATCTGCCTCACGGATCCTGAGCTGATGATAGATAGAATGAAGATCGATCTTGTAAAACACCGTGCTACCATACAACTGATAAAACAAGTCATCGATCCTCGACAGAGGGTACCTGTTCTTAATGGTGACTTTGTTTAGCTCCCTATAATCAATGCACAGCCTCATTGACCCATCCTTCTTCTTCACAAATAGAACAAGAGCACCCCAAGGCGACGAACTCGGCCTGATAAAACCTTTTGCCAACAACTCGTCCAACTGGACTCGCAACTCCTCCAACTCACGAGGGGCCATCTGGTAAGGCGCCTTAGCAATAGGACGCGTACCCGGTTCCAAATCAATCACAAACCCAACATCCCGCTCGGGGGGAAGACCAGGAAGGTCATCAGGAAAAACATCAGAGAAACCACGAACCACAGGAATCTCCTCCAAGCGCGGTACACTGACAGCAGTCCCAACCACTGAGACTAAACAAGCAAAATAATCAGAACGAAACAGCTTCTGAGCACATACCGTAGAAATGACAGGGTAATCCTGGCACAGATCAGCATACACAATTCCAGGCTGACCGTTGTCCTTGATGAAGTCCAAGTGCTTTCCTTTTCACTGAATAACCGCATCATACTTAGACAACCAGTCCATGCCCATAATAACATCGAAGTCCTCTATATCAATCATCTTCAAGTCTGCCTTCGCAAGAAAGTCCCCCAACAAAACAGGGCAATCCAAAATGCCCAAATCTGATAACACAGATTCACCAGAAGGGAACTTGACGTGGAAGGTATCACGAACTTTATCTAGAATCAAACGATATTGCTATACAAAAGCTCTAGCCACAAACGATTTGGTAGTGTCGGAGTCGAACAGAACACACGCCCAGTGGTTCTTCACCTTAAATTTCCCTATAGGAGTATATATAAGCAACTAGGGAACTACCAAAACAAAACTATAACCATTCTAGTAAATAAAACTTTCAGGCTAGGAAAACAACTAACCTGAGATGACCTGATTCAAAGCTTGAGCCTCTTCGGAAGAGATCACGTTCAGCTTTCCTTTGCCCTTGTCCACACGTTAGGGCAGAGGTAAAGCCTGAAGTGGAACTGCTTGAAGAATGGGCTGGACCTGAGGACACCTAGTCTTGATATGGCCCTTCTGTCCACAGTGATAGCAGACTTTATCCTTGGACCAGCACTGGGCAGCATCATGCCTGGGTCGCCTGCAAACAGAACAGGAAACATCCCTCCTAGGAGCACCTTGAATAGCATGAACTTGCTCCTTCTTCTGAGCTCCCGCCTTCTTGAAACACATCTCAACAGGGTGGCCAGACCGGCCACAGAAGCTACACACTACCTTGCACTTCTTTCCCGAAGCAGCATCGAGTACCTGGGGGTTCTTCTCTTCAGCAGACTTCCTCTTGTCCTTCCTCATTTGCTAGCCTCTATTCTTTGTAGTCTCAATTTCCTCCACTTTCAGAGCATCCTGCACTACACCTGCATAAGTCTCTGATCCATATGCACTGATCAACTGCTGAACCTCGCTCCTCAAGCCACCAAGGAACCGCTTGACTCGATCTGCTTCAACACTCACCAACCCAGGGGCAAACCGGCTCAACTTACGGAACTCTATCTCGTACTCACTAACAGTGAGTTGCCTCTGCTTCAGGTGAAGGAAGTCATTCATTAGTCGGTCACGCTCGACCGAAGGCAAGAACTTCCTCAACATCATCTCCTTGAATAATCCCCAAGAGCAACCATCCACCAAGCTCTCATTTTCCATAAGCCACTAGCTCTTAGACAAACCCTTTAGCTGATAGGCGGCCATCATCACTCTCTGATCATCTGCAATACCGGAGTACGAGAACGTCTCCTCCATGGAGATCTGCCAATCATATATGACCATGAAATCTGCCTTCCCATCATATGTAGGAGGGCTAAGTCTCTAAAATTGAGAAATAAAGGCCATCTCTGCTGGCACCACCACTGGAGGTCTCTGGGGAGCAGGAGGGGGAGGAGAAGCTGACCCCCCTGCAGGGGTTTGCACCCCCTGAGTCTGTCCTGCCACAACTGCCACCAGAGACTGGATCTAGGCCTGCATCTCCACCATCTGCCTGGTCAAGGAATTGTTGCTCTGATGCAGACTCTCGATCACCGCACCACTCTGCGCTCCTGAAGACTCACCCTCAAACAGGGGAGTCGACCTAGTCGAAGGACGTCTCGCCATCCTAAAACCATAAAAACTGAGGTCGAAACCTAATACAATAGTTAAAACAAACTACCAGTACAGACAATACATACATAAATATGAACTTTTAACTGCTATATTTGCTCTGGGATTTTATTTTTTTTTACAAAAGTGATGCTATGCTTAACCTAGGATGGTTAACCACCATCAACTAACTCTTTTGCCTAGATCGGGAATGCATTAATTTATATTCTTTTTCTGATTTAAAACCATGTGTGTACATATGTGATCCTGCAAATCTTTAGCTTGGCACGTTGTGCTTATGTAATGTTATGTTATGCATGATTGTGCTATGCATTCTAAAAAAAGGCCATAATGCATGTCATGAGTGGCGTACGCATGAAAATGTTATGTATCCCATACTACATAACATTCTCATGGAACGAAAAAGAAACGTGCTAGTCGCATTCATGTGGTGAGGTTATGCATCTCATACTACATAACCCTCACATGTTGCCCCTATGGTGGATCCATATACAGACACATATTATGCATCCCATACTACATAATATGCCCCGTATACTTCATGTTATGCCTTGAGTGTAGTGTTCGTGCTTCAACCAAGATGTGCTGATGACATTTCGGTATGTGTATGATATGATGCTAAACATCTAATACCTACAAGGAAAGGATGCCCGACAAATTGTCAAGCAGCCTCCTCTGATACCTACTGTCACAACCCGCATTTTCTCCGAATTTGAGAAATATCAGAGTAGGAGAAAACACGCGTTGTAATTCCACGTCGAGCAGGGGATAACTGTCGACGCTCAAGCGAACACCATCTAACTAGACTATGAAAATTTTATAAGTTTAATGATTAGAAAATCAGTTATATTTTTAAAGGCCGTATCCCTCGGCTCAGTGGATCACCTAGTCCACAGTTTAAAAACTGTACTTATACGCAGCGGAAAGTGCTTTAATTATTTTTGACATCCTAAGAGAGTTCATAAGTGACCCCCGAGGTCAACTTATACTATGCAAGACTCTAGATTAATTTTATATTATAAGTAAGAAAACGGTCTTTTTACGTTGCTTGGAAAGTAGTGTATGAGTTTCATAAACATGCTGATCATGAGATATACTTATAATAGTGTTTTAAGGTTTAAAAGTAACTAGCAATCTAGCATAAATCTTCCCAAGAGCAAGTAGACTATCTCTAGAAAGGTAGCAGTAAAAGAAACATATCTAGTATCATAAGGTAAAACTACCAGTGGGCGCCAACAAACAGACACGAACCCACTGGCAAGTATGTATGTCTATAAGAAAAACAGAAAACTACCTCACTACAACAAGAGAAAGATCCCTACAACTCAAGGGATCACCTGCAACACCAAAGCAAATCTAGCCGTCTACTCGGCTACTAATCAGTACCTGAGGCATTCAGAGAAGAAAAGAATACCTCAGTAAGTAAAACAAGATATTCTGAATTAGAGCATTATATCAAAATGGAACAAACGAGAGTAAGTAAATATAATAGTAAAAGCAAACATTGTCCAGAGTAAGCAAAAGTACACCAAGTACCAGGTTAACAACAACAAGCCCTGCCCAAACCCTGCAGAGGCTACAAGGCAAAAGACAAGAAAACCTGCCACAATATGTTGCATTCAACCAGGAAGAAACACCTAACAATCCTAATTTGTAAGTAATGGAAGTAGTAAAACATCATGGACCTGGGTTGGTGACCAAAAACAGTCCCCCAAACAAAACAGTTCCAACAAAAACATTCACTGTGTCAGCGCAAAACCACCACAAACCCAGCCCGTACCTGGGATTAAAAGGTCGCGGCCACAGCAATACCCAGCCCGTACTGGGACTAAAAAGTGGCGGCCACGGCTCGCACACAAAACATCCCACTCCTTTAGAGCGTCAAAATACCACTACCTGCCATGACCCACGATTCGGCCCTCAAAACAAAGGAAGAATGAAATGCTGATAAGATATCCCCCATAGGAGGTAATCACTCGGGAAGAAAAGGAACTGAAAAGGAATAACATCGATCCCAGCTTACAGGAATCGTCGATCTCAAGCCATAGGACATCGTCGATCTCAAGCCACAGGAAATCGTTGAACCCAGTTCGACGATTTTTTTATGGAACTTAGGTCACATAAAATCGTCGAACTCAGTTCGACGATTTTCATCAAACTCAGTTCGACGACTTTTGTCGAACTCAGGACGCAGGCAATCATCGAACTCAGTTTGCAGGCAATCGTCGAACTCAGTTCGATGATTTTTTGTCGAACACCGGACCAAGGAAATCGTCGAACTCAGTTCGACGATTCTCGTCGAACTCAGTTCGACGATCCTCGTCGAACTCAGTTAGACGATCCTCGTCGAACTCAGTTCGACGATCCTCGTCGAACTCAGTTCGACGATCCTCGTCGAACTCAGTCAACCAGAGATCGTCGATCTCAGTTCGACGATCTTCGTCGAACTCAGGTCGACGATCTTCGTCGATCTCAAGCAACCAGAGATCGTCGATCTCAGTTCGCCGATCTTCGTCGAACTCAGGTCGACGATCTTCGCAGAACTGGCTGTGTTGAGTACACTGCAATCCTGTACAACCACCTTCATTTCCGACCAATCCTTTTGGCCTAATTCGATCCTATTACTCGCAATGTAAGTATGAAAACCAACTATTACTAGTTCTAGGGCTGATATGATAATTGCTACCCAAACCGAGATTAACAAGGAACAATTTGATAAAAAAACAAGACTACAGCAACCTGGCCGGAAACTTGGAGTTTCAGAACTTGAGAAAATGCAAAAAGAAACATAAAGGAGCATTTATGGTTTAAGATCCACAAGATTTTGACGGAAAAACAGAGCAAAATAAACAATCTCGGGAAAACATGAATGATTACAGCAAATATGACAATGAAAAGGAGAAGAAAAACATGGCAAGGGTAGGATCACCACTTGCCTCAAATCCCAGCGAAGCTTGGTCGGCCCCTTTCCTCACTCTCGGATCTAGCCGCAAAGCACTAAGCTGAGAAATCTGGAGATTTCGGGAGGAAGAAGGGTCAAGCCGAGAATTTCAAACCTCTAAAACGATTACGAAAACTAGAACACTTACAGTACGAATGTAGATCTAAGCGAGAGCAATCCAGGCCCACTCTCGAAATCGAATTCCGACCACTAAATCTCCCGAAATTGTCGTCCGAAGCAAGGGTGGTCCGACGGTTATTTCCTCTCTCGCGAACAGGCACCGGTTTCTTCCAAAAAGAGACAGTGAACTGTCCTAATTTCAACCTGAGGCTATATATATACGCAGCGGCTAAAACTCAAATACTTTCTTTCCCTAGCCAACCCAAAAGCTGCCAGCCACCCTTTCACCATAACTACTACAACATTTTTTAAAAAAAACTATATATAATACATAATATCCATCATTATAAATAAAATACAAAACGACCCGAAACTCGAACATCCTCGGAATTCGACGAAATTCGCACCGTAGCCAAATACCCACGCTACTAACGCAACGGCGAAGTCAAAATCAACTTTCGACGAACAAAACTCGGGTTATACCCACCCGAAGCCAGAACACAAGCATCACTTGAGAGGCCACACCGGGTCACCCAAAACGACCCGGCTTGCTAGTTAATCTTGCCAATCAGGCTACCAACAACCACACAAGGAACCTAAAGAGCTAAGACCACGCTCTAACAAACGGCACGAGCCGAAAACGCGTCAACGTAACGCCAAACGAGAATTAAATAATCGCAGAAAAATCGCGGGCATTACACCCACCACCGCCCTTGGACAGCAAATCTCGTGAGCATTATGGTCTTTCCAGCCTAAGCCTAAGACCCTCCATCTATACCAATGGCGAGTACCACGTACCATAGGTCTCTCTAACCGAACGACATAGAGCGGGTACGGTTCAGCCTAACCTGTTGTTCACACCGCAATGTCAATTTAAGCCGTCTGCGTGGGTCAGGCTTCCTCGAGTCCCAATTCGATCACACACTTTACATAACCTAGTTATGTGCAAGTTAGCTCCCAAGCCACCAAGATGACAGAATCATGCATCTGCCCAGTTTTCCGGGTACACCTTGGAGTTAGTCCCCAAGGTTCCCTGTTGCAATCTACCGTGTAAAAAACTCAAAAAACAACCATCGACACGGAGTCTTCTCCGGCCATTCATACAATGCAACATCACCGATCTAGACCAACTTGTCCAGGTAGGCTTCACACAACATGCCTATGTTCGTACATCGATTGCGGACTGTACATGCAAAACATCGGGGCCTATTCATGTCTACTCGAAGGAACACCTCACACTCACTGCATACTCGCGAGAGCGGGCTTCCTATGAAAAAGGAAAGAGGACATCACATGTACAAGATGAGAATCATTACACTTGCATTTCTCTTTGCTACCATGAAGATCTAGACGGATGAAAAGCACCGCAACGGCCTCGCCTCCGTAGATCCGAACTCGGCTTGCGATTTGGGGCTCCGAAGCTCCACCGGCGGCCGGAACTCTCCTTCTCCTTCTTCCTTGCTCTCCTCTCTCTAGGGCTTTAGAAAGAGAATGCTCAAAGGGAAATGAGGGTTTCAAACCCTATTCCCGGATTAAACCCAGCAAGAACCGTTTGAGCACTTGGATACCAAAAGAAGGAAACAGACAGCCACGATTCGCACTTAAAATCAATTTCCTGGGCCGAACACGGCTTGCGACACGCCCGTGTCCAAGGCCGTGTGCCTCAATCGACTCCGAAACCGTCACATCCCGACCAGGACACGAGCTCTCGACACGCCTGTGTCACACTTGACATGTCGATGTCAGTCAGTACATGCCCGTGTTGTGGGGCGTGTTCCTCCATCGACACAGGACCAAAACCATCCCAAAGAGAACACGGGTATTCAACACGCCTGTATCGAATTTGACACGCCCGTCTCAAACCTGAACACACCTGGTCTCCAGGCCGTGTTCCTCTCCCGACACAACTCGGCTAATAACCCGAGCAGGACAAGGCCTGGGACACAACCATGTCTCAGGCTGCGTCGCTGCCTTCGACCACACAACCAGATCGTCGAACCCGAGCATGACACGTACTTGGGACACGCCCGTCTCCCAGGCCGTGTAACCCCTACCAAGTCCCAAACTTATCTCTAAACACTGCTCGTCCTTCTTTTGAGTTTTAGGTCATTACAATTCTCTCCCTCTAAAAAGAATTTCGTGCTGAAATTACAGAAAGGGAAAGATACGCAAAACTCAAACGGTACCTGAGCGGAATAACTTCGGGTACTCCTCAAGCATGGTCTGCTCTCGCTCCCACGAGAGCTCCTACCGACCGCATTTGTCCCAACGGACCTTTACCGTCCGGATGTATTTCTTATGCAGACTCTTCAATTCCGAATCCTCAATGCGAACGGGCTTGACCTTCGTTGTCAACCCATTATCAACTGATACTTGATCGACCGCAATCACTTACGAAGGCTCTTGCACCGCCTTCCGCAGCACCGATATGTGTAATACGTCGTGTAGTCCAGTCAGTTCTACTGATAGCTTTAATCGATAAGCTGCTTCGCCAATCCGCTCTAGAACCTCAAACAGTCCAAGGTACCACGGGCTTAGCTTCTTCAAGCGCCGTACCTGTGAGACACACTTGAATGACTCTATCTTTAAATACACTCAGTCACCAACAGTGAACTCAATGTTCCTATGCTTGGCATTATAGTACTTAGCTTGTCGGTCCTGTGCAATTAGCAATCTTACTCGAATAGTTTGTACCAACATGGTTGCATCTTCCACTTCTTTCCGCTTGTACAGCTTTGACTCACCCGTTTCAAACCATGACAATGGCATGCGACATCTCGTACCATAAAGGGCCTCAAAGGGCGCCATTTGGATGCTCGCCTGGTAGCTATTGTTATGAGCAAATTATACCAAATACAGGTGATCTTCCCACTGCTTTCCGAAATACGAGACACACATGTGAAGCATGTCTTCCATCGTCGTGTTGATTCTCTCGGTCTGACCATCCGTCTGCAGATGAAAGGTCGTGCTGAAACTCATCTTAGTTCCCAACATTTATTGTACCAACCTCCAGTCATTGGATGTGAACCGCTCATCTCGGTCACTTACGATGCTGCGGGGCACACCGTGAAGCCGAATAATGTTATCCACATAAAGTTTTGCCAATTTCTCCACAGAATCATCCTTCCTATGTGGAATGAAGTGCGACACTTTCGTCAAACGATCTACGATCACCCAGATGGCGTCGTTTCCCTTCTACGACCTTGGCAACCCATGCACAAAGTCCATTCTAATATTGTCGAACTTCCACTCCGGGATAGGTAAGGACTTCAAGAATTCTCCAGGCTTCTGGCACTCTGCCTTCACTAAGGCGGAAGTTTGACACTTCACCACATAAAGTGCCACATCCTTCTTAAGTCCTGGCCACCAGAACAACTTCTTCATATCATGGTACATCTTCGGGTTCCCTGGGTGAATCAAGTACCAGGTATGATGAGCCTCGTACATCAATTTCACCCGCAGTTTGCCCACATTTAGGACGCACAGACGACTGTCCTTCCAAAACAATCCATCCACAACATCAAATTGGGAATTTGACCCATCCAAAGCCTCAACCATGATTTGCTTCATGTGGCCATCCAAATTTAGAGCTTGCCGAATCTGATCAGCTAGGTCATACTGAACTTCTATCCAATTCATAGCGCTTCGGCACTAGTCTGCTTGTAAACACAAGAGATCTCTAATGCCTCCAACTCCCAAACCAAACGCTCGACATGAACCGACAACTAGTTGGCTTGCGCAGGGGCTCTGCGACTCAACGCATCTGCAACCACTATGCCTTTCCCAGGCACATAATGAATCTTGAATGTGTTGTCCCCCAGGAACTTCATCCATCTCCGCTGTCACATGTTTAGATCCTTGTGATCCAATAAGTACTTCATTCTCTTGTGGTCGTTATAGATATCAACCTTCACCCCATACAGGTAATGCCTTCATATCTTCCGGGCAAATATCACGGCTGCTAACTCCAAGTCATGGACATGATAATTCCTCTCAAGCACCTTTAGCTGACACGAGCCATAAGCTATCACACTTCCATACTGCAGTAGAACACAACCCAATCCACTGCCCGAAGCATCACTATAGATCTTAAAGCCTTCGGTCCCACTCGACGAAATTAGAACAGGTGTCGTGGTTAACCGACTTTTCAACTCTTAGAAAGCTTGTGCGCACTCAGGCGTCCAAACAAACTTCTGCACTTTCCTCGTCAGAGTCGTGAGGGGTAATGCTATCCGCGAGAAGTTCTCAACAAAGCTCCTATAATAGCCGGCAAGCCACATAAAGCTCCGAACTTTCGCTACCATAGACAGCACAGGCCACTCTTGTATAGCAACTATCTTTGCCTGATCCACCGCAATTCCCTCTCCACTAACTAGGTGACCAAGGAACACCACTGAGGACAACCAAAACTCGCATTTGGAGAACTTGGCGTATAGTTGGTTCCTCCTCAGCGTCTCCAACACCAGATGCAGATGCTTAAAGTGTTCCTCCTCACTCTGTGAGTACACCAATATATTGTCGATAAAGATGATCACAAAGTGGTCCAGGTACTCTTTGAAAGTTTTGTTCATCAGATCCATGAATGCGGACGGTGCGTTAGTCAGCCCAAACTGCATGACAGTAAACTCATAATCCATGTATCTTGTTCTGAACGCTGTCTTGGGGATATTACTTTCTCTGATCATCAGCTGACAATATCCAGATTTAAGATCTAATTTCGAGTACACCGATGACCCGACTAACTGATCGAACAGATCATCAATCCTTGGAATCGGGTAATTGTTCTTCTTCGTCAACTTGTTCAGCTCTCGATAATCGATACAGAGTCGCAAGCTTCCGTCCTTCTTCTTAACAAAGAGGATCGGTGCCCTCCAAGGCGACGAACTTGGACGCACATAACCCTGTTCCAACAGCTCTTGAAGTTGAACCTTCAGTTCTGTCATCTACTTAGGCACTAACCGATATGGAAAGCGTGACACAGGTTTGGCACCTGGCACTAGCTCAATAGTAAAGTCCATCTCCCGCTAAGGTGGGGCTCTAGGGATATCTCCAGGGAACACATCAGGGTACTCGGATACCACTGGGATTCTATCCAAAGTAGGCTTAGGCTTCGAAGCCTCCACTAGAGTGAAGAACAGCTCGGCACCACCACAAATCACTTTAACCACCTGAAGAGCAGACATCAAAGTCTTGCTCGGCCCTTTTAAGCCCGCAAATGTTGTCTCATGACCAGTTCCCAACTTGAACTCCTTGCGATTGCAATCAATATATGCTTGCTTCTTCGAGAGCCAGTCCATACCAAATATCACGTCAAACTCCACCTGCGGCAGTAATGACGCTTGCAAGTCGAACTCCTGACTCCCAATACGTATCTTTATGCCACAGACTCTATCCGCGTGCATTGAACACCCATTTGGCATCAGCACATCCAGTTTGTCCTTTGCCATCGAAGAAGGTACTCCGATGCGTGATATAAATCCTTCGGACAAAAAGGAGTGTGAAGCTCCTGTATTAAAGAGTGCTCTCGCCGGACTATCGCAAATCAAAACAAAGCATATACAAGCAGTAATAAGCTAACACGCGCAAGGTAACAAGTATTTAAAGCTACCTTGCTATAAATTTAAACCGTACCTTTCACCACATATATTAGCTTTATGGCCTCCTGCTGGCCAAGGTTTTAGACTCTAGGTTGAGCCGGAGTATAGTGGGATGTGGTTGACTCCACTGCCTTGCCCTTCACCTCATAGGATGCTCCTGGCTTCCTCTCGAACTTTGGAAGTCCGCTCCAACAGTCTCTGGCAAAGTGTCCTGGCTTCCCACAATTATAGCATGCGCCCGGGTTTCGGCTTGTAGTTGCCCCCGAAGCACCGGAAGAAGTGGCTAGACCTGAAGTCCTAGCGCTCTTATGAAACTTACGATACCCAGACTTCGAGTTAGTCGGCACCTTGAACTCTGTCTTCTTAGCCCCAGAGTCTCTCTTTGCTTGCACATTCCCCATATCTTTCTCTAAAGACCAGGTCGTATTGACGAGGGTCAAGAAGCCCTGCGTCATAGGCCCAGAGAGCAGTAGCCGTAGGTCATCCCTCAGACCGTCATAGAATCGGTTCGTCTTATGCTCCTCATCAGCAAATGTAGAGCTAGCGTTCCGACCCAATCATTTAAATTCGTGGAGATACTCGTTCACGCTACTCTCTCCTTGTGTCAACCTCTGTAATTCATTCTCCATCGCGATCCTCTGAGCCGAGGGAAGGTACCTTGCCTAGAATAGTCTGGGAAATTCTTCCATCAAGATGTTCTTGAGTTGCCTTCCCCTCAGGTGATGTAGCTCCAAACCTTCCCACCATAGCCTTGCATCTCTGTCCAACAGGAAAGTAGCTATGGTGGTCATCTGCAACTCCTTCGTTTCAGTAGCTGTCAAGACTCTCTTTACTCGGGAGAGCCAATCCTTAGCTTGGGATGGGGTACCCATCCCCGAGAACACCTGAGGATTGAAGCCCACAACATGCTTGAGCTGCCTTACAGTTGCTCTAATAGGCACCAATGGCTCCACCACTACTTGCTCCACCCTTCACGGTTCAGCCACTTTAAGCGGTACCTGCTCCACCGCAGGGGCAGGCTGCTGCATTTGCCTTGCAGGCTGGGCATTTATCATGGTGAACACTGCTTCAGCCACCAATCTTATGGTTTCACCCGAGGGAGATGTTGCAGGCACATCATTCGGTGCGCTACTTGCCTCAGAAACTGGATGTTCTGACGGCCCTGCACCACTCCAGGTCATCTATAGTCGTATAAAACACCATTAAGCGCCGAAAATAATATATCAAAAAACAATTATATGGACACGCAGATTCCCCAAACATGTGTATTTTTATTCCTAAGTGGACATTCATGGGTTATTTTTATGTTATAACGATGACGCACACACATATACTCACTACCCCTTAAAGAATTCGACCACGAATTCAGTTAAGTTGACCGAAATCGGTAGTCTGATACCAAATTATAACACCCCATATCCATCACATAGCATATAGCAGTAGGTCCGGCCGGGGACCGATGACATATACCACAGACAGACCGAAGGGTTACGCAATGAAACAATCCTTCTAATAACCAACATCCTACACAGAGTACATTCTAGCAGAAGCATTTTAAATGTTGCAATATAAGAACCCAGCCACAGCATGAATGTCCACTAACATTAACAAACCAAACAGAATGAGCGCACAAATACAAAAGTACTTGGCCTTATGACCTTACAGGAGTTTACTTATACAAATAATGTCTTCCAAACCTCGGCACACAGGCCGGTCAAACATGAGAATAAAAGTAAACCTTCAAATATAGGCCTTCGAGGGCCGGCTCAACAACAAGGGCTTTTGCCCGCTATTTGCCACTAGGCTCCACGGCACCTGAAAGCAACAATCCACCGAAGTGGTGGCAAACAAAAGCAACGGTCAGTTAAAGCTGACCAAATTATAATGACCCCGCCCCTAAACTCGGGGCGGCGATGATCCTTCCCAGCACGTTATTAGCATAGCTTAACAGTAGTGAAATTACACATCATCACAGGAGAGGGCTCACATGGACACAAACCCCGTGCTCTTAGGGCACATTCTCGGTGAACCCGATCAAAAACCGTGGTCTCACCTCCGCCCCTTGGATGACAAATCTCGTGAGCAATATGGTCTTTCCATCCTAAGCCTAAGCCCCTCCATCTATGACAATGGCGAGTACCACGTACCTTAGGTCTCTCTAACCGAACGACATAGAGAAGGTACTGTTTCGCCTAACCCGTTGCTCACACCGCAACATCAATTTAAGCCGTCTGTGAGGGTCAAGCTTCCCCGAGTCCCAATTCGATCACATACTTTAAATAACCCAGTTATGTGCAAGTTGGCTCCCAGGACACCAAGATGGCAGAATCACGCATCTGCCCAGTCTTCCGGATGCACTTTGTTGTTAGTCCCCAAGGTTCCCTATTGCAATCTACCGCGTAGAAAACCCGAAAAACAACCATCGGCACGGAGTCTTCTCCGTCCATTCATGCAATACAACATCACTGATCCAGACCAACTTGTCAGGGTAGGCTTCACACACCATGCCTATGTCTATACTTCGATTGCGGACTCTACATGCAAAACAACGGGTAATATTCATGTCTACCCGAAGGAACACCTCACACTCACTGCATACTCGCGAGACCGGGCTTCCTATGCAAAAGGAAAGAGGACTTCACATGTCCAAGATGAGAATCGTTACACTTGCATTTCTCTTCGGTGCCATGAAGATCTAGACGGATGAAAAGCACCGCAATGGCCTCGCCTCCGTAGATTCGAACTCAGCTTGCGATTTGGGGCTCCGAAGCTCCACCGATGGCCGGAACTCTCATTCGCCTTCTTCCTTGCTCTCCTCTGTCTCTTGGGCTTTAGAACGAGAATGCTCAAAGGGAAATGAGGGTTTCAAACCCTATTCTCAGATTAAACCCAGCAAGAACCATCTTGGGCCCTTGGATCCCAAAAGAAGGAAACGTAGGGCCATGATTCGTACTTAAAATCAATTTCCTGGGCCGAACACGACTTGTAACATGCTCGTGTCCAAGGCCGTGTGCCTAAATAGACACCGAAACCATCACATCCAGACCAGGACACGAGCTCTCGAAACGCCCGTGTCACACTTGACACGCCCGTGTCAGTTAGTACACGCCCGTGTTGCGGGGCGTGTTCCTCCATCGACACAGGACCAAAACCATCCCGAGGAGAACACGGGTATTCGACATGCCCGTGTCAAATTTGGCACGCCCGTGTAAAACCTGCTGGGCTCCAGGCCGTGTTCCTCCCCCGACACAACTTGACTAACAACCCAAGCAGGACTCTGCCTGGGATACGCCCGTGTCTCAGGTCGTGTTCGCTGCCTTCAACCACACGGCCAGGTCGTCGAACCCGAGCATGACACAGCCCTGGGACACGGGCGTGTCCCAGGCCGTGTGACCCCTACCAAGTCCCAAACTTGGCTCTAAACGATGTCTGTCCCACCTTTGAGTTTCGGGGTGTTACATCACTGGCTTGACTTAGGAAATTTTCCCAAATTTCAAAAAAGTTGCAGAAATAACTATAGGGCACAAAAACAGATTAAGTTAGAACTGAAAAAGTAAAAAAATAAATGATTTATTTAGGTATTTAGATAATATAATTACATTTTCTAATTAAATCAAAACAAAAATATAACCTAAAAAATATGTATATTTTGCTACTCATCAATAATCTCTTAAAATTTGAAAAACTTAAAATAGCATGAACACTAACCTCAATCCAAAAGCAGCGATATTTTCAATTCTCAAAAAAATACAATGAACCCTATATTTCTGAGAGATCTAAAGCATCCACGAGCCTCTCGGCCAACTAGAATACCAAATTAGATAGAAAACTTTATATACTAGAAATATAAACTCGCAGCCAAAATTTAATCGGAAATAAATCAAAACGAAAAATCTAAGAATTAGAGATGATAGATTATAATTTAATCTTCATTTCAATACTAACCAATCAAGCACTAATGAAAGAGGGAGAAAATGAGAAGAAAGAAACAATAAAAAGAGAAGAAGATTGCATTTTTATTAATATAGAAAATGAGAAGTGTACAAAATTTAAATAAAACAAACTATGATATTAGAGAAAAAAATACAGGAAATAACTTCTAAAATAAAACTCAATATGTAGCACACATATAATAATACAAAACTATCTAACTCACTCTTGAACTAGATGCCTTCTTTTTCCAACTTTTTAAAGCCTTGAATCCTTGCTCCTTTTATAGCCATTATGGAAGAATCTAGAAGACAAGAGAAAATGAAGAGACCAAGGGTTGTGCGACCACTATCTTTGAATGGAGGAATTAAATGGAGGATAAATGAGGGGGTGAAGGGGTAGAAAAAAAAAGGGGATAAAAGAGGGGATATGAAGGGGTGAAGACAAAGGGTGATAAATAAGTGGCTAAATGCTATGAATTAATATGAAGGGAGAGGAAGGGTGGCCGTCCATGATTAAAATTGGTGGAATATTTCATCATTAAAATGGTGGGGTCGGCCATGAAGGGTGGAGATGAAGGGGTGGAGACAAAGGGTGGTCGGCCACTTCATGGAATAAAAGAAAATAATAATGGAGACAAAGGGTGGTCGGCCCGCAGACCAAGCTCCCAACTAGCTGGCAGGGCTGGAAGGCACTTGGAGGTCTGATTGGCATCACAGCCCGAGGTGATCCCACTTTCAGCCTCTCTCTAGCTAGCATGAGAGGATGTTTTCAATGGAAAACCCCAAGTAGATCCTGCTATCAAGCTCTCACTAGCTGGTAGGGTAGGAAAGCACTTTGTTGGGTACATTGGAATAAATGTACCTGATTTGAAGAAGCCTCACCCTACTCAATGATATACATCAAAATGTATTTGATGTGTTTTGAGTTTAGTTGTGCAGGTCAAGTATTTACAGGGAAAGCTGAAAAGTTTCTAAGTCTATGTGTCGACACCCAGAAGAAAAGTGTCGACACTTAAGAAGACTTGTGTCGACACCCAGAGAAGCAGTGTCGACACTTGGAGTAATTGTGTCGACACCAGGGATGCAGAGTCGACACCAGAAGGAAAGTGTCGACACATACGGGCTGTGTCGACACTCAATGAAGAAATGTCCAGAGAGGCAGTGTCGACACTTAAAAGTAGTGTCGACACCCAGAGGAACTTTGTCGACATCAGCAAGTGTCGACACTTGGAGGCTGTGTCGACACTCAGCAAAAGTTCAACAAATTCTAAGTACAAGTGACGACACAAAGGAGATGTGTCGACACTCAGCCAAAGACTCAACATATGAAGAATGTGTCGACACAAAGGATCAGTGACGACACACAGCAAAAGTCTCAACACATGAAGAAAGTGTCGACACTAGGAGGATGTGTCGACACTCAGCAAATTTCAATGAAGTCTAAGTACAAGTGTCGACACTAAGAAATTGTGTCGACACTCAGCAAGTATCAACACAAGAAGATGTGTCGACACAAAGGAGTTGTGTCGACACTTACAAGAAATCAGCTAAGTATCAAAGAAGAAGGACTTGTGTCGACACAAGGGATCAGTGTTGACACATGTTGAAGTAGCAGTGTCGAGAAGCAGATTATATAACACAAGGAGTTGTGTCGACACCATGAAGGCTAGTGTCGACACTTAGTCAACTTGTGTCGACACTTAGTCTATAAGTGTCGACACTTAAAGACATACTGTCTCGACACTTTCAGACAGTTACAGATATTTTAAGAAGTGACTGGATGACTTGACAGCTGCCAATCCAGCCGGTCTACTACAACTGTCTGAGCTGTTAGAAAGCTGTTAGAAACCGGATCAGCCGGTCACCATGAAGAAAGCCTATATAAAGGCTTATTCTGTCAGCAATCAAAAGATGATCAAGCAATTCATTGAAGAATCAATTCAAGTGAAGATCTAAGTAGTTGGAGAGAGAGAGCTCCTTCCAAGAAGATAGCAGTTGAAGCAGGCTGTGAAGAAGGTTTCAGATTGAGATCTGAATCTTAAGTTGCAGTGATTGAAGATCAGCTGCATAGAGAATCAACCCTACTGTATTCTACATTCAAGAAGCTTTGAAGGAAGCCAAGGGAGGTTGATCTCAGCAAAGTTCTTCCAAGAACTCTTCAGGAAACCAGACAACTCTTCTCTCTCATTCTGAGCTGTAGGTTTACACATTGTATTTTTAATTTCTTGTAGGATCCTTAGGGATCTGAGTTGTAAGCCTGAAATTATAAAGGCTGAGTGGTAGGGCCTGTGTGCCTGAGTGTAGGAGATCCATTTCTCTAAGTGTAGGCCTTGTTGAAGGCTGAGTGTAGGCCTTATTGAAGGCTGAGTGTAAGTCTTTGTGAAGACTGAGTGGTAGGGCCTTGGGCCTGAGTTGTAGGAACCTGGTTGGGGTTCTGAGTGTAAGATCTGAGGAATAGTGAAGGAGTTTGGCCGAATCTAGTACACTACTAGATAGGCGAAGGGGGAAAGTGGATGTACCCAGACCTTGGGGAACCACTATAAAACTGTGTGTACTCTGTGTGTGTGATTCTGTGATTGCTGTGCTGAATTGCTGTGAAGAAGTATTTATAATTCTGTGATTAAATCTGCCTAAAAGTTTAAAAAGATAAGGTCACCTATTCACCCCCCCCCCCCCTCTAGGTGATTCGGTACAATTTCTTTATAGTGGTATCAGAGGGAGGTTCCTTAAAAAGGACATAACAGTCTGAGTAAAAGATCCTGTTGGCAGATTCAGTATAATCAAGAAAATCAAGAAAATGGGTTCAACAGAGAATCACAAAGAACTTGGATCCATGAAGTTGCCAATTTGTAGAAAGGAGATCTTTGACATCTGGAAAGAAAGGGTTAGACTATTTATGGAAGCCTCTGACCCTAGAATCTATATCACAGTCAAAGAAGGGCCATATGTGCCTATGAAAGTATCAGTCCTGGATGCAAATCAGAGAACTCCTAAGGACTTTTTTGAGATGACTAAAGATGAGATTATTCTGGCCACCATGGACAAGAGGGCTCAGAATATTATTATGAGTGCAATAGATGATGCCACGTTCCAGAATTTGATTCACTATAAAACATCAAAGGAAATGTGGGACACACTGATAGTGTACATGGAGGGTTCTAAAGAAGTTAGACAGGACAGAAAGTCATTATTAAACCAAGACTATAGGAGCTTCAGACAAGGAAGGTCTGATAGTATAACAGAATGCTACAAGAAATTCTATAGGATTGTCAATGAGTTGAAGTCTTATGGAAGAGAATTCAGCAACTATGAGCTTAATGATAAGTTTTTGAGATCCCTAACTAAACACTGGGATACTAAGATTTGTGCCATAAGGGAAATGACCAAATTAGCAGACATTCCTCCTCCAACATTGTTTGGCAAACTGTTATCCTATGAGATGCAGTTGATGGTAAGGAAGGAAGAGGAAAAGACTACAAGAATTGAGCATAAAGAAAGAGCTGTGGCATTCAAGACAGAAGCCACCAGGAAATATAAAAGTAAGTCTCTATCTCCACCTCCAAAAGTGGCTGAGACTTGATCAGATGAATCAGAAAGCAGGAATTCTGAAAGCAGTGAGAGTGATGAGAACTTTGCAGCTTTCACAAGACATTTTCAGAAGTTTCTTAAGAAGAAACAGTGGAGGTCTAAGCCATCGACCTCACAGAAGTCATCAAAGAATGACAGGAGAAAGCCCAAGTCAAGTAGAACTACATCTTCAAAGATAGTTTGTTATTGTTGTAACAAATAAGGACATGTTGTTGCTGACTGTCCAGAGAAGAGGAAAGAGTCAACTGATAAGAAGAAGATTCAAATCAAAGGGAAAAAGGAAAGGTCCTTTGTTGCAAAGAAGAACAAAAGTATGTCTGATATGTCATCTTCAGAAACTGATTCAGAAGCTGAAGCTTACATTGGACTGTTTACTGAAGAAGAAGAAGATGAGTTCATCCAATTAATGAACTCAATATATGAGCAAGAGGACAATCAGTGCCAGGGACTGATGGCCCTATCAGAGGGAGACAAAATCCAGGAGCCGCCTGGACCAAGTTATGTACAAAATTGTTCTTCAAGTTCAATTTCTAGTGCTGGTTCAGAATCAGATTCATCAGCATCAAGTGATGAGAGTGAATCTGAATCTGAAGGAGATATTCATCAATTGATTGATGAATATAGAGTAGTGTTGCAAGCTATAAAGAAAAGCAAATCCTTGGCCAAGAGTCAGGCTAAGGAGATTGTCAGTCTTAAAGTTACTGCAACAGATTTTGATAAGTTGATTGAGCAAAAACTAAAAGAAATAGCCAGGCTGAAGAACATAACTGTTATTCAGATGGGGACTATAACATTTAAAAATGATCAAATCACAAATCTGGAGATTAGTTTTCAGAAGGAGAGAGATATAGTAGCAGGGTTTTCTAAACCAAAGTCTGTTCTACCTTTGATAGATGAGTTCATTTCTCACAAAGGTAAAACTAGATTAGTGTTTACAAAACCTGCTAGGACTGTTCAGTCCAAGTCTAAGGGCAAAGCCCCAGTACTCAATAAGCCTGCTGTAGATAAAACAGCTAGGGTTGTACCTAAGCAAAGGTACAACAGATTTGAGTGCTGGTGTTGTGGCAAGGTAGGCCACTTTGCCATGGACTGTTGGCACAATTCAAGTGCCAAAGTGATTAGCAATCTGCCTACTAGAAAAGCTACAGGTAGTTTTGTTGAGAGGCAAACTAACCAGCACCAAGGACCCAAGAATTCTTTGGGTTCTAAGGTTAACTAATCTGTTTTGTAGGTGAGTCCAAGTGACCATGCCCCAATATGGTACTTGGATAGTGGATGTTCCAGGTACATGACTGGAACTAGGGGATTACTAAAGCACTACACACCAATCAAGGATGGTCCTAAAGTCACCTTTGGTGGTTCTGAAAAAGGAATCATCAAAGGTTTTGGTAACATTTCTAGCAACCTTATAACAATTACTCAAGTGGCTTATGTTAAAGGTTTGAAACACAAACTCATTAGTATAAGTCAGCTGAGTGATTTAGGATATGACATCTCATTTGTCAAAGATGGTTGTCATATCAGGAGGTCAAATGATCAAAAGATCATTTTGACAGGTTATAAGAAGAGAAATGTCTATTGTCTAGACATTATGTGTGAGAATAATGTTTCTCCAGTGTGTCTTGTAGCTGATGAGAAAGTCTCTCATTGTGTTAAATGGCACAAGAGGCTAGCCCATCTTAACTACAAGACAATTGGCCAACTCTATAGCAAAGAGTTAGTGAGGAATGGTCCTCAGGTTAAGTGTAATAAAGATGGAATATGCTCAGCTTGTCAAAAGGGCAAGCAGACTAGATCCACCTTTAATAGCATTGAAAACAAAGATGCTGTGAGGTGTTTATATCTCTTGCATATGGATCTCTTTGGTCCTATGCCAGTTCACAGCCTAGGTAGGAAGGTCTACACATTTGTGGTTGTAGATGACTACTCAAGGTTTTCCTGGGTGTTCTTCCTTAGACAGAAATCTAAAAATCCAAGTATCCGATACAGTTTTGTTAAACAAATTCAGAATGAATTGGACAGTACAGTGGTCAAAATCAGAAGTGACCATGGTACTGAATTTCAGTCTGACAGTATAACAAAACTGTGTGAAGAATTTGGGATATTTCAGGAATTTTCTTCACCAAGAACACCTCAGCAAAATGACATTGCTGAAAGGAAAAATAGAACCTTGATTGAGGCTGGTAGAACCCTATTGAGTGACACATCTCTCCCAGAATATTTCTGGGTTGAGGCAGTAAACACTGCATGCTATGTAATTAATAGGGCTACTATCACCAAGAGCCACAATAAGACCCCCTATGAGATTGTGAAAGGCAGAAAACCAAATCTTTCCTATTTCAGGATCTTTGGTTGTAAATGCTATATACTTAACAATAGTAAGTCTTACTTAACCAAGTTTGCTGCCAAGTCCCAAGAGGGAATCTTTGTTGGGTATAGCAATAATAGTAAGGCTTATAGGGTTTACAACTTGACTACTCAAGTTGTAGAAGAGTCAGTATATGTAGTATTTGATGAAGCTAGACTTATTAACAATGAATTGTCTAGAAGTATTTGTAGCTCCACAGGTGTGACTGAAAAGATGGACAAGCTTACTATTGAAGAAAGTTCAACTGCAAGACAGCAAGTGGATGATAGTGGCTGTTGTCCAGGGGGAGTAATAGAGACACCTGATGCAGAAGAAGACCAAGGAGTGCAGCAAGTTGAAGAAGCTGAAGGAGTACAACCTGAAGACAGGCTGCCTCCAGCTAATAGACATCTAAAAGATCATCCAGCCAATAAAATTATTGGTGATCTAAGTCAAGGGGTACAAACAAGGAGCAGAAATCTAAGTTCAGTACTCTACTCCAGTTTTCTATCCCAAGTTGAGCCAAAGAAATTTGAAAAAACCATCCTAGACCCTCATTGGATTGAGGCAATGCAAGAGGAGCTGAACTAGTTCAAGAGATACAATGTCTGGGAGCTTGTTCCTAAACCAAAAGACCACAACATAATTGGAACTAAGTGGATCTTCAGGAACAAGATGGATGAACATGGTGTTATTATAAAGAACAAAGCAAGACTGGTTGCTAAGGGGTATAGGCAGGATGAAGGTATTGACTTTGATCAAACCTTTGCTCCAGTAGCCATACTGGAGGAAATAAGAATGTTCTTGCCCTATGCAACCTATCAAGGGTTTAAAGTATACCAAATGGATGTTAAGTCAGCCTTTCTGAATGGTAATCTGAAGGAAGAAGTCTATGTGGAACAGCCATCAGGTTTTGTTGATTCTACTAAACCTAATTATGTCTATAGACATAGGAAGGCTTTGTATGGGTTAAAACAAGCCCCTAGGGCTTGGTATGAAACCCTGTCTAGTTTCCTCATTGAGAATAAATTCACAAGGGGGAAAATAGACAAGACTCTATTCCTTAGGGAATCTAGAGGCAAGATCATACTAGTCCAAATATATGTAGATGACATCATATTTGGGTCTACTGA
Organism: Platanthera guangdongensis; assembly: GCA_039583875.1. NCBI lineage: Eukaryota > Viridiplantae > Streptophyta > Magnoliopsida > Asparagales > Orchidaceae > Platanthera > Platanthera guangdongensis. Next base: position 58,913,215 of record CM077160.1, on the reverse strand, counting down.
AAATAGTCTTTGCAGAAAGTTTGCAAAACTTATGCAAGGACAATTTGAAATGAGCAGTATCGGGGAACTTCAGTTCTTCTTGGGTCTCCAAGTTAGACAGACTGAGAATGATTTATTTATATGTTAGTCTAAGTTCACTCTAGAATTGATAAGGAAGTATGGTATGGAATCATCCAGTACCATGAAAACTCCTATGGGGTCAAGTATGTCTCTTAGCAAAGATGATGCAGGGAAACCTGTAGATGAGACTTTGTATAGAGGGATAGTTGGATCCCTATTGTATTTGACTGCAAGTAGACCAGATATCATGTATGCTACATGTGTCTGTGCTAGGTACCAAGCTTGCCCTAAAGAATCTCATTTGACAGCAGTCAAAAGAATTCTGAGATATCTAAAGGGCACTCCTTATCTAGGCCTTTGGTACCCTAGGAATGGAGACTTTGAACTGACAGGTTATTCAGATGCAGATTTTACAGGCTGCAAGGAAGATAGGAAAAGTACAACTGGTACATGTCAATTCCTAGGTGGAAGACTAATATCATGGAGTAGCAAGAAGCAAACAAGTGTGGTTATCTCCACAGCAGAATCAGAATATGTTGCTGCAGGAAGTTGTTGTGCTCAACTTCTGTGGATTCAACATCAGCTAGAAGACTGTGGTATACAAGTAAGTAGAACACCTCTATTTTGTGATTCTACTAGTGCTATTTCTATTGTAAACAATCCTATCTCACATAGTAGGACTAAGCATATAGAAATCAAATACCATTTTATAAGAGAACATGTGGAAAAAGGAGATATTTCCCTAGAGTATATTAATACAGATAATCAACTAGCTTACATGTATACTAAGCCCTTAAATGAAACCAAATTCAATAGGTTCAAAATTGAATTAGGTATGATAAACTTAGAATAAGTTTTCAAAAATAGGCTAAGTAAAATGGTGTCGACACACAGAGTTGTTTGTGTCGACACAGAAAAGTGGTGTCGACATTTCAGAGAAATGGTGTCGACACATCTAGACAGTCAGTGTCGACACTTAAGAGAATTAGTGTCGACACATAAATAGTAAGTGTCGACACATCCAAAGTGGTGTCGACACTTAGGATTTACTCAACATTAGTCTTGTAAAGTCTCGACTAAGTGTCGAGCTAAGTGGTGTCGACACATAAACAAGTGTCGACACATATATTCTGTCGACTATACTTGTGTCGACACATAGTTGTCGAGACATTATAAGTCTGTGTCGACACTTATCAACAGTGCCGACACAATTTCAGTATTTTGACACGCGCTTTCATCTTCGATTCTAGAAAGGTATAAATAGGTTTTCCCCATTGTCTGTCGACACGCTCACCAAAGTTTCGAAACCAAACTTGTGTGTCGACATCTCTCTTCTCTAGATTCAAATTTCTTCAAACCCTAATGGCGCCCAAGCTAGAAGAGAATGTGAACGAGGGATATGAACTTGTGCGACACGCATTTGATGACGCAGAACCTGATATCAAAGGCGTGATAACCCTAATCGTAGAGACTGGATTAGAATTTCTTGTTTCAGAACCGATCAAGATCTGGAATAAGGAGGTCCTGGAATTTCTGAATGGAGCAACAATAGATGAATCAGGACTCAAGAGAAAGTCCAGAGTTCATGGGGCAAAGGTGAAGGTCTCTCCTAAGAGTCTGAGAAAGGTACTACAACTACCAAGGACAAAGGAAGAAGATGATGTTTCTACTTCTAAGACTAGAGAAACACTAACATGGTGTGGACTGGACTCCAACCTGAAGATATGATCTGTATTCAACAGAAAAGGAATGAACATGCAAGGCAAATTCTTATCTGAGATTGTTGGTAAGGTTATCCTGTGCAAGTCTGGAGGACATGACATGATTTCAGTTTATATGTTCAGTCTAATGACAAGGTTAATCTTCCAACTTAATACTGATTGGTCTGTAGTATTGTTTGATAAGATTAAAGAGAGCCTGAAGAAACCCAATATGGGTAGAATACTAAGTCTATACCTAGCTGGTAGTATACCATAGGTGATGAGTCAAGCAGCTGGAACTAAGATTAACCACATGAGGAGAATGGATTTGAGAATCTTCTCTAGGTGGGATAGAGTCTTGATCAAGGAAATGCCAACTCCTGAGAAGGAAATACCCCTGAAGAAGAAGAAAAAGACAGCCCCTGTGGCTCAAGAATCATCAAGCAGCCCTGAAGAGCATGTAGTGTTCACTCCTGATGAAGAAGACACTAGAAATGCTGGCCAATCACCTGCTAGACAAGAAAATGCACCAAGGCAGGGGGAGCTACCACAAGCTAGCCCAATAAACCTGGATTTCATCCATGGGGAGCCTCTATTTGTGGATGCGCCAACTCCACTAGAGAGTGAACAAGCTACCCACACCATACTTGAGGTAATAACTGAAATCAACCAATTAGATTTCTCTATTGAAAATGAAGATATGACTGACAGATTGTCTGATGTTAATCAGCAACCTCAGATTCCTAGTCAACCCCAAGATGTTGTCATGGAGGACATATCTGTTGCTGATCAAGTTGTTGATGAGATAAGAGTTTCTCCAGCTCATACTCAACAGGAATTTACCCTAGAAGAGCTATTCACAGATCTTCTACAAACAGATTTTGAGAAAGAAAGTGCTGCTGCTAAGGGGGAGAAAGTAATAATTGAGCGGGAGCATGTGGAGATTATATAAGAAACTGCAAGCAAAGAACCTGAAGTACCAAAGGATGCTGAGCAGGTTCCTAGGACTGACAAGGATTTACCTTCAAGCCCTAAGGACAGGGTTGATATTGCAAGCACGTCTGCTTCTGAAGATGAAGAGGCTGCAAGAGCCAAGAAGAGAAAATTTCAATTTTTCAAGATGAGGAGCCAGACATATAAGAAAGCTTTACAAACAATAGCTCCACAGCCTGCACCGCAGCCTGCCCCATCTAAAGATTTCAGTTCTCTGATGGTTGCATTACAGATAAAGATGGATGAGCAAAGACAGGCTTTGTAATCTTATATGGATGAAGGGCATAAGTCATTGCAATTTGATCTGGCCCAAGACATTAAGTCCATCAGATTTGAAATGAATCTGAATAAGAAAGAAATGACTGACTGCTTCCATAAGGGAGGAAATGCAGTAGTCTATCTAGCAACTCATCAGGAAAAGATCAAAACTCAACTTGAAGAACTTGAAGTGAAGCAAGGCTATGTTCTGGAGAATCAGAAAAGGATGAATGATAATTTGACAGCTTCCCACAATGCCATTGTAACTGAACTAAAGAATATAGCAACTGCCCAGAATGCAGCCCTGACCACTGCCAAAGAAGAATTTGACAAAGCATTGCAAGAGAGTCTAACTGCTATTACTACTGCACTTCAGGATTCCCAGAAGTTAATAACTGAAAAACTCCAAAGGTTGAAACCTTTCTACAAAGATGGAGTAAATTACCAAAATGCACAAATCAGATTTCAGAAAGATGATCTAAGAGATCACATTGAAAGAGAAGTCATAAAGGGGGAGAGGGTGTTAGTCAAAGCAGGTTCTGATCATGCAAAGTGGATTTCCAATTCCATCAGAGCCACCCTTGGATATCCTCCATTATGTGATGATGATAATGTTGCAGAGTCTTGAATTAATCATGCATATCTTGGAGGGGAGCAAGCTAAAGTGGCTCAAGTTATATACCCTCCACCAGAATTTGATATGATACATCAAGACATACAATCAATGTATAGCCCTCCTGAGGGAATTCAGAAGGTCATCATAGAGAAAGTGGTTCAGCCAGTGTCAGAGGCTATTCTGAAAGAACAAGAGGCTTTGCAGAAAGAACGAGAAGCCCAATTATCTAAGAAGAGATTCAGGAAGCAAGCTGAATTGAGGCCTGACTTTGAACAATGGAGCCCCACCTCCAGGAATATCATTTTGACTATATGGAAGGCTGCCAAGGACAATATCCAGGATAGAAACAAGGGGTATTCTGAACTGGAGTGGAGGAAGCATGAGTCCAGGCAAGAGGCAATTGTGCAATATAGAAGAAAGGCTAAGATGGGAAAGCTACCTCCTACTGCACAGGAGCCTAGCAAGTACTTTCCTAAGCCTTATCATTACTTTGAAAGGCAAAAGATCAAAGCTGAAGAACAGAAAAAGAAGGATCTTAAAGGGAAGAAGTCTGCTGCTGCTGAAGATGCTGAAGCCCCAGTCCAAGCAAAGATACAGTCTGGAAAGGGCATAGTTATCAAGGAACTTGAGCAGCAATAGGATAGAATTTATCTTTAGTTTACAGTTGTAATCATTTGATTTTACACTCTCTGTAAACTGTTGAATAATGAATATGTTGAAGTTGTTAGAAAAATGTGATATATGTTAAATTTATTACATTATTGTTCTGAGATATTTGTGTATACATGTTTGTTTATACATGTTTATGTACTTACCCTGTTATATAATCCTGTTTTACATCATACTGTAAATTTGTTATGTATTGTGTATATCATTGACTAAGGGTTATGACTTCTCCAAATAGGGGGAGATTGTTGGGTATATTGGAATAAATATACCTAATTTGAAGAAGCCTCACCCTACTCAATGATATACATCAAAATGTATTTGATGTGTTTTGAGTTTAGTTGTGCAGGTCAAGTATTTACAGGGAAAGCTGAAAAGTTTCTAAGTCCATGTGTCGACACCCAGAAGAAAAGTGTCGACACTTAAGAAGACTTGTGTTGACACCCAGAGAAGTAGTGTTGACACTTGGAGTAATTGTGTCGACACCAGGGATGCAGAGTCGACACCAGAAGGAAAGTGTCGACACATACAGGCTGTGTCGACACTCAATGAAGAAATGTCCAGAGAGGCAGTGTCGACACTTAGAAGCAGTGTCGACACCCAGAGGAACTTTGTCGACATCAGCAAGTGTCGACACTTGGAGGCTGTGTCGACACACAGCAAAAGTTCAACAAATTCTAAGTACAAGTGTCGACACAAAGGAGATGTATCGACACTCAGCCAAAGTCTCAACATATTAAGAATGTGTCGACACAAAGGATCAATGTCGACACACAACAAAAGTCTCAACACATGAAGAAAGTGTCGACACTAGGAGGATGTGTTGACACTCAGCAAATTTCAATGAAGTCTAATTACAAGTGTCGACACTAAGAAATTGTGTCGACACTCAGCAAGTATCAACACAAGAAGATGTGTCGATACAAAGGAGTTGTGTCGACACTTACAAGAAATCAGCTAAGTATCAAAGAAGAAGGACTTGTGTCGACACACGGGATCAGTGTCGACACATGTTGAAGTAACAGTGTCGCGAAGCAGATTCTACAACACAAGGAGTTGTGTCGACACCATGAAGGCTAGTGTCGACACTTAGTCAACTTATGTCGACACTTAGTCTATAAGTGTCGACACTTAAAGACAGACTGTCTCGACACTTTCTGACAGTTACAGATATTTCAAGAAGTGACTGGATGACTTGACAGCTGCCAATCCAGCCGGTCTACTACAACTGTCAGAGCTGTCAGAAAGCTGTTAGAAACCGGATCAGCCGGTCACCATGAAGAAAGCCTATATAAAGGCTTATTCTGTCAGCAATCAAAAGATGATCAAGCAATTCATTGAAGAATCAATTCAAGTGAAGATCTAAGTAGTTCGAGAGAGAGAGCTCCTTCAAAGAAGACAGCAGTTGAACCAGGCTGTGAAGAAGGTTTCATATTGAGATCTGAATCTTAAGTTGCAGTGATTGAAGATCAGCTGCATAGAGAATCAACCCTACTGTGTTCTACATTCAAGAAGCTTTGAAGTAATCCAACGGAGGTTGATCTCAGCAAAGTTCTTCCAAGAACTCTTCAAGAAACCAGACAACTCTTCTCTCTCATTCTGAGCTGTAGGTTTACACATTGTATTTTTAATTTCTTGTAGGATCCTTAGGGATCTGAGTTGTAAGCCTGAAATTATAAAGGCTGAGTGGTAGGGCCTGTGTGCCTGAGTGTAGGAGATCCATTTCTTTGAGTGTAGGCCTTGTTGAAGGCTGAGTGTAGGCCTTGTTGAAGGCTGAGTGTAAGTCTTTTTGAAGACTGAGTGGTAGGGCCTTGGGCCTGAGTTATAGGAACCTGGTTGGGGTTCTGAGTGTAAGATCTGAGGATCTGAGGAATAGTGGAGGAGTTTGGCCGAATCTAGTAGACTACTAGATAGGCGAAGGGGGAAAGTGGATGTACCCAGACCTTGGGAACCACTATAAAACTGTGTGTACTCTGTGTGTGTGATTCTGTGATTGCTGTGCTGAATTGCTGTGAAGAAGTATTTATAATTCTGTGATTAAATCTGCCTAAATGTTTAAAAAGATAAGGTCACCTATTCACCCCCCCCCCCCTTTAGGTGATTAGGTACAATTTCTTTCACACTTGGTGGTTGAGGAATACATTGAACCACGAGTAGATCCCTCAGCCAGTCTCTCACTAGCTGGAAGGCGCTTAGTGGGCGAGAAACATCTTTGAACGATGAGTAAATCCTGTTGTCAGGTACCCACTAGCTGGCAGGGCAGTAAGGCACTCGGTGGGTAAGAACTATATTGATCCATGAGTATATCCCGCTGTCAGGCTCTCACTAGCTGATAGGGCTGGAAGGCACTTGGTGGGTGAGAAACATCTTTGAACCATGAGTAGATCCCGCTATCAGGCTCCCGCTTGTTGGCAAGATAGGAAGGCACTCAGTGGGTGAGAAACATCTTTGAATCATTAATAGATCCTGCTGTCAGGCTCCCACTAGCTAGCAGGGCAGGAAGGTGCTCGATAGGTGAAGAATACATTGAACCAGGAGTAGATCCCGTTGTTAGGCTCTCACTAACTAGCAGGGCTGAAGGCGCTCGGTGGGTGAGAAACATCTTTGAACCATGAGTAGATCAAGCTATCAGGATCTCACTAGCTGTCAAGGCTAGAAAGCGCTTGGTGGGTGAGAAAAATCTTTAAACCATAACTAGATCCCACTGTCAAGCTCTCACTAGCTGGCAAGGCTGGAATGCACTTGGTGAGTGAGAAATACTTTGAACCACAAGTAGATCCTATTGTTGGGCTCTCACTAGCTGGCAGGGCTGGAAGTCTCTCGGTGGGTGAGAAATATATTGAATTATGAGTAGATCCCACTATCAGGCTCTCACAAGCTGGCAGGGGTGGAAGGCACTCGGTGGGTGAGAAACATATTTGAACCATGAGTAGATTCTCATGTCAGGCTCCCACTAGCTAGCAGGGCAGAGAGGTACTCAGTGGGTGAGGAATTCATTGAACCCCGAGTAGATCTCGTTGTCAGGCTCTCACTAGTTGGCAGGGCTGGAAGGCGCTCGATGGGTGAGAAATATCTTTGAACCATGAGTAGATCCCGTTGTCATGCTCTCACTAGCTGATAGAGTTGGAAGGCACTCTGTGGGTGAGAAATATCTTTGAACCACGAGTAGATCCTGTTGTCAGGCTCCAACTAGCTAGTAGGGCAGGAAGGCACTCGGTGGGTGAGGAATACATTGAAACATGAGTAGATCCAGCTGTCATACTCTCACTGCTGGCAGGGATGGAAGGTGCTTGGGGGGTGAGAAACATCTTTGAACCACGAGTAGATCCCGTTGTCAGTATCTCACTAGCTGACAGGGCTGGAAGGCACTCAGTGGAGGCTTGAAACATTTTTGAACCACAGTTAGATCCCGCTGCTAGGCTCCCACTAGCTGGGCAGGGCTGGAAAGTGCTCAGTGGAAAGTTGGAGTATTGTTGATCATAATTAAAGCCTGAATAAACCCTCCTTCCATGTTCCCACTAGCTGGCAAGGTTGGAGGACCCGAAGTTATGGTAGTAGTAAGGGTTTAGCCATCTGAGTTTCACTAGACTTGGGATAACTCAGAAGAGGATTCTGGGTTAGATGCTTGAATAAAGCAAGGGAAGTATCTAGCAAGAGAAGCAGGTGAGTGGAACGTCTCTAGCCAGAGATCGCCAACTCATCGCTCGGCACTCGTCGGGAACCAATGGCACACACTAGCGAGGTGAGGAGCGAACGGATCCTCCATTTTAGCTCGCACCTAATCTATTCTAGCAAAAGGAGGGGCGAGTGTAATCTAGTCGGCAACTCATCGTCGAAGACACGAGTTGGGAAGCCGACGCTCGGCACGCAAGAAGCGATAAGTATACTTAAGTTAAACGACAAATAGAAATAACACTCGGGTCTAGAGGGGCTATGAGTGGGAAAAAAATCAAGCATAAGTGAAATGAAGCACTTGCAAAAAATTGATTTCATTAACTTTTAGTGTTACAAAAATCGCCTCGCGGGTGAGAAAAAAAAATAATACAAATACAATGGTAAAGCAAATCTATTTTTTGAACGGGTCGGCCGCATCTTCATCTTCATCCTCACTCAGCGAGAGGATGTCTTGCTATGAGAGATCAATGGCACCATATAGTTCCGGCACCAAGTCACAGGCAGTGATGTCCTCATTGTCATCTTTGATGACCTCGAGTTGCTTCATCATCTTTAGGACCAGCACCGCAGTCTTGATGGAGGACTCCCGACACATCTCGTCAACGTCTTGCTCGGAGAAGATTGTTGGGCAACTGCTTCGGGTCGTCTCACTGGGAGGCAGAGTGATGAAGCATTCTGTAGCTCAGTTTATTAGGGCCAAACTATTTACTTTCTCATTTAAATAATGCACTTTTTGAATTTTTAGCCCCTCATTAGTTTCTTTTTCATATGAATTGATTCTAACTTAGTTTATTTTTTGTTTTTCAGTTTATGGTCGCAATTCAGCCATTTTCTTGGTACAAGCCCCAGGTCACGGGCGTGACCCCAAGTCACGAGCGTGTACTTAGGGCGTGTACAGCAATCCCGATGAAGCTATGGTCTGAAAACTAGATCCAGAAAATAGGTGCCTGACACACCCTCGGTTACGGGAGTGACCCAATGTCACGGGCATGTACCTGGGGCGTGACCCACCAAGTTCTAGTGTCAGCACCGCAACGCGACTTTCGGCGATCCACCACATCTTACATGCCCCCTACACGGGCGTGTACCTGTGGCGTGACCCACCAAGTTCTGATTTCGGCGCTGCAACATGTCTTCCGGTAGATTTAGCCGTTCCGAACCATACACGCTCCCCCTACACGGGCGTGTACCTGGGGCCTGTACCCCAACTCCCAAGCCAGTCGCCATCTCGCAAAATATCTGTCACCCGTAGTCAACAAATGTTATACGCCCACATTTCATGGGCGTGTAAGGGGGCGTGTACTTCCCAGGAAATTTTCTATAAATACCAGCAAGCCCCAAGTGTTCCAGACCAAGATTTTGGGACAGAGGAGGTGTTGCTAGTCTAGTTTTTTTAGTTTTTCACGTTCTCTCTCTCCCTCCATTTCAAGCTTTATTTATTTAATTTTTCATGCAATGTCTTTTAATTGCATATAATCTTTTTTTATTAGTGTTGTATTAGTAGTTAGCTCTCTTTTTCTTGGAGTTGTAATCCTTTTGATTTTAGTAATAAAAGTCTCTTTCTCTTTATTTTGATCTTAATGCACTTCTATTATCTACCCCTCTCTTACCCTTTCACCATGAATAACTAAATTCGCATAATACTCGATCTTGATGATCCGAGGATGAGTTGATCAAGTTATGATGTTTTAGCTCCCTTTTCCTTTTTAAGGTGTAGGCCTTCGATTTACTCTTGATTTATTTCGAGTGGAGCTTTATTATCGATATATAGTCTCCATTTAAGTTTTCACTCTTAGCTAGCCGAGAGGCTCATAGTTTGAAGTGAACACTCAAGAGTAAAGAGAGTTGAACGCACCTCTCGAGAGAGAATGAAGCAAACCTCCCAGATAGGAGTCAAATCCAATAGCGGGTTCACCTCTTAAGGCGAGCTTTAGCTATTCGAATACGGGATGAAATTTCGGTCGGATCTTCCTAAACTCAGATGGACACTTCTTCGAGAGAAGCGTTTTCAAACTTCGGGAACCTCCACGGTCAAGGAACCATTACTTTATTAAGTTTTTGTTTGTTATTGCATTATTGATTAGCTTATGTGGAAGTAAATTAAGATTGAGTACTAATTCCTTAATCATCATTTTAACGCTTTTTAGTAATTTGCAATTTAGTTCTTCTCTTTTATTTAAGTAATTTAATCCAAAAAATCAATTAATAAAATAATAGTAATCTCCTCGAAGTAGTAGTATTCATTACGCCCTGGGAAATACGACCTTGATATTTAATTTTAAGTATCCTATACTATAAATAATAAGGTACACTTGCCTTTATCGAATATAGAATTGGAGAATATCATCAACCTCATTTTCACCCCATCTCAACCCTTCTTATCTCTTTCTCCGCAATTCAACACCATATTTTTACTATCAAGTTTTTGGCGTCGTTGCTGGGGAGATAGTTTTGATATTTTTTAAAAAAGGATATCTATTAATTTTATCTATTCTTTTGCGCACTCTTATATCTTTCCTTCTTCTTCTTCTCTCTATCCCCACTTCGCCCCATATCTTTTTATTATTTTTGAACGCACTTGGTTTACGGTTGATTTTATTTTATGGATAATTTTTGCCTTTCTTGTGGATAACACGGTCACTCTCACGAGGAATGTTGGGTAGGATATCCTTCATCCAACCATGGTTTTATTCCATCCGGTTCGGATCATTTTGGCCATATTGATCCTTTCGTGAATTTTTTTCATGGGTTTATGATGATTTTGAAATGCCTTCTTACCCTTCTCCTCCAAATTTTTCTTATTCTAATTTTTTCGGAAATTTCTTAAATGGACATTTTGATCCTAGCCTAACTTTGAATTATTCAGGGTTGAAACACCATGATTATTCTTGGGGCAAAGGTGATCATCAACCTATTCCATCTCAAGATTCTTCCGCTTTCTCTCCACAAGTTTGTGCACCTCCCATTTCTGAATTTTGCGAATATGAGATTTTTGATTCTAAATCTTTTGATTCACGCATCAACGCTCACTTTAAAACAATTTTTGATGTTTTATCTTCTGAGGCCGCCGCATCTTCTTCTTCTTCTCCTCCATTTCATTTTTCGAATGATGAATCTTCGGATTTTTCACAGTGCATTCAATCACTCGTGGAAGACGAATGTTCATAAATTCCATTGTGTTTTCAACCTACTGAGGAGAATATTTTTTTTCTGATACCCCGATTTGTTTTCAATTTTCTGAGAAAGTCGAACTTTCTAATGTTCTGTTATCTTCCGAGGAGAATGATTTTTCGGATATCCTGATTTGCTTCCAATCTAAGGAAATGGTTTATGTGGAGCAGCCAGAATTTGTTATCCAAAAATTTTTGTATAGTCAACCGACGCCTCTTTCTTCTTTTTCTTTTCTTCCCCCACCTTGTGATCATTCCACTAACACTTCTCCTTTTAATTTTTCTTCTAATTTAATCTCTAACACTTTTTCTTCTGACCCTTTTTGTAATTTATTTCCTATATCTAAATATTTTTTTTTATTTAAAAAAATATTTTATTTTCTTGAAAAATCATTTGGCACTCGCTCCAAAATGCATATTACGCGAGTTGTCATTACATTTCCCTTTTTTCTATTCAGTTAACTCATAACATCGAACTCAATGACGATAACCAAAGAGCGCTCTAGGGAGGCACCCCTTGCTTATCAATTTTTTTTGTGTGTTCTTTTCCTTTCTTTTTGCAGGAATAAAATCTCGGGTGTTTGTGCCACTTCTCGCCTCTCAACTTGGACTCGAGCCGGTCCTTAGCTCAAGTTTGGGGGATGATTTTTCAAACATTTGTGCATCAAACTATAGGGAAGTTTCTTATCCTTTCCTTTGCATTTTTCTCATTCTCCATATACTTAGCTTTAAACATTGGGACAATGTTTAACTTTAAGTATGGTGTAGTCTTTTCTTATTTAGTTTACTTTTAAAAAAATCAAATCAAAAATAAAAAAAATTACATTTGAAAAGCCCCAAATTTAGTTGAGTTAATTTTTGCCAAATCTATTAGTACCCCACCACTTTGCATTTTTTTTGTTTTAAGCATATGTCTACTTGTTTAATTAGAATAAATTAGATTAATTTTCTGTTGAAATATGTTTAGCGAGTAATATGTTGACTTATGCAGTGTTCCTATTTAAGGTAGTATGCTATTTTTTAAAAATTTCATGATTTTTTTCTCTTTTCTTTAGCCTTTCTTTTTTTTCTTTTACTATTATAGAACTTATCATCCTTTATTTTTCTTTGTTAAAATCTTTTTAAAGTTAATTGGTATTAAGTGTAGTATTCACAAAACGGTCTAGACGTTTATTATCGTCATTTTCATGAAATGCAATTTTCTTTATTTTCTATTTTAGAACCTATCTCTTTTGATATTTTTCAAAGCTTTACTTTAAGTAGATTTAAGAAACATGAAAAATGATCTAGGCATTTTTTTTTGAAAAGTTTGAGCCTTTGCATACTGCCTAACAATTATCATTGTTAGCCACGTTGTGCCTTTATCTTTCCTTTTTGTAAGCTCCACTCTTTATTTCACCACGGCCAAATAGCTTACTTTTATGCACACGTAAAAATTATTTTTGATCTTTTATTGCTAATGTGCATGACTTTGAAAAATTGTGGAAAATCGTTGTTACATCTTTTGCTGCAAAAGTAGGAGAGGTTCAAGTATAAAAAAAATGATAATAAAAATGAAAAGAAAAAAAGAAAAGAAAAAAAGTAAAGAAAAAAGTGTGAAAAGTATTTATTTTACTAGCTTTATTTTGGTAAAGCTCACCCCTTTTATTTAAGTGTACAAATACCCCTCATGTTTATCTTTTGAATATCGCACCCTTAAACCTAAGCCTAACAGTACGCCTAATTAAAGTCCTAGTGATTTATGCCTCTCACTACAACATTTTTGGTCTTTAGCAACACCTGACTTGTCAACAGTTATAAAACTATTGCCTAAACTTTATTAGAGAACAGTTTATAAGTGTTGCAATAGATTTACATCTTTAGGCAACACTTTCTGTGCAACATTCAAAAACTGTTCTCTATTCCCTTATATGGAATATTTTTGAAATGTTTCCCTTGAGGATTCACTTTAGACAATAATTATGATATGTTCTCTTCTTAAAAATTAATTTACAATATTTAAAAAGTGTTGCCTAAAAAATACTTTATGATTAACCAAAATATGAACATCGGCCACATTTTTGAGGTTTTGTTAAACATCGACATTGTTAGTTTTCTATATAGCGACACTTTTCTATATAGCGACCTTGTTAGATTTTTAAATTTTGTTAAAAATCATGACTCCACATTTATTGCGACTTTTTAAAAAAGGGTCTTTGTTAGCTTTCTATATGCCTACTCGGGATTTTAATTAACTTATATCGGGAATTAAATTTGTTCAAGTTGTGGAACACTTCCAGTTCTATTATTTCTCACACCAGTTTTGCCCATGTGAGCTTAGATGAATCGAAGTGTGAATCCCTCCGACATATCCGACGCCGACGACAGCGGGGGTCTGGGGGCGGCAGCCCCCGGCGGAGGTGTGCGAATATCTGCCCGTTTTCCGTTCGAATCAAAAATAGTGAATCCACATTTAATTAACCTAATTACCCTACCCAGCCACAATATTTTTCACGGCTCATTACTTCAGCCGCACGGCCCGCACTCGAACAGAAACATTTTTTTCCCTGATACCTAGTGCAAAACTTCTCTTCCCCGGCGACGACAGGCTTCTTCCCCGGGCGCGGCTGCGGCATCGCGTGCATCTTCTTCCCCGTCGACTTCGGCATGCAAAATCTTCTTCCCCGTCAATGATGCAGTCCGATTACACCGACCTAGATCTTCCCCATCGACGCCGACAGTCTGATTGCACCGAACCGACGATGAAATCCGTCGGAATTTCTCCGTCGGATACCTAGTGTAACGCTCCCGATTTTTCTGCGATTATTTAATTTTCATTTGGCGTTACGTCGACGCGTTTCCGGCTTGTTCCATTTGTTATAGTGTGGTCTTAGCTCTTTAGGTTCCTTGTGTGGTTGTTGGTAGCCTATTTGTCAAGATTCCCTAGCAAGCCGGGTCTGTTTTGGTGACCGGTGAGGCCTCTTGAGGGATGCTTGTGTTTTGGCTTCGGGTGGTGATAACCCGAGTTTTGTTCATCGAAAGTTGATTTCGACTTCGTCGTTGCGTTCGTAGCGTGGGCATTTAGCTACGGTGCAAATTTCGTCGAATTCCGAGGATGTTCGGGTCTCGCGTCATTTTGTATTTTATTTATAATAATGTGATATTATATATTATATATAGATATTTTTTTTTAGAAAGTAGCAGTTATGTTGAAAAGGTGGCTGACAACTTTTGGGTTGGCTAAGAATAGAAAGTATTTGGGACTTAGCCATTGTCTATAAATAGTCTTAAATTGGAATAAAGACTGTTCTTTGTCTTTTCGGAATTAGCATAATTTTCGTCCCTGTACAAGAGAGGAAAACCGGCGGGCTGCCCTTGCCTTCCACCGCCGATTCCCGGAGTTCTAGCGGTCGGATTTTCGTTCCGAGAGTAGATCTGGACTGCTCTCCCCTAGATCTTCATTTCGACGATAAGCTTTCTCCATTTCGTGTCCTTCTATGGTGCTGTAGATTTCAGATTTGACCCTTCTTCCTCTCCAAACTCCAGACTTCTCGGCTTTGTGCTTTGCTGCTAGATTTGAGAGAGAGGGAAGGTGCTGACCAAGAAAATTTCTGGATTTAAGGCAAGTGGTGCTCTTCGCCCTTGGCAAGTAGGAACTTCTTCATTTTTCTTCCTTGTTGTCAAGTATTAATTCCAGATCTAGTTTTTGAATGCTTATGGTCTTCTCTTTTCTTGTGGCTGGTGAAGCAGCCTTCTGTTCTTCTACTCTATTCTTGATGAGCAGCTCATAAGATTTGAGCTTACCTAACAAGGCTTCAGTGGTGATCTCATTCAGACTTCTGGCATCTTTAATTGGCCAGATTCTTGAATCCCAAGTGCTGGGGAAGCACATTAGGATCTTGTCATTAAGTTCTGTTAGAGAGATCTCTTTCTCTAATGTCCTCAGTTCACTGACAATTAGACTCAGTCTGTTGTACATGTCTCCCACTGACTCAGTCTCTCCCTTCTTGAAGTTCTCATATTGAGTGATGAGATGGGATCTTATGTCCTTTCTCTCATCAGCTGAGCCTGAGACTATTTCTGAGAGTCTATCCCAAATCTCCTTGGCTGAATTGCATTCAGCTACCTTTTGAAAAATGTCATCTGACATTGTCTGAGCTAGAATGTTCATAGCCTTGGCATCAGCTACTTTCCATTTTTTGATGTCAGCATCTGTTCCTGATGGAGGTGGAACAGCATTTGTACTTATGCTCTCTGGGGGTCTTGGACACACTGTCAAAACAGAATTAAATATATCTTCATCAATAGAATTCATGTAGAGTCTAATCCTTGCTTTCCAAAGTGCAAACTTTGACAGATTGCACACTGGAGGTCTGGTGCTAGCATAATCTTTGTTTTGGGCCATGATTTGTGCAAATAGAGTCTAATAATAAAATACAAAAAGGATCTAGTTTGGGATCTTGGGGTTCAGGTGTTAGCCTGTACAACCAATCAGATATGGTATGTTTAACCAACCTCGCTTTGATACATATTGAAAGAGCAACTAGATCTGATATACTCTAGAGGGGGGTGAATAGAGTATATGGTGCTTTAAAACTTTTACAAGCTTTTACAACAATTGTTGTAGTAAGTGTAAGCAGGGAAGCAATAAAGACTCTAACCACAATACTAAGGTAAACAAAAACTAGTCACAGACAAATCAAGGCCAGAAACAAAAAGTAAACAAGCAGAACCAGAAGACACAAGGAAATATAGTGGTTCCCCAAACTTGGGTACATCCACTCTTCTACCACCCTAGGTAGGAATCCACTGCAGGATGAGTTGATCAGGTGTCCTGGGCACCAATGAGCTTTTGATAAGGTGCTCAAAAACCAAAGCAGATTTTTTGATCAGGTGTCTTGCCACCAATGAGCTTTTGACAAGGTGCTCAAAAACCAGATTCAAACTTTTGAAGGGAGTTTGAAAAACCCTTTACAGAGTGGGGGTGAGAGAGTGATGGCAGTCTTCTCTTTCTTAACCAACTGAGAAGACTATGTGGATTGATGTCAAAGCTCCCCCTGAGTCCTTGAGATCTTCAGGAAGAAGAGCTTTGCTGAGGGTGATAGGCCTTCAAAGATAGAACTCCAGCAATAAATGATTTCAGCAAGCTGAAATGTTGAGTGTCTGGAGTCTTGAAATGATGTTGGCCTTGAACACTTTGAGAGCTGAAGAGATCTGAAGATTTTTGAAAGCTTGAACTCTTTGATGAGTGTTCTTCAGAATTCTTTTTGACAGAAACTTTTTTGTATCTTTCTGTATTCTGTATATTGTGTGTCTTCTTTCTTCTGGTTGATGTAGATTCAAAAACATCCTATCTTTTTTTCTCTGTTCCAGAATAGAATGTCATTCTCTGTCAAGGATAGCCGTTGGTCTGCATTGATTGCATCCTTAATTGCAAAAACTCTTCTGGAGGAAATTCCACAGAATTATTCCTTGAAAAGTCCCTTGAAACTTGGTCCAGAAGTAAATGAAAACGGCTAGCAAATCTCTGAATTAATTGCAGAATAACTCCTGACTGATTTGAATTTGAATTCTGGAAGTTATCTGAAATCGTCGAACTGAGCTATGTTATCGTCGAGCTAAGCTCAGCGAACTGGAAAACTCAAGCAGCAAAATAATCGTCGATCTGAGCTCAGAGATAAAGATCCAAAGCAGAGTCAAAATCGTCGAACTGAGCTCACCGATCGTCGAATGGAGTTCGACGATATTATGAAGTTGAGCTCAGCGATCGTCGAATGGAGTTCGACGATCTGTCGAAGTTGAGCTAGACGATCGTCGATCGGAGTTCGACGAATCGTCGTGCTGAGCTCGACGATCAGACTTAGTCTCCAGACAGAAAAACTTGGTCTCCAGGGCAGCTTCCAATCCTAGACTTCTAACCCTTAGAATCAATTCTAATTGACCTATTAAGCTATACAGAAGGTCAAGTAAAGGTTCCTAGAGACATAGTGATCCTGACCCAAATTAGTAATAGGGTGTTCCAATAATCTCCCCCTATTTGGGTTAGGATGACTATTTACAGACTTTGGAAAAATTCAAATAACAACATACAATCAGAGAAGCATAAAAACAGCAGCTAGACATTGCAGAAACATCACAGAGATATATATATATGTATATATGTCATCCAGATAGCAGTCAGAATTCACAGAAATTGTCACCTTACACTGTCACTTCTTCTCTTTGCCTTTGACAAGTTTGATTTCTCTGTTTGGATTTAGAGCTTCCTTGTTGGACCTGGTGTCATCTGCTGCACCCAAGTAAGTTTGCTTTGAAGATCTGGGGACCACAGCAGTAGGATGCAACTCCATATATCTCTCAGCATCAAAGAATTTGCTGGAAGCATATTTGTCTAGTTCCTTTTGCCTTTGCTCAGACATTGTAGAAATGTTGGAAGTATCTAGTCCTTATTCTCTGGCCTTCTTGATCTGGTCTAGTGCAGCCAACTCCTTCATCCTGGCAGTCCAAGCAGCTGGATTCTTTTTAGGGTCCTCAAATGGTACAGGTGGCTCATACCTGTTGGAAGAATTGTCTTGAGGAGGCCTGGCAGACACTGTCTCTTTTAGCTTGTAGGGGAAGGGACCAGAAGTAGTATCAGCAGGACTATGTCCTCCCCTAGAATATGGGTGCTGCCTGGAGTACCCTTTGGAATAAACCTGAAAATCTCTTTAACTACCCCTGTATCCTCCTCTCCTAGAATAAGAACCCCTAGACTGGCTTTCCCTTTGGTAGGATCTGGCATGGGGTTGATAGGGAGCCTGGCTTCTAGCTGGGGCTTGACTTGCAGAGCTTCCACCTGCACCTGCATCAGGAGGAGGTGGTGGAGGAGGATGAGGGTGCTGGAACTGGGAGGAGCCCTTTTCATACTTTCTCTTCTTCTTCATGGCCTTGAGCTGATTTTTAGAATATTGCATCCAATGTTCTGTGATGGGGCAGTTATGCAGAATGTAATAAGGAATATCATTATCATCCTTGACTTTTGCAGGAGGGACCCTTTTCATAGCCTTGCTCCTAGCTTTTCTTTTCCTTGCAATAGTGGCAGAAGAGTCATCAGAGTCTGTCTTGAACTCATCAGATTCAGAACTCTGGGCATCATATAGAGCATCAATTCTCTTCATCAAATCTTTCTTCAGTTGAATAGCAACAGATGAGGCAGAAGCAGAAGTAGCAGTAGCAGGGACAACAGCAGATGGAGCAACAGATGCAGAGGGTGCAACAGGAGCAAATACAGCAGATGCAACAGATACTGGAGCAGTGACAGCAGAAGTAACAGCAGTAACATCATCAGAATCTGCAGCAGGCTCAAAAACAGTGGCCTCTGTCATCAGAAGATCCTTGGAAATTGGCTCATCAGAAGGAATTAGGATTTCAGCAGCAGTGTGAGCAATCTCAGCAGTATCAACAATTTCAGAAGCAAAGTCAGTGTTTTCTTTAACAGCAGCAGCAGCAGCAAACATCTTCAGAAGCAGCAATCACTGAATGTACAAATGCAGAGATAATGTTAGGGTCACAGCAAGAGACAGGCACCAGTGCCTTGGACAAATCTTCTGGGGGCTGGACAGCATTAACCTCTGGGAGATAGCTGAAGAAGGCAGGATCAAAGGCAGAAAGCAAAGACCTTAGGTCTATTGCAAGAACAGCAGTAGGAGCCTGACATTCTGGAGGCACAGCAACAGTAACAGAAGGGGCAGCAGGCACAGAAACATCAGCAGCAGCAGCAGCATGAAGGCTTGCTTCATATGGCATCTCCCCCTGCCTAGATGCAGATACATCTGTATCAAGGCAAACTGCTGGTGGTGCTGCCTGAGGAAGGAGGGAGGAAAGCCTGGCAGAGAGGGTTGCCACTGACAAGTGTAGAGGAGCCAATGAGGTCTCCAAGAGTAGAGAGAGCCTGGGGGCAATTAGCTCATACAACTTGTCAGCTAGGGCTGAGAGGTCTACTGGCTCAATAATAGGAGTAGAGGTAGAGGGAAAAGGGATAGCTGAGGATGCTGGAAGTGGAGGGCTGGAGAGTGGAATGGATGGCTCAGGTGTTGGGATGGTGGAAATGGAGGACAAGGGGATGGATATGGATGGGGTGAAAGTGGTTTGGTCAATGATATGGTGGAGGAGATCTTGGAATGAAGTTGAGGAGGAGGGTAATTCTGGAGGAGAGGATGGGGAATCATCCATATAGGAGTCATCCAGGAGGGTGAAGGATGGAATGGATGGAGAAGAGGTGACATCTGGTGGAGGGTATGAGAACAGAGGGTGGAAGTGGTCTACTGGTGGAGGCAGAATGGGTTCTGGAGATGGAATTGTTGTTGGAGATGGGCTAGAGATGGTAATGGTGGATGGAGCTGGAATGGTGGATGGTAGAGGAAGGGTTGGAAGTGGAGGAGGAGAGGAAGCAGCAACAACAACAGCCAGGTCAGCTGCAGGAGCAGAGACCTGTGGGGGAGTGACTCTATGAGTCCTGGTGCCTGAAGGAGCACTTGAGGAGGGCCTGCCAGGCTTGCTGGTTTGCCTGTCCCACTTGCCAAAGAGGGCACAGGTGAGTCTCTTGGAGGCATTTATGTGCACTCCAGAGGAGACCAGCAAGGCAGGGCACCTGTTTTGCAGGAAGACTCCAAGAATCCTTCCAAAGTTAACAAAGCTTTTGTTTATTTTCTTCTTGATTAGGTCAAAGAAGACCTCTCCCCAGTTCAAACTTCTCTTATCCACCAGAGCTCCCATGAGGCAGAGCTGGTATCTGGATATGGTATCATGTGCAGAGTGCTTTGCCAGCAGCACTTTCCCTACCACATCTGCTAGGAACCTGTATTCAACAGATAGGTTCCTCTTGAATAACTTGCTAGGGTTTCCCTCTGGATGACCCATCCTGGCAAGCATGTCAGAAAACTCCTCTCCAGATAACTCAGCAGTATCATCTCCATTTCTTAGTCCAAAAACCTCTGTTAAAATGGTGGGGGTCAGAGGTACCTGAGTTCCAGCAATGGACCCAACTATTGTGGAGTTGTCTTGATTATGAGCAGTATAGACCCACTCCTTTATCTCATCTGAAGCAAGCTTGATTCTAGTGGTCATGAGGGCAGACAGATTCTGATCCTTGAATAAATCCAGTATATCTTGGAAGATTTGATCAGTGGTGTTGAAAGATTACATATCAATGTCGAATCCAGCATCGAACTTCATTGCGGCTAGAACTGCAACGGACACAGCCATTGTACCTGCAAAAATTCAACAAACAAAACGACCAAGCGTAGAACTGTTTGGAGGGAAAGAAAATCCTTGCAGAGAAATCGAAAGCGCAAGAGAGAACGACGGCGAAAAATGAGTTTTATATTAGGGTTCGACGCAGAATTGGAAAGATCGTTGAACTCAGTTCGACGATCGAGGCTTCTAAAGGAATCTGAAAAGTTTTCAACATCGTCGATCTCCGTTCGACGATATTGGAGAGCGTCGAGCTCCGTTCGACGATCGTGCAGAGAACCAGATCGTCGAGCGCCGTTCGACGATCGTTGACCGGAAGAGATAGTTCATACTATCTGAGAGGCGCTGAACTCAGTTCGACGATTTTTGGAAATCGTCGATCTCCGTTCGACGATCTTAGGGGAAATCGTCGAGCGCAGTTCAGAGATCAGAAAGATTCTAGACACCAAGGAAAATCAGAATGTTTGCCTAGTCTTGGTCAATTTTTAAGCTTTCAAAATCTTGGATATTATTTAAGGCTTCCTCCATCTAACATTCCTAACTGATTTAGGAAGAAGGTGTGTTTCTTTTCATCCAAAGGCTTGGTGAAAATATCTCCCCTTTGTAAATCAGTTGGGATATATTGTAGTTCAATTTTGTGTTTTTCAACATTATCCCTTAAGAAATGATGCCTAATCTCTATGTGTTTTGTCCTACTATGGAGGACTGGATTTTGAGCTATGGAAATAGCACTTGTGTTATCACAAAAGATTTTAGACTTCTCTAAGTTGTATCCATAGTCTAGGAGTTGATTTTGGATCCACAAAATTTGTGAACAACAACTGCCTGCAGCCATATATTCAGCTTCAGTAGTTGAGGTTGACACAGATGTTTGTTTCTTACAAAACAAGAGACAAGTCTATCACCAAGGAACTGACAAGTTCCACTGGTGCTTTTCCTGTCAATTCTGCATCCAGCATAATCAGCATCAGAGAATCCAGTTAACTCAAATGCTGAATCTTTTGGATACCATAGGCCTAGATTTGGACAACTTTTAACATACCTGAGAATCCTCTTTACTAATGTTAGGTGTGACTCTCTAGGGCTTACTTGGAACCTAGCACATATACATGTAGCAAACATTATATCTGGTCTACTAGCTGTAAGATACAGTAAAGAGCCAAGCATTGCTCTATATGTTGTCTGATCAACAGGTTTCCCATGTTCATCAGCATCCAATACAGCATTGGTAGGCATGGGTGTTTTCATACAAGATGCCTCAGACATACCAAATTTCTTAACCAGTTCATTAGCATATTTGGTTTGAGAAATAAAGATGCCTTCAGCATGTTGTTTGACTTGCAATCCTAGGAAGAAGGACAGCTCACCCATGCTACTCATCTCAAATTTAGAATGCATCAGGTTAGAAAACCTTCTGCACAATTTTGAGTCAGTAGAACCAAAAATGATATCGTCTACATAAATTTGTACTAGTAGGGTATGGGACTTATGGGTTCTAATAAAAAGAGTTTGGTCTACTCTACCCCTTATAAAACCATTTTCCAAGAGAAAGCATGCTAGGGTCTCATACCATGCTCTAGGAGCTTGCTTGAGACCATATAATGCTTTGTTCAGTCTAAAAACATAATCAGGAAGAGTTGGAGAGATAAAACCTGGAGGTTGTCTGACATAGACTTCCTCTTTGATGTCTCCATTTAAGAAAGCACTTTTGACATCCATCTGATAAACCTTGAAGCCTTTATGAGCTGCATAAGCTAGAAATATCCTGATGGCTTCCAATCTTGCAACAGGTGCAAAAGTCTGGTCGTAGTCAATTCCTTCTTCTTGAGAATATCCCTGAGCAACTAGCCTTGTCTTGTTCCTTATAATTACGCCTTGATCATCCAGTTTGTTTCTGAATACCCATTTTGTTCCAACAATGGAATGATCCTTAGGCTTTGGCACTAGTTCCCATACTTTGTTCCTCTCAAATTGATGCAATTCCTCTTGCATTGCAATGATCCAATGTGGATCTTGCTCTGCATCTTGAATGGACTGAGGTTCAATTTGAGATAGGAAGCAGGTGTGCAACAGGTTTTGGTTGACCTGATTTCTGGTTTGCACACCAGCTGAGATTTCTCCAATTATTTGGGAAATTGGATGGTCTCTTGATGTTACTAAAGCAACAGGGGGTGTTGATTGTTCACCAACCTGTGTTGTTGTTTCCTCTTGTGGGACAACAACTGGCTCTTCAGATTGTGCTTCAATATGTGAAGCATTCCCTTCATCTTCACTGCTTTCTTCTTCTTGAGCAACCTGTAACTTGTTCATATCTTCAACTAGAGAGTGTTCCTGCAAAGGTTCTATGGTAGAAGAAATCTTCTCCTTGAAAGACATGTTAGTTTCATCAAAAGAAACATGAACAGATTCCTCAATTTTCAAAGATGATTTATTATAGACCCTATAGGCCTTGCTGATCATGGAGTATCCCAGAAACACTCCTTCATCAGCTTTGGCTTGAAATTTTGCTAAATATTTCTTGTCATTATTGTGAATGTAGCAAATACAACCAAAAATTCTGAAATAGTCAACTTTAGGTTTCTTCCCTTTGAGTAATTCATAGGGAGTCTTTCCCTTTAGTTTATGTATCAGACTTCTGTTCAGCACATAGTTGGAGGTGTTCACTGCCTCTGCCCAAAAGGATAGAGGTAGATGAGCATCTGACAACAATGTAGTGGCAGATTCAATAAGGGTTCTATTTTTCCTTTCAGCTACCCCATTTTGTTGAGGAGTTCTAGGAGCTGAGAAAGTATGCCTGATCCCTTCACTCTGACAGAACTCTTGCATAAGAAGAGAATCAAACTCTGTCCCACGATCACTTCTGATCAGGGCAATGTGAGTATTGAACTCAATCTGTATACATTTGAGAAACTCTGTCAGACACTTAAAGTTATCAGACTTCTTCCTTAGAAAGAACACCCAAGTGAATCTAGAGAAGTCATCTACAACTACTAAAGTGTAGGATTTCCCTCCTAGGCTTTGTACTGTGATGGGTCCAAATAGATCCATGTGTAACAGATACAATATCCTAGGTGAATCACTCTTATTAAGTGACTTAAAACTGTTTTTAGTTTGCTTGCCTAATTGACAAGCCCTGCAGAGTCCTTCCTTCTTGAAGGGGCCAGAAGGTAGTCCTCTAACAAGGTTGTCCTTGGAGAGCCTAGCAATAGTTCTAAGGTTTAGGTGTCCTAGTCTCTTATGCCATAAAACATTTGGTCTACAGACAGAGTTAAACAGGCAAATATCTACATTAGTTGAAAGAAAATCTACTAGATAGATGTTACCTTTCCTTTTACCTGTCAACACAGTTGTGTTGTCCTCTGACTTGATTATGCATAAGGTTTTGCTGAAGGTCACCTGGTAGCCTTCATCACATAGCTGACTGATGCTGATTAGGTTGTGCTTCATTCCTTCCACATAGGCTACCTTCTTGAAGGTTACTGAACCAATCTAGACTGCACCATATCCTTTAGTTTGTCCAAAGTTGGAATCACCAAAGATAACTTTGGGTCCAAGCTTGGCTCTAAAGGAAGTGAGGTTGTCCTTGTTCCCTGTCATGTGCTTAGAGCACCCACTATCCAAATACCATTGCTGGTAAGATGTTGGATAGGTCTTCACCTGCACATAAAAAAATTCATTTGTTTTTGACCCAGTTTACCTTGGGCCTAGGTTGATAACCTCTAAATTCTGAAATGAAAGACATCCCAGGTTGACTCTTATATCCTTCAGGATGATATCTCCTTGGAGGTATAATCCATTCAGTATAAGGGTTAAAGGTTTGGGATGAAGAACCCTTAGGATTCAATTTTGATTTGCCTTTAAACAAGTTTCCAGAGTTCTGACCTCTGTTCGACGATCTTGGAGCTGAGTTCGATGATCTTGGGTCAGAACGTCGAGCTCCGTTCGACGGTCGACTATGGATGAGGTCAGGTATATGAGATCGTCGAGCTGCGTTCGACGACTTTGGCTGAGATCGTCGATCAGCGTTCGACGATTTTTCCTGAGATCGTCGAGCTGCGTTCGGCGATCGTCGATCTTCATTCGGCGATCGTCGATCTCCGGTCGACGATTTTTGCTGGGACTTAGTTTTCTGAGGCAGATCAGAATTTTTCCTGGCAACCTCTACAACTCCCTTTCCCTTGTTAGAAATAAACTTGATGGGAGTTGTTAGGACTATAGGTTGGCTGGATGAAGCACCCAAGCCCAGTGTACTGTTGAATCTAGAGTTCACTGTGCTTGTGATGTCCATCAGCTTGATGCTTCTCCCATTAAGGGATTCTTCAAGCTTCTTGGCCTCAGAGAGCTCACTTTTCAGTGTAGCTATCTGTTCCCTACAGTTCTCCAACTCTTGAGAGAGTTTGAGGTTTTCTGACTTTAAACCATTGTGTTCAGATAATTGATTTCTGAGAGAGATAATCTCTTTCTCAGACTTTAGCAGGTCTAAACACAGTGCTTTAAATTCAGATTTAAAATCTTCTGAACTAAAATCAAAGGAACTAATTACCTGATCTTCTTTAGGTTGAGTCTCTGAGTCTGACTCTGACTCCTCTTCCTCTGAATTGTTCTGTGAGGCATTGATTGCCATCATGCAGAACTCCTTTTCTTCTGCATCATCCTCATCATCACTGGAGCTGGAAGAGGCTTCTGACTCCTCTTCAGTCTCACTCCAGGATTCAGCAACAAACCCTTTCCTTGTATGCTTATTTTTGCTTGAAGAAGGTTTGCTATTGCCATTCCTTTTGGAGTCTTTCTCCTTTCTTCTTTCTTTTCTGTCCCTTCTGTCCTTGTTCTTATTCTCTGGACAGTCAGGAACTATGTGCTCTGGTTTCCTGCAACCAAAGCAAATAATGTCTTTGTTATTACCAATGGACTTGTCATACCTTGGCTTATCCTGCTCCTTGTATGATCTTCTTCTGAAGTCCTTTCTGGCCATCTTGTAGAATCTTTTGGCCAACAAGCTGAGAAGTTCATCATTGCCTGTAGCTTTATCTTCAGGCAGATCTTCAGTTGCCTTGAATGCTATGGTCTTCTCTTTTCTTGTGGCTGGTGAAGCAGCCTTCTGTTCTTCCTCTCTATTCTTGATGAGCAGCTCATAAGATTTGAGCTTACCCAACAAGGCTTCAGTGGTGATCTCATTCAGACTTCTGGCATCTTTAATTGGCCAGATTCTTGAATCCCAAGTGCTGGGGAAGCACATTAGGATCTTGTCATTAAGTTCTGTTAGAGAGATCTCTTTCTCTAATGTCCTCAGTTCACTGACAATTAGACTCAGTCTGTTGTACATGTCTCCCACTGACTCAGTCTCTCCCTTCTTGAAGTTCTCATATTGAGTGATGAGATGGGATCTTCTGTCCTTTCTCTCATCAGCTGAGCCTGAGACTATTTCTGAGAGTCTATCCCAAATCTCCTTGGCTGAATTGCATTCAGCTACCTTTTGAAAAATGTCATCTGACATTGTCTGAGCTAGAATGTTCATAGCCTTGGCATCAGCTACTTTCCATTTTTTGATGTCAGCATCTGTTCCTGATGGAGGTGGAACAGCATTTGTACTTATGCTCTCTGGGGGTCTTGGACACACTGTCAAAACAGAATTAAATATATCTTCATCAATAGAATTCATGTAGAGTCTAATCCTTGCTTTCCAAAGTGCAAACTTTGACAGATTGCACACTGGAGGTCTGGTGCTAGCATAATCTTTGTTTTGGGCCATGATTTGTGCAAATAAAGTCTAATAATAAAATACAAAAAGGATCTAGTTTGGGATCTTGGGGTTCAGGTGTTAGCCTGTACAACCAATCAGATATGGTATGTTTAACCAACCTCGCTTTGATACCAATTGAAAGAGCAACTAGATCTGATATACTCTAGAGGGGGGTGAATAGAGTATATGGTGCTTTAAAACTTTTACAAGCTTTTACAACAATTGTTGTAGTAAGTGTAAGCAGGGAAGCAATAAAGACTCTAACCACAATACTAAGGTAAACAAAAACTAGTCACAGACAAATCAAGGCCAGAAACAAAAAGTAAACAAGCAGAACCAGAAGACACAAGGAAATATAGTGGTTCCCCAAACTTTGGTACATCCACTCTTCTACCACCCTAGGTAGGAATCCACTGCAGGATGAGTTGATCAGGTGTCCTGGGCACCAATGAGCTTTTGATAAGGTGCTCAAAAACCAAAGCAGATTTTTTGATCAGGTGTCTTGCCACCAATGAGCTTTTGACAAGGTGCTCAAAAACCAGATTCAAACTTTTGAAGGGAGTTTGAAAACCCTTTACAGAGTGGGGGTGAGAGAGTGATGGCAGTCTTCTCTTTCTCAACCAATTGAGAAGACTATGTGGATTGATGTCAAAGCTCCCCCTGAGTCCTTGAGATCTTCAGGAAGAAGAGCTTTGCTGAGGGTGATAGGCCTTCAAAGATAGAACTCCAGCAATAAATGATTTCAGCAAGCTGAAATGTTGAGTGTCTGGAGTCTTGAAATGATGTTGGCCTTGAACACTTTGAGAGCTGAAGAGATCTGAAGATTTTTGAAAGCTTGATCTCTTTGATGAGTGTTCTTCAGAATTCTTTTTGACAGAAACTTTTTTGTATCTTTCTGTATTCTGTATATTGTGTGTCTTCTTTCTTTTGGTTGATGTAGATTCAAAAACATCCTATCTTTTATTCTCTGTTCCAGAATAGAATATCATTCTCTGTCAAGGATAGCCGTTGGTCTGCATTGATTGCATCCTTAATTGCAAAAACTCTTCTGGAGGAAAGTCCACAGAATTATTCCTTGAAAAGTCCCTTGAAACTTGGTCCAGAAGTAAATGAAAACGGCTAGCAAATCTCTGAATTAATTGCAGAATAACTCCTGACTGATTTAAATTTGAATTCTGGAAGTTATCTGAAATCGTCGAACTGAGCTCTGCTATCGTCGAGCTGAGCTCAGCGAACTGGAAAACTCAAGCAGCAAAATAATCGTCGATCTGAGCTCAAAGATCGTCGAACTGAGCTCAGAGATAAAGATCCAAAGTAGAGTCAAAATCGTCGAACTGAGCTCACCGATCGTCGAATGGAGTTCGACGATATTATGATGTTGAGCTCAGCGATCGTCGAATGGAGTTCGACGATCTGTCAAAGTTGAGCTAGACGATCGTCGATCGGAGTTCGACGAATCGTCGTGCTGAGCTCGACGATCAGACTTAGTCTCCAGACAGAAAAACTTGGTCTCCAGGGCAGCTTCCAATCCTAGACTTCTAACCCTTAGACTCAATTCTAATTGACCTATTAAGCTATACAGAAGGTCAAGTAAAGGTTCCTAGAGACATAGTGATCCTAACCCAAATTAGTAATAGGGTGTTCCAACAAAATTGTTAAGCCTACTGAATTTACTTCCTGTCCAGTTATTTTATTTATCATCCGGTTGAGATTTTGTTTAAATTTCTATTCTTAGAACCTAGGAATGCTGCTTAGCCTTGTCAGATCTCACTATTACTACAATTTTTAGGCCTACTGTCAGTTTGCTGTAGTGTTATAATGCTGAGTTCTTCATGGGTAGGCTGGGTTTTGGTGTAAATTTGGCTTGACAGTTATGGTAGTAGTAGCAGAAATTTCTTTTTCCTTTCCATAGTCTTGAGGATTAGAGTGTTTGTGGGCTAGTAGGAGTTGTCTGGTATGATAGGTGGAGCATAGAAGTGTTTGTTGTAGGATTAGAGCGTTTGCAGTGTTGAGTGCACTCAACGCTGCCAGGTCATCGACGTTCGTCTTTCTCAGCCCGACGTTGTTCGTCGAACTGAGATCGACTATCTACGATCGCCTGTGTTCGACGAAGGTCGTCGATCTGAGTTCGATGAAAATCGTCGAACTGAGATCGACGATTTCCGGTCACCCGTGTTCGACGAAGGTCGTCGACCTGAGTTAGACGAAAATCGTGGAACTAAGATCGACGATCTCTGGTCGCCTGTGATCGACGAAGGTCGTCGATCTGAGTTCGACGAAAATCGTCGAACTGAGCTCGACGATCTTCCTGTGATCTGAGTTCGACGATAATCGTCGAACTGAGCTCAACGATTTCTTGTAAGCTGAGATCGACGTTTATGTTGCCTTAACCGAATTTTTCATTCATTTTCTTTTCTTCCCGAGTGATTACCTCCTAGGTGAGGATGTCTTGTCGGCCATTCGTTTCTTCCTTTTTTGAAGGCCGAATCGTGGGTTATGGCAGGTAGTGGTATTTTGACGCTCTAAAGGAGTGGGATGTTTTGTGTGCGAGACGTGGCCGCCACATTTTAGTCCCAGGTACGGGCTGGGCATAGCCGTGGCCGCCACCTTTTAATCCCAGGTACGGGCTGGGTATGTGGTGGCCTTGTGCTGACACAGTGTATTTTCAGTTGGAACTGTTTGTTTGGGGACTGTTTTTGCTCACCAACTCAGGTCCATGTTGTTTTACTACTGCCATTGCTCATATTTTAGGATTGTTAGATGTTTTCTTCCTTTATAGATTGCAATTTGTTTGGCACATGTTTGCCTCGTAGACTCTGCAGGTTTTATGACAGGGTTGTGGCTGTTTTCTCGCACATGGTGCAATTGCGTCTTGTCTTGGACAGTGTTTGTCTATTACTGTCTTTCTTTCTCTCTTGCGTACCCCTTTTTATATAACACTTCCACGCAGCTTATTTGTTTTACTTGCTGAGGTATTTTTTTCTTCTCTGAATGCCTCAGGTTCTGATTAGTGGCCGAGTGGGTGGCTAGTTTTGCTCTGCTGTTGCTTGTGATCTCTTGTACTATTGAGATCATTTTCTTGATTTTGTGTGGTAATTTTCTATTTTTCTTACAGACATACATGCTCGCCAGTGGGTTCGTGTCAGGTTGTTGACGCCCGCTGGTGGTTTTTACTTATGATACTAGATATGTTTCTTTTACTGCTACCTTTTTAGAGATAGTCTATTTGCTCTTGGAAAGATTTATGTTAGGTTGCTAGTTACTTTTAAACCTAAAAACACTATTATAAGTACATCTCACGATCAGCATGTTTATGAAACTCATACACTACTTTCCAAACAACGTAAAAAGATCGTTTTCTTATATATAATATAAATTAAAAGTAGGGTCTTGCATAGTGTAAGTTGTCCTCTGGGGACACTTACGCACTCTTTTAGGATGACAAATGTGAATAAATTATTTTCCGCTGCGTATAAGTATAGTTTTTAAACTGTGGACTAGATGATCCACTGAGCCGAGGGATACGGTCTTTAAAATATAACTGATTTTCTAATCATTAAACTTATGAATTTTCATAGTCTAGTTAGATGGTGTTCGCCTGAGCGTCGACAGTTATCCCCTGCTCGACGTGGTATCACGACGCGTGTTTTCTCATACTCTGATACTTCTTAAATTCTGAGAAAATACGGGTTGTGACTGTTGGTATCAGAGGCAGGTTGCTTGACAATTTGTCGGGCAACCTTTCCTTGTAGGTATTAGAGGTTTAGCATCATATCATACACACACTGATATGTCATCGACACGTCTTGGCTGAAGCACGAACACTACACTCATAGCATAACATGAAGTATACGGGACATATTATGTAGTATGAGATGCATAATATGTGTATGTATATGGATCGACCATAGGGGTAATATGTGAGAGTTATGTAGTATGGGATGCATAACCTCACCACATGAATGCGACTAGCACGTTTCTTTTTCATTGCATGAGAATGTTATGTAGTATGGAATGCATAACATTTTCATGCGTACTCCACTCATAACATGCATTAGGGCCTTTTAGAATGCATAGCACAATCATACATAGCATAACATTACATAAGCACAACGTGCCAAGCTAAAGATTTGCAGGATGACATATGTACACACATGGTTTTAAATCAGAAAAAGAATATAAATTCATGTATTCCCGATCTAGGCACAAGAGTTAGTTGATGGTGGCAAACCATCCTAGGTTAAGCATAGCATCACTTTTGTAAAAAATAAAATAAAATCCCAGAGCAAGTATAGTAGTTAAAAGTTCATATTTATGTATGTATTATCTGTACTGGTAGTTTGTTCTAACTGTTGTTCTAGGTTTCGACCTCAGTTTTTATGGTTTTAGGATGGCGAGACGTCCTTCGACTAGGTAGACTCCCTGTCTGAGGGTGAGTCTTCAGGAGCGCAGAGTGATGCGGTGATTGAGAGCCTGTGACAGAGCAACGATTCCTTGACCAGGCAGTTGGTGGAGATGCAGGCCCAGATCCAGTATCTGGTGGCAGTTGTGGTAGGACAGACTCAAGGATTGCAAGACCCTGCAGGGGGGTTAGCTACTCCTCCACCTCCTGCTCCCCTGAGACCTCCAGTGGTGGTGCTAGCAGAGATGGCCTTTATCTCATAGTTTCAGATACTTTGCCCTACTACATATGATGGGAAGGCAGATTTCATGGTCATAGATGATTGGATGATCTCCATGGAGGAGATGTTCACGTACTCCGGTATTGCAGATGATCAGAGAGTGATGATAGGCGCCTATCAGCTAAAGTATTTGGCTAAGAGCTGGTGGCTTAGGGAAAAGGAGAGCTTGGTAGTCGGTTGCTCTTAGCGATTATTCAAGGAGATGCTGTTGAGGAAGTTCTTGCCTTCGGTCGAGCGTGACCCACTAATGAACGAATTCCTACACCTGAAGTAGCGGTAACTCACGGTCAGTGGGTATGAGAAAGAGTTCAGCAAGTTGAGCTGGTTTGTCCCTGGGTTGGTGAGCATTGAAGCTGATCGAGTCAAGCGGTTCCTCGGTGGCTTGAGGAGCGAGGTTCAGCAGTTGGCCAGTGCATAAGGATCAGAGACTTATGCAGGGGTAGTGGAGGATGCTCTGAAAGTGGAGGCAATTGAGACCGCAAAGAACAGAGGCCAGCAAATGAGGAAGGACAAGAGGATGTCTGCTGAAGAGAAGAACCCCCAGGTACCCGGTGCTACTTCGGGAAAGAAGAGCAAGGTAGTGTGTAGCTTCTGTGCCCAGCCAGGCCACCCTGTTGAGAGGTGTTTCAAGAAGGCGGGAGCTCAGAAGAAGGATCATGTTCATGTTATTCAAGGTGCCCCTAGGAAGGATGTTTCCTGTTCTGTTTGCAAGCGACCCGGGCATGATGCTGCCTAGTGGTGGTCCAAGGATAAAGTTTGCTATCAGTGTGGACAGAAGGGCCACATCAAGACAAGGTGTCCTCAGGTCCAGCCTGTTCTTCAAGCAGTTCCACTTCAGGCATTACCTCCGCCTCAGCGTGAGGACAAGGGCACAGGAAAGCTGAACGTGGTCTCTTCCGAGGAGGCTCAAACTTCGACTCAGGTCATCTCAGGTTAGATGTTTTCCTAGACTGAAAGTTTAATTTACTAGAATGGTTATAGTCTTGTTTTGGTAGTTCTTTAGTTACTTATATACTCCTATATGGAAATTTAAGGTGAAGAACCGCTTGGCGCGTGTTATGTTCAACTCCGGCGCTACCCACTCATTCGTGGCTAGAGCTTTTATGGAGCGATATTGGTTGAATCTAGATCAAGTTCGTGATACCTTCCGCATCAAGTTCCCTTCTGGTGAATCTGTGTTATCAGATGTGGGCATTCTGGATTGCCCTGTTTTGTTGGGGGACTTTCTTGCTAAGGCAGACTTGAAGATGATTGTTCTACAGGACTTCGATGTTATTCTGGGCATGGACTGGTTGTCTATGTACGATGCGGTTATTCAGTGCAAAGGGAAGCACTTGGACTTCATCAAGGACAACGGTCAGCCTGGAAGTGTGTATGCTGATCCGTGCCAGGATTTTCTTGTCATTTTTGCGGTATGTGCTCAGAAGCTGTTTCATTCTGATTGTTTTGTTTGTTTAGTCTCGACGGTTGGGACTGCTGTTAGTGTACCGCGCTTGGAGGAGATTCCTGTTCTACGTGGTTTCTCTGATGTTTTTCATGATGACATTCCGGGTCTTCCTCCTGACCGGGATGTTGAGTTTGTGATTGATTTGGAACCGGGTACGTGTCCTATTGCTAAGGCACCATACCGGATGGCCCCTCGTGAGTTGCAGGAGTTGCGAGTCCAGTTGGACGAGTTGTTGGCAAAAGGCTTTAGCAGGCAGATTTCGTCACCTTGGGGTGCTCCTATTCTATTTGTTAAGAAGAAGGATGGGTCGATGAGGCTGTACATCGATTATAGGGAGCTGAACAAAGTCACCATTAAGAACAGGTACCCTCTGCCGAGGATCGATGACTTATTTGATCTATTGCGTGGTAGCACGGTGTTTTCCAAGATCGATCTTCGTTCTGGATATCATCAGCTCAGGACCCATGAGGCAGATATTCCACGGACTGCGTTTAGTTCGAGGCATTGACACTTCGAGTTTCTAGCGATGTCGTTTGGTTTGACCAACGCACCATCAGCTTTTATGGATATGATGAACCAGGTGTTCAAGGATTTTCTAGACAAGTTCATTATGGTATTCATCGATGATGTGTTGACTTACTCTCGCAGTGCTGAGGAGCATGAGCAACATCTGCGCTTGGTTCTATCGGAGTTGAGGGACCATAAGTTATTCGTCAAGCTTAGCAAGTGTGAATTTTGGTTACCTCAGGTCTCGTTTCTGGGCCATGTGGTGAATAAGGATGGGATCTCGGTCGACCCGGAAAAGATCACAACTGTGATGGATTGGAGCAGGCCGGGCACGCCCAAGGATATTAGAAGCTTCCTAGGGTTCGCCGGCTACTACAGGATGTTCGTGGAGGGTTTCTCCACCCTGGCTGCAGCTTTGACCAGGTTGACTCAGAAAAACACTGCCATTGTTTGTAGCGAGAAGTGCGAAGAAGCCTTCCTGGAACTAAAGAACAGATTGTGCACTACTCCCGTTCTGACCCTACCTACTGAGGCTGCGTAGTATGATGTGTATGTTGATGCTTCGCATGTTGGTCTGGGTTGCGTGTTGATGCAGGCTGGAAAAGTGATTGCATATGGGTCAAGGCAATTAAAGACTCATGAGAGAAATTACCCTACGCATGACCTTGAGTTTGCAGCGGTGATTTATGCGATAAAGCTGTGGAGGCATCTACTTTATGGTGCTCAGTGCAAGATCTTCACAGATCATAAAAGTCTAAAATACGTGTTCACATAGAAGGAGTTGAGTCTGCGCCAGTGGCGGTGGCTAGAGTATGTGGCCGATTACGATGTGGAGATCCAGTATCATCCGGGCAAGGCCAATGTGGTGGTCGATGCCCTGAGCCAGAAGACGCGGAAGATCTTTAATCTCTCCGTCGATCGTTTAGTGGAAGAGTTCCTCCTGATGGATATCTCTGTGGGATGTTGTGACATGCAGAGCAGTTTGGCAGTGGCAGAGCCGTCTTGGATTTCACTTACCAGGTTGCACCAGAAGGATGATCCGGATCTTCTGCACTTATACCTCAGGACTGAGAGAGGGGAGTTGCCGGATTTTTCTATCGATGATGCGGGTACTTTGAAGTACCGCGGCAGGTTTTGCATCCCCGCTGTTGGAGACATTAGGGATATGATATGAAGAGAGGCTCATGGATCCAGTGTTGCCTACCATCCAGGATCTACAAAGATGTATCATGAATTGAAGTAGATTGCCTGGTGGTATGGGATGAAGTGTGATATATCCTGATTTGTTGTTGAGTGCCACATTTGCAAGCGTGTGAAGGCCGATCATGGAAGGCCTGGTGGCAAGATGACTCCATTGGAGATCCCGACTTGGAAGTGGGAGAGTATTTCTATGGACTTTATTACAGGCTTACCGAGATCTCTAAGGGGATTTGATTTAGTTTGGGTGATCGTCGACCGATTGACGAAGTGTGCGCACTTCATACCCTATACGATAGATTACCCGATGAAGAAGATAGCAGAGCTATACCTGAACGAGGTCATCAGATTGCACGGTGTGCCAGTGTCACAACCCGCATTTTCCCCGAATTAAGAATTATCAGAGTATGAGAAAACACATGTCATGATGCCACGTCGAGCAGGGGATAACTGCCGATGCTCAGGCAAATCACTATCTACTTTACTTTATGAAAATTCATAAGTTTAATGATTAGAAAATCAGTTATATTTTAAAGGTAGTATCCCTCGGCTCAGTGAATCATCTAGTCCACAGTTTAAAACTTTACCTATACGCAGTGAAAAATACTTTATTTATATTTGACATCCTAAAAGAGTGCATAAGTGCCCCCAAAGGACAACTTATACTATGCAAGACCATACATTCAATTTATATTATATATAAGAAAACGATCTTTTTACGTTGTTTAGAAAGTAGTGTTGAGTTTTATAAAACATGTTGAACATGAGTTATATATACATAATAGTGTTTGTTAGGTTTTAAAGTAACTAGCAACCTAGCATAAAACATCCCAAGAGCAAGTAAACTAATCTCCAGAAAGGTAGCAGCAAAAAGATAACATATCAAGTACAAGGTAAAACTACCAGTGGGCGCAAACAACCTGACACGAACCCACTAGAAAACATGTATGTCTGTTAGAAAGTGCAAAAAAAACTACCTCACTAGACAAAGCAAAAGGATCTCTAAAGTCCAAGAGACCACCAGCAACACCACAGCAACACCGCAGCAACTTAGCCACCAAACTGGCTACTATCCAGAACCTGAGGCATCCAAAAGACAGAATACCTCAGCAAGTAAAAAAACAAAGCTGTGAAAGTGCTAAATCAAAAGGGTAAGCAAAAAAGAGTAGGCAAGACAGTAACAAACAACCACTGACGAAGGTAAGACACAAATTTGCACTAAGTGCAAGGGAACAGCAACAACCCTGCTAAAATCCTGCAGAGTAAACAAGGCTATCATGCCCAAAATGTTGCAAACAACTAAGGAAGAAACAACTAACATCTTAAATTGTGAGAGATGGCAGTAGCAAAAACAACATGGAAGGGGTTGGAGGCAAACTCAGTCCCCCAAACAACCTTTTCCAAGAACAATTCTCAAGGGTCTACATGTGAAAGCACTAGGGACCATCCACCCACTTGCCCAGCCCGAACCTGGAGCAAGATAAAAATGTGGCCACGGCTAAGTCACACAACACCACCCCTATTAAGAGCTTCAAACCACCACTACTACCCACAACCCACGATTCGGCCTTTGGAAAAATAGCCGACAAGGAACCTCAGAGAGAAAAAAAAATTAGGGGATTCACTCGGGAGAGAGAATAAAGCTAAGGAAAATGTGTTGAGTTGACTCAACACGGCGTTGAGTGAGTAGCCCTCACTCAACGCCAAACAGGATCTGGCGTTGGGTGAGCATCACTTTCTCAACGCCAGTCACAATCGCAAGGAAACAATGGTTGCGGCGTTGAGTGAGTCCACCTCACTCAATGCTTAAACAGCCATGGCGTTGAGTGAGGTCAACTCACTCAACGCCATTCACTTAGCCGCAAAAAATCAAAACCTAAGACTATGGCGTTGAGTGTGGTACCGTTGAGTGTGTGTACCACACTCAACACCAAGCTCTAACAGACTAGGCGTTGAGTGTGTGCACCACTCTCAACGCCAAGCCCGAACAGGGTAGGCGTTGAGTGTGTGCTTCATACTCAGCGCCTTGCCTTAGTTCTGCTAAAACACAATTCCAGCAAGCTTACTACTGTTTTAAAAATTATTGTAGTAACATTATTCTAACAGGCTATGCATATTTCTAGGGTTAGGATTAGGACTTAGTAAAAATTGCAAAATTAAAACCTCTCATCCCTACCAGCCTACAGCTACAGCACAGGAAAATTAACCCTGACCTTTACTTCATTTCTCAGCCCAAGAACAAGATGATTTATTTGTAACAGTAAAACGAAAACATAGTGCCCGACTACTTTAGGTAAAAAACCGTATAGGAAGGCTTACAGTAGGAAGTCTATACCCGATTTCAAGCAAAGAATTGGGTTTCTAACATAGGGCTAACAGGGTTTTACTAACATAGCAAAAATCTAGACAAAGCTTTCTACGGCTGCAAGAACAAAGAGAGAAAAAAAACAACAGAAAAAAAAACTACTAGGCAAGGGCAAGAATACCACTTGCCTCAAATTCCAACGAAGCTTGGTCGGCCTCTTCCCTATCACTCGCAACCAGCAGCAAAGCACAAGGCGAAATTTTTTTTTCTGGACAATGCCGGCGGAAAACAGTCAAAAAAATCCGAAAATAGAAACTTCTAGAAACACAACGATTCCAGAAAAAACTCACCATAGGAGTGAAGGTCTAAGCGAGAGCAATCCAAATCCATTTTCGGAATCAAATTCCGTCCACAAACGCTCCCAGAGTCGGCGTACAAAGGGTAGCAGGTTCGACGGTTCCTCTTCGCATGAACAGTCGCAGGAGGGCGGTTTCATTTTGGGAAATACGGTGAACAGCACTTCTAAATCTTATTCCAATCCTATATATATTATCTGATACTTAAATCAATAACTAATTAATTAATAAATAAATAATAATTAACCTAACCGCCAACCACGCTGCCTCTTATCTAAAATAATAAATAATATCAGACTTATTAAATAGTATTATTTTACATAAAATACAAAACGACGCGAAGACCGAACATCCTCGGAATTCGACAAAATTCGCAACGTAGCTAAATATCCATGCTACGAACGCAATGGCAAAGTCGAAATCAACTTTCGACGAACAGAACTCGGGTTAACACCACCCGAAGCCAAAACACAAGCATCCCCCGAGAGGCCTCACCGAGTCACAAAACCAGACCCGGCTTGCTAGGGAATCTTGCTAATAGGCTACCAAATAGGTCACTCAATCCTAAGGAGCTAAGACCACACTCCCCAATTGGCACAAGGTAAGAGAACGTGTCAACATAACGCCAAACGAGAATTAAATAATTCGCAGAAAAATCGGGAGCGTTACAGTCACTCCCCCTAAAAGAAAGTTTCGTCCCGAAACTTTACGCACACTACTTCCACTATAGAAGGAAAGTAACAAAATAAAAGTTACTAGAAAGAAAACATACCCAACGAATCAGGGGAACATGTGAGGGTGAGCCTTCTTCATAGCCAACTCTAGCTCCCAAGTCGCGCTTTCTAAATCATGGTTCTTCCATAGAACCTTCACCATCGGGATAGACTTTGTCCGCAGCACCCGATCTTGAGTATCCAAGATGCGGACCGGCACCTTAACATAAGAGAGATTAGGCTCCAACTGGGGCACAACATTCAAGACTTGCCCACTGCTTCGCACACACTTCCGTAATTGACTTACATGAAATACATTATGAACACCTGGGAAGTTTGCCGGCAAATCCAACTCATATGTTGACGCGCCAATCCGTTCAACAATCTTAAACGGGCCCACATACCTCGGATCCAATTTCCGGTTCTTACCAAACCTCTTAACACCAACCATCGGGGAAACCTTAAGAAACACCAGGTCCCCTATAGCAAATTCCAAGTCAGATCTACGCCGGTTGGCGTTCTTCTCATAGCGCTCCTCAGTTATCCGAAGCTTTTCTCGAATCAGCTTCACCGCAACTTCCATTTCTTCGAGCGCGTGTGGACCCAACAACGGCCTCTCACCGACCTCAGTCCAAAACATGTGAGTTCTGCAGCGTCTCCCATACAGCTCTTCGAATGGAGCCATTTGCAAGCTCTCTTGATAACTATTATTATATGCAAATTCCATAAGCCGCAGACGCTCATCCTACGCTCCTCCGTGGTCCAAAATATAGCATTTGATCATATCATCAACTATCTGGTTCACCCGCTCTATCTGCCCATTGGTCTATGGGTGGTAAGCAGTAGAATACCTCAAATCTGTACCCAAGCCCTCCTGCAGACTCTGCCAAAAACGAGAAGTAAATCGGGAGTCTCGATCCGAAATGATGCTAACTGGCATACCGTGCAATCGATGACCTCGTCCAAGTACAGCTCTGCTATCTTTTTCATCGGGTAATCTATCTTATACGGTACGAAGTGCGCACACTTTGTCAATCAGTCCACGATCACCCAAACTGAATCAAATCCCCTTGGAGATCTCGGTAAGCCCGTAATGAAGTCCATAGAAATACTTTCCCACTTTCAAGTCGGGATCTCCAACGGAGTAAACTTTCCCCCAGGCCTTCCGTGATCGGCCTTCACACGCTTGCAAGTGTGGCACTCAGCAACAAATCGGACTATGTTCTCCTTCATCCTACACCACCAGGCGATTTGCTTCAATTCATGGTACATATTTGTAGATCCTGGATGGTAGGCAACACTGGATCCATGAGCCTCTCTGCATATCATAACCCTGATTTCCCCAACAGCGGGGATGCAAAACCTGCTGCGGTACTTCAAAGTACCCGCATCATCGATAGAAAAATTCGGCAACTCCCCTCTCTCAGTCCTGAGGTATAAGTGCAGAAGATCTGGATCATCCTTCTGGTGCAACCTGGTAAGTGAAATCCAAGACGGCTCTGCCACTGCCAAACTGCTCTGCATGTCACAGCGTACCACGGAAATATCCATCAGGAGGAACTCTTCCACTAAACGATCGGTGGGAGATTAAAGATCTTCCCCGTCTTGCGGCTCAGGGCGTAGACCACCACATTGTCCTTGCCCCGATGATATTGTGTCTCCACATCATAATCGGCCACATACTCTAGCCACCGTCGTTGGCGCAGATTCAACTCCTTCTGAGTGAACACGTACGTTAGACTTTTATGATCTGTGAAGATCTTGCACTGAGCACCATAAAGTAGATGCCTCCACAACTTTAGCACATAAATCACCGCTGCAAACTCAAGGTCATGCGTTAGGTAATTTCTCTCATGAGTCTTTAGTTGCCTTGACCCATACGCAATCACTTTTCCAGCCTGCATCAACACGCAACCCAGACCAACATGCGAAGCATCCACGTATACATCATACTCCGCACCCTCAGTAGGTAGGGTCATAACGGGAGCAGTGCACAGTCTGTTCTTTAGTTCCAGGAAGGCTTCTTCACACTTCTCACTCCAGATAAAGGTCGTGTTCTTCTGAGTCAATATGGTCAAAGGTGCAGCCAGTGTAGAGAAACCCTCCACGAACCTCCTATAGTAGCCGACCAACCCTAGGAAGCTTCTAATCTCCTTGGGCGTGCCTGACCTGCTCCAATCCATCACTGCTGCGATCTTTTCTTGGTCGATCGAGATCCCATCCTTATTCACCACGTGTCCCAGAAACGAGACCTGAGGCAACCAAAATTCGCACTTGCTCAGCTTGGCAAATAACTTGTGGTTCCTCAACTCTGATAGAACCAAGCATAGATACTGCTCATGCTCCTCTGCACTGCGAGAGTAGATCAACACATCATCGATGAATACCACCACGAACTTGTCTAGAAAGTCCTTGACACCCGGTTCATCATATCCATGAAAGATGATGGTGCGTTGGTCAAACAAAACGACATCACTAGAAACTCGAAATGTCCATGCCTCGATCTAAACGCAGTCCGTGGAATATCTGCCTCACGTATCCTGAGCTGATGATAGCCAGAACGAAGATCGATCTTGGAAAACACTATGCTACCACGCAACTGATCAAATAAGTCATTGATCCTCGGCAGAGGGTACCTGTTCTTAATGGTGACTTTGTTCAGCTCCCTATAATTGATGCACAGCCTAATCGACCCATCCTTCTTCTTCACAAATAGAACAGGAGAACCCCAAGGCAACAAACTATGCCTGATAAAGCCTTTTGACAACAACTCATCCAACTGGACTCGCAACTCCTCCAACTCATGAGGGGCCATCTGATACGGTACCTTAGCAATAGGACGCATTCCCGGTTCCAAATCAATCACGAACTCAACACCCCGATCGGGAGGAAGACCAGGAAGGTCATCAGGAAAAACATCAGAGAACTCACGTACAATAGGAATCTCCTCCAAGCGTGGTACACTGACAGTAGTCCAAACCACCGAGACTAAACAAGCAAAACAATCAGAATGAAACAGCTTCTGAGCACATACCGTAGAAATGACAAGAGAATCCTGGCACGGATCAGCATACACACTTCCAGGCTGACCGTTGTCCTTGATGAAGTCCAAGTGCTTCCCCTTGCACTGAATAACTGCATCGTACTTAGACAACCAGTCCATGCCTAGAAAACATCGAAGTCCTCTAAATCAATCATCTTCAAGTCTGCCTTCGCAAGAAAGTCCCCCAACAAAATAGGGCAATCCATAATGCCCACATCTGATAACACAGATTCACCGGAAGGTAACTTGACGAGTAAGGTATCACGAACTTGATCTAGAATCAACCGGTATCGCTCCACAAAGGCCCTAGCCACAAACGAGTGGGTAGCGCCGGAGTCGAACAGAACACGCGCCCAGCGGTTCTTCACCTTAAATTTCCCTATAGGAGTATATAAGCAACTAAGGAACTACCAAAACAAAAACTATAACCATTCTAATAAATAAAACTTTCAGGCTAGGAAAACAACTAACCTGAGTCGAAGTTTGAGCCTCCTCGGAAGAGATCACGTTCAGCTTTCCTTTGCACTTGTCCACACGCTGAGGCAGAGGTAATGCCTAAAATGGAACTTCTTGAAGAACAGGCTGGACCTGAGGACACCTTGTCTTGATATGGCCCTTCTGTCCACACTGATAGCAGACTTTATCCTTGGACCAGCACTGGGTAGCATCATGCCCGGGTCGCTTGCAAACAGAACAGGAAACATCCTTCCTAGGAGCACCTTGAATAGCATGAACTTTCTCCTTCTTCTGAGCTCTCGCCTTCTTGAAACACCTCTTAACAGGGTGGCCTAGGCGGCCACAGAAGCTACACACTACCTTGCTCTTCTTTCCCGAAGCAGCACCGGGTACCTAGGGGTCCTTCTCTTTAGCAGACTTCCTCTTATCCTTCCTCATTTGCTGGCCTCTATTATTTGCGGTCTCAATTGCCTCCACTTTCAGAGCAGCCTCCACTACTCCTACATAAGTCCGTGATCCATATGCACTGGTCAACTGATGAACCTCGCTCCTCAAGCCACCAAGGAACCGCTTGACTCGATCAACCTCAATACTCACGAACCCAGGAGCAAACCGGCTCAACTTGTTGAACTCTATCTCATACTCATTGACCGTGAGTTGCCTCTGTTCCAGGTGGTGGAAGTCGTTCATAAGACGGTCACGCTCAACTGAAGGCAAGAACTTCCCCAGCAGCATTTCCTTGAATAATCCCCAAGAGCAACCAGCTACCATGCTCCCCTTTTCTCTAAGCCACCAACTCTTAGCCAAACCATTAAGCTGATAGAGGCTATCATCACTCTTTGATCATATGCAATACCGGAGTACGCGAACATCTCCTCTATGGAAATCAGCCAATCATCTATGACCATGAAATCTGCCTTTCCATCGTATGTAGGAGGGCTAAGTCTCTGAAACTGAGAAATAAAGGTCATCTCTACTGGCACCATCACTGGAGGTCTCAGGGGAGCAGGAGGGGGAGGAGCCCCTACAGGGGCTTGCACCTCCTGAGTCTGTCCTGCCACAACTGCCACCAGAGAATGGATCTGGGCCTGCATCTCCACCAACTGACTGGTCAAGGAATCGTTGCTCTGTCGCAGGCTCTCGATCACCGCATCACTCTGCGCTCCTGAGGACTCACCCTCAGACAGGAGAGTCGACCTAGTCGAAGGACGTCTCGCCATCCTAAAACAATAAAAACTGAGGTCAAAACCTAGTATAACAATTGAAAAAAACTACCAGTACAGACAATACATACATAAATATGAACCTTTAACTGCTATACCTACTCTGTGATTTTATTTTGTTTAACAAAAGTGATGCTATGCCTAACCTAGGATGGTTAACCACCATCAACTAACGCTTGTGCCTAGATCGGGAATGCATGAATTTATATTCTTTTTTTCTGATTTAAAACCACGTGTGTACATATGTCATCCTGCAAATCTTTAGTTTGGCACGTTGTGCTTATGCAGTATTATGTTATGCATGATTGTGCTATGCATTCTAAAAAGGCCCTAATGCATGTCATGCGGGGCGTACGCATGAAAATGTTATGCATCCCATACTACATAACATTCTCATGCAACGAAAAAGAAACGTGCTAGTCGCATTCATGTGGTGAGGTTATGCATCCCATACTACATAACCCTCACATGTTGCCCCTATGGTGGATCCAAATACAGACACATATTATGCATTCCATACTACATAATATGCCCCACATACTTCATGTTATGCTATGAGTGTAGTATTCGTGCTTCAGCCAAGACGTGCTGATGACATATCGGTGTGTGTATGATATGATACTAAACATCTAATACCTAAAAGGGAAGGTTGCCCGATAAATTGTCAAGAAACCTCGCTTTGATACCAACTGTCACAACCCGCATTTTTCCCGAATTAAGAATTATCAGAGTATGAGAAAACACGTGTCATGATGCCACGTCGAGCAGGGGATAACTGCCGACGCTCAGGAAAATCAGTATCTACTTTATTTTATGAAAATTCATTAGTTTAATGATTAGAAAATCAGTTATATTTTAAAGGTCGTATCCCTTGGCTCAGTGAATCATCTAGTCCTTAGTTTAAAACTTTACTTATACGCAGCGGAAAATACTTTATTTATATTTGACATCCTAAAAGAGTGCATAAGTGCCCTCAAAGGACAACTTATACTATGCAAGACCCTACATTCAATTTATACTATATATAAGAAAATGATCTTTTTACGTTGTTTAGAAAGTAGTGTTGAGTTTTATAAAACATGCTGATCATGAGATATATATACATAATAGTGTTTGTTACGTTTTAAAGTAACTATCAACCTAGCATAAAACATCCCAAGAGCAAGTAAACTAATCTCCAAAAAGGTAGCAGCAAAAAGATAACATATCTAGTACAAGGTAAAACTACCAATGGGCGCCAACAACCTGACACGAACGCACTGGAAAACATGTATGTCTGTAAGAAAGTGCAAAAAAAAACTAGCTCACTAGACAAAGTAAAAGGATCTCTAAATTCCAAGAGACCACCAGCAACACCACAGCAACACCGCAGCAACTTAGCCACCAAACTGGCTACTATCCAGAACCTGA
Source organism: Platanthera guangdongensis (assembly GCA_039583875.1). Lineage (NCBI taxonomy): Eukaryota > Viridiplantae > Streptophyta > Magnoliopsida > Asparagales > Orchidaceae > Platanthera > Platanthera guangdongensis. Next base: position 58,869,788 of record CM077160.1, on the reverse strand, counting down.
GGCATCCAAAAGACAGAATACCTCAGCAAGTAAAAAAAACAAAGCTGTGAAAGTGCTAAATCAAAAGTGTAAGCAAAAAGAGTAGGTAAGACAGTAACAAACAACCACAGACCAAGGTAAGACACAAATTTGCACTAAGTGCGAGGGAACAACAACAACCCCGCTAAAATCATACATAGTCAACAAGGCTATCATGCCCAAAATGTTGAAAACAACTAAGGAAGAAACATCTATCATCTTAAATTGTGAGAGATGGCAGTAGCAAAAACAACATGGATTCGGTTTGGAGGCAAACTCAGTCCCCCAAACAACCATTTCCAATTACAATGCTCAAGGGTCTACATGTGAAAGCACTAGGGACCATCCACCCACTTGCCCAGCCCGAACCTGGAGCAAGATAAAAATGTGGCCACGGCTAAGTCACAAAACACCACCCCTATTAAGAGCTTCAAACCACCACTACTAACCATAACCCATGATTCAGCCTTTGGAAAAATAGCCGACAATCAACCTTAGAGAGAAAAAAAATAGGGGATTCACTCGAGAGAGAGAATAAAGTTAAGGAAAATGCATTGAGTTGACTCAACACGGCGTTGAGTGAGCAGCCCTCACTCAACGCCAAACAGGATCTGGCATTGGGTGAGCATCACCCTCTCAACGCCAGACACAGCCGCAAGGAAAAAATGGTGGCGGCATTGAGTGAGTCCACCTCACTCAACTCTTAAACAGCCATGGAGTTGAGTGTGGTCAACTCACTCAACGCCATTAACTTAGCCGCAAGAAATCAAAACCTAAGACTATGGCGTTGAGTGTGGTATCGTTGAGTGTGTGTACCACACTCAACACCAAGCCCTAATAGACTAGGCATTGAGTGTGTGCACCACTCTCAACGCCAGGCCCGAACAGGCTAGGCGTTGAGTGTGTGCTTCACACTCAGCGTCTGGCCTTAGTTCTGCTCCAACACGATTCCAGCTAGCTTACTACTGTTTTAAAAATTACTGTAGTAACATTATTCTAACAGGCTATGCATATTTCTAGGGTTAGGATTAGGACTTAGTAAAAATTGCCAAATTAAAACCTCTCATCCCTACCAGGCTACATCTACAGCACAGGAAAATTAACCCTAACCTTTACTTCATTTCTCAACCCGAGAACAAGACGATTTATTTGTAATAGTAAAAGGAAAACATAGTGCCCGACTGCTTTAGGTAAAAATACCGTACATGAAGGCTTACAGTAGGAAGTCTATACCCGATTTCAAGCAAAGAATTGGGTTTCTAACATAGGGCTAACAGGGTTTTACTAACATAGCAAAAATCTAGAAAAAGCTTTCTACGGCCGCAAGAACAAAGAGAGAGAAAAACAACAGAAAAAAAACTACTAGGCAAGGGCAAGAATACCACTTGCCTCAAATTCCAGCGAAGCTTGGTCGGTCTCTTCCCTATCACTCGCAACCAGCAGCAAAGCACAAGCCGAAAATTTTTTTTCTAGACAATGCTGCCGGAAAACAGTCAAAAAAATCCGAAAATATAAACTTCTAGAAACGCAACGATTATAGAAAAACTCACCGTAGGAGTCAAGGTCTAAGCGAGAGCAATCCAAATCCGTTTTCGGAATCGAATTCCGTCCACAAACGCTCCCGGAATCGGCGTCCAAAGGGTAGCAGGTTCGGCGGTTCCGCTTCGCATGAACAGTGGCAGGAGGGCGGTTTCGTTTTGGGAGAGACGGTGAACAACACTTATAAATCTTATTCCAATCCTATATATATTATCTGATACTTAAATCAATAACTAATTAATTAATTAATAAATAATAATTAACATAACCTCCAACCACGCTGCCTCTTATCTAAAATAATAAATAATATCAGACTTATTAAATAGTATTATTTTACATAAAATACAAAACGACGCGAAGACCGAACATCCTCAGAATTCGACGAAATTCGCACCGTAGCTAAATATCCATGCTACGAACGCAGCGGCATAGTCGAAATCAACTTTCGACGAACAGAACTCGGGTTATCACGACCCGAAGCCAAAACATAAGAATCCCCCGAGAGGCCTCACCGAGTCACAAAACCAGACCCGCCTTGCCAGGGAATCTTGCTAATAGGATACAAAATAGGTCACTCAGTCCTAAGGAGCTAAGACCACACTCCCCAATTGGCACAAGCCAAAAAAAACGCGTCAACGTAACGCCAAACGAGAATTAAATAATTCGCAGAAAAATCGGGAGCATTACAGCAAGTTAGCATCATTTCTAATCGAGACACCCGTTTTATATCTCGCTTCTAGAGGAGTCTACAAGAGGGTTTGGGTACAGATTTGAGGTATTCTACAACTTACCACCCGCAGAGCAATGGTCAGACTGAGCGAGTGAACTAGATAGTTGAGGATATGATCAGGTGCTACATCTTGGACCACGGTGGAGCGTGGGATGAGAGTTTGTGGCTTATGGAGTTTGCATATAATAATAGTTATCAAGAGAGCTTGCAAATGGATCCGTTCGAAGCACTATATGGGAGACGCTGCAGAACTCCCCTATTTTGGACTGAGGTCGGTGAGAGGCCGTTGTTGGGTCCAGACGCGCTCGAAGAAATGGAAGTTGCTGTGAAGCTGATTCGAGAAAAGCTTCGGATAGCTCAGGAGCAGTATGAGAAGAACGTCAACCGGCGTAGATCTGACTTGGAATTTGTTGTAGGGGACCTGGTGTTTCTTAAGGTTTCCCTGATGGTTGGTGTTAAGAGGTTTGGTAAGAACCGAAAATTGGATACGAGGTATGTGGGCCCGTTTAAGATTGTTGAACGGATTGACGTGTCAGCATATAGGTTGGATTTGCCAGCAAACTTCCCAAGTGTTCATAATATATTTGATGTAAGCCAATTACGGAAGTGTGTGCGAAGCAGTGGGCAAGTCTTGGATGTTGTGCCCCAGTTGGAGCCTAATCCTTCATATGTTGAGGTGTCGGTCCGCATCTTGGGTACTCAAGATCAGGTGTTGCGGACAAAGTCTATCCCGATGGTGAAAGTTCTATGGAAGAATCAGAATTTGGAGAGCGCGACTTGGGAGCTAGAGTCGGCTATGAGGGAGGCTCACCCTCACTTGTTTCCCTGATTTGATCGGTATATTTCCTTCCTTGTAACTCCTGTTTGTTACTTTCTTTCTATAAGTGGAAGTAGTGTATGTAAAGTTTCGGGACAAAACTTTCTTGTAGGGGGAGTGACTGTAACGCCCCCGATTGTTTTGTGATTATTTAATTTTCGTTTGGCGTTACGTCGACACATTTTCGGCTTGTGCCGTTTGTTAGAGCATGGTCTTAGCTCTTTAGGTTCCTTGTGTGGTTGTTGGTAGCCTATTTGGCAAGATTCCCTAGCAAGCCGGATCTGTTTTGGTGACCGGTGAGGCCTCTCGAGGGATGCTTGTGTTTTGGCTTCGGGTGGTGATAACCCGAGTTTTGTTCGTCGAAAGTTGATTTTGACTTCGTCGTTGCGTTCGTAGCGTGGGTATTTAGCTACGGCGCAAATTTCGTCGAATTCCGAGAATGTTCGGGTTTCGCGTCGTTTTGTATTTTATTTATAATAATGTGATATTATAAATTATATATAGATATTTTTTTACAAAGTAGCAGTTATGGTGAAAAGGTGGCTGACATCTTTTGGGTTGGCTAAGAATAGAAAGTATTTGGGACTTAGCCGCTGTCTATAAATAGTCTTAAATTAGAATAAAGACTATTCTTTGTCTTTTCGGAATTAGCATAACCGCCGTCCCTGTACAAGAGAGGAAAACTGGCGGGCTGCCCTTGCCTTCCACCGCCGATTCCCGGAGTTCTAGCGGTCGGATTTTCGTTCCGAGGATAGATCTGGACTGCTCTCCCCTAGATCTTCATTTCGACGGTAAGCTTTCTCCATTTCATGTCCTTCTATGGTGTTGTAGATTTCGGATTTGACCATTCTTCCTCTCCAAACTCCAGATTTCTCGGCTATGTGCTTTGCTGCCAGATCCGAGAGAGAGGGAAGGTGCTGACCAAGAAAATTTCTGGATTTAAGGTAAGTCGTGCTCTTCGCCATTGCCAAGTATGAACTTCTTCATTTTTGTTCCTTGTCGTCAAGTATTAATTCCAGATCCTGCAAATGTCTAGTTTTTCCTTAATCATGACAAGAAATTGTTAAGCCTACTGAATTTACTTCCTGTCCAGTTATTTGATTTATCATCCGGTTGAGATTTTGTTTAAATTTCTATTCTTAGAATCTAGGAATGCTTCTTAGCCTTGTCGGATCTCACTATTACTACAACTCTTAGGCCCACTGTCAGTTTGTTGTAGTGTTATAATGCTGAGTTCTTCATTTGTAGGCTGGGTTTTGGTGTAAATTTGGCTTGACAGTTGTGGTAGCAGTAGCAGAAATTTCTTTTTCCTTTTCATAGTCTTGAGGATTAGAGTGTCTATAGGCTAGTAGGAGTTGTCTGGTATGATAGGTGGAGCATCGAAGTGTTTGCTATAGGATTAGAGCGTTGGCAGCGTTAAGTGCACTCAACGCTGCCAGGTCGTCGACATTCGTCGTTCTCAGCTCGACGTTGTTCGTCGAACTGAGATCGATGATCTCTGGTCACCTGTGTTCAACGAAGGTCGTCGATCTGAGTTCGACGAAAATCGTCGAACTGAGATCGACGATTTCTGATCGCCTGTGTTCAACGAAGGTCGTCGACCTGATTTCGACGAAAATCGTCGAACTGAGATCGACGATCTCCGGTAGCCTGTGATCGACGAAGGTCGTCGATCTGAGTTCGACGAAAATCGTCGAACTGAGCTCGAAGATCTTCCTGTGATCTGAGTTCGACGATAATCGTCGAACTAAGCTCGACGATTTCCTGTAAGCTGAGATCGACGTTTATGTTGCCTTAACCGAATTTTTCGTTCATTTTCTTTTCTTCCCGAGTGATTACCTCCTAGGTGAGGATGTCTTGTCGGCCATTCGTTTCTTCCTTTTTTGAAGTCCGAATCGTGGGGTATGGCAGGTAGTGGTATTTTGACGCTCTAAAGGAGTGGGATGTTTTGTGTGCGAGCCGTGGCCGCCACCTTTTAGTCTCAGGTACGGGCTGGGCATAGTCGTGGACGCCACCTTTTAATCCCAGGTACGGGCTGGGTATGTGGTGGCCTTGTTGTAACACCCCCATCTGTCGCATGGCATATAACAGAAGGTTCAGCTGGAACCCGATGCCATATACCACAGACAGTCGGAAGGGTTACATAAGAATATTCAAACTATCTAATTAAGACTACTCGTCCTACATAGAGCATTCTAGCGGAAGCTTTTAATGTTGAAAGAACCAAAAACTTAAATCCATTAATCATGAATGTCCACAACCACAACACTGGAATGAAAACCAAATACACTGAAAGGGAAACATGGCCTTATGCCTTACAATAGTTCACTTAATAAATAGTGTCTTACATACATCGGCTCGTAGGTCGGCCACACATGACAAAAATAAAAACAACTATTCTACGGCCTTCAAGGGCCAGCACAGCAACATGGGCTACAGCCCGCTATTTGGCACTCGGCTCCGCAGTACCTGCAAGCAACATTCCACCGCACGGTGGCAAACAAAGCAACGGTCAGCCAAAAGCCGACCAAATTATAACGACCCCGCCCCTTACTCGGGACGGCAGTGCTCTTTCCCTGCAATTCATTAGCCCAGCTAAAAAATAAAGTGCAACTATATAGTTCGTCATAGGTGTAGGCTCGCACGGCCAAACACCCCGTGCACTCAGGGCACATTAACGGTGAATCCTGACCAATCAGCGTCTTCACCACCACCCCCAGGATGGCAACAACATGTGAGCATTTATCCTTGCTGACCACCGTCTAAGGCTCCCGACTATGCTAACGGCCAGTCCCCGTCTTCGGGTCTCTCGCACCGAACCACATAGCCTAGGTCCAATTCCACTTGCCTGTTGCTCACGCCGCATATACAATTTAAGTCCTACGCGCGGGCCAAGCTTCTCTCGGATCCCAAAACTTTCCAAACAATCTCATAACCCAGTTATGATCAAGGTCGGTTCCCAGACTGCCAAGTTAGCAGAACACGTTTCCGCTCAGTTTTTTGGGTGCGCCTTGAAGCTAACCTCCAAGGATCCCTGCTGCAATCTACCGTGTAGAAACCCGAAAAACCCAAAGCACGGAGTCTTCTCCGGCAAAACATATCAAATGCAACATCACCGATCCAGACAATACACGTCCGGGTAGGCTTCACACACAATGCCTATGCCCGTACTTACGATTCCGGACTCTATATGCAACACGAGGGGGACTATTCACATCAACCCCAAGGAACACCACGCACTCACCGCACACTCACGGGAGCGTGATTCCCTATGCAGAAAGAAAGAGCTTCACATGCTCAAGTAGAGAATCGTTACCCTTGTAGTTCGCTTTGGCGCAATGGAAAAACTACACGGATGGAAATCTTCGCAACGAACTTTCCTCCGCAAATCTCCAGACCTGGGCCGAACACGGCTTGGCACACGGCCGTGTCCCGGGCCGTGTGCCTCACTCCAGGCACGATCGTCAAACGGAGGAAAGACACACGGGAAAAGACACGCCCATGTCTCACCTGACACGCCCGTGTCGGGTTCCTCGACACGCCCGTGTTCGGGGGCGTGTAACGCATAACCTCCACGGCAACATAGACGACCCAAAAGAACACGAGTATGGACACGGGTAGGCACACGCCCGTGTCAAATTACACGCTCGTGTCACTTAGCCGTGTTTCTTGCCGTGTCCTTCTCGGGATGAAAATGGCCAAAAACACCAGCCAGACACGGCCTTGGACATGCCCGTGTCGTAGGTCGTGTACCCCTATACAGGCACCAAAAATCACTTTTTTCGCGAATGACTCAAATACAATTTTCGGGGCGTTACAAAGCTCCCCCACTTAAGGAATTTCGTCCCGAAATTAAGTAAATGTACACAAATCTAAATAATACCTGAGTGGAATAACTCGGGGTATTCCTCAAACATAGCTTGCTCTCCCTCCCAAAAAAGCTCCTCACGTCCGCAATTATCCCATCGGACTTTAACCATACGGATATCCTTGTTGCGGAGTAGCTTGACTGCAACATCTTCAATAAGTACTGGCTTGACCCTTGTGGTCAACTCATAATCAACTGGTACTTGATTATCCGCAATGATCTGCGAAGGCTCTTGCACCGCCTTACGCAACACCGATACGTGGAACACGTCATGCAGCCCACTCAATTCCGCCGACAGCTTCAATCTATACGCCGCCTCGCCAACACGCTCCAGGATTTCAAATAGTCTGAGGTATCTCGGACTCGACTTCTTCAAGCGTCGAACCCGCAATACACCCTTGAACGGCTTGATTTTTAGATACACCATGTCGCCAACATTGAACTCCACATTCCTATGCTTGGCGTTATAGTACTTTGACTGTCTATCCTGAGCGATCTTCAACCTTTCCTGAATTGTGCGCACCATTGAAGTGGCGTCTTCCACCGCTTGACGTTTATACAACTTCGATTCGCCTGCCTCCAACCAAGACAACGGCGTACGACACTTCCTCCCATACAAGGCCTCGAAAGGCGTCATTCCAATACTTGCCTGAAAGCTGTTGTTGTACGCAAACTCCACAATGTAAAGGTGATCCTCCCAATGCTTTCCGAAATCTAGGACGCACATGCGAAGCACGTCCTCCATAGTCCTGTTGACCCTCTCGATCTGACCATCCGTCTGTGGATGAAAGGCTGCGCTGAAACTCAGCTTAGTTCCAAACATACTATGAACCAACCTCCAATCCTTCAACGTAAAGCGTCCATCTTAGTCACTAACAATACCGTGGGGCACACCGTGCAATCGTACAATATTCTCCACGTAAAGTTTGGCTAACGTTTCCACCGGATCTTCCTTCCTGTTCGGAATAAAGTGTGACACCTTTGTCAACCTATCTACGACCACCAAAATGGCTTCGTTTCCCTTCGGTGACTTCGGCAAACCATGCACAAAATCCATAGATATGTCATCGAATTTCCATTCTGGAATAGGTAGGGGCTTCAAGAAACCTCCGGGTTTCTGGCATTTCGCCTTCACCAATGCACATGTATGACACTTGGCCACATAAAGTGCTACATCCTTCTTCAAACCCATCCACCAGAATAATTTCTTCATGTCTCTATACATCTTCGTGCTTCCCAGGTGGATTGAGTACTTGGTATGATGAGCCTCATACATCAACTCCTCCCGAAGAATATCCGCACTAGGAACGCATAGGCGACCGTCCTTCCTTAGCAAACCATCTTCAACAACAAACTGGGAATTTGACCCATCCAAAGATTCATCCAAGATCTGCTTCATGCTGTTATCCTGAACCAAAGCCCGCCGAACTCTATCCGCTAGGTCACACTGCACCTCTGTCCAAAACAGTTTCACCTCGACACTAGACTACTTGTCGACGCAAGATATCTCCAAAGCCTCCAACTCATGGACCAATCTCTCATCATGTACCGATAACCAGTTGGTCTGCGCTGGAGTCCTGCAACTCAACGCATCTGCAACTGTATTACCCTTTCCAGGAACATAATGTATCTTGAAGGTGTAGTCCCCCACTTACTCCATCCACCTTCGCTGCCTCATATTCAGATCCTTTTGGTCCAACAGGTACTTCAAGCTCTTATGATTGATGTAAATATCGACCTTAGCACCGTACAGGTAGTGCCTCCAAAGCCTTAGAGCAAATATCACGGCCGCTAACTCTAAGTCGTGTACCAGATAATTCCTCTCATGAACCTTCAGTTGTCGTGAATCATAGGCTATCACTCTCCCATGTTGTATCAGAACATAGCCCAATCCACTACCCGAAGCATCACTATAGATTTCGAACCCTTCGGTTCCACTTGGCGAACATAAAATAGGCATCGTGGTCAACCGCCTCTTCAAAAGCCCGTTTGCACTCCGGAGACCACACAAACTTCTGATTCTTCCTAGTCAACGTCATGAGTAGTAACACTATCCGCGAGAAGTTCTCTACGAAGCGCCTGTAGTAGCCAGCAAGCCCCAGAAAACTTCGGACCTCTGTCATTGTATTCAAAGCAGGCCACTCTTGTATCACCACTATCTTTGCCGGATCCACAGCTATCCCCTCTCCACTAACAACATGACCAAGGAACGCTATCGAGGATAACCAGATTTCATACTTGGAGAACTTAGCATACAACTGATTCCTCCTCAATGTCTCCAACACCATCTGTAGATGATTGTAATGGTCCTCTTCACACTGCGAGTACACCAGGATATCATCAATAAATACTATCACGAAACGATCCAGGTACTCTCTGAATGTCCTGTTCATCAGATCCATAAATACGGATGGCGCATTCGTCAACCCAAATGGCATGACCGTGAACTCGTAATGCCCAAACTGCGTACTGAATGGTGTCTTTGGGATGTCTCTCTCCCTTATCCTCAACTGGTAGTAACCGGACTTCAAATCTAACTTCGAATATACCGTTGACCCTACCAACTGATCAAATAGATCGTCAATCCTGGGGATCGGATATTAGTTCTTCTCCGTAAGCTTGTTCAACTCCCGATAGTCGATACAAAGCCGCAAGCTCCCATCTTTCTTCTTAACAAAGAGAACAGGTGCACTCCAAGGCGACGAACTTGGACGCACATAACCTTGCTCTAGCAACTCTTGCAGTTGCACCTTCAACTCTGCCATCTCTCTTGGCGCTATCTAATATGGAGAGCGTGACACTGGTTTGGCACCCGGTACCAGCTCAATGGTAAAATCAATCTCCCGCTGAGGAGGGGCTCCTGGGAGATCATCTGGGAACACATCGGGATACTCGGACACAACTAGTATACTGTCAAGACTTGGCTTAGGCGTCGAAGTCTGCACTAATGTGACAAACATCTCTACCCCAGACTGAGCTGCCTTGATCACCTGAAGGGCCGACATCAAGATCTTACCCGACCCCTTCATGCCCGCGAAAGTCGTCTCCCGATCAGTGCTTTGACCCAACTTAACTTCCTTACGATTGCAATCAATGCATGCACCCTGCTCCGAGAGCCAATCCATACTGAATATTATGTCGAACTCCACTAACGGTAGAATCAAAGCTCGCAAATCAAACCCCTGGTCTCCAATCCGAATCTTCATTACGCAGACCCTATCCGCGCGCATTGAGCACTACTAGTCAACAACACATCCATTATGTCTTTTGCCATCGAAAGATGTACTCCGACACGTAATACAATTCCTTTGGGAAAACAGGGATGCGAAGCCCCCCCCCCCCCCTAAACGAATGGTGCTCACGCCAAATGAACGAAAGTCAGGACAAATCTCAACACAACTAGTTCTAATCTAACATGCACATGGACGACATGTATTTACAGTTAACTGCTATAACTTTAAACCGTACCTGTCACCACGACAACGAGCTTCCTGTCCTCCTACTAGCCCCGACTGTACACTTCAGACTTCATCTCGGACTTTGCACGACCGCTCCAACACTCACGAGCAAAATGCCCCGTCTTCCCGTATTTTTGACAAGCACCCGAGGTTCGGCCTGTAGCTTCCCTTGAAGCACCAAAAGGGGGCTGTACCCGAAGTCCTAGCCTTCTTATACCACCTATGATATCCAGACTTTGAGGTAGCCGACATTTTGAACTTTATTTTCTTGGCATTAGAGTCCTCAACCGCTCCTGACGTAGATTCCTTAGTCTTCTGGGCACCATCTCGACAAGCTTGGAAAGAGTGCCCTTTCTTGCCACAAGTATGACAGTTGAAAGTAACCTTGCTAGTCGATGATCTACCCTTCTGCTTCAGCGTTCTGCGAGATGCACCCCTCATAGGACTTGCATGGTTCGATACCCTACTCACTGGTATCTAGTGAAGTTTCCCCATATCTACTTCCAAAGATCTAGCCAACTCCACCAAGGCTCGGAATCCCAATATTTTTGGTCCTAGCAGTAGGATTCGCAGCTCACCACGCAGCCCATTATAGAATCTATCAACTATAGACTGTTCGTTCTCCAATTCAAAGCATGGGTAGCGGCTTATCAAAAGAAATGCATGTAAATACTCATCAACCGAGTGCGTACCCTGCACTAAGTACATGTTCAACTGCTGGCCTGCTGACCTTCTTAAATTCCTTTGATCCAACATACCACCCGACATTGAAGTCATCACAGGGACAAAGGGTTGCACATTGCTTCCATGTTGTGCACTAGTTACAGCGAGCACCACTTCAACAATCCTTCTTATGGATTCAAATGATGGAGGGGTCTCAAGCACATCGCTGGGTGCACTATAATCCTCAGAAACCAGACGTTCTGTCGGCTCTGTGCCAGTCCCGGTCACCTATAGTCGTACAAAATACCAATAAGTGAATAACAAATTTGCAAAAAGCAACTATAGGAACACGCAGGTTCCTCAAAACAAGGGTATTTTTCATTCCTAAGTGGACATTCATGGGTTCTTTTGATATTATAACGATGACGCACACATGTGCTCACCACCCTTTAAAAGAATTCGTCCACGAATTCATTTAATCCTGACCGTAACCAGAAGTCTGATACCAAATTATAACACCCTCATCTGTCGCATGGCATATAACAGAAGGTCCAGCTGGAACCTGGCGCCATATACCACAGACAGTCGGAAGGGTTACATAAGAATATTCAAACTATCCAATTAAGACTACTCATCCTACACAGAGCATTCTACCGGAAGCTTTTAAAGTTGAAAGAACCCAAAACTTAAATCCATTAATCATAAATGTCCACAACCACAACACTGGAATGAAAACCAAATACACTGAAAGGGAAACATGGCCTTATGGCCTTACAATAGTTCACTTAATAAATAGTGTCTTACACACATCAGCTCGCAGGCCGGCCACACATGACAAAAATAAAAACAACTATTCCACGGCCTTCAAGGGCCAGCACAGCAACATGGGATCCAGCCTGCTATTTGGCACTCGGCTCCGCAGCACCTGCAAGCAACATTCCACTGCACGGTGGCAAACAAAGCAACGGTCAGTCAAAAGCCGACCAAATTATAACGACCCGCCCCTTACTCGGGATGGCAGTGCTCTTTCCCTGCAATTCATTAGCCCAGCTAAACAATAAAGTGTAACTATATAGTTCTCCACAGGTGTAGGCTCGCACGGCCAAACACCCTGTGCACTCACGGCACATTAACGGTGAATCCTGACCAATCAGCATCTTCACCACCACCCCCAGGATGGCAACAACATGTGAGAATTTAGCCTTTCTAACCACCGTCTAAGGCTCCCGACTATGCGAACGGCCAGTCCCCATCTTCGGGTCTCTCGCACCGAACCACATAGCCTAGGTCCAATTCCACTTGCATGTTGCTCATGCCGCATATACAATTTAAGTCCTACGCGCGGGCCAAGCTTCTCTCGGATCCCAAAACTTTCCAAACAATCTCATAACCCAGTTATGATCAAGGCCGGTTCCCAGACCGCCAAGTTAGCAGAACACGTTTCCGCTCAGTTTTCCGGGTGCTCCTTGAAGCTAACCTCCAAAGATCCCTGCTGCAATCTACCGCGTAGAAACCCGAAAAACCCAAAGCACGGAGTCTTCTCCGGCAAAACATATCAAATGCAACATCACCGATCCAGACAATACACGTCTGGGTAGGCTTCACACACAATGCCTATGCCCGTACTTACGATTCCAGACTATATATGCAACATAAGGGGGACTATTCACATCAACCCCAAGGAACACCATGCACTCACCGCACACTTGCGGGAGCGGGATTCCCTATGCAGAAAGAAAGAGCTTCACATGCTCAAGTAGAGAATCGTTACCCTTGTAGTCCGCTTTGGCGCCATGGAAAAACTACACGGATGGAAATCTTCGCAACGAACTTTTCTCCACAGATCCGCTCTCAGGTTTAGAAACAGTGCCTCGATGCTCCGCCAGCAGCCGGAATCCCTTCCTTCTTCCTCCTCTTTCCAACTCCTTGAGAGAGAGAATGGTTGGAGAGAAATGAAGGATTAACTCCCCTATTCCCGGCCTTAACAAAGCAGGAAACCATCTGGGCCGTTGGATCTTAATTAAAGAAAACGAACGGCTCAGATCCGTTCAAAAATCTCCAGACCTGGGCCGAACACGGCTTGGCACACGGCCGTGTCCCAGGCCGTGTACCTTGCTCCAGGCACGATCGTCGAACGGAGGAAAGATACACGGGCAAAGACACGCCCGTGTCTCACCTGACACGCCCGTGTCGGGTTCCTCGAAACGCCCATGTTCGGGGGCGCGTCACGCATAACCGCCACGGCAACGGACACGACCCAAAAGAACACCGGTAGGGACACGGGTAGGCACACGCCCATGTCAAATGACATGCCCATGTCAATTAGCCGTGTTTCTAGCTGTGTCCTTCTCGGGATGAAAACGGCCAAAAACACCAGCCAGACCCGGCCTTGGACATGCCCGTGTCCTAGGCCGTGTACCCCTATACAGGCACCAAAATCCCCTTTTTCGCGACCGACTCAAATACAATTTTCGGGGCATTACACTTGTGCTGACATAGTGTATTTTCAGTTGGAACTGTTTGTTTGGGGTACTGTTTTTGGTCACCAACTCAGGTCCATGTTGTTTTACTACTGCCATTACTCACATTTTAGGATTGTTAGATGTTTTCTTCCTTTGTAGATTGCAATTTGTTTGGCACATGTTTGCCTCGTAGACTCTGCAGGTTTTATGACAAGGTTGTGGCTGTTTTCTCGCACATGGTGCAAGTGCGTCTTGTATTGGATAGTGTTTGTTTGTTACTGTCTTTCTTTCTTCTCTTGCGTACCCCTTTTTATATAACACTTCCATGCAGCTTATTTGTTTTACTTGATGAGGTATTTTTTTTCTTCTCTGAATGCCTTAGGTTCTGATTAGTGGCCGAGTGGGTGGCTAGTTTTGTTATGCTGTTGCTGGTGATCTCTTGTACTGTTGAGATCAGTTTCTTGATTTTGTGAGGTAGTTTTCTATTTTTCTTACAGACATACATGCTCGCTAGTGGGTTCTTGTGAGGTTGTTGACGCCCGCTGGTGGTTTTTACTTATGATACTAGATATGTTTCTTTTACGGCTACCTTTCTGGAGATAGTCTATTTGCTCTTGGGAAGATTTATGCTAGGTTGCTAGTTACTTTTAAACCTAAAAACACTATTATAAGTATATCTAACGATCAGCATGTTTATGAAACTCATACACTACTTTCCAAACAACGTAAAAATATCATTTTCTTATATATAGTATAAATTAAAAGTAGGGTCTTGCATAGTGTAAGTTGTCCTCAGGGGACACTTACGTACTCTTTTACGATGTCAAATGTGAATAAAGTACTTTCCGCTGCGTATAAGTATAATTTTTAAACTGTGAACTAGATGATCCACTGAGCCAAGGGATACAGCCTTTAAAATTTAACTGATTTTCTAATCATTAAACCTATGAATTTTCATAGTCTAGTTAGATGGTGTTCGCCTGAGCGTCGACAGTTATCCCCTGCTTGACGTGGCATCACGACGCGTGTTTTATCATACTCTAATACTTCTTAAATTCGGAGAAAATATGGGTTGTGACTGTTGGTATCGGAGGCAGGTTGCTTGACAATTTGTCAGGCAACCTTTCCTTGTAGGTATTAGATGTTTAGCATCATATCATACACACACCGATATGTCATCGACACGTCTTGGCTGAAGCACGAACACTACACTCATAGCATAACATGAAGTATACGGGGCATATTATGTAGTATGGGATGCATAATATATGTCTGTATATGGATCCACCATAGGGGCAACATGTGAGGGTTATGTAGTATAGGATGCATAACCTCACCACATGAATGCGACTAGCACGTTTCTTTTTCGTTGCATGAGAATGTTATGTAGTATGGAATGCATACCATTTTCATGTGTACGCCACTCATAACATGCATTAGGGCCTTTTTAGAATGCATAGCACAATCATGCATAGCATAATATTGCATAAGCACAACGTGCCAAGCTAAAGATTTGCAGGATAACATATGTACACACATGGTTTTAAATCAGAAAAAGAATATAAATTCATGCATTCCTGATCTAGGCACAAGAGTTAGTTGATGGTGGTAAACCATCCTAGGTTAAGCATAGCATCACTTTTGTAAAAAAAAAATAAAATCCCAGAGCAAGTATAGCAGTTAAAAGTTCATATTTATGTATGTATTGTCTGTACTGGTAGTTTGTTCTAACTGTTGTTCTAGGTTTCGACCTCAGTTTTTATGGTTTTAGGATGGCGAGACGTCCTTCGACTAGGTCGACTCCCCTCTCCGAGGGTGAGTCTTCAGGAGTATAGCATGATGCGGTGATCGAGAGCCTGCGATAGAGCAACGATTCCTTGACCAGACAGTTGGTGGAGATGCAGGCCCAGATCCAGTCTCTGGTGGCAGTTGTGACAGGACAGACTCAAGGACCCTGCAGGGTGGTTAGCTGCTCCTCCACCTCCTGCTCCCATGAGACCTCCAGTGGTGGTGCCAGCAGAGATGGCCTTTATCTCACAGTTTTAGAGACTTAGCCCTCCTACATATGATGGGAAGGCAGATTTCATGGTCATAGATGATTGGTTGATCTCCATGGAGGAGATGTTCACGTACTCTGGTATTGCAGATGATCAGAGAGTGATGATAGCCGCCAATCAGCTAAAGGGTTTGGTTAAGAGCTGGTGGCTTAGGGAAAAGGAGATCTTGGTGGTCGGTTGCTCTTGGGGATTATTCAAGGAGATGCTGTTGAGGAAGTTCTTGCCTTCGGTTGAGCGCGACCAACTAATGAACGACTTCCTCCACCTGAAGCAGAGGCAACTAACGGTTAGTGAGTACGAGATAGAGTTCAGCAAGTTGAGCCGGTTTGCCCCTGGGTTGGTGAGCATTGAAGCTGATCGAGTCAAGCGGTTCCTCGGTGGCTTGAGGAGCGAGGTTTAGCAGTTGGCCAGTGCATATGGATTAGAGACTTATGCAGGGGTAGTGGAGGCTTCTCTGAAAGTGGAGGCAATTGAGACCGCAAAGAACAGAGGCCAGCAAATGAGGAAGGACAAGAGAAAGTCTGCTGAAGAGACGAACCCCCAGGTAACCGGTGCTGCTTCAGGAATGAAGAGTAAGGTAGTGTGTAGCTTCTATGGCCGGCCAGGCCACCCTGTTGAGAGGTGTTTCAAGAAGGCGGGAGCTCGGAAGAAGGAGCATGTTCATGCTATTCAAGGTGCCCCTAGGAAGGATGTTTCCTGTTTTATTTGCAAGCGACCCGGGCATGATGCTGCCCAGAGCTGGTCTAAGGATAAAGTCTGCTATCAGTGTGGACAGAAGGGCCACATCAAGACAAGGTGTCCTCAGGTCCAGCCTGTTCTTCAAGCAGTTCCACTTCAGGCATTACCTCCGCCTCAGCGTACAGACAAGGGCACTGGAAAGCTAAACGTGGTCTCTTCCGAGGAGGCTCAAACTTCGACTCAGGTCATCTCAGGTTAGATGTTTTCCTAGCCTGAAAGTTTTATTTACTAGAATGGTTATAGTCTTGTTTTGGTAGTTCTTTAGTTTCTTATATACTCCTATATGGAAATTTAAGGTGAAGAACCGCTGGGCGCGTGTTCTATTTGACTCCGGCGCTACCCACTCGTTTGTGGCTAGAGCTTTTGTGGAGCGATATCGGTTGAATCTAGATCAAGTTTGAGATACCTTCCGCGTCAAGTTCCCTTCTGGTGAATCTGTGTTATCAGATGTGGGCATTCTGGATTGCCCTTTTTTTGGGGGGACTTTCTTGCGAAGGCAAAATTGAAAATGATTGATCTAGAGTACTTCGATGTTATTCTGGGCATGGACTGGTTGTCTATGTACGATGCGGTTATTCAGTGCAAAGGGAAGCACTTGGACTTCATCAAGGACAATAGTCAGCCTGGAAGTGTGTATGCTGATCCGTGCCAGGATTCTCCTGTCATTTCTGTGGTATGTGCTCAGAAGCTGTTTCATTCTGATTGTTTTGCTTGTTTAGTCTCAGCGGTTGGGACTACTATTAGTGTACCGCGCTTGGAGGAGATTCCTGTTGTACGTGGTTTCTCTGATGTTTTTCCTAATGACCTTCCTGGTCTTCCTCCCGATCGGGATGTTGAGTTTGTGATTGATTTGGAACCGGGTACGCGTCCTATTACAGAGGCACCATACCGGATGGGTCGATGAGGCTGTGCATCGATTATAGGGAGCTAAACAAAGTCACCATTAAGAACAGGTACCCTCTGTCGAGGATCGATGACTTATTTGATCAGTTACGTGGTAGCACGGTGTTTTCCAAGATCGATCTTCGTTCTGGCTATCATCAACTCAGGATCCGTGAGGCAGATATTCCACAGACTGCGTTTAGATCGAGGCATGGACACTTCGAGTTTCTAGTGATGTCGTTTGGTTTGACCAACGCACCATCAGCTTTTATGGATATGATGAACCGGGTGTTCGAGGATTTTCTAGACAAGTTCATTGTGGTATTCATCGATGATGTGTTGATTTACTCTCGCAGTGCTGAGGAGCATGAGCAGCATCTGCGCTTGATTCTATCGGAGTTGAGGGACCACAAGTTATTCGCCAAGCTGAGCAAGTGCGAATTTTGGTTGCCTCAGGTCTCGTTTCTGGGCCACGTGGTGAATAAGGATGGGATCTCGGTCGACCCGGAAAGATCGCAGTAGTGATGGATTGGAGCAGGCCGGGCACGCCCAAGGAGATTAGAAGCTTCCTAGGGTTGGACGGCTACTACAGGAGGTTCGTGGAGGGTTTCTCCACCCTGGCTGCACCTTTGACCAGGTTGACTCAGAAGAACACTGCCTTTGTTTGGAGCGAGAAGTGCGAAGAAGCCTTCCTGGAACTAAAGAACAGATTGTGCACTGCTCCCGTTCTGACCCTACCTACTGAGGGTGCGGAGTATGATGTGTACATGGATGCTTCGCATGTTGGTCTGGGTTGCGTGTTGATGCAGGCTGGAAAAGTGATTCCATATGGGTCAAGGCAATTAAAGACTCAAGAGAGAAATTACCCTACGCATGACCTTGAGTTTGCAGCGGTGATTTATGCACTAAAGCTGTGGAGGCATCTACTTTATGGTGCTGACACAGTTTATTTTCAGTTGGAACTATTTGTTTGGGGGACTATTTTTGGTCACCAACTCAGGTTCATGTTGTTTTACTACTGCCATTACTCACATTTTAGGATTGTTAGATGTTTTCTTCCTTTGTAGATTGCAATTTGTTTGGCACATGTTTGCCTCGTAGACTCTGCAGGTTTTATGACAGGATTGTGGTTGTTTCCTCACACATGGTGCAAGTGCATCTTGTCTTGGACAGTGTTTGTCTGTTACTGTCTTTTTTTCTTCTCTTGCATACCCCTTTTTATATAACACTTCCATGCAGCTTATTTGTTTTACTTGCTGAGGTATTTTTTTTCTTCTCTGAATACCTCAGGTTCTGATTAGTGGCCGAGTGGGTGGCTAGTTTTGCTGTGCTGTTGCTGGTGATCTCTTATACTGTTGAGATCAGTTTCTTGATTTTGTGAGGTAGTTTTATGTTTTTCTTACAGACATACATGTTCTCTAGTGGGTTCGTGTCAGGTTGTTGACGCCCGCTGGTGGTTTTTACTTATGATACTAGATATGTTTCTTTTACTTCCACCTTTCTGGAGATAGTCTATTTGCTCTTGGGAAGATTTATGCTAGGTTGCTAGTTACTTTTAAACCGAAAGACACTATTATAAGTATATCTCACGATCAGCATGTTTATGAAACTCATACAATACTTTCCAAACAACGTAAAAAGATCATTTTCTTATATATAGTATAAATTAAAAGTTGGGTCTTGCATAGTGTAAGTTGTCCTCTGGGGACAAATACGCACTCTTTTAGGATGTCAAATGTGAATAAAGTATTTTCCGCCGCGTATAAGTATAGTTTTTAAACTGTGGACTAGATGATCCACTGAGCCGAGGGATACGACCTTTAAAATATAACTGATTTTCTGATCATTAAACTTATGAATTTTCATAGTCTAGTTAGATGGTGTTCGCCTGAGCGTCGACAGTTATCCCTTGCTCGACGTGGCATCACGACGTGTGTTTTCTCATACTCCGATACTTCTTAGATTCGGAGAAAATGCAGGTTGTGACACCTAGCGCAGGGTTCTTGCACATTCTTCCTCTGCATATCTTGTGCTACTGTTCTCCCTATCGCTGAGGTATAACCCTTCTCCTGCATATATTGTGTCTGATACCAAGCCCGTTTGATTCCATTTTTCATGTGCTTAAATTTTGAAATATTGAGGGATGTGATTCCATTCTTCCTGTATGTTGTATGTGTGTGTTGTAGGTGTTTATGTGTGTTGTTGTTGTGTTGTATATGTGTTGTATGTGTGTGTGTGTGTGTGTATGTGTGTGTGTATGTGTGTGTGTGTGGTGTGGTGTATGTTGTATGTGTGTGTTAGTGTTGTGTGTGTGTTGTATGGATGTGTTAGTGTGTTAGTGTTGTATGTGTGTTGCAGGTATGTTTTTGTGTTTTTGTGTTTGTTGTTATTGTGTTGTATGTGTGTGTGTGTGTGTGTGTGTGTGTGTATGTGTGTTGTATAGTATGTGTGTGTTGTATGTGTGTTTGGAATGTGTGTGTTGTATGTGTGTGTGTGTGTGTGTGTTGTTGTGTTGTATATGTGTGTGTTATAGGTGTGTGTGTGTTGTTGTATGCGTGTGTATGTGTGTGTGTGTGTGTGTGTTGTGTTGTATGTGTTTGTGTGTGTTGTATATATATGTGTGTGTTTGTTGTTGTTGTGTTGTATGTGTGTGTGTTTGTGTGCGTTGAATGTGTTTTTTATATGTGTGTGTTGTAGGTGTGTATTTGTGTTGTTGTTGTGTTGTGTGTGTGTTGTGTGTGTGTGTATGTGTGTGTGTGTGTGTGCGTGTGTGTGTATGTGTGGTGTGGTGTATGTTGTGTTGTGTGTTTGTTGTGTGTGTGTATGTGTGTGTGTGTGTGTTAGTGTGTTAGTGTTGTATGTGTGTTGTAGCCTGTAGGTGTGTTTTTGTGTTTGTTGCTATTGTGTTGTATGTTTGTGCTTGTGTTTGTGTGTGTTGTATGTGTGTGTTTGTGTGTGTTGTATGTGTGTTTGGAATGTGTGTGTTGTATGTGTGTGTGTGTTGTTGTTGTTGTGTTGTAGGTGTGTGTGATGTTATGTGTGTGTGTGTGTGTGTGTGTGTGTGTGTTTGTGTGTGGGTGTGTTTGTTGTGGTGTATGTGTGTGTGATATAGCTTCTCTCTCTTAAATAATTTTTCAGACACAAATTATCTTGCAAAGTTTTATACTAATGGTTTTCTTTTCAACATATCAGCGAATATCACATGCAGTTCGCTGAATTTCAGGGAACTGGACGTGCAATTTGCTTAATTTCAGCGAAGAACACGTGCAGTTCGCTGAATTTCAGCGAACTGCACGTCCAGTTCGCTGAATTTCAACGAAGATGCAAACTATTCTCTCTCAACATACATGTAATGTTTTAAGAAAGAACATGCAATTTTTTTGTTTATATGCAAACTTTTTCTTTTCTTCTATAGTTTTGTTTCCTAACAGAAATTAAAATACATAAACCAGTAGAACTATTTTAATGCTCCTCTGTATGAACTCCTTATTTGATAAAAACTTTAATAGATAAACCTGGATAATTTGTATATACCTCTCACAAAGTATAGCTTATAGTTACCTCCTAAGGTTTG
This sequence comes from Platanthera guangdongensis, assembly GCA_039583875.1. NCBI lineage: Eukaryota > Viridiplantae > Streptophyta > Magnoliopsida > Asparagales > Orchidaceae > Platanthera > Platanthera guangdongensis. The sequence continues at coordinate 58,848,982 of CM077160.1, read as the reverse complement.
ACAAAAAATCATCATCTCACTTGAGTTATTTTTTCACCCAAATTTCACTAATTTAAGAAGCTTACAATGATTTTTTGCTCTTGAAAATATGAATTTTAATGCTTTATCGCAAAATATACATAAAACCGAAAACGGCTAAGAGTGTTCTTAATACATTCTCTGTTGCTCTCATAAAATGCATACATTATACATACAAATATATATATAGTGCACGGGCTCCCTCCATGAGCAGTAATTTAGCTTACATGGATCCCCTGTTTGTTTTTCACATGTGACATGTGCTAGCTTGATGAAAAGATCTCATTACCTCTGTTATATCTAAGCCCATAAACTCTCTAATTATTTTATCTTGTTGTTATGGAACTATAAGGAAAGACATGGCGTGCTTAGATAGGGGAGAATGCTGACGTGCTTAACTTTTTCTTTTTCTTTGGAATTGTGTATAAATCTCACTAAAATTCAATATATTTTCCTTCACTTCTTTCATGCCGTCATAAATTGGCCTTAATGTACGATAGTGATAGCAATGATTCATAAATTTTCGTGATTGTGCTTTTCCTTGTTTTATGATTGTGAATTTATCAGTATCAAGTGGTTGGTGCAATCAACACCACAGTTATTGTTATTGATTTGCGTGCGAGTTTACTTTTGTTCTTTGCATTATGGAATTGATTAAAAAAAAGATGAAGAAAGTAGATCTATTTTTTTTCAAATGATTTTAGTGTTAGATTCTGATTTATGATTATAATAATTTGGCTTGCATAGGTCCCCTGTTTGTTTTTTCACATGTGATATGTGCTAGATTGATGAAAAGATCCCATTACCTCTATTATATCTAAGCCCATAATTTCTCTAATTATTTTATCTTGTTGTTATTAAACTATAAGGAAAGACATGACGTGCTTAGACATTAATGAGATTATGACTAAAGATAGGGGAGAATGATGACATGCACCTGCAGCACGCTGAAATTCAGCGTGCTGCACCTGCAACTCGCTGAATTTCAGCGAGCTGTAGGTGCAGCACGCTGAAATTCATCATGCTGCACCTGCAGCTCACTCAATTCCAGCGAGTTGCAGGTGCAGCAAGCTGAAATTCAGCATGCTGCACCTGTAGCTCGCTGAATTTCAGCATGCTGCAGGTGCAAGCCCCTCATTTCAGAGAGCTGCAGGTGCAGCATGCTGAATTTCAGCGTGCTGCACCTGCAGCTCGCTCAATTATAGCTAGTTGTATGTCCAACTCTCTGAAATGTTGAATTTAAGCGAGTTGCACGTGCAGCTCATTGATTACGTGCAGTTCGTTAATTATGTGCAGTTCATTGATTGTGTTTAATCTTCAATAATTTTTTTTATGCATCTGTAGCGTTCAAAAATGAAGAGAGACCCCACTCAAGCTGAAGTTTTTATTGAAACTCGAAGTAGCATTAGTGGAAAGGAGCTGGATTTAGAAACCAACAATGCAATTGTGAGTTATTTTCTTTATTAAGATCAAATATAATTTGTTTATTTTGTTTTATTTAAAAATCAACTATTCAATTTAATTGTTATCTGTCTCAACTTCAAGATACTATGAATAACGAGGAAAGTAACGTAGAAGCATTTAAAATTATGTTTGGGAAAGAACATCCTGGATCAATGCGTTTCTTTGGGAAAGGTGTTACACAAACTGATTTGAAGCGAAAGAAAGATATTGCGGCTTTGAAGAAAGTACATAATGAAGAAGTGGCTTTGTTGAATGAAAAAGTGCAAAATGTGGAAGATACACTTAATACTCTAAAAAGTATACTTAAGATTATGCTGCAACAAAGCAAATCCATTGGAATTGATGTACAATCATTAGAAAATCTATTAGGTTCATCTCCAGGGGATGTAAATAGTGGATAGAAGAGAGAGACGGGCTACCGCATGCACATTCTTCTACATGAACACACGTTCCAAACTATGGAGAGGTATAATGTTGTAGATTTTCATACAATATATTAAAATACTTTTATATGTTTACAATTTTTTATTTATATATTGATCATGATGTCATTATATTTATATATATATATATTATTTTACTTTGTGCAGAAAGTTCTTGATGATGGCTGGGCAGACAAATGAGGAGTTGCAATATGATCGATGACCACATATCATGAAGATCATTTGATGTTTAAGTTGATTTAGATAATTTTGTTTTTGTACTATAATATTTAATTATTTTGATGTATTTTGGCAAATTATGATTCTACTAATGACTTGTTAATTTAATGATAAAACATGTGCAAAATTAATATTCTAGATGAAAATATTTGTTTTGTTAAATTGTTATATATTTATGCGTTATAAAAAATGTCTCATGATATAACCTGTTTGTTTTTGAAGTTTAAATTTATTTTCATGTTTTTTAAAAATTTATATTTTTTTATTAATTAAATAGTTTTGGAAACATTTATTAAATGTAACTCTAAATATTTGTTGCAATAGGTTCATGTAAAAATTATTGCCTTTACTAGGGATATAGGCAACAGTTTCAAGTAATGTTGCCTAAACATGTGAAAACTGTTGCCTTAGCTCTTTGGTAACGCGGGCATAGGCATACACCCCTATGGCAACAGTTTTCAATGTTTTGGCAACGCTTTGCGATTTTAGGCAACAATTTTCAAATGTTGCTACAGACCAAAAATGTTGTAGTGTCTTAGGTTCACTTTTTGTATAGTAGCGAGAAAGTAGATCGAGCAAGTTTTTTTTGATAGAAATATTGATCCTTATCATGAATGGATATGTTTTTAATGTCTCTTAGAATTTAGTAGTGGCTTAATGCGCTTTTCACTCGTTACTTTATCAGGTTTAATTTTAATTCTGTATAAATTTGGGATGATTTGCTTTTATAATTAGTAAAACATACAAAATTTTGTGCTAAGTTAAAATAAGAATTTTCAGTTCTTTTTCAAAATTTCTCTACCTCTAAATTCTCGTCTTACTCGTTTATAACATTTTTAAACTTTTCAATTGATCCTCTTTATTTTCACTAACTTGTAAGTCTTTGCTTGAGGACAAGCAAGTTAGTAAGTATGGGAGAATTTGATGAAGCATTTATTAGCTTAGTTTATTAGGGCAAAACTATTTACTTTCTCATTTAAGTCATGCACTTTATGAATTTCTAGCCCCTTATTAGTTTCTTTTTCGTAAGAATTGATTTTATCTTAGTTTATTTTTTGTATTTCAAATTATGGTCGCAATTCAGCCATTTTCTTTTTACACGCCCCCAGGTCACCTGTTTGACCCCAAGTCACGGGCGTGCACTTAGGTATTTATAGATCTTCTGTAATTCTAGAAAAGCCGGGACGAAAACAACGATCACGATTTTTCGATTTGAATAGATTGAGCAATTCTTGGTTAAATCAAGAATCAACTTAGGTATTTATAAATCTTCTGTAATGGCTAGAAAAGGAACTACTGATCTTCTTCCACGTGTAATGTACATGGTCGAACCCTAACAAAAGAAAGTTTTGAAAAATTCAAAACAGATAACAGATAAGTCAATTCGTCGAGATGTCTCGAGTTATCAAGGTCCATTTCGATGAAACTCGACGAATAGGGCCCGAAGGAATTTGCAGTCTTTCTGAAATGAACTCAACGAATGCCACGAGTCATCACGTGATCATTCGACAAATGGCACGAGACTTCTGGTGAAGACTTGACGAATTCACTTAGAAACGATTCTGAGATTCTCAGCAGTTCACTTATGTTCACTCGACGAATTCGTCGGGAGAACTCATGTTCCTTCGACGAATTCATCAAATGGTCATGAGTTGACTCGAAAAATTACACGAGTGTACACGAGTTCACAAAACGAAATCACTTGGGAAAATTTCTATTTCTCTGAAATCAACAACTCATTCCTCCTTGACTTCTCATATGCACCTGAAAAAGAAGTACATCCAAATAGAGAGATTTCATATGAGTCAACAACATGGCCTATACAATGAGTGATTACATTGTATAGTCCTGTGTTTGGTGACCCACTGAAACCTGACATTGATGTGTACTTGGCAATTATATCCTGCAAGTACATCTACACAAATCATATCAAATACAAATACAATTCATCTTAATTTTACGGTGACTTCTTCAAATCAAGGTTATTGTGATTACAATAAACAACAATCTTCCGCTATTTGAAGAAGTCAGAACCTCATACACTAGGTTGAGTTGTTCAGATAAAATAATAAACATGAAAGAAGGAAAACATCTAGCAAATGAATTAAACATCAAATATTCAAAATTATAGAATGTATATATATGCAATTCCTAGGGCATCCAGTTATATTAAAACATCCTAACAACAATAACTTCAGATAGATTTGCCCTTATCCTTCTCCTGTTGTTTCTTCTTCTTCTCCTGCCTATCAAAATAGTCTTTTGGCTTTGAGTAGTGAAAGTCCACCTAGTGTCGGCAAAGTGCACCTATGGGGCGGGGAATAGGTGACGTGTAGCGCTTTTGCGGAATTTACGAATGTACCTGCACAATAAAAATAAACAGCACAGCACACAGAAAACACAGGCAATTTATAGTGGTTCCCCGACTTGGGTACATCCACTTTCCCCCTTCGACCTATCTCCCAACAAGGGACGACTCGGTCTCTTCTCCAACAGGATTGAAATCCAATCCCTGCACTAACGGAAGGAACCCTTCCACACGTGAGAGTCAACACTCCCACAAAACAGGTTGCACCCAACCCTTACAACACGGAACAAAAGTTCCTTTACAACAAAAGTAAATATAGAATGTATACGAGATACAAACTTCTTTCGGAGACTACGGTGTTCCTCTTCGTTCGACGACGTGTTCGTGAAGTCAACGAAGAGTCTACAACCTTGGTCTCTCTTGGAGAGGATCTCCCCGGAACCGGCGGCGGCAACACGAGCGGCGGCTAGCTTTGGGATCGGCGGCTATGATGATGAGCGGCTGTTGAACTTGGAGATCCAAACTTCGTTGCGAAGCAAGCTAGGTCTACCAACGGTGACTCTAGGATCAGTCGTCTCGATCGATTCGGACGGGGGAGTTTTTCCCGGTCAACAAATCGAGAGACAAGAGATCTCCGGATAGACACGTGAGACTCAGAGCTTTGCTAAGCTTCTGTCGCCGGAGATCACGAAGGATTCCCGATTGTTGACGGCGACCTACTTTCTCGAGCGCGACGGTGGCGGCGGAGAGGAATCGCGGTTTTAGGGTTACGTCGCGGCTCGGTTTCTTTCTCTGTTATTTTACTGTTCAAAATACCCGAATATATATACTGTAGATAACTCCAATATGACCGTTTGTGGGACCCACAATAGAAATCCCTAAATCCCGGTCCAGAAATTTGACAGCTGTAGAATCCGGTTCAGGAACATCCCGAGAAAATGCTAAGTGAAAATCGGCGAGAATCGCAGGTGATTCTCGACGAATCGGCGAGAATCACCAAGTGATTCTCGACGATTCGTCGAGAATCGCTAGTGATTCTCGACGAATCACTTATTGATTCTCAGCGATTTTCACTTGGTATCCATGATCTGCTTAACCACTGGTTCGGCGAGAATCACTAGTGATTCTCGCCGAATCTTACTTGGCACCGTTTTGAGTTAGCCAGAAGGAGTCGGCGAGAATCACTAATGATTCTCGTCGATCGGCGAGAATCACTAGTGATTCTCGTCGAATCGGCGAGAATCACTTGGTGATTCTCGTCGAATTTTCCTTGGACGAATTTTCGTCTTCCACCCAGGAGCTGCTCCTTGACCCATCCATGCTCCTTGTCTTCTCTTGCATATGAACGGCCCTGTACTTGAAAGTAAGTGCACTCCAATAGAGAGAGTACACGTAGGCCAACACACTGATCTGCTCAACGAGGGATTACGTCTTGCAGACCCGTGTATATTGACCTACTGCACCCTGACATTGGTGTGCACTTAGCGTGGAGGAGCTGCAAGTACAACTTAAGATGTTTCATCAAATACATTGTGAATTCATCTTAGCTTGACAGGTGGCTTCCTCAAATCCAGGTAATTGTGGATACAATACCCAACAATCTCCCCCTATTTGACGAAGCCAAAACCCTACTAGCTAAGATGAATAACACCTATCAAATAATAAACATAGCATTCAGAAATTAAACATGCAGCACAAGAGAATATATGCAACCAGATCAGGACTTGAGTCATTCACAAATTCAAAAATATATATACCAATATATATATATATACACATATAATCTCAGAATTGTTCATATGATAATAATAATCATTAAATGTTCTTAAGACAAAGTGACAAGCTATAAGTTATTGACTATTTTTCCTTAGCTAAGTCACCCTTAGGATTTTGAGCCAAGTACTTCTTGCTTTGCCTCTCCATGTATTCTTTGGGCTTCGGGTAATACCTAGGAGGAGGAACTTTATCTGCATCCTTGTTGTTTCTGAAAAAGATGTTGCGTTTCGCTTCAAACGTTTTGTGCGTCTCCCACTCATACTGGCTATATACTTCGTTTCGATTGATCTCTCCTCTTTCTTGCAGCCAGAAGGTGTCCAAGATGATGTTCCTTGAAACTGGACTCCATCTTTCGTTTCGTACATCCTCCTCACTCATTCTGATTCTCTTCTCAGCTGGAGTCTCCTTGGAGGTCCCTTCCTGAACTTTTCTCTTTCCCCTGGCTTTTGCTAAGGCCTCTTGGTCAAACATGCTCCTTAGTTTAGCTTTGGAGAGAGCCCTAGCATCAGCGTCATTTGTGGGAACATCTGCAGCACTTGTACTTAAGTCCTCATCAGCACATACTCCCTCAGCGGCCGTAGATGTCTCAGGAACATGAATACCTGCAGGATTGTCAGGCAGAACGACGCCTAACGTACCTAACGCCTGTTGGAGCATCCACCAGCAGCTCTCATAGACATATTTGATTGATTGTGCGAAGTGTGTGCTCATGCTTTCTTGAAGCTCGGCTAACCTAACTATATACTCTTTCTCCCCCTTTTTGGCTTCGACAGCGATGCAGTTTGCATATGAGTGCAGGGAGTCATCAATATGCTTGGTGGTCTTGGAGAATCCAGAGACCAAGGTCTGCTGATTGGCATTAAGAGTGACCATATTACCGTCAAACTTTTGAATGTTGTTGGCTACAACATGTGCATTCTGATTGACGACGGCAAGAGTATCAGTATTCTTTTTCAAACCGGCCATTAGAAGTGTGACAGCTTGTCCGCCCTCGGTGTACTTTTCTTCAAATTTCTTCTCCATCACATCCAGTTTATGGTTGATCTCAACCATATTCTTGAGCATGAGCTTTTCAGATGTCTTAATCCTGTTCAGCAGTTTATTCTGAGCTTCATCAAAGGAGGCTTTAAGTTCATTCACAATGCCCTGAATGATATTGACAGTGTGAGTGGCTAGCTCATCTCGTAATGGAATAGTCGGAGGCACTTCTTGGCCTAGCTCTTCAGCAGACGCATCTGTAGAGCTGGATACAATCACAGTCTCTAATGGAGGAATACTGGCGGCCTTTGGAGATTTATCTGACTCCCCCTCCACTGGTGCATTCTTTTCAGATGGAGGTTCAACAAGATCCGGACCCTCCAATACTTCATGGCCCTCATGCTCATCGTCCTCTCCGTCATCATCCAAGAAATCATCTATAGCAGCAGCATCCTCTTCCAACTCTTGGTCAGCAGTCCCCTGTGCATCAGCTTCGGTTCCTTGAGTGTTTCTGTTCAGGACCTCCTCATGCTCCAGCTCAGGTTCACTTTCTTCATGAATTTCGGCCACCGCATCCCTGGCCACCTGGGAGATGTCAGATATTACATCAGTATGCGCGGGTAGATGCTCCCCCTCGATTCCTGCAGTCAGGGTATCAGGAATTTCACCGGGGGTTACTGCTGAAGATACTCCCTGTTGCTCTTCCACTGCAGTCTGCCCAATACGCCTCTCCCATCGATCAAACACACTTGTGTCCATCTTCTTCAAGTAGTGGAGAGGGACACCCTTACTCATGTCGAATTTGTCTCCATTTAGCTGGTTTAGATATAGACTTAAGATGCGGCCAAAACTTGGAGAGCCCAAGGTGTCCTTGATCTTCTCGAACAGCAACTCCCCCCAGTTAAACCTCTTGCGGCAGACGACGTCTATCAGGATCTTGAACATATCCCATGAGATATGGTCATGAGAGCCTGGCTTGCAGATGAGCACCTTTCCAATAATGTCGGACAGGAGCTTCCCTTCTTCATTCATCTCTTTTCTCTTTATTGACCGAGTTCCTCGTGGGAGACCGCAGAATAGGAGAGTTCTGGTTTTGTCCTCGTCCTCCAGATAGTCCTCCTGCTCCGAGCTAGAAAGCTGCAGGTAGCGAGTCAGCTTGCTGGCAGACAGCTTGACCTTTGCCCCAGCCACCTTGCTTTTGATTAGTGAGTCGCCTTTTCGGAGTCTTGCGGTGGCGAAGAACTCCAGTACCTCTTTGTCCAAAACTTTGCAAGGGTGCTCCAAGACGAAGGTTAGCCCAGCCTCTTCCAGCATCAGAATGATGTTGCGGAATTCGTCCGAGGCGTGAGAAAACCCAGTTCGAACCAGCTCGCAGCCAGAGACCAACCCAGCAGTTGTCCTTGGAGCCATTGTAGATCTAGAGAGAGAAGCCCTACTCTAAGCGTTAATGAACATTCAAAAGGAAAGCGTCACTAGTGAGAGTGTCCAAGTACGGGTGAGGAAGAGGTTACCTAAGGGCTTATACGGAAGTGAGTTGGTGAGCTTCGGGAAGACCTTCGGTGGATGGACGAGTTTCCTGTGGGGTTCGGCCTTGCTAGAACCTTGCGAGAACCTTCTTGATTTGACGATGGACCTTGCGAGAACCTTGCGGTCACAGAGGTACTTCGCGATTCAACGAGAACCTTGCGAGACAACCGGCGGGGAAGAATCTTGCAGCGAGAAGATGATCGACGAGCTTCCTGCGGGTGTCGGCGAGTCGGCGGGTAAGGGAAGAATCTTTGTTGAAGGGTCGGCGAGAAGAGTGCTTGCGGGTTTCGGCGAGTCGGAGGAAGAGCTCTTGCGATTTGGCGAGTAGTCTGCGAAGGTCGGCGGGATGATTAAGGAAGGTGAAGGGTCGACGAGCTCCTTCGGCGGGATTCGGCGGGATTCTTCGGCGGGATTCCTAGTATACAAAGTGAAATTGAGGGGTTTTCTTTACTAGGAATTGAAAGGTTCCGAGGTTCCGAAATTGAAGGGTTTTTCTACTGGGAATTTCCACGTTAGGAAGCATTGCAACATTTTCAAATTCTTCTGATGTCAAGTCAATATAAGATCAATAAATACATATTTATTGTAACGACAATCTATTTGGATTTGAGCGAGGCTTCTCCAAACACTTCTTGATGTCAATTATGAGTTGTCGAGATTCATGATGACATATCTTCGTTAACCCTTTATTGATGTGTAAAGGTTTGCATGCATCGAGTTAACCTATCCTTAGATGTTTATAGATACACTAATATACAAAGATGTATCTGAATATAAGGATATATATATATATATATATATATAAGTAATTGTCAATTGAAAATGACTCAAGTCTTGGAACTGATCATGAGTACCTGGGATTTTGAGAGTCATCGTTTTAGTCCCTCAGGTAGAACATATCAGAAGCTCAATGTGAGTATGCTCAAATTGATATCACATCTGTTATTGCAGACGATTGTTCCAATTTAGTCTTGAGCCACCTGCTGTCTAGTTCCCATCATATTCACGGGAACCTAGACTACCCTGCAAGAAAGAATTACTTTACCTTAGGAACCCAAATCATATTGGGTCCTAGGTTCCTGTTAGCATAAGCACGCCACTGCCTTCCTTCAGAAAACCTGTCTAGAAGACTACCTCTGTCCCGAGAATGTGGATAAGCCCTTGCCGTGGGCACAGAGGGGTTGTGCCAACAATCGATGGCAAAGTGCCCCACTTTGCCGCAGCACCAACATGGGTGAATGTTGTATCGCCGTTTCCGACCTGATCTAGTGACTGATGTAGTCACGGTCCTAGGTCTAAACGGGATAGGGCATGATCTTGTCACAAAAATTCCTCTTCCATCGTGACACGTGGAAGGGTGGAAAGAATGCATGTTGTGAGCGTTATGAGGTCGGGAAGGTGGTGTCATTCTTTCAGGCATCTCCCTTACAGAGGCCCCATGGAACCTGACATCATGGCTTCTATCCTCTCTATCCCGTGTCCTCGAGTGGTGAGAAGTCTTCTGTGAGCTGGGACATGCAGATCCACACTGTGTTGAGGCAGTGGCAGTGAATACGAAGGGCTCAGAATGAGCCTTAGGTATTTCCTCATGGGTGGCCATGACGGCCCGTGCACTATGGATGTTTCCACATGGGGACAGATCACCCTTGCAGTGACCACGACTATTCCTGTGGTCATACCTGAAGGCATGATGAGTTGCCTTCCTGCCTGGAGTGGGGGGTCAGAATACCGTTTCCCCATTTCTCCATGCCTGGATAATCCGGGAGATCCACCCGGTTTTTTGCTTTCTCTTTATAGCATCAACTTTGGAAAAGTTTGATACTATACGTTTCTCATTATCTAGACTACTCTCTAGAGCTGAGATCTTAGAGTCCTTGACCTTGTTGGACGCCAATTGGAGAACCAACAAGATCTTCAGTCGAGCAATCTCTCGAGCTTGCTCCTCAGCAAGTAGGTTGCTTTCCTGAAGGGCTCTCTTCAGGGAATCAGAATTTTCTGGAGGAGAGCAGTTTCTGTCTTCAGAAAGGTCAAAAGATATAGGGCAGGATGAAGAAGTTACCTGCGCAGCTGTGTCATTGTCATTAGAATCAGTGACCATTGTTTAATCCTCGTCAGAGCTGCTTTCCTCACTGCTCTCGTCAGTCTCTGATACGGACACTTGGAGCTCTGATGTTGTCCGAGTGATGCTTGCCTTCATCTTCAGAGGTGAGGACCCCCACATAGGCTTCCTCGTCTGGTTGACCACATATTCCAGCTTTCTCTGACTCCCCCATCAACTCTGATATCATCACCCACATGGATTTAGCCATCCTACACTTTTCCAATCTAGAGCGAGAGGCTCCAGACCAGATATCCATAATAATTTGACGAATCCTCTCGTCCAAGTGAAATAGTGATAGTTCCGTCTCTGACATCTCAGCAATGCCCATGGGCACTTGGATCCCAGAGTCGGAGGTCTTCATGGGAATAAACGGACCCTCTTCCAGGATGAAGGATGCTCGAGGATCGATAGCATCAAGGTGAAATGACACTCTCATTCTCCAGATGGGATAATAATCCTTTGTGCATGCGGGGAGTTTGAGTGGCGGTATCTCATAATCCAGATCCATGCTTCTGACACTGGTGGCAGGATTCTACTCAAGGTGTTAACCTTTTTGATGAGCAACCTCCCTCTGATACCACTTGAAAGTCCACCTAGTGTCGGCAAAGTGCACCTATGGGGGGGGGGGGGGAATAGGTGACGTGTAGCGCTTTTGCGGAATTTACGAATGTACCTGCACAATAAAAATAAACAGCACAGCACACAGAAAATACAGGCAATTTATAGTGGTTCCCCGACTTGGGTACATCCACTTTCCCCCTTCGACCTATCTCCCAACAAGGGACGACTCGGTCTCTTCTCCAACAGGATTGAAATCCAATCCCTGCACTAACGGAAGGAACCCTTCCACACGTGAGAGTCAACACTCCCACAAAACGGGTTGCACCCAACCCTTACAACACGGAACAAAAGTTCCTTTACAACAAAAGTAAATATAGAATGTATACGAGATACAAACTTTTTTCGGAGACTACGGTGTTCCTCTTCGTTCGACGACGTGTTCGTGAAGTCAACGAAGAGTCTACAACCTTGGTCTCTCTTGGAGAGGATCTCCCCGGAACCGGCGGCGGCAACACGAGCGGCGGCTAGCTTCGGGATCGGCGGCTATGATGATGAGCGGCTGCTGAACTTGGAGATCCAAACTTCGTTGCGAAGCAAGCTAGGTCTACCAACGGTCACTCTAGGATCAGTCGTCTCGATCGATTCGGACGGGGGAGTTTTTCCCGGTCAACAAATCGAGAGACAAGAGATCTCCGGATAGACACGTGAGACTCAGAGCTTTGCTAAGCTTCTGTCGCCGGAGATCACGAAGGATTCCCGATTGTTGACGGCGACCTACTTTCCCGAGCGCGACAGCGGCGGCGGAGAGGAATCGCGGTTTTAGGGTTACGTCGCGGCTCAGTTTCTTTCTCTGTTGTTTTACTGTTCAAAATACCCGAATATATATATTGTAGATAACTCCAATATGACAGTTTGTGGGACCCACAATAGAAATCCCTAAATCCCGGTCCAGAAATTTGACAGCTGTAGAATCCGGTTCAGGAACATCCCGAGAAAACGCTAAGTGAAAATCGGCGAGAATCGCAGGTGATTCTCGACGAATCGGCGAGAATCACCAAGTGATTCTCGACGATTCGTCGAGAATCGTCGAGAATCGCTAGTGATTCTCGACGAATCACTTATTGATTCTCAGCGATTTTCACTTGGTATCCATGATCTGCTTAACCACTGGTTCGGCGAGAATCACTAGTGATTCTCGCCGAATCTTACTTGGCACCGTTTTGAGGTAGCCAGAAGGAGTCGGCGAGAATCACTAATGATTCTCGTCGATTCGGCGAGAATCACTAGTGATTCTCGTCGAATCGGCGAGAATCACTTGGTGATTCTCGTCGAATTTTCCTTGGACGAATTTTCGTCTTCCACCCAGGAGCTGCTCCTTGACCCATCCATGCTCCTTGTCTTCTCTTGCATATGAACGGCCCTGTACTTGAAAGTAATTGCACTCCAATAGAGAGAGTACACGTAGGCCAACACACTGATCTGCTCAACGAGGGATTACGTCTTGCAGACCCGTGTATATTGACCTACTGCACCCTGACATTGGTCTGCACTTAGCGTGGAGGAGCTGCAAGTACAACTTAAGATGTTTCATCAAATACATTGTGAATTCATCTTAGCTTGACAGGTGGCTTCCTCAAATCCAGGTAATTGTGGATACAATACCCAACAAGTAGTACTTGGGAGGAGGAGGAGCATCTGGATTATTCTTTCCATACTTGCCGAAATGGAGCTTTCTCTTCAGATCAGCTTTTTGAAACTCATCCCACTCCAACCAATCACAATACTCTGATCTAGGTTCATCTTGATAATAGAGCAAGTTGAATGTATTCAGGATGATTCTTTTGGAGATAGGACTCCACACTTCTGTATGTTTTCTCTTGGTCTTGCTATAAGAAGATCCTTCAGTATGCTTTCTTTTCTGTGGAGGTTCCTCAACAATCTCTGGTACAACTTCAGGTTCAGCCTCGTAATTAACATAGTCGTTCCTGTCATGAGGGTCTGACATCCTGTAGTCCTGAGGAGGGTCAACACAATCATGTCCTCCTTGATACTGCTCTGTAAACGGTGGAACAAAACTAGCATCCATCATCTCACCATGTAGCCACTGGAAATTTTCATAACTGTAAATGTCGGGCGCCGTGAATTTTTATATTAACAACGATTCCAAGATTTGCTTCTGAGTCTTCATCACTTCCTCCCCCTTTCTAACTTCTTCAGATAGAGAGGCGACTTTCTCACTGACTGCCTGAATATTTACCAAGGCCATCGCAGTAGTTTTATTAGCATGGTCTATGGCCTGTCCACCCCTTAACATCTGAGCTTCAATATGTGTTTCCAGCATTGTAATTTGGTGTTTGGTGGAAACCATACCATTGAGTACATCATTCACAGGTGTTATTATCCTATCGGACACTTATTTGAGTGAGGAGTCGAAATGTGCCTGCTGTCTCAGCAACATGGCTTCAATACTCTTAAGTAGTGCATTCTCAGAAGTAGAAGAAGTTAGAATATATGGGCATTGGAGAGGAGACTAAGCTGGGATGAATCCGTCAGAGGAATCTAACAAAGTTAAAGTGAGATGGCCTGTCTCCTCATCTGAAATGTCAACAACTGGAGGTGGAGGAGCAGAGGCGTCACAAGTAGCTTTAGCCAAATGGTCATTGAGGTGATTGATGATCCTGTTTAGTTCTCATTGATTTTCCTTGGCAGAAGTCTTAAGAGGTTCACTGGAGACCATAGCTCCACTTCCTTTGACAATCGCATAAGAGAGTAGCTCCCCCTCAAGAATTGGAACTGATTGTTGAAATGGTTCACTTGGGAGATCAGGCTGTGCATCAAGCACTTTCAGCTCATCTGCAACTGACTGGAAGTCCTCATGAGAAGCAAAAACTGTTGAATTTTGTGAAGTGAAAGTGGTTGACAGGACAGGCCGTGCGACCTGGGCGGACAGCTTTGGCGGACTAGGCGGACTGGGCAGACTTGATGTGCGGCCTGGTGGAAGGTCTAGTGGAAGCCAGTTGTTCTGAGCGGTTTGCACGGGTGAAGTCCGCGGATATGCGGCCTAGTTTCTGCGGATTGGGCATTTGCTGATTGGCTTTGCCAAGGAGCGGCCTGAGCGGATAGAGGCTTGCGGACTGGTGCTTGCTCAGTGGCCGTGGTGCAAGCTTGTGTTGATAGGCGGTTTGGCTCATGTTCGCGGGAAGCTTGCGGAGTGGCGTGTCCGCGGTATGGACTGTTGCGGACTGGGCTTAGAGCTTGGCTGAGGCCTTGTCGAGCTCTGGTGGCACAGCAGGTGCTTTGCTGTGAAGGTTATTGGCGGACTGGTTTTGGAGTCCGGGAGATGGTTGCTGCATTGGACAGGAGTGCGAGGAGCTTGCGGACTACTGGCGGTCTATGCTACGGTGTTTGGCGGACGGTAGTTTGTATCCGCCATGCTCGCATTGTCCTTTGATGGCTTTTGGACTTGGTCACACTTTGTGCCAAGTTCATGGTGTCTGCCGTATCCGCGAAGTCCGATGTGACCGGGCGGACTGTTGCTATCTGCCTTTGGTCGTGGACTTGTGGCGGATTGAGGTGTGAGTCTTGCGGACTGCCTCGGGGTTGTGCGGATAGCCATTGAAGGGGGTTGCTGTCCTGTAGTGGTAGGAAGCTTTGCGGGCTGATGCCTTATCCGCATAGCTTGGGCGGACTGGAGAGGGTTCGCCAAAGTTGCCTTTCTCCTGGCGGTTTTCCTTGGTATCCGGCTAAGTCCTTGCGGACTCGGCGGATGGTGTTTTGCTATCGCGCGGGCTAGGGCAGTGTCGCTATCTCTAGGGTGGTGACCACACTCCTCACCTCGCCTATAAATAGGACCCCCCTGGCACATCTACAGTAACTTGAGTGAACAGTAAGTTGGGTTGGGCAAGGAGCTGCGGTCTCAGTTATCTGTCCGCGCGGATTGATTCAGTGCTGACGTTTGCTGTGTGCAGGTCGCGCGGGTTGCTTCAAGGAGCCAGGAGTTTGGCTGTGACTTCGGTCAAGTACTTGGAAGTGTGCGGTCTCTGCGGATTCAGCAGGAGGTCGCTCTGCGGCTTGTCAGCTTTGTTTCATCTTTGCCGGCTTCAATAACCTGTCCGCCGGCTTCAGGCGGGTAGGGGGTGTTCCTCAGTTCAGCTTCAGCAGGAGATAAATAACTATGTGTCCGTGCGGCCTCGCGGCTTCGGCGGACTCCGTGGCTATTCGGCGGATTGCAGCTTAGCTTGGGCGATCTCAGCGGACTCGGCGACCTCGGCGGTCTCGGCGGACTCCGGTGCTGTCCGCCCGGCTTGTTTGTTGGTGCTTTCTATTTACAGTTGTTATACTAGCGAAATCATGTCTCGCTATGTATTCCTCGTGTTGTAAAGAAGTGAATGATAAAAGACCTGCTTGTGCTTCCATTGTTTGTTGGGATTAACTTTTGTTCCTCGGTTTTCCGCTGGTTCAACGTGAGAACTGGGTAGTTCCGAAGATATTAATTTGGCGTATGGGCTATCTTGATGACCACGTTGAGAAAATTTAACATGGTATCAGAGGGAGGTTCAGTTGCGTGAGCGGAAGTCAGCCAGTGTTGTTACTCAGTGATTCAGTGGTGATCAACCTGTGTTGTTGCTCGGAGCTTCTGAAAGGTTACCAGCAGGTGTTGCAATGGAAGGGAGCTTTGCAAGAGGTCTGGGCATTGAACTCTTAACGCCGACTAACTTCAAGAAGTGGAAGTCGTGCATGAAGAGTTATCTTCTTGGCGAGGAGCTGTGGGAAGTCGTCGGTGGTGATGACAGGCAGGAAGTCACTGCTGCTTTCGGTACTGCTGAGCGGGTTAGGCTCTAGAGAAGAACAAATGCTAAGGCGGAGTTCATTCTGAAGAGAGCCGTGTCTCCGGAACTGTTTGATCACATCGTTGGGTGTGAGTCGGCTGCTGATATTTGGACAACCATTGATGAGTTGTTCAATAGGAAGAATGTGGCGCGGCTTCAGTTCCTGGAGAATGAGTTGGTCAGGGCAACTCAGGGAGACCTTTCCATCTCCAAGTACTTCTTAAAGATGAAGAGCTTGTGTGCTGAGCTGTCGGCACTGGATCCTGATGAGCCTATCTCTGAGGCAAAGATGAAAAGGTACATTATCCGCAGCTTGCAAAAGGAATATGTGGCCTTTGTAACATCTGTTCAAGGGTGGGCTACTCAGCCGTTTTTGCTGGAGCTGGAGAATCTGCTTGCCTCGCAGGAGAGCTTAGCAAGGCAGATGGCTGGAGTGAACCTGAATCAGGAAGGCAGCGAAGCTCTCTTCTCAGGCAAGAAGAAAGGATGGGAAGGGAAGAAGAAGGTGCAGGCCGCTGGTGAGAAGGATACTTCAACTTCATATCCGCCGGAGAGGAGCAATGCTCCTAAGGACTGGAAGAAGAACCTGAAGTGCTACCGGTGTCATCAGTGAGGGCACTTCAAGCGGGACTGCAAGGTCAAACTGCAGCCTAGGCATGCTACGGGAAAGGAGGAAACTTGCTCGAGAAGTGAAGAAGCAGAATGGGGCGGAGCTTTCATGACGGGCACTTGTGTCCGGGCCTTGTCTGCTGAGGACTTCAACAGCGAGTGGATCGTGGACTCCGGGTGTGGTCATCACCTCACCGGAGACAAATCGAAGTTCACCTCTATGCAGGTTTACTCAGGTAATGAAGCTATTATCACTGCTGATAATACTGTTTATGCAGTAGAGAAAGAGGGGGTCGTGTCTTTGGGTAGTGATCAGGGGCCACTCACGTTAAGGAGTGTGTATCACGTGTCGGGCATGAAGAAAAACCTCTTCTCGGTGACCAATGCGGTGGACGCTGGTTATCATGTTCTGTTTGGGCCAACAGACGTGAGGTTCCTTCGCAACATATTAGCGGTGAAGGCTGATGTTGCTCATGTAGGGAGGAGGGTGAAGAACTTGTTTATTCTTGCCACCAATTCGTATGTTGATAGGATGAGGGCCAATGATAGCGCTTCTATCTGGCATGAGAGGCTAGGGCATGTTGGCATGGACAAGCTGAAGGCGATGACGAGTAGAAGTCTGGTGAAGGGTTGCCGAAGTTGTCCTCCTTTGGTGATGGGCATGTTTGCGCGTGCTGTCAATACGGTAAGGCACATCGCCTTCCGTTTGATAATCACAAATAAGGAGCAAGAAACCATTGGAGTGTATTCATGGCGACCTGATGGAACCGACGGTTACTACCAGCCTTGGTGGAAGCAGATATATGCTTGTCTTGGTTGATGACTACTCAAGGTATACTTGGGTGTACTTCTTAAAGGAGAAGTCGGAAGCCTTCCGTTTGTTTGTGGAGTTTAAGGAGTTGGTAGAAGGCCGGCTTGGCTTGCGGATTAAGAAGCTTAGAACTGATAACGGGGGTGAATTTGTTTCCTCCGAGTTTTCTAACTTCTGCAGGAAGCACGGGATCCAACGGGAGCTTACTTGTGCTCACACTCCACATTAAAATGGGGTAGCAGAGTGGAAGATCCGTCATCTGACGGAGACCTGCAAATGATGGCTTCATGCGAAAGATATCCCAAGGTCCTTTTAGGCGGAGGGGATGTCTTGTGCTGCTTATGTTATCAACCGGATGCCACTCAGCCCTATCAACATGAAGACTCCTATTGAGTTGTTGCTGAAGGAGAAGCCGAGTGTGGGACACCTTAGGGTGTTCGGTTCAACTTGCTACGTGCATGTCCCGGATGCTTCACGGACTAAGCTGGATGTGAAGGCAAGGAAGCTTGTCTTTGTTGGCTACGATGAGCGGAAGAAGGGATGGAAATGCATGGACCCTATGACGAAGAAGTTTGTGGTGTCAAGAGACGTTGTCTTTGACGAGCTGACGTCATATGGAGGTGGCTCGGTTGAGCTAACCGGAAGTAGCAAGGTTGATGAAGCACCGGTGGTGGCTGCTGAAGGCTTGGAAGAGGAGTTTGCTGTTTCACCAGCAGCTCCTGTTGCTTCTAACTCTGAGGCTGATCCTTCTGGCTCAGGAAGCAGGGGGAGCACTGCTCAATGCTTGTCCCAGGTAGGAGTTGAGCCCGAAGAAGCAACAGAAGCAGTGAGCAAGGAGCCGACCCTTCGGAGATCGAAGAGGGTGGTTAAGTCACCGGCTCGGTACTGTGATGGGAATGCAGTGAGCTTTGTCTCCTGCTTCTTTGTAGGTCCTCTGGATGAGCGAGAGCCTGCAAACTTTAACGAGGCCACTAGAGTGAAGGAGTGGGAAGGTGCCATGAAAGAAGAGATTGATGCTCTGAAGAAGAATGAAACCTGGGACCTTGTGCCCAAGGTTGATGGCATTACTCTGGTTACTTGCAAGTGGGTGTATAAGTTGAAGAAGAAGGCTGATGGGAGCATTGATCGGTTCAAGGCTCGCCAGGTCGCTAGAGGATTCTCACAGCAGTATGGAGAAGACTATGAGGAGACATTCAGTCCAGTTGCGAAGATGACTTCAGTAAGAGTGGTGATCGCCTTGGCTGCTAGCAAGGGATGGAGGTTGTTGCAACTCGATGTGAAGAATGCTTTTCTTTACGGAGAGATTGACAAGGATATCTTCATGGATCAGCCGCTTGGTTTTGTCTCTGAAAAGCATCCGGACTATGTCTGCAAACTCTGGAAGGCTCTCTATAGGTTGAAGCAAGCTCCTAGAGCATGGTATGGGAAGATTGCAGAGTACTTGCAATTCTGTGGATACCTTGCTTCCAACCCGGATTCTAGCTTGTTCGTCAAGAATAAGGGAGAGCTACAAGTCTTGGTCCTGTTGTATATGGATGATATGATCATCACAGGGAACTCGGAGGGGGAAGTAGCAAGGCTCAGGGAAGAGCTTGTTATACGCTTCGAGATGAAAGACTTGGGAGAGTTGTATCACTTTCTCGGTCTGGAAGTGGAGAGGAAGGAGTGCGGGGTTCTCATTTGCCAGAAAGGGTATGCTGATCGCATTGTTAAGCGGTTCAGCATGGGCGAAGGGAAGAAGTGCTCTACTCCACTGGAATCTGGGCTGAAGCTTCGACGGGATGAGGGAAGGGTTCTTCATGATCCCTTGGTGTTCAGGGATCTTGTTGGGAGCTTGATTTATCTGACGATTACAAGGCCGGATATTGCTTATGTTGTTGGCCGAGTAAGTCGTTATATGGCTGAACCAAGGCAATCTCATCTAGTGGCGGCGAAGGGTATTCTGAAGTATGTCAAGGCTTCTTCTGATATGGGACTCCTCTACAGAAGGGACTCGGAGTTTGCGTTGCTCGGGTACACGGATGCTGACTATGGCGGTGATTTGGATGATCGGAGGTCTACTTCAGGTTATGTGTTCACTTGCGGTTCAGCTAGCATCTCGTGGTGTAGCAAGAAGCAGGACTCGGTGTCGGTTTCAACCACGGATGCGGAGTATAAGGCTTCGGCCTTGGCTGCTTGGGAAGCCGTTTGGTTGAGGAGGCTTATAGAGGATGTTCATGAAGAAGTGCAAGGGCCTACTTTACTTCGGGGTGACAATGAGAGTGCTCTCAAACTGGTTAATAATCCAGTGTGTCACGCCAGGACCAAGCATATAGAGATTGATCACCACTTCATCAGGGAGAAGGTGTTGGAGGGGTCTCTGCTGGTCGGGCATGTTCGGAGTGAAGATAATCTTGCTGACATCTTCACAAAGCCACTGTCGAAGGGGCCCTTTTGAACGCTTGCGCAGCTTGCTGGGCTTGGTCACCACTTCCCACTTCAAGGGGGAGTGTTGAATTTTGTGAAGTGGAATTGGTTGACAGGACAGGCCGGGCGGCCTGGGCGGACAGCTTTGGCGGACTAGGAGGACTGGGCGGACTGTGATGTGCGGCCTGGTGGAAGGTCTAGTGGAAGCCGGTTGTTCTGAGCGGTTTGCACGGGTGAAGTCCGCGGACTATGCGGCCTGGTTTCTGCGGATAGGGCGTTTGTTGATTGGCTTTGCCAAGGAGCGTCCTGAGCGGATAGAGGCTTGCGGACTGGTGCTTGCTCAGTGGCCGTGGTGCAAGCTTGTGCTGATAGGTGGTTTGGCTCATGTTCGCGGGAAGCTTGCGGACTGGCATGTCCGCGGTATGGGCTGTTGCGGGCTGGGCTTAGAGCTTGGCTGAGGCCTTATCGAGCTCTAGTGGCACAGCAGGTGCTTTGCTGGGAAGGTTATTGGCGGACTAGTTTTGGAGTCCGGGAGATGGTTGCTGCATTGGACAGGAGTGCGAGGAGCTTGCGGACTGCTGGCGGTCTGTGCTACGGTGTTTGGCGGACGGGAGTTTGTATCCGCCATGCTCGCATTGGCCTTTGATGGCTTTTGGACTTGGTCACACTTTGTGCCAAGTTCATGGTGTCCGCCGTATCCGCCAAGTCCGCTGTGACCGGGCGGACTATTGTTATCTGCCTTTGGTCGTGGACTTGTGGCGGATTGAGGTGTGAGTCTTGCGGACTGCCTCGGGGTTGTGCGGACAGCCATTGAAGGGGGTTGCTGTCCTGCAGTGGTAGGAAGCTTTGCGGGCTGATGTCTTGTCCGCATAGCTTGGGCGGACTGGAGAGGGTTCGCCAATGTTGCCTTGCTCCTGGCGGTTTTCCTTGGTATCCGGCTAACTCCTTGCGGACTCGCCTGATGGTGTTTTGCTATCGCGCGGGCTAGGGCGGTGTCGCTATCTCTAGGGCGGTGACCACACTCCTCACCTCGCTTATAAATAGGACCCCCCTGGCACATCTACAGTAACTTGAGTGAACAGTAAGTTGGGTTGGGCAAGGAGCTGCGGTCTCAGTTGTCTGTCCGCGTGGATTGATTCAGTGCTGACGTTTGCTATGTGCAGGTCGCGCGGGTTGCTTCAAGGAGCCAGGAGATTGGCTGTGACTTCGGTCAAGTACTTGGAAGTGTGAGGTCTCTGCGGATTCAGCAGGAGGTCGCTCTGCGGCTTGTCAGCTCTGTTTCATCTTTGCCAGCTTCAATAACCTGTCCGCCGGTTCAGGCGGGTAGGGGGTGTTCCTCAGTTCAGCTTCAGCAGGAGACGAATAACGGTGTGTCCGCACGGCCTCGCGGCTTCGGCGGTCTCCGTGGCTATTCGACGGATTGCAACTTAGCTTGGGCGATCTCAGCAGACTCGGCGACCTCGGCGACCTCGGCGGTCTCGGCGGACTCCGGTGCTGTCCGCCCGGCTTGTTTGTTGGTTCTTTCTGTTTACAGCTGTTATACTAGCGAAATCATGTCTCGCTATGTATGCCACGTGTTGTAAAGAAGTGAATGATAAAAGACCTGCTTCTGCTTCCATTGTTTGTTGGGATTAACCTTTGTTCCTCGGTTTTCCGTTGGTTCAACGTGAGAACTGGGTAGTTCCGAAGATATTAATTTGGCGTTTGGTCTATCTTGCTGACCACGTTGAGAAAATTTAACAAAAACCTTATCTGAAACATCAACTGTATCAGCAACATCAACAGGATCTTCATCCTCAACCAAATCCTCATCAACTTCAATGTCCTCAACATCTGCATTGTCTTCATCATCAGCATACTCTTCATCAACAGCAGTCTCCTCATCCTCTAGAACATTTGCTGCTATCACAACTTCAGCAGCATTTCCAATACCAACCTCAGCAACTGTCTCTATAGTTGGAACTGCCTCGGAATGATCTACTATGTTCTCCCCCACAACAGGTTCCCTAACTGGAGTAAGAGCCTCAAGGGGCTCAGCATGCCGCCCCCTTTTCAGTCCTTAGGACTGGACTCTCGGGAGAAGGAATATCTGAAAGGAGAGTGTATTGTACATGAGATGGGTGAGAGAGAATAGTAGTCTTCAACAACAGTACCTGGACCTCTGTTTTGATGAACTTCTTCTTCATATGCTGCATTTCTTCCACAACATGTTCTAACTGATGACCTAGCTGGGGAATCCTTCTGTCCCATCTCTGGAAAATACTGGAGTCAATTTTCTTAAGGTGATGAATGGGCATCCCAGTGGACATATCAAAGACACCCTTGTCCAACTGGTTCAAGTAGAGAGACAAAATTCTCCAAAAATTGGGTGCGTTTAGGCATTACTTGATTTTTATCAAAGAGAACTTGACCCCAATCAATCCGTTTTCTACAAACCACTGCTATCAGAAGCTTGAACATAGCTCCTGAGATGTAATCGTGAGAGCCAACTGTGAGAAAAACAGAAACCAAAAAACAGAGGAGAAGAAAAGTTTTGAACCAAACTGAAGGTGTATTTTGCTTCTCATATATTCTCTGTATAAATAGATTTACAAGTAGTGACTAATTTTGGTAATTATAACTATTTTAGGTACACGAATCTATTTTAGGTAAGGAGTTAATGTCCGGTTATTCCTCCAATATCCAGCTGGGCGGATGGAGAAACGTGTGAGGCCTGGCTAGAATTTTCCTTCAATGTACAGGTGGGCTGAATGGTAGAATCCGTGGGATGCCAGGCTGGACATTCCTCAAATATCATCACTGTCTCGCACATCCCCCCTCAAGATCATGACGAATGAATCCGGAAGGCGAGCTTGTCTCGAAGCCAGGTAAACCGCGGACTGGGAAGGGACTTGGTAAAAATATCAGCTACCTGATCGCGTCCCGATATATGTGAGACAGTAAGAGCACCACGAAGAACATGGTCACGGATGAAGTGAACATCGATGTCAATATGCTTCGTCCGGCTGTGGAATACGGGGTTCTTGGACATGTGAAGTGCACTGACGTTGTCGCAAAGCAGGAGAGGAGGAGCTGATGAACGAAGGCCAAGAAAACGAAGCATATGAAGAAACAAAAGAACTTCAGACGTCGTGGATGCCAGAGCGCGGTATTCAGCCTCAACGCTGGACCAAGAGACAGTGGGTTGCTTCTTGGCCCCCCAGGATAGAAGATTCGGCCACAGGAAGACGGCATACCCTGTTGTGGAACGTCTACTGTCGGGACAGCCGGCCCAATCAGCGTCTGAAAAGGCGCAAAGTTGAAGGGAAGAAGACTTAGAGAACTTGAGACCAAATTCCAGTGTGTCTTTGACATAGCGAAAAATCCTTTTGACTGCAGCAAGATGAGAAGAGCAGGGTTTCTGCATAAATTGGCAAACATAATTAACTGCGTAAGCCAGATCTGGACGGGTCATAGTAAGGTACTGGAGGGACCCGACCATCTGCCTGTAGATGGTGGGGTCAGGAAGAGGATCTGGGGAGCAAGCAGAGAGTTGAAGACCCGTTGCAAGAGGGCTCTTGATTGGTTTGACACCGTCTAAACCAAATCAAGAAAGTAGATCAAGAGCATATTGGGTCTGGGAGAGAAGAAGCGAGTCACTGCGTCGTACAACCTGCATGCCAAGGAAGAAATGTAGGTCGTCGAGATCCTTCATGTCGAACTGGGACGAGAGACGGTGAATGAGGCGAGAAATGAAGTCAGCGTGGCTCCCAGTGATGATGAGGTCGTCAACATAAAGCAAGATGATAATAATGTCCGCACCGTGACGCCAGAGAAATAGCGAGGTATCATGCAGACAGATAATAAACCCAAGTTGACAAAGACATGTGGCAAATTTGTTGTACCAGGCCAGAGGAGATTGGGGAAGACCATAAAGAGCTTTGTGTAGGCGACATACATGCTTGGGCCGAGTGGGGTCAATAAACCCGGGTGGCTGCTTGAGGTAGACGATTTCCTGCAAGTCCCCGTGTAGGAACACATTTTTAAGATACAATTGGCGCAGACGCTAGTCACGGGAGATAGCCAAGGAGAGAACAAGACGCACAGTGCTTGATTTGACCACAGGACTGAAGGTTTAGGCAAAGTCAAAACCTTCGCGTTGATTGAAGCCTTGTGCCACCAAACGAGCTTTGTAGCGTTCGATGGAACCATTCGCCGTGTGCTTCACTTTATAAACCCACTTACAGCCGACAACATTCATTGATGGAGTGAATGGGACAAGAGACCAGGTCCGGTTGCGACAAAGGGCAGTGAATTCCTCTTCCATAGCACGAACCCAGTTGGGATCAGCAGCCGCCTGCCGATAGGTAGAGGCCTCGGGAGGATGTTATGACAACATGGACAGTAGAGCCACAGAGATAGAATGGAGAGAGGCATTGAGCGCCTTGGGACGTCGGGTGCCGATGCGGGAGCGAGTCACCATGGGGTGAGTTTACGTGGAACCAAGCACCAAAGCAGCGAAGGGCGTTGTACCTGGGCCGCCGCAAGAGCTCCTGGAATGACGAAACGCGGCATGGGCCGGCCACGAAGGAGGCGTGATGGAAGGCGAGCAGGAAACACCATCACCAGGTGCTGGAGGAGGGTCGTCCGAGACGGCGCTAGTAGCGGGTGCTGCAGGGGTCGGATGTGGACCATCTGGTAGAGCGGGATCTATGAGAGCAGTGGATCCGGGAGCCCGAGTTGGAGGAGCGGCGAGCTCGCGATCATGTTGGGGAGGACGAGCCACTGTCGGGGACATCGACGAAGACGGGGAAGCGCCAGGTGTTGGTGTCGAGGTGTCAATATTGGAGACCTGCAACAATTTGTGAATAGGTTGTACAGAAAAATGTTTTGAAGAAGAAGAATCCAAGGTTGAGGAGCCCTGGGCGGAGGATGGCTGAGCCAGCGGAAAACGAGTCTCATCAGACGACACATGGCGAGAGAGATAGACTCGTCCCGAAATCGGATCAAAGCACTGATAACCCTTATGGTGCGGGCTGTAGCCAAGAAAGGCGCATTCCATAGTTTTGAAGTCAAAATTTCCTCTGCCAAATGGGGCTAAAGCAGGAAAGCAGGCACACCCAAACGTGCGCAGATGATCATAAGATGGTCGAGTACCAAACAGAGCTTCAAGCGGAGAGCGCCCGTTAATCATTGTAGTTGGCAACCGGTTGATCAGATATACAGCCGTGGAGAACGCATGATTCCAAAACTGTTTTGGGGTTTTCCCATGAGCCATAAGAGTAAGACCGGTTTCAACAATGTGACGATGTTTGCGTTCCGCTAAGCCATTTTGTTCAGGTGTCCCTGGACAAGAGATAAGATGAGAAATACCATGGGATAAGACGAAGTCTTGAAGAGTATGGCTCATAAATTCCCCACCACCATCTGTTTGGACAAATTTTAATGTTTTATCAAGTTGCTTTTCCATGAGCTTAATGAACTGTATGAAAAGAAGGTCAACTTCAGATTTGCGACGAAGCGGAAAATACCATGAAAATCGGGAACACTCATCAACTATTATGAGGTAAAACCGAAACCCGTCAATGGAGGAGGTAGGAGTCGGGCCCTAGACATCACTGTGGAGAGTATGTAAAGTTTGAGTAGAATATGACTTACGATGAGTGAACGGTAATTTGGACGCTTTGCCCATTTAACAACTTCGGCAAAAAAATTTATTAATTGAGAAACTAATGTTTAACGACGGGTACAAGAATTTCATTAAAGAAAAAGATGGATGTCCCAAATGAGCATGCCAAGTGGCCCCACCGGTTTTATTGGTGAAGAGGCTGACTGTAGATGGTGATGTCCTCATGCGTATTGGATAGAGTCCTCCTTGCCTAGTTCCTTCCAGCACTGTCTGGCCCGTCTTCAAGTTCTTGATGAGAAAACCCCATGGATAGAAAATGAAACATCAATCATTATCACGAGTGTATTGAGAAACACTTAATAAGTTATTTTTCAAGTTGGGAACAACAAGAACACGGTCTAGATGTACTGATGTGCGTGGGATGGATACCTTGGCCACATGAGTAATATTTAAACCAGTCCCATTTCCAACCATTACTGAATCAAGACCAGAGTATGGTGTCATACCTTCAAGTTGTGTAGTATCAGCGGTCATATGGTTTGTTGCGCCAGGGTCAGGATACCATGCGTGATCAACCTGGTCAGATAAATTTATGGCGGCAAAAGATTGAACCAGATTTGTGACTACCAAATCTGGGGCATAACAATTGTTGGCTTTGTGATAGGGATGGCCGCAGCGAAAACACGCCACAATGGAATCATCGGTTGTGCGAGGCGCACCTTTAAGACGTTGCACTGGTGTTCCACGACCCCCACGAGAAGTTGTAGGTGAAGGAGGTCCGCGGTTGTGGCTAGTCTGACCTCCACCTCGGCCATCACCAAATTGCCCGCGACCACGAGCACTGCGATTTCCAAAGTGGGTTCGGCCACGATCTCGGGCCGAGTACATCGCAGCGGGTTGAGCAATGTCTCGTTGAGTTGTTTGGAGTCGGAGCTCGAAATCAAGCAGTAGAGCGGTGACTTCATCCACCGTGGGAGAGTCTCGCGAAAGGTTTATGGCTGCAACAATGGGATCAAACTCAAATCCAAGACCGCGAAGAAGCCACATGACGAGATCATCCTCGTCAATGGGTTTGCCGGCGCTTGCATGGTTTTGGGCAATATATTTGACCGGTTGGACGTAGTCGGCCATAGAGAGAGCTCCTTTGGTCATGGACTGAAGCTCTGATTTGAGTTGGAGAATTCGGGATCGTGTAAGAGTTCCATACAGCACCTCCAAAGAGTGCTAAACCTCAGTCGAGGTTGCACAGGTGCCGATCTGAGTAACGGCTGCCTCGGAGAGAGAGTTGGTGAGCCATGCCAAAACCATCTGATCGAGGCAATGTCATTGGACAGTGTTTGACGAGAGATTGTCGGGGTCGGGACGGGTTGCAGATCCATCAATAAACCCGACCAGTCCAAGCGAACGGAGGACGGGAAGAACCTGCGTTTTCCATGGAAGGTAGTTTGTCGATTTGAGCCGAATCGACACATCCTGCCGGATTAATTTCAAGGGTAGGGAGGGTAGACTCCAAGTTGCTGGTGATGGGATCAGGGGTGGAGGGAGTATGAACCGCGGAGGAGGTTGGAATATTTTCCGCAGCGGGAGTCATGGTGTCCTCCTCTGATACCATGTGAGGAAAAACAGAAACCAAAAAACCAAAAAACAGAGGAGAAGAAAAGTCTTAAACCAAACTAAAGGTGTATTTTGCTTCTCATATATTTTTTGTATAAATAGATTTACAAGTAGTGACTAATTTTGGTAATAATAACTATTTTAGGTACACGGATCTATTTTAGTTAAGGAGTTAATGTCCGGTTATTCCTCCAATATCCAGCTGGGCGGATGGAGAAACGTGTGAGGCCTGGCTGAAATTTTCCTTCAATGTACAGGTGGGCTGCATGGCAGAATCCGTGGAATGCCAGGCTGGACATTCCTCAAATATCATCACTGTCTCGCACACAAACCTTGCATAAGAAAACTTTGCCCAGAATATCTGCGAGCAACTTCCCTTCCTCATTCATGAATTTTCTCTTGATGGAAGTACTGCCCCTTGGTAATCCACAAAAAGAGATAGTTCTCTTGTAATCTTGGTCTTCCAGAACATCCTCTGTTTCACATATAGGCAGCTGCAGAAGTTTATTCAGAAGTGAAGGCTTGATCTTTATTTTCTGTCCCTTAACTTTGCTTCGGATGACTGTTGCTTCATGTCTCAGTTTTGCTGACTTGAATAATTCTTGAACCTCGTTCATTAAAACTCTGCAAGGGTGCTCTAGAACAAACCGCAAACCTGCTGTCTCAAGAGCGAGAATAACGTTTCAAAATTCGTCGGTGGCGGTCGCAAAACCTTTCCGAACAAGTTCACCTCCGGATTGTAGATTTCTGTGCCTTTGGGTGCCATTAATAAAGCATGAGATAGGGAGGAGGAATCACTGTCGTGGAAGTCCTAAAGAATCACTGTCGCAGAGCCTTTCCGAACGAGAAACTTGTGAAATGTCCAAGAAGAGAGGCGGAGGGAGCTCTGTCAAAGCAGTTGCACGGGCGGCGCTAGGTATTTCTCGAAATGTTTCGAAGGGTTTCGGCGAATAACTGATGCCTATGGAGTCTATATATATTTCAAATTTTGAATATTAGAAGTGCGTACCTTTTTAAGAAATAGGTCTTCGGATCCAATATTCAGTCAAAATTAAAATTTCGGTTCGTCCAAATGATATGAAAGAACTCCAGAAATCCAGCTGATTCGTCAAAATGACTTGAGAGAACTCGATGAATCCAGCTGACTCGTCAAAATGTCTGCTTGAGAAATTTTGGCAGATTCGTCAAAATGATTTGAGATGACCCAAAAGGTCTCGACGAATTTCATTGACAAATTTTGGATTACCAAAATTTTCTTCCATCACTAATTTCTTCATACTTCCTTATTCAGCATACCAAGCTCTATCTTGAAGAATGAGAACATGGTCTTGACCAGCGTTTTTGTGAATATCTGTTACTTGCCTATCTATCGAGACATATTTGAGATATATGTCCTTGTTCTCTACATGCTCTCAGATGAAGTGATAGCGAAACTTGATGTGCTTGGTCCAGCTGTGGGAAACTGGACTGTTAGCAATTGCTATGGCACTAGACAAGTCACAAAACATCGAAATGTCCCTTAGCTTTAGATTGTAGTCCTCCAATTTATTCCTTATCCACAGAAGCTGTGCATAGCAACTGCCTGCGGAGATATTCTCTAACTCAGCGGTTGAAATTGCAACACAGTTCTGCTTCTTACTGCTTCATGAGATAAGTCTTCTTCCTAGGAGTTGACATGTCCCGGAAGTGCTCTTCCTATCATCCCTGTTACATGCAAAGTCAGCATCTGAAAAACTCATCAGCTCGTAATCATTACTTCTTGGGTAGCATAAGCCGAGATTTGGTGTGCCTTTAAGGAATCTTAAGATCCTCTTTGCAGCGACATAATGAGATTCCTTAGAGTTCACCAGAAATCTAGCACAAACACATGTAGAAGACATTATGTCTGGCCTACTGGAAGTAAGGTAGAGCAAGAATCCAATTATGCTTCTATACTTTGTTTCATCAAAAGATTTCCCTTTCTCATCCTCATACAGAGTCATAGTTGAACTCATTGGAGTCATCATAAAGGTTTCATTCTTCATTCCAAATTTCTTAATAAACTCTTTGGTGAACTTCGTTTGAGAGATGAAACATATTGTTTCATATGAAGTCCTAAGAAATACTTCAGCTCACTCATACTACTCATTTCAAATTTTTCTTGCATCAAGTTCAAGAACTTTTTGCATATGTTATCATCTATAGAGCCAAAAATAATGTCATCGACATATATCTACACTAGCAGGATCTTGCATTTGACTTCCCTAAGAAATAATGTCTTGTCTATCGTTCCTCTTGTGAACTGTTCTCAAGAAGAAAGGTAGACAAGCTTTCGTACCAAGCTCAAGAAACTTGTTTCAAACCATATAATGTTTTATTCAAGAAATAAACATAGTCTGTGAGAGTTGAATCAACGAAACCTGGAGGTTATTTCACGTACACTTCTTCCTTTAATTTACCATTAAGTAAGGCTGACTTCACGTTCATTTGATAGACTATGAATCCTTTGTGAGCAGCATATGCGAGAAACAACCTTATTGCTTCAAGTCTGCCACTGGAGCATAGGTCTGATTGAAGTTGATCCCTTCTTCTTGTTTGTATCCTTTGGCGACGAATCTGGCTTTGTTCTTGATGATAACTCTATTCTCGTCCATTTTGTTCCTGAATACCCACTTGGTGCCTATAACATTTTGATCTTTGGGTCTTGGTACCAGCTTCCAAACCTTGCATCTCTTAAACTAGTTGAGTTCCTCTTGCATTGCAAGAATCCAAGAAGCATCTTTGTTTGCTTCTTCAAATTTCTTAGGCTCAACCTGTAAGAGGAAACTAAGATGCAAAACCTCGTTAGCTGTACCTCTTCTGGTCATGATTCCATCTTGAAGATCTCCAATGATCTGCTCCACTGGGTGATCTCTCAAGTGTCTAACCGCCATATTTCTTGCATTTTCTAGATCACCAAGGGTTTCCGCAACCTCTGGTGCACCTTCTTCAATTGAAGGTTCTTCATCCTCCATAGGTTCTTCTTCAACTAAGGTCGGAATGGTGACCTTGACTAACCTTGGGGAATTTTTTTTGCAGTTTCTTCTTACATTTAGTTCCTTGAACTTTATACCTGCATCTTCAATGAGGACACTAGACTGGCTGATAAGAAGCATACTTGTCTCATCAAATACAACATTAAAAGTTTGTTCTACCACCATGGTTTCCTTATTAAAAATCCTATAGGCCATACTATGGCTACTGTATCCTACAAAAATAGGTTCAAAGCACTTTTAACAAAACTTAGTTTTATAATGTTTCTAATGATTAAGTACGAAGCATTTACTACCAAATATTTTAAAATATGATACAGTTGGTTTCCTACCCTTTAGTAGTTCATAAGGTGTCTTACCATGGGTCATGTTGATGAGTGCCCTATTTTGCACGTGACAAACAGTGTTGACGGCTTCAGCCCTAAAGTACTCTGGTAGTGAAGAGTCATTCAACATAGTTCAGCATGCCTCTATGAGAGTTTTATTCTTTCTCTTGGCAACTCCATTTTGTTGTGGAGTGCGTGGAGAGGAAAACTCATGAAAGATACCTTGACTGTCGAAGAATTTTATCATGGCCCCAGACTCGAATTCAGTTCCATGGTCACTTCTGAATTTGGCGACAGAGCATTTCAATTTGTTCTGATTTTGCCTGACAAAATTAGTAAGAGTCTCAAAGATGTCTGACTTGTATTTCAGAAAGAATAGCCACACAAAACGAGAGTAGTCATCAACTACAACCAATGTGTAAGCTTTATCTCCTAAACTTTGAATTGGCAAGGGACCAAATAAGTCCATATGTAACAGACATAAACATCTGGTAGAATCTTTGTCAATGATGCTCTTAAAGGTAGCTCGTGTCTGCTTACCCATTTGACAAGAGTGACACTGTAACGCCCCGAAACTCAAAGGAGCGATGGGGGACGTTTTGGGCCAGTTTTGGTTTTTGGCTGCAGGCACACGGCCTGGGACACGGGCGTGTCCCAGGGCGTGTCAAGCTTGTGTCGACACTGAGCCGGGAAGTCGCCACTTTGGTCTCGACATTGTGTCGAGACTGGGCACACGGCCTGCGACACGGGCGTGTCGCAGGGCGTGTCGACCCGTGTCGACACTTAGCCCGCGAAGTCGACACTCTGCGTTCGACGAAGTGTCGAGACATGGCACACGGCCTGCGACACGGGCGTGTCGCAGGGCGTGTCGACCCGTGTCGACACTCAACCCGGGAAGTCGACACTTTGGTCTCGACATTGTGTCGAGACAAGGCACACGGCCTAGGACACGGGCGTGTCCAAGGTCGTGTCATCAGGTCGACGATCTTCGCTCGACGAAGTGTCGAGTGTCGATACCGTGTACACGGCCTGGAGCCCAGGCGTGTCGAGGTGACACGGGCAAGGACACGGGCGTGTCCTAGAACCCGTGCAGTGCTCGGGTTGTTTTCGGGGAAAAATGATGGGGGTACACGGCCGGCCACACGCCCGTGTCAGCTGGAACACAGGCGTGTCAGGTCGAACACGGGCGTGTTCGATACCCGTGTGTTGTTCCAGGCGAGCCGATTTTGATGGCGAATGAGGCACACGGCCCTGGACACGGGCGTGTGCCAGGCCGTGTTCGGTCCAGATTGGGCATTTCAGTCCCGAATCAAAGCCGTTCATTTCTTTAATTGATGATCCAACGACTGGGGGTTGTTCCTGAAGGGATATACCCGGGATTGGACTTAGAAACCCTCACTTTTCATAAGTTATTATCTTTCTAAAAGCTTAGAGAGAGAGGAGAGCCAAGGAAGGAAGAAGGAGCTAGATCCGGCCATCGGAGGAGCTTCGAAGCTCCGAATCGCGAGCCGACTCCGGATCCACGGAGGCAAAGCTAGTGCGGTGTTTTTCATCCGCTTACTTTTCCATGGCGCCAAAGAGGAACGCTAGGGTAACGATTCTCTTTTTGAGCATGAGTAGCTCTCCTTCTTTGCATAGGAAGCCCGCTCTCGTGAGTTTGCGAAGAGTTGGAGGCGTTCCTTCGGGTAGATATGTGAAGTCCCCGTTTTTTAGAGTCTGTAAGCGAGAACGGACATAGGCATAATGTGTGAAGCCTACCCGGACATGTTGGTCTGGATCGGTGATGTTGCATTGCATAAATACCGGAGAAGACTCCGTGCTATTTATTGTTTTTCGGGTTTTCTACACGGTAGATTGCAGCAGGGAGCCTTGGGGACTAACCCAAAGGTGCCACCGGAAAGCTGGGCGGATACGAGATCTTGCCAACTTGGTGGCCTGAGAGCCAACTTGAACATAACCGGGTTATGTGAACTGTGATGTAAATGGTACTCGGTGGAATTTTGACCCGCGCAAATGGCTTAAATTGTCGTTGCGATGTGAGCACGGGTTAGATGGAACCGTACCCGTTCTATGTCGTTCGGTTAAAGAGACCTAAAGGCACGTGGCACTTGCCGTTGGCATAGATTAGGGTCTTCTGCGGTCGATGGCTTAAATTGTCGTGACACAGGCCAAGAAGACAAATTGCTCATAGGTTTGGCCGTCCAAGTGGCGGTGGTGAGTCCGGAATGTCTATCGCTTTAATTGACGTGACATCGACCGGTTCACCGAGAATGTGCCCTGAGAGCACGGGGCGTGTGGTCGTGCGTGCCAACGTCTGTGATGAAATGGCTAAATATATATATATTGCTCGTTTATGCTAATGAAATGCAGGGAAGGAGCATCGCCGCCCCAAGTTGGGGGTGGGATTGTTATAATTTGGTCAGCATTGCTGACCGTTGCCTTGTTTTGCCACCGTGCGGTGGTTTGTTGCTTGCAGGTGCTGCTGGACCAAGCGGTCAATAGCGGGCTAAAGCCCTTTTTGCGAAGCCGGCCCTCAAAGGCCCAATTGGAAGTGTTTACTGTTTTATTCATGTATGACCGGCCTGCGTGCCGTGGTTTGTAAATCATGTAATATCAAGTGAAACATTTTGTAAGGCCTTAAGACTTATGTTGGTATTTTGTATAACATTCCTATTTTGGTTTAGTGGACATTCATGCTTTAGTGCTGGGTTCTTATTTGCAACTTTTATAAACTGCTTCCGCTAGAATTCTTTGTGTAGGACGTTGATTGGCTAGATGGTTTCCATGAGTAACCACCCGGTCTGTCTGTGGCATACGGCGTCGAGCCCCGGCCGGACCTACTGCTATATGCTATATGACGGATAGGGGGTGTTACAATTTGGTATCAGACTACTGGTTTTGGTCGGGCTTAAACTGAATTCGTGGGCGAATTCTTTTTAAGGGGTGGTGAGCATATTGTGTGCGTCATCGTTATAATGGTAAAAGAACCCATGAATGTCCACTTAGGAATGAAAATACTCGTGTTTGAGGAACCTGCGTGTTCCTATAATTGTTGTTTACAATTTTATTTGGTCGCTTAACGGTGTTTTGTACCACTATATGTGACCAGAAGTGGTGTTGGGCCGTCAGAACGCCGAGTTTCTGAGGCTAGCAGTGCACCGGATGTTGCTCCCGCAACACCTCTATCGGCTGAGAACATACGATTGGTGGCTGAAGCGGTGTTGGCCGTGTTAAATGCGCAGCCTGCAAGGCAAACGCAGCAGCCCGCTCCTGTGATAGAGCAGGAACCTCTTCAAGAGGCTGAGCCGAGGAGAGTGGAGCAAGTGGTTGTGGAACCGGTGGTGCCAAGGAGGGCAACTGAGAGGCAGCTTAAGCATGTAATGAGCTTTAACCCTCTGTTATTCTCGGGGTTAGGAACCCCATCTCAGGCTGAAGACTGGCTCTCCAGGGTGAAGAGAGTCATGACAGCAACAGAGACGGAGGAGTGGCAAATGACCACCATCGCTACGTTCCTTCTGGACGGTGAAGCGAGAATGTGGTGGGAAGGATTGGAGCAGCACTTATTGAGAGGTAGACAACTTGGTGATGTCTCGATGGAAGAGTTCTCGAGATTGTTCTTGGCTAGATACCTCCCTTCGACGTAGAAGATAGCGTTGGAGAACGAATTTCTAAAGTTGGTTCAGGGTGAGAAGAGCGTGGATGAATATCTCCATGAGTTCACTCGTTTGAGTCGATATGCTAGCTCCACTATTGTGGATGAGGAGCGCAAGACTAATCGCTTCTATGAAGGGTTGAGAGATGAGTTGAGATTACTACTTTCGGGGCCGATGACGCAGGGTTTCTTAACCTTGGTCAATACTGCCCGGTCCTTGAAAAAGGACATGAAGAATGTACAAGCAAAGAAAAACTTGGGTGATAGAAAATCTGAATTTAAAGTGCTGACTACTTCAAAGGCCGGTTATCGGAGGTCTTTCAAGAAGCATAGGACTTCGGGTCCAGCTCCTTCTGGTGCTTCTGGGGCGACTACGGGTCGGACCCCGGGTGCGTGTTTTACTTGTGGAAAGACGGGGCATTTTGCCCGTGACTGTTGGAGCGGACGTCCTAAGTCCGAGAGAAGGCCGGGAGCTACTTATGAAGAGAAGGGAAAGGCGGTGGAGTCGACCGCATCCCATTATGCTCCGGCCCAACCAAGGGTCTACAATCTTGGCCAACAGGAGGCCATCAAACAGGCTGATGTTGTGACAGGTACGGTTTAATTTATAGCAAGTCAATTTCTTTAAATACTTGTTATGCACATGTTACCTTACCACTGCTTGTTTAGGATTTGTATTGATTTGTGAAAATCCGGCACGAGCACTCTTCGATACGGGAGCTTCACACTCCTTCTTGTCCGAAGGATTTATATCACGCATCGGAGTCCCTTCTTCGATGACGAAGGATAAGTTGGATGTGTTGTTGCCCAATGGGTGTTCGATGCGAGCGGATAGGATCTGCGATGTTAAGATTCGTATTGGGGAGCAGGAGTTCGACCTGCGGGCGTCTTTACTTCCGTTGGTGGAGTTCGACGTCATATTTAGCATGGACTGGCTCTCGGAGCAGCAGGCCCATATAGATTGCGGTAGTAAGGAAGTCAAGCTGGGAGCAAGTCGTGAAACGACTTTTACGAGCTTAAAGGGGTCGAGCAAGACGTTGATGTCTGCTCTTCATGTGGTGAAGGCGGTTCGTGCCGGTGCAGAACTGTTCTTTACACTAGTGGAGGTTGCAAAGCCGAAGCCCGTGTTGGATTGTATTTCAGTGGTATCGGAATACCCTGATGTGTTCCCCACAGATCTTCCTGGAGCCCCACCTCAACGGGAGATAGATTTTACGATTGAGCTAGTGCCAGGGGCAAAGCCTGTGTCACGATCTCCTTATCGGCTAGCGCCTAAGGAAATGACAGAGCTGAAAGTTCAACTACAAGAGTTGTTGGAGCAAGGGTATGTGCGCCCGAGTTCTTCGCCTTGGAGCGCACCGGTCCACTTTGTTAAGAAGAAGGACGGAAGCTTGAGGCTATGTATTGATTATCGGGAGCTTAACAAGTTGACGGAGAAGAACAAGTACCCGATCCCTCGGATTGATGATCTTTTTGATCAGTTAGTCGGGTCGACGGTGTACTCGTAGTTGGATCTCAATGCTGGGTACTATCAGCTGCGAATAAGGGAGAGTGATATCCCGAAGACAGCGTTTAGTACGAGATACGGGCATTATGAGTTTACGGTCATGTCGTTTGGGCTGACTAATGCGCCGTCAGTGTTCATGGATTTGATGAACAGGACTTTCAGGGAATACTTGGACCATTTCGTGATCGTCTTCATCGACGATATTTTGGTGTACTCGCAAAGTGAGGAAGATCACTTCAAGCATCTTCATTTGGTGTTGGAGACACTAAGGTGAAATCAGTTGTATGCCAAGTTCTCGAAGTGCGAGTTAGGGCTATCCTCAGTGGCGTTCCTCGGTCATATAGTGAGTGGAGAGGGTATTGCTGTGGATCCGGCGAAGATCGTTGCGATACGGGAGTGGCCTGAGCTTGTTACGGTAGCGGAAGTCCGGAGTTTTCTGGGGCTTGCCAGCTATTATAGGCGCTTC
Source organism: Platanthera guangdongensis (assembly GCA_039583875.1). Taxonomy (NCBI): domain Eukaryota; kingdom Viridiplantae; phylum Streptophyta; class Magnoliopsida; order Asparagales; family Orchidaceae; genus Platanthera; species Platanthera guangdongensis. Next base: position 58,812,748 of record CM077160.1, on the reverse strand, counting down.
GCAGAGAACTTCTCGCGGATAGCGTTACCTCTCACTACTTTGATGAGGAAGGAGCATAAGTTCGTTTGGATGCCGGAGTGCGCGCGAGCTTTTGAGGAGTTGAAGTGTCGGTTGACCACGGCGCCTGTGCTGAGTTCTCCATGTGGGACCGAAGGCTATGAGATTTATAGCGATGCTTCGGGCAGCGGTTTGGGTTGCGTACTACTGCAACATGGAAGTGTAATAGCTTATGTCTCGAGACAGCTAAAAGTGCACGAGAAGAATTATCCGGTCCATGACTTGGAGTTAGCGGCCGTGATTTATGCCTTGAAGCTATGGAGACACTATTTGTACGGTGTGAAGATTGATATCTACACCGATCACAAGAGCCTGAAGTATCTTATTGATCAGAAGGATCTGAATATGCGGCAGCGTAGATGGATGGAGTTCCTGAGGGACTATACATTTAAGATCCACTACGTGCCTGGTAAAGGGAATGCGGTTGCGGACGCGTTGAGTCGCCGAGCCCCAGCTCAAGCCAATTGGCTATCGGTGCATGATGAGCGGTTGGTGCGGGAGTTGGCGGCGTTGGAGATTGTTTGTGTGGATAAACAATCAAGAACTGAAGCAGTTCTGAATTGGACTGAAGTCTAATATGACCTGGCTGATCGTATTCGGCAGGCTTTGGATATGGATGCTCATATGAAGCAGTTCATTGTAGAGGCTCTGGATGGGTCAAATTCCCAATTCGTCGTGGAGGATGGATTACTTTGGAAGGACGGTCGTCTGTGCGTCCCAAGTGTGGGTAATTTGCGGGTGGAGTTGTTGTACGAGGCACAACATACCAAGTACTCGATTCACCCGGGGAGCACGAAGATATACCGTGATGTGAAGAAACTGTTTTGGTGGCCGGGTTTGAAGAAGGATGTGGCGCTATACGTAGCGAAGTGCCAAACTTGCGCCTTGGTAAAGGCGGAGTGCCAAAAGCCGGGAGGATTTCTTAAGTCCTTCCCTATTCCGGAGTGGAAATTTGACGACATCTCTATGGACTTTGTGCACGGTTTGCCAAGGTCGCAAAAGGGGAACGACGCCATTTGGGTGGTTGTTGATCGGTTAACGAAGGTGTCACATTTTATTCCGCATAGGAAGGATGATCCGTTGGAGAAGTTGGCAAAGCTTTATGTGGATAACATAGTACGGCTTCATCGTGTGCCCCGCAGCATCATGAGTGACTGAGATGGGCGGTTCACGTCCAATGATTGGAGGATAGTGCAACAAATGTTGGGAACAAAGTTGAAATTCAGCACAACCTTCCATCCGCAAACGGATGGGCAGACCGAGAGGGTCAATAGAACTATGGAAGACATGCTCCGCATGTGTGTCTTGGATTTTGGAAAGCAATGGGAAGATCACCTTTATTTGGTGGAGTTCGCATACAACAATGGCTACCAAGCGAGTATTCTGATGGCGCCTTTCGTGGCCCTATATGGTAGAAAATGTCGCACGCCGTTGTCTTGGTTAGAAACGGGTGAGTCAAAGTTGTATAAGCGATCGGAAGTGGAGGATGCTACTTCTTTAGTGAGAACCATTCGGGAGAGGTTGCTTATCGCTCAGGACCAGCATGCGAAGTACTATAATGCTGTAGAAAGTAGCGAATAAGAAAGAACAAACGGATAGACTTTTGAATAATTGAAATTTTATTATCCAAAAAAGATATCATTTACAAATGTATGACCTCCCTTATATAGAATGGAGGAGATATGAGAGAGAGTAAACAAACAATGTGGGACTAAACATTTACAGTACTGAGCGGCTAGAAATAAAGGAGACCGCACAGGCTGCGCGGTTAGACAGATGGGTTAACCGCTCGGCAACTCCAGCAGGATAGAACAGGCCGCAATGGGAGACCGATAGACCGCCCGGTCTCCAGGCTTCAAAGTGAGACCGCCAGACCGCTCGGTCAACAAACCGCTGGATAAGACCGCAAGGCCGCCCGGTCTAATACTTCAACACTCCCCCTCAAGCTGGAGCATAGATATCAATCATGCCCAGCTTGTTACAAATGTGGAAGAAGGAAGTAGAAATCGGCTTGGTGAAGATATCTGCCAATTCCTTGTCAGAGGTGACAAATGGAGTACAAATCTGTTTCTTCAAAATCTCTTCCCGAATGAAGTGACAGTCAACCTCTATATGCTTTGTTCTCTCATGGAATACCGGATTTCTGGATATGTATATAGCGGCCTTGTTGTCACAGAACATAGGGAGAGGACAGTCATATACCTCGCCCAGGTCAAGCATGAGAGCCCGCAACCACTTTAACTCACACGTGGTTGACGCCATACTCCGGTATTCGGCTTCTGCACTGGATCTGGAGACAACAGACTGTTTCTTGCTCTTCCAACTCACGAGATTACCTCCAACAAAGGTACAAAAACCTGATGTGGATTTACGATCGCCTTTGTCATCTGTGTGACTTGAATCTGAGTAGGCCTCAACCCTCAGATGACCATTCTTCTGAAAGAGTAACCCTTTGCCTGGTGCTGCTTTGATATACTCTAAAATCTTCAGGGCGGACTGAAGATGGCACTCCCTGGGAGCTTGCATAAACTGACTGACCTTGCCTACAGCATAAGCGATGTCGGGTCTAGTCACCGTGAGATAGATGAGTTTGCCTACCAAACGTCTGTACCTTGTGACATCAGATAGAAGATGCGAGTCATCCGTCCACGTTTTGTCTTCTCCAATACCGTGGGAAACCGATCCGGTTTGGCACCTGTCAATCCTGCTTCTTGTAGAAGATCAAGGGCATACTTCCGTTGGGAGAGAACCAACGAGTCAAGTTTCCGAGAGATTTCTATCCCCAAAAAGTATTTCGGGGAGCCCATATCCTTCGTGACCAAGTGCTGACGGAGGTGCTTCTTCGTCAAGTCCACCCCATCTCGTTCATCGCCAGTAAGAAGAATATCATCCACATATACGGCCAAAACCACCAGTCCCGAGGCCGTTTTGCGAATGAATAAGGAGAGATCGGCCAAACTCCTTCGAAAGCCGATGGTAGCCACAATACCACTGAATTTGTCGAACCATGCCCGAGGGCTCTGCTTTAGGCCATAAATGGCCTTCTTCAAATGACATACACGTGTCTCCCCCTGAGCAACATACCCAGGAGGTTGCTCCATATAGAAGTCCTCCTGAAGATCGCCATAGAGAAAGGCATTCTTCACATCAAGCTGGGAAATAGCCCAATCCCGGTTAACAGCCACAGATAGGAGAACCCGGATGGTGCTGAGGCAAGCAACCGGAGAAAAGGTATCAAAGTAATCAATGTTGTAAGTCTGAGTGAAGCCCTTGGCCACCAGCCGGGCTTTGTAGCGATCCAGTGCCGTCGGGGCGAAACTTCACAACGAAGACCCAGCGACAGCCAACCACATCAGTGCCCACGGGAGGAGGAACCAGGGTCCAGGTACCCCGTTCAGTAAGAGTAGCCATCTCCTCATCCATGGCAGACTTCCAATGAGGGAGAGCAAGAGCCTCCTGGTAGGTGCGGGGAGTAGAAGTAGCAGAGATAGCCAAGGCAAAACACCTGTGAGAAGGAGAAAGCCGATCATAGGAAACAACTGCCGCAAGCGGGTGTTGAGTACACGCCCGCACCCCTTTGCGAAGAGCAATGGGAAGATCCAGGTCGACGAGAGCGTCAGCGATCAGAGCGTCCGTGGCGGAGAAGGCTGGCCCGGGACTAGAGAGAGACGGCGGCGGAGAGGAGGGTGGAGGGGTGGGTGGGGAGACGGACTGGGAAGGAGTCGGTGGAGGAGGAGACGGAGGTGGGAAAACGTCGAGAGGCGTGGAAGGAACAGAGATATCAGAAGGAAGAGAAGATGTAGGAGAGAAATAGGAAGCATTCTCGAAAAAGGTCACATCCGCGGAGACAAACTGCTTGCGGAGAAGGGGGTCAAAGCAGCAATAGCCTTTTTGAGTGGTAGAGTACCCCAAAAAGACACACTTGGTGGAACGGGGGGAAAGCTTGTCGCGGGTAGCGGAGGGAGCGTGAACAAAGGCCGTACAACCAAAGACACAGAGAGGGAGAGGAAAAGGTTCCTTGTGGTGGTAGAGAATGGAGAAGGGAGTCTGGCCGTGGAGAACTGTGGAGGGAAGGAGATTGATGAGATAGCAGGCGAGGAGCACATCGTAGCCACAGTAGGAGCGAGGGACATGCATCTGCGTCATGAGAGTACGAGCAACATCAAGCAGGTGACGGTTTTTACGCTCCGCCACCCCATTCTGCTGGGATAACACAAGTCGTTTGATGAAGCAGGCCATGTTGGGGAAATAAAGAGGAGAACTCATGACTCAGATATTCCTTGGCATTATCAGAACGTAAAACTTTAATAGAAAGAGCAAATTGAGTCTGAATCATAAAATAAAATGATTGCCAAACAGAAAAGAGTTCAGAGTGATCTTTTAACAGATATACCCAGGTACAGCGAGAAAAATCATCTATAAAAGTGACAAAATAGGAACTGCCCCGAACAACAGTGAGGGTAGGAGCAGGACCCCATACATCAGAATGAATAAGATCAAACGGGCGAGAGGAGCCACAGCCTTGCTTCGGTGGGAAGGAGGAGCGATGATGTTTGCCAAGCTGACACGCATCGCAGTTGAGCGGAGAACTGGTAGGAGGTAAGTGGGGCAGAAGCTGGCGAAGAATCCGAGGAGGAGGATGTCCAAGGCGAAGGTGCCATTGAAGAAGATCTGTGGAGGAGGAGTAGGCGGACAGAGCGGAAACATCGTCGAGGAAGTAGAGGCCGCCGCTCTCAGTCCCAGTAGCAATCGTCCGCTGGGTCCTCGGGTCCTGAAAAGAACAAGTAGTGGGAGTGAATAAGACGGAGCACTGAAGTTGCCGGCATAAAGTAGTAACTGATAACAAATTGCACAGGAACTTCGGGACATAGATGGTGTCCTCCAAGCAAAGCGATGGGGTGAGTTGAACCATGCCCGTCCCATGAACCGGGGACGGTGAACCATCCACCACACGAACTGGGGGTAAGCGGTCATGTGTCTCAAGACGGGAGAAGCAATGAGGGTTGCCCGTCATATGATTTGTAGCACCGGAGTCAATCATCCATTTACCTTGGGTAACGACGTGGGCACTACCTGACGTCGTGGCCACAGAGGCAGACGGTCGAGAAGAGGCGGAGGCCGAAGAAGGAGCATCACCGGAAGGGAGAAGATGAGGATGTTTCTGCCAGCAGCGGTCAACAGAATGGCCGGTACGACCACAGTGAGAGCAAAGGAACCGTGATGGACCCCGGCCGCCGGAGTGGCCGCAGCCACTAGGTCCCCCCCTCTGAGCTTGGTGAGCAAAGGAGTCCTGGGAAGGGGGGAGGCCAACAGAGGCCGCTGGAGCAGCGAAGTAACAGCGACAATGCGAGCCGCAGTGGCATCCAAAGTAGGAGATTCCGCCTCACCCAAGATCTGCTGGCGGATCATATCATAAGAATCGGGAAGTCGAAGAAGATAACAAACAACCAGGAGTTCCTGGAAGTGTTTGTGCTGTTCGGCCAAGTCTGCGGAGAAGGGGCGATTCTGGAGGATTTCAGCACCAAGAGATTGAACCTGCTGATAAGCCGCAGCAGGAGACATGGAAGGGCGGGCGAAGTGGTCCGCATAGAGAGTATAAATGCGGGACGTCTGGCCCCCCTTTGAATAGAGAGCAGCAAGGTGAAGCCAGACGGCCTTGACCGTCTCATCATGGCGAATGACGGGAAGGCACTCATCAGAAAGGCTGTTGTCCAGCCAGGTGCGGACAAGAGCATCACTCGCATCCAGTCATCAAACTCAGGAGAGGTATGAGGAGGAGGGTCATCGGTGAGGTGATGACGTTTGCGTTGAGAGCGAAGGAGAAAAGTGAAAGAAACGCTCCAATCGGGATAGTTGTAGTCAACAAGCTTAGAAAGGGTGCCAAGGTTGCCCGAAGGAGGAGGTGGAGAAGGAGCTGCAGGAGTAGTGGTGAGACCGGAAGTAGTCACCATAGAACACATCAAGAAACCGCAGCGGATAAGAAAGGGAGAAGCCGCGCGAACACAAGCGGCTAGAAAGCAGTCAAAGGCACAGCGGGGAAGAGGTCGCGCGGACTGAAAAAGGCCGAGCGAACAGAAGAGAAGAGGCGGCAAGAAGCAGCGACCATAATAAGTCGCAGGCTGGGCGAACAGAAACAGGCCGCAACGACTAGGAAGTCGGAGAGGTAAAAAGGAACCAGGAACGCGGCGACAATGAAACAGGTCGTGGCGACGAATAGCAGTAGGAGAGGAGAACCAAGGAGAAGCAAGTCGCGCGAACAGGGCAGCGGACAGAAACAAGCCGCGCGAACAGGGCAGCGGATAGAAGAGAAGGCAAGTCGTGAGATAGGTCGCGGAAAGCGGAAAACAAGCCGTGAGAATCAGAGAGCGCACACAATCAGGAGGAAACGACCGTGTGCTCTGATACCATGTAGAAAGTAGCGAATAAGAAAGAACAAACAGATAGACTTTTGAATAATTGAAATTTTATTATCCAAAAAAGATATCATTTACAAAGGTATGACCTCTCTTATATAGAATAGAGGAGATATGAGAGAGAGTAAACAAACAATGTGGGACTAAACATTTACAGTACTGAGCGGCTAGAAATAAAGGAGACCGCACAGGCCGCGCGGTTAGACAGATGGGTTAACCGCTCGGCATCTCCAGTAGGATAGAACAGGCCGCAATGGGAGACCGATAGACCGCCCGGTCTCCAGGCTTCAGAGTGAGACCGCCAGACCGCTCGGTCAACAAACCGCTGGATAAGACCGTAAGGCCGCCCGGTCTAATACTTCAACAAATGCCAAGCACAGGAACGTGGAGTTCGTTGTGGGCGACTATGTGTACTTAAAGATCAAGCCGTTCAAGGGTGTCTCGCGTGTGCGGTGATTGAAAAAGCTAAGCCTGAGGTACCTTGGACCGTTTGAGGTTCTGGAGCGAGTTGGTGAAGCGGCCTATCGGTTGAAGCTCTCAGTGGAGCTTAGTGGTTTACATGATGTATTCCATATTTCGGTACTTCGGAAGGCGGTGCAAGAGCTTACGCAAGTGATCGCGGTTGATCAAGTGCCGGTGGATAGTGGGCTGACAACAAAGGTCAAGCCCGTGCGGATTGAGGACTCGGAGGTCAAGCGGCTACGCAATAAGGAGATCAGGATGGTCAAGGTCCGGTGGGACAATTGCGGTCGTGAGTGTTAAAGTTGGAGACCGGGCGGTCTGTCTTGGCGGGTTAGAGACCGCGCGGTCTGGCGGTTTGACTCGGCGACTTGCAAACCGGGCGGTCTAAGCAATCTTCACAGGCGACCTCTCTGCATCTCTTATTGTAAGCCGTGCGGTTAGTGCTTCTGTCTAACCGCGCGGCCTGTGCGGTTTACTTTGTACAGTCCGCTTAGCTTGTAAATTTTAGTCCCACATCTCTTATTTGTATTCTCTCTTCTCTCCTCCATTCTATATAAGGGAGGGCATACCTTTGTAATAGTTATCATTTTTGGATAATAAAATTTCGATTATTCAAAAGTTTATTCGGCTTGTTCTTTTCTTTTCGCTTTCTTTCTCTACTTTCTAACATGGTATCAGAGGACACAGTCTTTTCCTCCTGCTTCTGTGCGCTCTCTCTTGTTCGCGGCTTGCCTTCTCCTCTGTCCGCGCGGTTTGTTGCTATCCGCGCGGCTTGTTTCTGTCCGCTGCCTGTTTGTGCGGCTTGCTCTTCTTGTTTCTCTTCTCCTCCTGCTCTTTGTCGCAGCGACCTGTTTCCGTGTCGCCGCGCTCCTTGCTCTTTCCTGCCGCTCCGACTTCCTAGTCGCTGCGGTCTGTCTCTGTCCGCGTGTGTTGTCTCTGCACTCGCGGTTTGCTGCTGTGATCTGCCTGACCGTGCGGGTTGTTCCTTCCTTACCCGCATCTTGGTCGCGGTCACCTGCTCTTCTCCTCTCTTCTGTTCGCTCGGCTTTTTCAGTCCGCGCGACCTCTTCCCCGCTGTGCCCTTGACCGCCTTCTCGCAACTGCTGTGATCTGCCTGACCGTGCAGGTTGTCCCTTTCTTACCCGCATCTTGGTCGCGGTCACCTGCTCTTCTCCTCTCTTCTGTTCGCTCGGCCCTTTGCAGTCCGCGCGACTTCTTCCCCGCTGTGCCTTGATCTGGATCCTAGCCGCTCGTGTTCAAGCGGCTTCTTCCCTTTTGTTCCCGCCGCGGTTTCACGCGGATTCTTCCTTGTTTGAGCGGCCTCTCCGCCTCTTCGCTCTTAGCCGCTTCTCTTGTTAGTCGCCGCGACCTCCTGGTTTAGTCGCGCGGCTTGTGCTCTGCACCTTGGTCGTGGCCCTTCGTGCCGCTGGTGTGCTGTCACCGAGACCGCTGCAGTTTCTTCTTCCTCCCTTCATGGCTTTCGCCTCGGTTGTCACGTCTTCTGGTCGTGCACACGTTGTTACTCAGGGCAAATGGCTGATCGACACTGGTGCTACGAATCATATGACCGGCCATCTCCCGTGTTTCTCTCTCCTAGAAAAACATGCTCGCTTGCCCCCAGTTACTCTCGCTGACGGCTCTTCATCACCAGTTCATGGCACAGGGATAGTTCATGTCACCCCGTCTCTTCACTTGGCGGATACTCTATATGTGCCCCGGTTCCCGTGCAACTTATTATCTGTTACATCTCTTTGCAAGCAATTACAGTGTTCCGTCACATTTACTTCTACTTCTTGCTCTTTTCAGGATCCGGACTCCCAACGGACGATTGCTACTGGGACTGAGAGTGGCGGCTTATACTTCCTAGACAACATTTCTGCTTTTTCCACCTTCTCCTCCACCTCCACAGATCTTCTCCAATGGCATCTCCGCCTTGGTCATGCTCCTCCCCGTATTCTTCGTCAACTTCTGCCCCACCTTCCTCCTCAAAGTCCTCCGCTCAACTGTGAGGCCTGTCAGCTTGGCAAGCATCACCGCTCCTCCTTCGCTCCAAAGCACGTTCGTAGCTCTACCCGTCCGTTTGATCTTATCCACTCCGACATCTGGGGTCCTTCTCCTACTCTTACCATTGGTCGGGGTAGTTCCTATTTTGTCACGTTCATTGATGATTTCTCTCGCTGTACGTGGGTGTATCTGTTAAAAGATCGCTCCGAATTATTCTCTGTATGGACATCCTTCTATCTCATGATCAAAACTCAGTTTGATGTTTCTATCAAAGTTTTTCGGTCTGATAATGCCGCAGAATATCTCAGTCGTGACTTCTCTACATTCTGCATGCAAAATGGGATTCTTCATCAAACTAGTTGTGTCTATTCTTCACAACAAAATGGTGTAGCCGAACGCAAAAACCGACACCTGCTCGATGTCGCTCGCACCTTGATGACCCAGATGCATGTTCCTCGCTCCTATTGGGGCTATGCTGTTCTCCTTGCCTGCTACCTCATCAATCGCATTCCCTCCACGGTTCTCCATGGCCAAACCCCGTTCTCCATTTTGTATCCGGGCAAGGAGCCGTTTCATCTCCCTCTCCAAATCTTTGGATGCACTGCCTTTGTGCATGCCCCTTCTGCCACCCGTGATAAGCTCTCCCCTCGCTCCACCAAATGTGTCTTTCTGGGGTATTCCACCACTCAGAAAGGCTACTGTTGCTTTGATCCCGTCCTTCGTAAGCAGTTCGTCTCTGCTGATGTCACCTTCTTCGAGAATACCTCCTACTTCTCGGATACCTCTTCTCCTCTTCTCCCAGCTTCTGATTCTCCTGCCATTCCCTTCGTTCCCTCGTCTCCTCCTACACTCTCCACCACTACACCGTCTCCACCCCCTCCTCTTCCTCCACCTCACTCTCTCCCTTCTCCACCACCCTCTCCCTCCTCTCCGCTGCCGTCGCTCTCTTCTCCCGGGCCAGCTTTCTCTACCACGGATGCTCCGGATGCCGCGGGCCCGGCTGACCTGGATCTTCCTATAGCTCTTCGCAAAGGGGTGCAGACGTGCACCTTACACCCCCTTGCTGCTGTTGTTTCCTATGATCGTCTTACTCCTTCTCGCAGGGCCTTTGCACTGGCTATCTCTGCCACTGCCACACCCCGCTCCTATCAGGAGGCCCTTGCTATTCCTCACTGGAAGATGGCCATGGATGAGGAAATGGCGACCCTTACTGAGCGGGGTACCTGGACTCTTGTTCCTCCTCCCTTTGGCACTGATGTTGTTGGCTGTCGCTGGGTCTTTGTGGTCAAATTTAGCCCAGACGGCACTGTGGATCGGTATAAGGCTCGCCTTGTGGCTAAGGGCTTTACTCAGACCTATGGGGTTGATTACTTTGACACCTTCTCCCCTGTGGCTCGTCTCAGCACAATCCGGGTTCTTCTCTCTGTGGCCGTCAATCGGGATTGGCCAATTTCTCAGCTGGACGTCAAGAATGCCTTCCTTTATGGTGATCTTCACGAGGCCGTTTACATGGAGCAACCTCCTGGGTATGTTGCTCAGGGGGAGACACGAGTATGCCGGCTGCAGAAGGCAATTTATGGCCTCAAGCAGAGTCCTCGAGCTTGGTTTGACAAGTTCAGCGGTATTGTGGCGGCTGTTGGTTTTGTGCGAAGCTCTGCTGATCACTCTCTCTTTATTCGCAAAACTCCTTCTAGGCTGGTTGTTCTTGCTGTATATGTCGATGATATTCTTCTCACTGGCAATGACCAGGAAGGGGTAGCCCTGACAAAGCTACATCTTCGCCAACATCTGATCACTAAAGATATGGGCTCTCCAAAGTACTTTCTGGGGATCGAACTCTCTCGGAAGCCCGACTCCTTAGTTCTCTCTCAGCGAAAGTATGCCCTTGATCTTTTAAAAGAGGCGGGATTGACTGGAGCTAAACCTGCCCGATGTCCCATGGCTATTGGGGAGGACAAAACCTGGACAGATGATTCGCCTCTTCTTTCAGATAGTTCGCGATACAGGCGTCTGGTTGGTAAGCTCATATATCTCACAGTGACCAGACCCGACATTTCTTATGCTGTGGGCAAGGTGAGTCAATTCATGCAAGCGCCCAGGGATTGTCATCTTCAGTCCGCCTTGCGGATCTTGGAATATGTCAAAGCAGCGCCTGGGAAAGGATTACTGTTTCAGAAGAATGGTCATCTGAGGATTGAAGCCTACTCAGATGCAAGTTATGCTGATGACAAAGGGGATCGCAAGTCTACCTCAGGTTTTTGCACCTTTGTTGGGGGAAATCTGGTGAGCTGGAAGAGTAAAAAGCAGTCTGTTGTCTCCAGGTCCAGTGCAGAAGCTGAGTATCGCAGTATGGCGTCAACCACTTGTGAGTTGAAATGGTTGCGGGCTCTCATGCTAGATTTAGGAGAGGTGTACAACCATCCTCTACCTATGTTCTGTGATAACAAGGCCGCCATATACATCTCCAAAAATCCGGTATTCCATGAAAGAACAAAGCACATTGAGGTTGACTGCCATTTCATTCGTGAAGAGATTTTAAAAGAACAGATTTGCACTCCGTTTGTCACATCTGATAAAGAGCTAGCCGACATCTTCACCAAGCCAGTCTCCGCCTCGTTTCTGCATGTTTGCGACAAGCTGGGCATGATTGATATATATGCTCCAGCTTGAGGGGGAGTGTTAAAGTTGGAGACCGGGCGGTCTGTCTTGGCGGGTTAGAGACCGCGCGGTCTGGCGGTTTGACTCGGCGACTTGCAAACCGGGCGGTCTAAGCAATCTTCACAGGCGACCTCTCTGCATCTCTTATTGTAAGCCGTGCGGTTAGTGCTTCTGTCTAACCGCGCGGCCTGTGCGGTTTACTTTGTACAGTCCGCTTAGCTTGTAAATTTTAGTCCCACATCTCTTATTTGTATTCTCTCTTCTCTCCTCCATTCTATATAAGGGAGGGCATACCTTTGTAATAGTTATCATTTTTGGATAATAAAATTTCGATTATTCAAAAGTTTATTCGGCTTGTTCTTTTCTTTTCGCTTTCTTTCTCTACTTTCTAACAGTGAGGAGCTCTCTTAGGAGCGAGCAGACTATGCTTGACGAGTATCCGGAGTTGTTCCGCTCAGGTCCAAATTTTGGTTTTGTACATGTCTTTCCTTTATATAATTTCGAGGACGAAATTCTTTTAAGATGGGGAGAGTTGTAACGCCCCGAAACTCAAAGGAGCGACGGGGGACATTTTGGGCCAGTTTTGGGTTCTGGCTGCAGGCACACGGCCTGGGACACGGGCGTGTCCCAGGGCGTGTCAAGCTTGTGTCGACACTGAGCAGGGAAGTCGACACTTTGGTCTCGACATTGTGTCGAGACTGGGCACACGGCCTGGGACACGGGCGTGTCGCAGGGCGTGTCGACCCGTGTCGACACTTAGCCCGCGAAGTCGACACTCTGCGTTCGACGAAGTGTCGAGACATGGCACACGGCTTGCGACACGAGCGTGTCGCAGGGCGTGTCGACCCGTGTCGACACTCGTCCCGGGAAGTCGACACTTTGGTCTCGACATTTTGTCGAGACAAGGCACACGGCCTAGGACACGGGCGTGTCCAAGGCTGTGTCATCAGGTCGATGATCTTCGCTCGACAAAGTGTCGAGTGTCGAGACCGTGTACACGGCCTGGAGCCCAGGCATGTCGAGGTGACACGGGCAAGGACACAGGCGTGTCCTAGAACCCGTGCAGTGCTCGGGTTGTTTTCGGGGAAAAATGATGGGGGTACACGACCGGCCACACGGCCGTGTCAGCTGGAACACGGGCGTGTCAGGTCGAACACGGGCGTGTTCGATACCCGTGTGTTGTTCCAGGCGAGCCGATTTTGATGGCGAATGAGGCACACGACACTGGACACGGGCGTGTGCCAGGCCGTGTTCGGTCCAGATTGGGCATTTCAGTCCCGAATCAAAGCCGTTCATTTCTTTAATTGATGATCCAACGGCTGGGGCTTGTTCCTGAAGGGATATACCCGGGATTGGACTTAGAAACCCTCACTTTTCATAAGTTATTATCTTTCTAAAAGCTTAGAGAGAGTGGAGAGCCAAGGAAGGAAGAAGGAGCTAGATCCGGCCATTGGAGGAGCTTCGAAGCTCCGAATCGCGAGCCGACTCCGGATCCACGGAGGCAAAGCTAGTGCGGTGCTTTTCATCCGCTTACTTTTCCATGGCGCCAAAGAGGAACGCTAGGGTAACGATTCTCTTTTTGAGCATGAGTAGCTCTCCTTCTTTGCATAGGAAGCCCGCTCTCGCGAGTTTGCGAAGAGTTGGAGGCATTCCTTCGGGTAGATATGTGAAGTCCCCGTTATTTAGAGTCCATAGGCGAGAACGGACATAGGTATGATGTGTGAAGCCTACCCGGACATGTTGGTCTGGATCGGTGATGTTGCATTGCATAAATGCCGGAGAAGACTCCGTGCTATTGATTGTTTTTCGGGTTTTCTACACGGTAGATTGCAGCAGGGAGCCTTGGGGACTAAACCAAAGGTGCACCTGGAAAACTGGGCGGATACGAGATCTTGCCAACTTGGTGGCCTGAGAGCCAACTTAAACATAACCTGGTTATGTGAACTGTGATGGAAATGAGACTCGGTGGAAGTATGACCCGCGCAAATGGCTTAAATTGTCGTTGCGATTTGAGCACGGGTTAGATGGAACCGTACCCATTCTATGTCGTTCGGTTAAAGAGACCTAAAGGCACGTGGCACTTGCCGTTGGCATAGATTAGGGTCTTCGGCGGTCGATGGCTTAAATTGTCGTGACCCAGGCCAAGAAGACAAATTGCTCATAGGTTTGGCCGTCCAAGTGGCGGTGGTGAGTCGGGAATGTCTATGGCTTTAATTGACGTGACATCGACCAGTTCACCGAGAATGTGCCCTGAGAGCACGGGGCGTGTGGCCGTGCGAGCCAACGTCTGTGATGAAATGGCTAAATATATATATTGCTCACTTATGCTAATGAAATGCAGGGATGGAGCATCGCCGCCCCGAGTTGGGGGCAGGATCGTTATAATTTGGTCAGCATTGCTGACCATTGCCATGTTTTGCCACCGTGCGGTGGTTTGTTGCTTGCAGATGCTGCTGGACCAAGCGGTCAATAGCGGGCTAAATCCCTTTTTGCGAAGCCGGCCCTCGAAGGCCCAATTGGAAGTGTTTACTGTTTTATTCATGTATGACCGGCCTGCGTGCCGTGGTTTGTAAATCATGTAATATCAAGTGAAACATTTTGTAAGGCCTTAAGGCTTATGTTGGTATTTGTATAACATTCCTATTTCGGTTTAGTAGACATTCATGCTTTAGTGCTGGGTTCTTATTTTCAACTTTTATAAACTGCTTCCGCTAGAATGCTCTGTGTAAGACATTGATTGGCTGGATGGTTTCCATGAGTAACCACCCGGTCTGTCTGTGGCATACGACGTCGGGCCCCAGCCGGACCTACTGCTATATGCTATGTGACGGATATGGGGTGTTACAGACACGGTCTTTCTTTAATGCACTTAAGGGTGGGATCATCACGTACTAAGTTGTGAGAAAGTAATTTATTTATCATTTTGAAATTTATATGTGCTAATCTCTTATGTCATTGGTCACAGAGAGACACACTATCTTTTGCGAAAAAGCACACTGGTGTAGAAGATTGTAAGCATAGAAAATTTAAACAAAAGATATTTCTACTACGAGTCCCTGTTAAAATCACTTCTGAGCTTTCAGATGATTTTATCAGGCACTTGTCTTTGTAGAACTCCACCATATATAGTATTTGTCACATAGTTGACTTTTGTTAATTATATTATGTTGTAATCCTTTGACATAAGTCACGTCTGTGAAAAAGACTATAACATTAGAAATTATACTGTAGCCTTTTGTGATTCCCCTGTCGGATCCGCCAAAGATACCTTTTGGACCATCTTCAACTGGGGTATATCCCTGCAAAAGGATTTTAGTTCCAGTCATGTGCCGAGAGCATCCACTGTCCAAGTACCATATTGGAGTTTTGTTGGCCTTTGGACATACCTGCTTCACAGATCATTTTCCCTTAGAAACCGAAATAGATTTGGGTCCTTGGTTTTTGGTTAGATTAACAACACTAGAGATGTTGACATTGCGAGTGGTCTTTCTTGCGATGTCAACTCGTGGAGTCTTTACATTTTTGGATTAAACCAGCAGTCAATGGAGACGTGACCAACTTTGCAACAACACCAGCAGTCGAATCTATTGTATCTTTTCTTATGTTCCTGCTTGACCTTTTGAACGGGAGATCTAGCAAGCATCTTAGCTTTGGAAGTGGAAGCCTCATGATCATAACATACAAATAACGTGCTAGTCTCATTAGGCTTCTTTACAATAGATTTGGCTGTTTGGTCCATTGCCCTGAATGACCTAGATTTGAGTGAAGTCAATATTATCAATGATATACATAAAAATGTATTGGATGTCCTTGTAGCAATGATGGGACAGATAGCATAAGTGGCTAGGTTAGGTAAGTACTTACCTAAGTGGTGGGAAGACAGGAAAACATCTAAGTACACGGGCATTGAGTGAAGATCATTCACTAAACGCCAGATGACTTTAGCTCTGAGTGAAGGCTATTTAGTTAAAACCATGAAGTGGCAAGCTGAGAAAGTGGCTAAGTCCACTGGCGTTGAGTGAAGTCAACTCACTCAATGACATACAACAAAAGGCTGTGAGACAAGCTAATACAGTCAAAGCCTAAAGAGAAACGAGATGAAAAGTGGCTAGGTGCACAGGCAATGAGTGAAGATCATTCACTCAACGCCATATCACCATAATCGTTTAATATAAGTAAGTCAGTCAACGCCACAGGAAAACTAAATATTTACCAAGTCCACAAGCGTTGAGTTAGGCAAGCTCAGTCAACGCCATGTGATATTGCGTTGAATAAATTCTCAAAGGAAGTGTTCATCTTGACACAGAAATTCGTCAAGATGAGCTCTGAGTTCGTCGAACTAAGCTCTGAGTTTGTCGAACTAAGCTTTGACTTATTCATCGAACTGAGCTCAGAGTTCGTCAAACTGGACTCTGAGTTCGTAGAACTGAGATTTCACTTATTCGTTGAGCTGAGCTCTATATTCGTCGAACTAAGTTCTAAGTTCTTCGAGCTGAACTCTCAACGCTTAAGATGTTGAAGAAGTAGAAATGGCTAGGGCAAAAAGCATTGAGTGAGGCATGCTCACTCAACGCTCTCAATGCCTAAATTGTAGAATGTGGTTTAGGCATAAGGTGTTGAGTGAGGTGTGTTCGCTCAATCCTCTCAACGCCATGCATGCAGAAAATGCTGTAAAAAGGGTTAAGTCAAAAAGAGTTGAGTGAGCATTACTCACTCAATGCTACCAACGCCTAGATAGACAAAATTGTTTAAGTACTTTGGCGTTGAGTGAAGCTCATTCACTCAATGCATACTCTACTGATGCTCGATTTTGGCTAAGTCCACAGGTGCTGACATCAGCAAAATCTGTAAGATCGACAAAGTCAACTTATTTCAAATCAAGTACAGTGAAGCTACAAAATACGACAAACTCTACCGTGAAGCTACTGTATATCTTCTTCCATTGAAGCAAGATGCAGCTGGATGCTGCAAGTGGGCCACACTAAGTTCAAAAAGAGCCATTGATCGGCGAGCTACAAAAAGAAGTGTGTGGGGGAAAGACAAAGAACTTCTCCAGGGTTTCAAAAAGAAAAGAGGTGGCTAGACATCATCGTCTTCTCCGACGTGCTTGAAAGAGCAGTCCAGCAGAGAAAGCCAAAGGGCAGATAAAGTTAGCTGAAACTTCTTCCACTTTAGCAGGATAGTTTTGGGGAGAACAAGATAGCTGATTCTTTTGATTCAGCAGTAGTAAAGATAACCATTGTAGTGGAGTCATTCCTTCAACAACAGGTAGCTGAGTAAATCTGTTCAGCAAAGAAGTTAGCTGCGAAAGAGGACTCTTTTCTTCAACAGCAAGTGGGCTGGACTGAAATCAGCTCAGTCCAGCAAGGTAGACTCAGAGATTAATCTCTGAGTCAATTAATTAATCATTCCATGTAAGTTATCCGGTAGGATTCAATGTGTTCTGAATCTGAGTGTAGGCCTAAGTAATTAGGCTGAGTGCAAGATCTATTTTGATCTGTGCAGTAGGAACACTTTGTGTTCTGAGGTAGGTGATTGGTGAATCACTGAGATATAGGATCCAAGTTTGAATCTGAGTTGTAGGACTCTCTAAGCCTGAGGTAGGGCAATATTGCCTGAGTTCTAGGAGAGTGAAGCTCTCTGAGTTTTAGGATCCAATTGGATCTGAGCTGTCGGACTTGGTTTCAAGTCTTAGGTAGGTGATTAATTAATCACTGAGTTGTAGGTGCCTAGAAGGGCACTGAGGTAGGTACCTGCTGGGTACTGAGCTATAGGAGTGCTGCAGTAATCTAAGAGTAGGGTTGTATGCCTAAATCTGTAGGGCTGAGAAGCGTAAGCGGTAGGCCATTGTATTTGGCTGAGGTAGGTGGCTTGAGGGTCACTGAGTGTAGGAGCACTGCAGAGCTCTAAGGTAGGAACCTGTTAGTTCTGAGGTAGGTGTCCTGAAAAGGATATTGAGTGTAGGAACTTGTTGAAGTTCTGAGTGTAAGGCTGAGGGCCTGAGGTGTAAGCTCTGAGGAGCATTTTGGAGGAGTTTGGCCTCGTCTAACAAAAATTAGAAAGGTAGGAGGGACAATGGATGTACCCATAATTTGGGGAACCAGTATAAATCTTTGTGTGCTTGTTTGTGTGTTTGTCTTTCTTTTATTAATTGTAGGTGTTAAGGACAAGTTCTAGATCATACTAAACAGAAAGCTAAAAGAAAGCAACAAGATAGTAAAAAGACTTGAAAAGATTTAAATACCTATTCACCCCCCTCCCCCTCTAGGTGACCAACTAAGCTTGAAATAAGAACTTTCAAGTGGTATCAGAGGGAGGTTTCTCAAAAAGGACCTAACAGTCTGAGTAAGCCACCAAGGTTGGCTAGAAGTTTTTAAATATGGGTTCAGGAGTGAACTATAGGGAGCTCAGTACAATGAAGTTTCCTATCTGTAAGAAAGAGAGTTTTGGCATATGGAAGGAAAGGGCGGGCTATTCATGTAAGCAGTTGACCCTATAATCATTGTAACTGTCAAAGAAGGACCTTTCATCCCCATGAAAGTGTTTTTCCTGGATACAAACATCTAGACACCCAAGACTTAAAAAGAAATGACAATGGATGAAGTCATTCTTGCAACCATGGACAAGAGGGATCAAAATGTCATAGTCGGCGCAATTGATGATTCTACCCTTCAGAATCTAATTCATTGCAAGACTGCAAAGGAGATATGGGACACTCTGGTGATCTACATGGAAGGCACAGAGGAGGTGAGGGATGATAGAAATACTATGCTCAACCAGTAGTATGAGGTCTTCAGATAGACCAAGGGGGAGAACATAGCCACCTGATATGAAAAATTGTTCAGGATAGTGAATGAGCTAAGGACCTATGTGTACAATCCCATATTAGTCGAGTAGGTCTGACGGGCCAGGCGAGCGGACCAGGGCAACCAGCCCGTGCCAGAATAGCATGCAGACAAAATCAGAACGGCGAGCTCGCTCTCGCCAAAGCTAGGCGGGCGAGTTGCGCGAGTCGATCCATCCGACCCGCTCTCCCATAGGCGACCTGGACGCCAGCCCGCCTCAGAACAAGGGTTGGTGGGCTGCGGCGGCCTGGCTCGTGCTCGCCTAATGAGGGAAGGCGAGCTGCGGGACCCAGTCGCGTTCGCCCCAACAGGGTGGCGATTTGGGGAGAGCCGACCCCTTGTCTGGAAAAACACGCCCCATGTTGTCTAGAGGCAAATTACTTGGATGCCATTGCTGGGGGTGCAAATAGCCTGTAAGAACAGTGGAGTTATGCTATTGGCAGACCACTTTTGGCTGCACATAGCGATTCAAAATAGTGGAGGTTGGCTATTTGAAAGCCATTATTAGAAAACTATAAATAGAACCAAGGATACCTCAGAAGGCATGCTTACTAGTTCCTAGATCTTCTTGCTCTTTCTGAGGTATCCTTAGCTTGACATTTGGCTAAGGGAGGGGAAGCGCTCTAAGATCTTCCGGGTGTGTGGTGGAACCTCCATGCCGAGCTCCTTGGTCTGTTCCATGTTCTCTTCTTCCTTTGTTGCTTGGCTCGCAGGAGAGAAGTAAGTGTGTGATCACTCCTTCCCCAAGGGTGAACTCCACAAGAGAACGAGTTGTCGGTTTCAACATTTTTGGTTCGGTGAGCGTGGACGTGGTTAGGACCGAAAAACTTCGATGAGCTCAATGACTGCAGGATCAAGGCAAGGCTCGATAGGTCTGAATCGCCACCCTCTCCCCCTCTCGCCATAGTGGGGATGTTCAAAAAATTAAAGAAGGAGGTACTCAGCCTCGTTAGGTTTGCACTCGGTACGCGTGTCGAGTGCTAGACACCAGCAACACTTGTACTTGCGGTCCCGCCCTTGGTGAGGATGCTGCTGTCATGCGAGCTGGGAAGGAAGTTGTAGAAGAGGGGAGAGGATGCGAGATCCCCGACAACTGCTCTTCCCGGGCTCGGCAAGCGGGGGTTGGTTCGGTGAGATGGGGGTGCGAGACCCTCCAGCCTCGCCCAGCATGGGGAGGCAGCCCCTTCAGTGAGTTGGTTTCTTCAGCCCCAGTTCCAGAGGGGTTCAGGGAGCCAGAGATGTCCTACTACACCGGGAAGGGGGACCCGGTCCAGCACGTCCAGTGTTATGAGGACATGGTCTCAATCCGACAGATGTTAGATGGGTTCAAGTGCAGATTCTTCGTCATCACCCTCAAGGAGAAGGCGAGAGAGTGGTTCCACCAGCAGTCATTCAGTTCCATCTATTACTTCGAGGACCTACGCCAGGGGGTTCATGCGGAGATTCACCACATCCAAGAAGAGGAAGAAGGAGTCAGAGTCCCTGTTGCACATCAAGAAGGGGGTTAATGAGACCTTAGGGAGCTACGTAGACCGGTTCCAAGAGGAGGTCACCCAGGTCCAAGAGATGTCAGGGCACACCCTAATGATGGCCTTCACCCTGGGCTGCAACATGGGTTCTTTAGGATGGAACTGAGGAGGGTGCCCCCCTCTTCTACGAGGAGCTGATGGAGAGGGCGATAAGGAAAGTCGACGGGGAGGTGTCGAACCCGGAGTTTGCCCTAAAGCTGGCCAGGTGGGCCACAGAGGAGGAGGAGCCAAGAGGTGGCAGATGTTGGGAGGTGAAGATAGCTAAACCCTGACAGAGGGAATAACAACAACAACATCCTAGGTGGGGGCGCTAGGAGTTGAACCATCAGTTAGGTTGGAGGCCGAAGTGGCAAGCCCAGGGGCCGCATAGAGGTTTACATGGAGGATAAACCACCACGGGGGCCTGGGAAAGTTTCACCCCCACCTCCCCCCCCATGGGCTGGAGGAAGGGGCAGAGACCTCCCCTCCCCGATCAAAATCAGGTTATGGCTATAGCCCTGGGGGAGAGTAGGAGTGAAGTACTGAGGAGGAGAAGGGAAGAAAGGGTGGAGTTGCCTTACTGCGACTTCCAC
Organism: Platanthera guangdongensis; assembly: GCA_039583875.1. Lineage (NCBI taxonomy): Eukaryota > Viridiplantae > Streptophyta > Magnoliopsida > Asparagales > Orchidaceae > Platanthera > Platanthera guangdongensis. The sequence goes on along the minus strand of CM077160.1, from coordinate 58,792,208 downwards.
CAAGCGTAAGGGCATGCCACGGCCACATGCCTGGAGTTCCTCGAGATGAGAGGAAACAGAGAGCAGCAATAACAATAAGGCCGCTAGGAACTGCGGATTGAGGAGATCCTTCCTCGGGCGGAGGAGGATAGGCACGCAGACCGGGTGGATGTTAGAACCCGGGGAGGGATCATAGTGATCCATGGGGGGTGGGGATTGAGGCTTCCCGGAAGGCGAGTCACCACACAATGTTCTGAAGGAGCGTTGGCTCCACATCACAAACCCCGCCCCCAGAAGAGGATATCACCTTCTCAAGGAAGGATATGCCGGTTCATGAGGATCTCTTTTGCGATGTGCTGGTATCCAGGTGGCCATCGAGAATGTCACTATCTCGTGGATCCTCATTATAAAAGTAGCAAACACGCAGCTAACAAATAGACAAAAATTTGAATAATTAAAAGTTTTATTATCCAAAAAGATAACATTTACAAAGGTATGACCTCGCTTTTATAGAATGGAGGAGATAGGAGAGAGTACAAACAAATAATGTGGGACTAAAAATGTATAGGGCTGAGCGGCTAGAAATTAAAGAGACCGCACAGGCCGCGCAGTTAGACAAATGGGCTAACCGCTCGTGAAAGTCCACCTAGTGTCAACTATCTTCACCTATTGGGGGGGGGGGAATAGGTGACGTGCAGCGTATTTGCGGAATTTAAAATTGTACCTGCACAAGAAAACAAAACAGCACAGCACAGAAAGTACACAAGCTATTTATAGTGGTTCCCCGATTTGGGTACATCCACATTCCCCCTTCGACCTATCTCCCAACAAGGGACGACTCGGTCACTTCACCAACAGGATTGAAATCCAATCCTTGCACTATCAGAAGGAACCCTTCCACACGTAGGAGTCAACACTCCCACAACACGGGTTGCACCCAACCCTTACAACTAGGAACCAACGTTCCTTTACAATAAAAGTAAAACTAGAATGTACAAGAGATACAAACTACGTTTGAAGACTAAGGTGTCCCTCTTCGTTGACGACGTGTTTTTGAAGTCCACGAAGAGTCCACAACCCTTGATCTCTCTTGGAGAGAATCTCCCCGGAACCGGCGGCGGCAAGATGGGCGGCGGCTAGGTTCACGGGATCGGCGGCGACAACGATGTGCGGCTACTGTACTTTGGAGATCCAAACTTCGTAGCGAAGCTAGCTAGGTCTACCAACGGTCACACTAGGATCAATCGTCTCGATCGATTCGGATGGGGAAGATTTTCCCGATCTACAAATCAAGAGACAAGAGATCTCCGGTTAGACACGTGAGACTCTAAGATTGGCTAAGCTTCTGTCGTCGGAAGATCAGGAAGAATCGCGATCAAAAGCGGCGACCAACTAGCGTGAGCGGCGACGGTGGCGGCGGAGCAGTTTCGCGATTTTAGGTCAAGATCGTCGCTCGGCTTCTTTTGTGTATCTTTACTGTTCAAAAATACCCGTATATATATACACAAGTAAACACCTTAATGACCGTTGTCGGTCCCACAAGAAGAAACCCTAAATCCGGTTCAAAATAGTGCCAGCGGCAAATCCGGTCCAGCTTTTTCCCGAAAATTGCCCAAGTAAAAATTGGCGAGAATCACCTGTGATTCTCGTCGAATCGTCGAGAATCAAGGGTGATTCTCGATGATTCGGCGAGAATCACAAAGTGATTCTCGACGATTCGGCGAGAATCACAAAGTGATTCTCGTCGAATTTGACTTGATTGCACTCTGATTTAGCCGGCGAGAATCAGCCAGTGATTCTCGACGATTCGGTGAGGCTCGCTGAATCGGCGAGAATCACTTGGTGATTCTCGTCGATTCTTACTTAGATGATTTTTCGTCTTACGCCTCTGAGCTGCTCTTTGACTCATCCTTGCTCCTTGTCTGCTCTTGCATAAACACAGCCCTGTACTTGAAAGTAAGTGCACTCCAATAGAGAGAGTACACGTAGGCCAACACACTGATCTGCTCAACAAGGGATTACGTCGTGCAGACCCGTGTATATTGACCTACTGCACCCTGACATTGGTGTGCACTTAGCGTGGAAAACTGCAAGCACAACTTGAAATATTTTGTCAAATACATTGTCTATTTACCTTAGCTTGTCCAGGGGCTTCTTCAAATCAGGTACGTTGTGGATACAATACCCAACAATCTCCCCCTATTTGAAGAAGCCTAAACCCCACAAGCTAAGGTGAATAGAGCATATGGGAATGAAAATCATAAAATTGAAATTGAGTTGAGTGAGTTATTCATTACCAATACCAATTTCTTGAGAGCAAACTTGGAGTCACCTTAGCCTTAGCCGAGAGGGTAATCTCCCCCTTTTCGGCTTCTGCAAATCTAGGTCTGTAGCATTTGACCCCTTGCTCCCCCTCAGTTCTTGCATCTGTGCTCACAATGGAGTTCCTGGCAGAGGCTCCCCCTAGAGGCATGATCCTGGAGCTTCTGTAGTCTTCATTCCTCATAATTTAGCATCCCCAATTCAGTTTTGAAAAGACTGAACTTGGCCTCGTCTAAGCGCTTTGTGAATATATCTGCAATCTGCTTGTCCGTGGGGACATAACAGAGAGAGATGTCCTTGTTCTCCACGTGCTCCCGAATGAAGTGGTATCGCACTTCAATATGCTTCGTTCTGCTGTGCGATACCGGATTGTTGGCAATTGCAATTGCACTGGAGGAGTCGCAGTACATTGGTACTTCCTTGAACTGAAGGTCGTAGTCGGCTAACTGGTTTCTGATCCATATGAGTTGTGCGTAACAACTGCCTGCCGAGATGTACTCAGACTCTGCTGTCGAGGTTGCAACACAATTTTGTTTCTTGCTATTCCAGGAAATAAGCCTTCGTCCGAGGAATTGACACGTCCCGGAGGTGCTTTTCCTGTCATCCCTACTCCCTGCAAAATCAGCATCTGAAAAACCTATTAGCTCGACATCATTGTTTCTCGGGTACCACAAGCCAAGATTGGGAGTACCTTTAAGGTATCTTAGAATGCGCTTCGCAGCGACATAGTGAGATTCCTTAGTGTTCACCTGATATCTGGCACATACATATGTGGAGAACATGATATCCGGTCTACTGGTAGTAAGGTAGAGCAGGGATCCAATGATGCTTCCGTATTTGGTTTCATCGAAAGGTTTACCTTTCTCATCCTTATCCAGAGACATAGTGGATCCCATTGGAGTGCTCATAGAGGTTGCATTCTCCATACCGAATTTCTTGAGGAGTTCATTTGTGAACTTCGTCTGAGAAATAAAGATTCCATCCTCAGACTGTTTCACTTGAAGTCCCAGGAAATACTTTAGCTCTACCATACTGCTCATTTCAAACTTTCCTTGCATAAGTTTAGAAAACTTTTTGCAAAGATTGTTGTCCGTTGAGCCGAATATTATGTCATCGACATAGATTTACACCAGCAAAATCTTGCCTTTGACTTCCCTGAGAAACAATGTCTTATCTATTTTACCTCTAGAGAACTTGTTCTCAAGAAAAAAACTAGATAAAGTCTCATACCAAGCTCGTGGAGCTTGTTTTAAACCATATAAAGCTTTATTAAGAAAATAAACATGATTGGGATAAGTAGGATTGACAAAACCTGGGGGTTGAGCGACGTATACTTCCTTTTTCAGGTCTCCGTTCAAGAATGCTGATTTCATATCCATTTGATAGACTGTGAATCCTTTGTGCGAAGCATACGCCAGGAACAATCTGATTGCCTCGAGCCTTGCTACTGGTGCAAAGGTCTGGTCGAAGTCAATCCCCTCCTCCTGTCTGTAACCTTGAGCCACCAGCCTGGCCTTGTTCTTTATGATGACACCATGTTCATCCAGTTTATTTCTGAAGATCCACTTGGTGCCAATCACATTCTGCTTGTGTGGTCTGGGAACCAGCGTCCAAACGTTGCATCGTTCGAATTGATGTAGTTCATCTTGCATGGCCAAAATCCATGCCGCGTCTTTGTTCGCCTCGTCGAACTTCTTTGGCTCAACCTGTGACAGGAAGCTAAGATGCAAAACTTCGTTAATAGTACCTCTTCGAGTTCTAACACCGACACGAGGATCTCCGATGATCTGATCTCTAGGATGATCCCTCACGTGCCGGAGCTCTAGAAGTCTGGCGTCTGGAGCTTCGATTACTTCTTGGGCTTCTCCTCCTTCTAGGAGATTTGTTCCATTTTGATCTTCAACATTTCCAGATGACGTGGAGGTGGAAACTTTGACGTACTTAGGAGTGTCATCTTTAGCGGTCTCATTGAGACTCAGCTGTTCAAGTCGTGCACCTGCATCTTCAAGAATACCACTGGAAGAATTGCTGTTAAGCAAACTTCCTTCATCAAATACAACATTAATTGATTCTTCTACCACTAGGGTTTTCTTATTGAAGACCCTATATGCCCGACTGTGGGAACTATAGCCCATGAATATGCCTTCGAAGCATTTTTCACCAAATTTAGTACGCGGGTACTTCCCATTATTCAGTACATAGCATCGACAACCAAAGATCCTCAAGTAGGACATGGTTGGTTTCCTGCCTCTCAGTAGCTCATAAGGCGTCTTACGATGATGCTTGTTGATCAATGCTCGGTTTTGTACATGACAAGCTGTATTGACAGCCTCTGCCCAGAAGTATTCTGGGAGAGAAGCGTCTTTCAACATTGTCGTGCAGGCTTCAATGAGAGTTCTATTTCTCCTCTCCGCAACTCCATTTTGCTGAGGAGTGCGTGGGGAGGAAAACTCATGAAAGATACCTTGTTCTTCACAAAACTCTGTCATAGCACCAGATTCGAATTCTGTTCCATGGTCACTTCTGATTTTGACCACTGAGCAGTTAAATTCGTTCTGAACCTGCTTGACAAAACTAGTGAAGATGTCAAACGTATCTGACTTTCGTTTTAAGAAGAACACCCATGTAAACCGAGAATGATCATCAACTATCACTAGCGTATAGGACTTGCCTCCCAAGCTATGAACTTGCATTGGACCAAACAAGTCCATATGTAGAAGGTAAAGACATCGGGAAGAGTCTTTGTCTGCAATGCTCTTACAGGTAGCCCGAGTCTGTTTGCCCATCTGGTATGCAGGACAGGGGCTATCTTTGATGCACTTGATAACGGGAGCATCCCTTACTAAGTTTTTAAAAAACAACATACAAATTGTTTTGAAATTAATATGTGCCAATCTCTTGTGCCATTGTTCACAAAGAGATGCACTGCCTGTTGCCACAAGGCATACGGGGGTAGATGAATCTAAACTGAGAAAATCTAAGCAGAAGATATTTCTGCTCCTAATGCATGATAATACCGTCTCAGAAGAGATACGTGAAATTATCAGACATTTATCCATGCAGAACTTAACGTCATAACCTTTGTCACATAACTGACTTATACTGATCAGGTTATGGTTTAACCCTTCAACATAAGCCACGTCGGTGATAGAGATTATACCGTTGGAAATCATACCGTAACCTCTGGTGACTCCTCGATCTGACCCTCCAAAGATGACTTTGGGTCCATTCTCGATTGGAGTGTAATCACGCAGCAGGCTTCTTGTCCCAGTCATGTGCCGGGAGCATCCACTGTCCAAGTACCAGATTGGCGTTTTGGTGGCCTTTGGACATTCCTGCAAAACAAAATTAATTTCCCTTAGGAACCCAATCGAACTTGGGTCCTAGATTCTTGGTTAGCATACTCCCCCTCGGTTGGTTAACACTACGAGTGGTCGGCCTCACATTGCTAACATAGGGAGTCTCGTGATACCTTGGATTAAACCAACAATCCACGGCAAAGTGACCGACTTTGCCACAACACCAACAGTCAAATCTGTTGTACCTCTTCCTAGGCTCTTGCTTTACCCTGGGAATGGTGGGTACAGCCGGGGCCTTGGATCTAGAGGTGGAGGCCTCATGGTGATAGCAGTCACATGACTTCTTCACCTTCTGTTCCTTCAGTATAACAGGCTTGGCTCTTGGTGCCTGCTTTCCATTATGGCCGCTTGAGAATTGACCATAATTTCCCATGTGGATTTCCTCATAAGGTGCCTTGAAGGCACTCTCACCGAAGTTGCGGGGAAAAGTCCAACCATCGTATTGGCTCTTTGGCTTTGCAACAGAGGGCCGGAAATGATGACCAAAGGTCGATTCAAAGTCATGTTGGTTGCAAGGAAAGCTAGGCTTTCTGAACTCAACAGGACTGAGCGGAGCCTTTCCCTTTTCATCAGCAGAGGCCTTCTTGGCGGCCTTATTCTTCCTCTGGTTCCTGTTTCTCCTGGATGAGGAACCAGATACCCCTACATGCCCCAAGCCAGCTCCTTTGGCCTGAGCAGAGAAGGTATCAACTACTAGAAGAACTATTTTTGGCATAGAGAAGCTCTTGACGATCTTCCTTTCTGCCGCAAGTTGTTCTTCCAACTTGTCGACTTCCTCCTGCTTAAGATCAAGGAGCTTAAGAGACTCTGAATGCTTTGAAGTCAGGTCAAGGTGCTCCTGTCGGAGAGAAATCAAACTGGTGACCTCTTCCCTTAGGGAGACACACTCACCCTTAAGGAATTTCACTTCCTTTTTCTCAGCCTTCAGTCTCTTACGACACTCCTCGAAAGTGTTGAGCAGAAGCTCATACTTCTCGAGGAGCTCCGCTTCACGGGCCGAGAGGCTATCCTCAGGGTCATCATCCTGAGACTCAGGATCAGAGTCGGAGTCGGAGAGAGGGGTGTGAGCTTTTACCTTCCCAGTAAATGGGGGGCATTCTCCTTCTGAGTCGGAGCGACCGACCAGCCCGAAGTAGGCTTCCTCATCATCACTGGAGTCTAAGGAATCAGACTCACTCAGTGTCTTTGGCCTTTTGGCGATGTAGCTCCGCTCTTTCTTCTTATCTCTAGAGGATTTGTGCTCCTCTCCTTTCCCTTTTTCTCTCTTGCCTTGATAGCAGTCGGCCACGACGTGTCCTGGCTTATTGCATCCAAAGCAAATAATGTCAGAGGAGCGATGTTTGTTCGGTTTAGAAGCATACCTGTCAGAAGAATAATTTTTCTTCTGATGCATGGAGGAGGAGCCGTCTTTCTTTCTTTGATTCCTCATCTTGAGGAACTTCTTGAACTCTCGGGTGATGAGGGAGAAATCCTCCTCCGACAGCTCTGAGCTGGAGGAGCATGGCTCGGAGTCCTCCTCCTCATCCTTTTTCCTGGCACGGTATGAAACCGCACCCTTGCATTTTCTGGAGTGACTGGCTTTTAGAGCCACAGTCTTTTCTTTGGCTGCAGCCTTCTCTGCTTCTTCTTCTGCTTTACTGGTGTTCAGTTGAAGCTCATAGGACATCAGCTTCCCAAACAGAATTTGCGGGTCTGTTTCAGCTAGTCTGCCAAACTCTTGGATGGCACAGATCTTTGTGTACCATTCCTTAGTAAGGGACCTAAGGAATTTATCACTGAGTTCACCATTAGTGAACACTCTTCCGTATCCTTTGAGGGCATTGACAATCTTGAGGAAGTTCTCAAAGGTGACTCCGATCTCTTCCTTAGGCCCTTGTCTGAAGGCCTCATATTTCTGGTTCAGGAGGGATCTACGATCATCCCTCACTTCATCAGTGCCCCCCATTAGGATGATCAGGCAATGCCAGATCTCCTTTGCTGTCCTGCAGTTGCAGAAGTTCTGCATCATTGAGTCATCAACCGCGCTGACCAGAATGTTCTGCGCCTTCTTGTCAAGTCCCACTAGCACCATCTCGTCCTTGTCCATTTCAGAAAGTTTCTTCGGCACTTTCTTGATAGGATCAATGGTGGAGACCTTAGTGGGGACATAAGGTCCCTCCTCCACGATCATAAAGAGTCGAGGGTCAACTGCTTCCATGTAGAACCGGATCCTTTCCTTCCAGATAGGAAAGTTGATCCTGGTGCACACTTGGATCTTGCCTGTGTACTTGAGCCCGTCCATAGTAGAGGTTTGCCTTCTTCTTGATACTAGCGGCAGGATTCAACTCAAGGCGTTAACCTTTTTGATGAGAAACCTCCCTCTGATACCACTTGAAAGTCCACCTAGTGTCAACTATCTTCACCTATGGGGGGGGGGGGGGGGAATATGTGACGTGCAGCGTATTTGCGGAATTTAAAATTGTACCTGCACAAGAAAATAAAACAGCACAGCACAAAAAGTACACAATCTATATATAGTGGTTCCCCGATTTGGGTACATCCACTTTCCCCCTTCGAACTATCTCCCAACAAGGGACGACTCGGTCACTTCACCAACAGGATTGAAATCCAATCCTTACACTATCGGAAGGAACCCTTCCACACGTAGGAGTCAACACTCCCACAACACGGGTTGCACCCAACCCTTACAACTAGGAACCAACGTTCCTTTACAACAAAAGTAAAACTAGAATGTACAAGAGATACAAACTACGTTTGGAGACTAAGGTGTCCCTCTTCGTTGACGACGTGTTTTTGAAGTCCACGAAGAGTCCACAACCCTAGATCTCTCTTGGAGAGAATCTCCCCGGAACCGGCGGCGGCTAGGTTCACGGGATCGGCGGCGACAACGATGTGCGGCTGCTGTACTTTGGAGATCCAAACTTCGTAGCGAAGCTAGCTAGGTCTACCAACGGTCACACTAGGATCAATCGTCTCGATCGATTCGGATGGGGAAGATTTTCCCGATCTACAAATCAAGAGACAAGAGATCTCCGGTTAGACACGTGAGACTCTAAGCTTGGCTAAGCTTCTGTCGCCCGAAGATCAGGAAGAATCGCGATCAAAAGCGGCGACCAACTAGCGTGAGCGGCGACAGTGGCGGCGGAGCAGTTTCGCGATTTTAGGTCAAGATCGTCGCTCGGCTTCTTTCTGTGTATCTTTACTGTTCAAAAATACCCGTATATATATACACAAGTAAACACCTTAATGACCGTTGTGGGTCCCACAAGAAGAAACCCTAAATCCGGTTCAAAATAGTGCCAGCGGCAGAATCCGGTCCAGCTTTTTCCCGAAAATTGCCCAAGTAAAAATCGGCGAGAATCACCTGTGATTCTCGTCGAATCGTCGAGAATCAAGGGTGATTCTCGACGATTCGGCGAGAATCACAAAGTGATTCTCGACGATTCATCGAGAATCACAAAGTGATTCTCGTCGAATTTGACTTGATTGCACTCTGATTTAGCCGGCGAGAATCAGCCTGTGATTCTCGACGATTCGGCGAGAATCAGCCTGTGATTCTCGACGATTCGGCGAGAATCACTAGTGATTCTCGTCGATTATTACTTAGATGATTTTTCGTCTTACGCCTCTGAGCTGCTCTTTGACTCATCCTTGCTCCTTGTCTGCTCTTGCATAAACACAGCCCTGTACTTGAAAGTAAGTGCACTCCAATAGAGAGAGTACACGTAGGCCAACACACTGATCTGCTCAACGAGGGATTACGTCGTGCAGACCCGTGTATATTGACCTACTGTACCCTGACATTGGTGTGCACTTAGCGTGGAAAACTGCAAGCACAACTTAAAATATTTTGTCAAATACATTGTCTATTTACCTTAGCTTGTTCAGGGGCTTCTTCAAATCAGGTACGTTGTGGATACAATACCCAACAGCTCAGCAACTCCAGCAGGAAGAGAACACGCCGCAATAGGAGACCGATAGACCGCCCGATCTCCAGGCTTCTGAGAGAGACTGCCAGACCGCTCGGACTACAAACAACAATAGTCCGAATACGAACCTGATGGAAAGAAACCGCTAGACCGCGCGGTCAACAACCCACCAGACAAGACCGCAAGGCCGCCCGGTCTAATACTTCAACACTCCCCCTCAAGCTGGAGCATAGATATCATTGATGCCCAACATGTCACAAATGTGGAAGAAGGAAGTAGAGACGGGTTTTGTGAAGATATCCGCCAATTATTTGTCGGAGGTGACAAACGGAGTACAAATCTGTTTCTTCAAAACCTCTTCCCGAATGAAGTGGCAGTCAACCTCTATATGCTTTGTTCTCTTATGGAAGACCGGATTTTTGGATATGTATATAGCGGCCTTTTTGTCACAGAATATAGGAAGAGGATAGTCATAGACCTCTCCTAGGTCAAGCATGAGAGCCCTCAACCACTTTAACTCACACGTGGTTGACGCCATACTCCGATATTCGGCTTCTGCACTGGATCTGGAGACAACAGACAGTTTCTTACTCTTCCAACTCACAAGATTTCCTCCAACAAAAGTACAAAAACCTAATGTGGATTTACGATCGCCTTTATCATCCGCATAGCTTGAATCTGAGTAGGCTTCAACCCTCAGATGACCATTCCTCTGAAAGATTAGCCCTTTGCCCAGTGCTGCTTTGACATACTCTAAAATCTTCAAGGCAGACTGAAGATGCATGACACTCCCTAGGAGCTTGCATAAACTGACTAACCTTGCCTACAACATAGGAGATGTCGGGTCTGGTCATCGTGAGATAGATGAGTTTGCCCACCAAACGTCTGTACCTCGTGGCATCAGATAGAAGAGGCGAGTCATCCGCCAATTTTTGTCTTCTCCAATAGCCATAGGAAACCGGGCCGGTTTGGCACCTGCCAATCCTGCCTCTTGTAGAAGATCAAGGGCATACTTCCATTGGGAGAGAACCAACGAGTCAAGCTTCCGAGAGATTTCTATCCCCAAAAAGTATTTCGAGGAGCCCATATACTTCGTGACCAGGTGTTGACGGAGTTGTGTCTTCGTCAAGTCCACCCCAGCTTGGTCATCGCTAGTAAGAAGAATATCATCCACATACACTGCCAAAACCACCAATCCCGAGGTGGTTTTGCAAATAAATAAGGAGTGATCGGCCGAACTCCTTGCAAAGCTGATGGCAGCCACAATGCCACTAAACTTGTCGAACCATGCCCGAGGGCTCTGCTTTAGGCCATAAATGGCCTTCTTTAAATGACATACTCTTGTCTCCCCTTGAGCAACATACCCAAGAGGTTGCTCCCTGTAGACGTCCTCCTAAATATGCCCATAGAGAAAGGCATTCTTAACATTAAGCTGGGAAATAGCCCAATCCCTGTTGACAGCCACAGAGAGAAGAACCTGGATGGTGCTAAGGCGAGCAACCAGAGAGAAAGTGTCAAAGTAATCAATGTCGTAAGTCTGAGTGAAGCCTTTGCCACCAGCCGGGCCTTGTAGCGATCCATAGTGCCGTCGGGGCGAAATTTCACAACAAACACCCAGCGACAGCCAACCACATCAGTACCCACTGGTGGAGGAACAAGGGTCTAGGTACCCTTTCAGTAAGAGTAGCCATCTCTTCATCCATGGAAGATTTCCAATGAGGAATAGCAAGAGTCTCCTGGTAGGTGCGGGGAGTGGTAGTAGCGGAGATAGCCAAGGAAAAACACCTGCGAGAAGCAGAAAGCCGATCATATGAAACAACTGCCGCAAGCGGGTGTTGAGTACACGCCCGCACCCCTTTGTGAAGAGCAATGGGAAGATCCAGGTCGACGCGGGCCTCAGCGACGGGAGCGTCCGTGGCGGAGATGGCTGGCCCGGGACTAGAGGGATACGGCCGCGGAGAAGAGGGATAAGGTGTAGGGGGTGAGACGGACATAGGAGGAGACGGAGGAGGAGATGATGTAAGAGGGGAGACATCGATAGGCGTGGAAGGAACTGAGAGAGGTGGTGGAGAGGTAGAGACATCAGGAGGAAGAGGGGATTCAAGAGAGAAGTAGGATGCATTCTCGAAGAAGGTCACGTCTGCGGACACAAATTGTTTGCGCAGAACGGGCTCAAAACAACAATAGCCTTTTTGAGTGGTAGAGTAACCCAAAAAGACACACTTAGTGGAAAGGGGGGAAAGCTTGTCGCGGGTAGCACACGGAGCGTGTACAAAAGCCGTACACCCAAAGACACGGAGAGGGAGAGGAAAGGTTCCTTGCTGGGGTATAGAATAGAGAAGGGGGTCTGGCCATGGAGAACCGTGGAGGGAAGGCGATTAATGAGATAGCAGGCGAGGAGCACAGTGTAGCCCCAGTAGGAGCGAGGCACTTGCATCTGCGTCATGAGAGTGCGAGCGACATCAAAGAGATGACGGTTGTTACGCTCCACCACCCCATTTTGCTGGGAGGTGTAAACACAGGTGGTCTGATGAACAAGACCATGTTGCAGAAAGAAGGAGGAGAACTCATGACTAAGATATTCCTTAGCATTATCAGAGCGAAAGACTTTAATAAAAATGCCAAATTGAGTTTTAATCATAGAATAAAAAGATTGCCAGATAGAAAAGAGTTCAGAGCGATATTTTAACAGATACACCCAGGTACATTTAGAAAAATCATCTATAAAAGTTACAAAGTAGGAACTACCCCGACCAACGGTGAGGGTAGGAACATCATAATGAATGAGATCAAACGGGCGAGAGGAGCCACAACCTTGCCTCGGCGGGAAGGAGGAGCGATGATGTTTCCCAAGCTGACACGCATCACAATTGAGCGGAGAACTGGTCGGAGGTAAGTGGGGCAGAAGCTGTCGAAGAATCCAAGGAGGAGGATGTCCAAGGCGAAGATGCCATTGAAGCAGATCTGTAGAGGAGGAGGAGTAGGCAGACAGAGCAGAATCATTATCGAGGAAGTAGAGGCCACCGCTCTCAGTCCCAGTAGCAATCGTCCGCTGGGTCCTCGGGTCCTAGAAAGAGCAAGAAGTGGGAGTGAATAAGACGGAGCACTGAAGTTGCCGGCATAAAGTAGTAACAGATAATAAATTGCATGGGAACTTCGAGACATAGAGAGTGTCCTCCAAGTGAAGCGACGAGGTCACTTGAACCATGCCCGTCCCATGAACTGGGGACGGTGAAACATCCGCCACACGAACCGGGGGCAATCGGTCATGCATTTCAAGGAGAGAGAAGCAATGAGGGTTGCTAGTCATATGATTTGTAGCACCCGAGTCAATCATCCATTGACCTTGGGTAATGACGTGGGCACTACCTGAAGTTGTGGCCACAGAGGCAGACGGCCGAGAGGAGGTCGAGGTCGAGGAAGGTACATCACCGGAAGGGCGAAGATGAGGATGTTTCTTCCAACATCGGTCAACAGAATGGCCGGTACGACCACAATGAGAGGAAAGGAACCTGGACGAATCGCGCCCGCCTGAGTGGCTGTGGCCACTAGGCCCCCCCCCCGCTGAGCCTGGTGAGCATAGTAGTCCTGGGAAGGAGGGGAGGTCAACAGAGGACGCTGGAGTAGCGAAGTAACAGCGGCAATGCGAGCCGCGGTGGCATCCAAAGTGGGAGACTCTGCCTCACCCAAGATCTGCTGGTGGATCATATCATAGGAATCGGGAAGGCGGAGAAGATAACAAACAACCAGGAGTTCCTGGAAGTGTTTGTGTTGGTCGGCCAAGTCCACGGGGAAGGGTCGATTCTGGAGGATCTCTGCGCCAAGAGCCTGAACCTGCTGATAAGCCACAGCAGGAGACATGGAAGGGCGGGCGAAGAGGTCCGCATAAAGAGTATAAATGCGGGACGTCTGGTCCCCTTCGAATAGAGAGCAGCTAGGTGAAGCCAAGCAGCCTTGACCGTCTCATCATGGCGAATGACGGGAATGCACTCATCAGAAAGCGTCCCAAGGTTTCCGGAAGGAGTAGGAGGAGGAGGAGCCGCCGGGGTGGTGGAGGTAGAGATAACGGGGGTGGAGAGACCGGAATGGGCCATAGAGAAGGCAGGAAACTGTGCGAGAAGAATAGAAGACGCGGGGAGAGAAAAAGGAGAGAAAGCCGCGCGACCTAAGGAGGAGGCCGGGACACGAGAAAGAAACTACAGTGAAAAAGGACGAAACCGCAACGGGCTAAAGAGAAGAAGCTGCAACGGCATAGTGGCAGAACACCAGCGGCCAGGAAGCAGACCAAGGCACAAGGAAAGAGATCGTGCGAACTAAAAAGGCCGAGTGAATAGAAGAGAAGAGGAAGCAAGGGACCCGAGAGAATAGGTCGAGAACAGACCTAAGGAAGTCGCGCGAACAGGGAAAAACAAGCCGCGCGAACAGGGCAGCGGTCAGAAGAGAAAACAAGTCACGCGAATAGGGCAACGGTCAGAGAAGGAATCAAGCCACGAGAACAGGTCGCGAAAAGAAGAAACAAGCCGCACGTGTAGATAGAGCTCAGTCAGGAGGAAAGGACCGAGTGATTTGATACCATGTAAAAGTAGCAAACACGTAGCTAACAAACAGACAGAAATTTGAATAATTGAAAGTTTTATTATCCAAAAAGATAACATTTACAAAGGTATGACCTCCATTTTATAGAATGGAGGAGATAGGAGAGAGTACAAACAAAAAAATGTGGGTCTAAAAATGTAAAGGGCTGAGCGGTTAGAAATTAAAGAGACCACACAGGCTGCGCGATTAGACAAATGTGCTAACCGCTCGGCAACTCCAACAGGAAGAGAAGAAGCCGCAATAGCAGACCGATAGACCGCCCGGTCTCCAGGCTTCTGAGAGAGACCGCCAGACCGCTCGGACTACAAACAGTGACAGTCTGAATACGAACCTGCTAGAAAGGAACCGCTAGACCGCGCGGTCAACAACCTGCCAGACAAGACCGCAAGGCCGCCCGGTCTAATACTTCAACACTCATCGACAATGGGAGCTCCGTCAATGTCATCTTCAAGAAGGCATTAGACGTGATGAATGTGGAGGCGAAGAGGGTGGTAGCCTCGTATGGGCCCCTGTTTGGATTTTCGGGGGAGAAGAAGGAGGTAGGAGGAGTGGGACTCCATATCAGTCTGGGGGACTGTCCCACACTTGCAGGTTCGTTATCGTGGAGGCCCCAATAGCAATAATGCCATCTTTAGGAGGCCCCTTATCAACGCCTTCCGCTGCGCCCCCTCTTCCTTCCATCAATACTTGTAGTTCAGCATCGAAGGGATCTAGGTCTGGGTTCGGGGTGACCCCAAAGTGTCAAGGGAGTGCTACGTCACCGTCGTGAACTCTATCTCCTTACAGGAGGGGGCTGAGGAGATGGAGCGGAAGGTGGAGGAGACAAAGAAGGAGGCCGGTGAAGAGGAGATGGAGGTGGAGTAGAGTTACGCCC
Source organism: Platanthera guangdongensis (assembly GCA_039583875.1). Classification (NCBI taxonomy): domain Eukaryota; kingdom Viridiplantae; phylum Streptophyta; class Magnoliopsida; order Asparagales; family Orchidaceae; genus Platanthera; species Platanthera guangdongensis. The sequence goes on along the minus strand of CM077160.1, from coordinate 58,777,149 downwards.
AGTTGGAGGTGGCAGGAGTCCAGGAGGAGTCGGCCGAGGCAATGGCCATGGAGGAAGTGGTGGAGGCAGAGGAGGTTCTTGTCCTAGAGGAGAGGGACGTTGGAGAATGGGGGGAGCAGTCCAGGCTGGAGGCTGCGGAAGAGGCCGTGGAGATGGAGTTTCTCACCCTTGGAGGTAGGGAGGAGAAGGTTCGCATTAGCGAGGGGCTGACCCCGGAGGCCTGTGGCAGGATACTGGAATGCATCCAGAAGAATGTGGACATCTTTGCCTGGAGTACAACGGAGATGCCTAGGATCGATGAGGACATGGCTTGCCACCGCCTCAACCTGGACCCGGGAGATCGCCCCGTCTAGCAGAAGAAGAGGTCCGCCGCAGACAAGCTGCTCGAGCCCATTAGGGAGCCGGTGGCCAAACTCCTCAAGGCCGGCTTTGTATCTGAAATATAATACCCCGGCTGGGTCTCCAATGTAGTTTTGGTTAAATAAAAAAGACGGCCGGTGGCGTATGTGTGTCGAATTTTCCTAACTTAATAAATCGTCCCCTAAGGACTGTTATCCTTTGCCTCGGATCGACGCGCTGGTTGACTCAGCCGTCGACTTTCCTGTAATGAGTTTTCTGGATACATTTTCAGGTTACCACCATATCAGGATGCACCCCCCCTACCGACATCAAAGATGTCTCCTTCATCACGGGGGATGGGTTCTACTGCTATATAATGATGCCCTTTGGGCTGAAGAATGTAGGGACGACTGATGAGTCCGATTTATATAGGATTTTTCGGACTCATCTGGGCTTATTATCTTGCATAAGCACTACCTTTTCAGTTGAAAAAGTCATATTTTTTGTTTAGGTCCTCACTTAGCCAATAGTGCATGGTTTTGGCCCAATGTGGTGTGCGATTGGGCACTCTTATGTTAAGGGTAAGTTCTTTGAGCTCCTCGCACTTATTTGTTCTGATTTATATGATTGTTTGTGTGGATTTATTGTTGTGCCGGTGGTCGAGATGTCCGGAATTCCAATTCCAGCTCCTGTGTAAAACACACGATCGTGCAAATTTCTTCGCGCACCATTTCAGTGTAATCATGTGTTATACATAACAATCCTGGGGACGTCTGTGGTTACCCGTGCGTTTTGTTCCCATACGATTTCAGCCAAACCGTGTGAGAAGGAATCGCATGGTCTGCATATTATTCTCAGAATTCCTGCGCTCTATAGTTAATCGTGTGATTTGTTCACGCACGGGCAGAAGTGCCCGTACGCGAGTAAAATGCACGGTTCCACTTGCTTACCAGGATTTCTTGCTCTCTGGGGTTAATCACGTATTTTCCTTCACGCACGGGCATACATGCCCATGTGTGAGTAAAGCGCACGGTTCCTCTTTGTTATCTTGCTTTACCGTGCTCTGTGGTTACCCGTGTGTTTTCATTCACACATGGGAATTTGCGGTCGTGCGTGAGTAAAACACACGAGTCAACGCTTCTTCCTTGTAGGCTATTTTCTGCACGTTATTAATGCACGGTTAACGCACGGTCATTTGTCTAACCGTGTGTGACCATTTTCTGACCTACTTCTATTTAAGCGCAGATTTTATTCCAAATAAGGAGGTTCTGCTTTTTTTCCATTCCTGCCGCCGTTTTAGGGAAAAACTCCGCCCTTTCTCCTCATCCCTTCATCTTCCACTAATGAGAGAAGCTCCAAACATGCTCGCGAAGTTTACCTCTCTTTGGTGCTTGTGTCGTCCTGCTCCTTCACTTCCTAGCTCTATTGCAAGTTTTGATGTTGTATCCATCAAGCAAAGGGAAGCTTGCAACCTTCTTCCGGATCGTGACACGAAGAAGACGGGTCCATTGGAGGGTAGTGACAGCCTTATCTACCCCGGACGTAGTTGAGGACCGAGCTTGGATGCGGATGGACATCCTGGCGATTCCTTCCATGACTCCTCGACGAGCCTTCGCATTCAGTCAATTTCTTGCCTTTTTCTTGCTTTATTGTTGTATATGCACGGATAAATCTTTATATGTAGTTGATGTGGCACTTTAGTTGTAAGCGTTATTAGTTTCATGTCTATGTGAATCTTTATCGTTTTACCGCTTTAGTTTCTTGTGCAACGACCATTTTTCCACACGCCACCATAGTTGGTATTGTCGCTATAGCGATCACTAGGAGCTCGCGTTGCGACTAGGCGTTTGCGACCCTCAATCCGTTGTTCTATTCACTTCATACGTCTGTATTTTCCTCCATTCCGTCGAGTAAAGCAGCGCATAGTGGCCTGCATAGGAGTAAATTTAATTAGCTTTTATTTTCTTGCTTCTTAAACCAAACCCCTTAGTGACCTCGACCTAAGGAATTCAATCTCAAGTCCTCCTTCAATGATAACTCCAACTTGCTGTGTTCCTTGAGAGATTCGATACTCGGGAAAACCTCCCCATTTTATATTACTTATGCGAGCGGTACACTTACCGTAAGCGCATCAAGATTTTGGCACCATTGCCGGGGAACACTGTCGTGTGAGTTTTCTGAAAGGAAGTCTTGCGATTGTTGTTTTTCTTTTTATTTTAGTTGCTTGCTGTTTCTTTTGTTTATTTCTTTTTGTCCCTTTTCTGATTTTTGATTTAGAAAGTAGGTTTATGTTATTTTTATTTTAAGTTGTGTAGGACCCATTCGACAAATATTTTTGTTCGCGATGTACTCTGTAGTTGAGTGCTGTCTCTATGACACTTTGCGCCGATATATTGATGCCTTGGATGTTTTAAATGCCGAGCATTGTATTAGGTGCTTGCTATGTCAAGGTATAAGCCATATGTTGAAGGATTTCTGCCATCTGTGCAACCCTTCTCCCTCCTATGACGCACCCCGGGATGATGATGTCGTATTTGTTGGTGATTCGGTGCCTGAGGTTGCCTCGAAGTGGGATAAGGATTTTGCTATCTCCAACGGAGAATGTGGATCTTAGGAACACTATGACGCACCACGGTGGGATGAGGAGTACCCTCTTTCTAATGCGGAGGTTTGCACCTCCTTATTGGATGAGGAGGTCCCTCTTACCACCGCGGACCTCGAGTTCTCAGAATCCCCCCAATACGACTCATATGATACCGACAGTGATCTGTGCTCGGATCCTGCTCAGAGTGATACCAAGATCACTCTCTCATATTCTGTACATTTTAGTTTTTCTTCTCATTTATTACTTAACCCTCCTTCTTTATTAGAGCCTGTGCGGGTTGAGTCTCCACAGGTACGTTGGGATGACGATGAGCCTTGTGCTCAAGCCGTCAGCGAGTGCATCTGCTTGTGTGAGAAGGTTCCTACCTCCTTCGTAGTGGAAGCCCCTGTCGTCGCCATCGCCTCCCGCGGACCTGCGGTGGACGATGCCTTGCTTGGCAAGGATTTATCTTATGATGAGATTAGCAAGGACCAGTGCTCCTCCTCTTCTTATTTCTTATTTCCTCTACCTGAGTTGGGTAGGTATTATTATTTAGGTAGAGGGGTAATTGAATTATCTCTGTATCGGTACTCGCTACCGCAACAGATATTCAGCCAGTTACCTGTGCATCTTTTGTCTCATAGGCCCATTAATTAGAACTTTTCGTTAGCCGAATAAGTCATGCTGGGTGGACAATAACCCCAGTACTTATCTAGGAATAGGTATAGTTTGTTATTTTTACTATTGCATAACTTAGATTAAATTTGATATTGCCACTGTATATACAAATTTTCCTGGAGCTCTTTTGCATGTTAGCGCATCACTTGCGCGGCGGAGTGAGTGAAATTAGAAGATGCTCATGTGCTGAGTATGGGGTAACCTCTCCCCCGACTTATATTTCATTATTTTTATTACACATTTTGTGATAGCTTGCATGGATTAAGTCTGGTGGGGGAGAGACTCGAGTTGTTATCTGCTCATGTGCACATTCCACTCGCATACTATAAGATTTTATTGTAATATCATTTGCATTTGCTTCCCACTCCACAACACCCACTTGAGAATGCGTACTTAAGCACTTGCACGCTCCGAGATTGTTTATCAGTTGTGCGTAGAATAAAGAATATTGTGTTGACTTAGGATTGCATGATGGAGTAAAATATTGACTCCAAGAGTGTTCCTAGGCATGCACTCATGCTCATTTAGAGTCTGTGTAGATTAAAATTCTTTATATGCTTATAGTTTTTTTTTTCTATTAGCGTAGATTTTGTTTGCAGTACTCTAGTTGTGAATCCGGTTATGAATCAAACGGTGTTGTCTGATTGTGTGTGGGAGTTCAATAGCCTTGTATTGCTCGAGTCGGGAGAAAGGATTGTCTTTCTTAGTGGCTAAGAAGTTGCCCCTAGCTACTCTCGAAGCATGGGTACATGATTAGTCAAGTGTGCGCGTGATGTAGGCCGTTACTTTGTCTAGTTTGAGCTTTGTACCATTCCCGGCATCTATCTGTTGCTATCCCCGTTGAGCCTGTCCCTTCCTTTGACATCCCTACACCTCGCTACCAAAGCCATATAGCCTTTACTACTCGCACATCCGAATGTGGTCGCTCGGTTAGTTTGCTTTGTTGTAGTTTGTATCCGTTATGTGTGGCAGTTATGTCGGTGTTTGTGAAGCTTGTGGTGTTGCCGTGTTTTCGTATTTTGTTTTGGCTATTTGGATAAAAAGAAAAGAAAAAAAAATATAATAGTAAATGAAATGAAAATTCCCAATGTGGAATAAATGAGAAAATAAAAGAAAAAAATATTGTTGTTGAGTTGTGAAATTTTGATTTTGTGTTCGTTATGGGGGTGCACACACCGTCAAAAGTCCAAGTCTGGTGGTGTGTTGCACGTGTTTGTTCGTTTAGTATAGCTGTGAGTGTTTTCGGGCGGTCTCATTTTGGGTGTGCATGTCCGTCTTGTTTATCTTTGTATACCTCGCCTTCGCTTAAGCCTATATTATACTCCAAGTTATACGAATACACGCTTGAGTCAAACTAGTGCCATGGAGAGAGTTTGAACGGACGAGCATATGGTTACCGACATTGGTGGATTCCTTTGGAGATTCTCTCGAGACCTGATCTTTTGCAATGCTCACCTCATTGTCTGCCTGCTTTGGTTCTACGCGCAGCCGAACGATTCACCGAGATTCACTTTAGGAGTATTTGTAATATCTTCTTTATGTTTGTGGAAATTAGAAATTATTATGCATGCATAGATGAGTTTTCTACTATTGTTTTTTGTACATGAGGGTATGACTTCGCATGTTACTCTATTTATGTAATTGCTTTGTCAACTAGCTATCTTAAACTCCTCTTAGTTATGATTTGCTCATGACGAGCAAATATCTAAGTCTGGTGGTGTGATGAGTCTGATTTATATTAGGTTTTTCGGACTCATCTGGGCTTATTTTCTTGCTTGTGCACTACTTTTTTAGTTGGAAAAGTCATATTTTTGTTTAGGTCTTCACTTAGCCAATAGTGTATGGTTTTAGCCCAATATGATGTGCGATTACGCACACTTGTGTTGAGGGTAAGTTCTTTGAGCTCCTCGCACTTGTTTGTTCTGATTTATATGTTTGTTTGTGTGGATTTATTGCTGTGCCGGTGGTCGAGATGTCCGGAATTCCAATTCCAGCTACTGTGTAAAATGCACAGTCATGCGAATTTCTTTGCTCACTATTTCAATTTAATCGTGCGTTATACACAACAATCCTGGGGACGTCTGTGGTAACCCGTGCGTTTTGTTCCCGCACGGTTTCGGCCAAACCGTATAAGAAGGAATTGCACGGTCTGCATATTGTTCTCGAAATTCCTGCGCTTTGTGGTTAATCGTGCGATTTCTTCACACACGGGCAGAAGTGCCCGTGCGCGAGTAAAATGCATGGTTCCACTTGCTTACCGGTCTTTCCTGCTCTCTGGGGTTAATCGTGAGTTTTCCTTCACGCACGGGCATACGCGCCTGTGCGTGAGTAAAACACACGGTTCCTCTTTGTTATCTTACTTTCCAGCGCTCTGTGGTTACCCGTGTGTTTTCCTTCACACACGTGCATTTACGCTCGTGCATTAGTAAAACACACGTGTCAACGCTTCTTCCTCGTAGGCTATTTTTTGCGCATTATTAATGCACGGTTAATGTACGGTGGTGCGTCTAACCATGCGTGACGATTTTTCTGACCTGCTTCTATTTAAGCGTAGATTTTCTTCCAAACAAGGAGGTTCCGCTTTTCTTCCATTCCTGCTGCCGTTTTAGGGTAAAACTCCTCCCTTTCTCCTCCGCCCTTCATCTTCCACTAAAGAGAGAAGCTTCAGCCATTCTCGCAAAGTTTACCTCTCGTCGGTGCTTGCTCTCGACCTGGTTCTTCATTTCCTATCTCTATTGCAAGTTTTGATGTTGTATCCATCAAGCAAAGGGAAGCTTGTATCCTTCTTCCGGATCGTGACACGAAGAAGACGGGTCCATTGGATGGTAGTGACAACCTTCTCTACCATGGACGTAGTTGAGGATCGAGCTTGTACGCGGATTGACAACCCAACGATTCCTTCGACGACTCCTCGACGGGCCTTCAGAATCGTTCGATTTCTTGCCTTGTTCTTGCTTTATTGTTATATATGCGCGGATAAATCTTTATATGTAGTTGATGTGGCACTTTAGTTGTAAGCATTATTAGTTTCATGTCTATATGTGTCTTTATCGTTTTACCGCTTTAGTTGCTTGTGCAGCGCCCATATTTCCACCCGCCACCATAGTTGTTTTTGTCGCTCTAGCGATCGCTGGGGGCGCATGTTGCGACAAGGTGTTTGTGACCCTCAATACACTGTTCTATTCACTTCCTACGCCAGTAGTTTCCTCCATTCCGCCGAGCAAAGCAGCGCATAACGGCCTGCATATGTGTAGATTTAATTAATTTTTATTTTTTTGCTTCTATAACCAAACCCCTTAGTGACCTCAACCTAAGGACTTCAATCTCAAGTCCTCCTTGAATGACAACTCCACCTTGCGGTGATCCTTATGAGATTTGATAGTTGGAAAAGCCTCCCCATTTTATATTACTTATGCGAGCGGTACACTTGCCGTAAGCGCATCAAGTTTTTTGCATCGTTGCCGGGGAAGACTGCCGTGTGAGTTTCTGAAAGGAAGTCTTGCGATTGTTGTTTTTTTTTTATTTTAGTTACTTACTATTTCTTTTGTTTATTTCTTTTTGTCCCTTTTCTAATTTTTGATTTAGAAATCCGGTTCGTGTTATTTTTATTCTAAGTTGTGTAGCATCCATTCGACAAATTTTTGTGTTCGCAATGTACTCTATAGCAGAGTGCTGTCTCTATGATACTTTGCGCCGATACATTGACGTCTTGTCTGTTTTAAATGTCGAGCATTGTATTAGGTGCTTTCTATGTCAAGGTATAGGCCATATGTTGAAGGATTGCCCCCGTTTGTGCAACCCTTCTCCCTCTATGGGCATGTGTGTAGCAACCCCCCATTTACGGAGGACTATTGTGGACATGCCTACTGGGGTGTTGTCGGGCCTATACACCAACATTGCACATCTTGCTCATTCTTTGGCCGTTGAGATTACCGAAGAATCTTTTGCTGCATACAGATCTTTCATGGGTCCCTCTTTCCCTTTTTATGAGCTTCCCTTGAGTGATGACGATCACTCTGGTGTTAGCCAGCAAAAAGAGGACCAGGAACACATGGGCGCTCCTATATGGGACGTAAAGATTGTTCCCGTTGATGGGGTGGTGTCTGCGGATGATTTTGCGATGGGGCCTGCTCGTTCATTGCCAGGATTCGAGAGCAGTTTTGCCCCTCCACAATTTTTGCTTGATCGTGCTACTCCTTTTTTGTGTGAGTCGACTAATGATGTCGTATTTGTTGGTGATTCAATGCCTGAGGTTGCGCCGAAGTGGGATGAGGATTTTGCTATCTCCGACGGAGAATGTGGATCTTCGGAACACTATGACGCACCCCGGTGGGATGGGGAGTATCCTCTTTTGGATGCAGAGTGTACCTCCTTATTGGACGAGGCGGTCCCTCTTACCACAGTGGACCTCGAGTTCTCAAATTCCCCCAGATACAACTCGAATGATATCGACAGTGATCTGTACTCGGATCCTGCTGAGAGTGATACCGGGATCACTCTCCCATATTCTGTACATTTTAGTTTTTTTATCATTTATTACTTGACCCCCTTCTTTATCTAAGCCTGTGATGGTTGAGTCTCCACAGGTACATTGGGATGATGATGAGCCTTGTGTTCAAGCCGTCGGCGAGTGCATCTGCTTATGTGAGAAGGTTCCTACCTCCTTCACAGTGGAAGCCCCCGTCGTCTCCATCGCCTCTGGCGGACCTACGGTGGATGACGTCTTGCTAGGCAAGGATTTAGCTTGTGACGAGATTAGCGAGGACCAGTGCTCCTCCTCTTCTTATTTCTTATTTCCTCTACCTGAGTTGGGTTGGTATTATTATTTAGGTAGAGGGGTAACTGCATTATCTCCGTATCGATACTCACTACCACAACGGATATTTGGCCAGTTACCTGTGCATCTTTTGTTTCATAGGTCAATTAGCTAGAACTTTTCGTTAGCTGAATAAGTCGTGCCGGGTTGATAATAACCCCAGTACTTATCTAGTAGTATGTATAGTTAGTTATTTTTACTATTGCATAGCTTAGATTTAATTTGATATTGCCATTGCATATACAATTTTTGTTAGAGCTCTTTTGTAGGTTAGCGCTTCACTTGCGCGTCGGAGTGAGTGAAAGTTTTGCAGGTTTAGCTTCAATCTTTCTCGCGTCTTCTGGTATGCTCATTTGCTGAGTATGGGGTAACCTCTCCCCCGACTTACATTTCATTATTTTTATTGCAAATCTTGTGATAGGTTGCATGGATTAAGTCTGGTGGGGGAGAGACTCGAGTTGTTATCCGCTTACGTGCACATTCCACTCGCATACTAGAAGCTTTTATTGTAATATCATTTGCATTTGCTTCGCGCTCCACAACACCCACTTGAGAATGCGTACTTAAGCACTTGCACGCGCCGAGCTTGTTTATCACTTGTGCGTAGAGTAAAGAATGTTGTGTTGACTTAGGATTGCATGATGGAGTAAAATATTGACTCCAAGAGTGTTCCTAGGCGTGAACTCATGCTCACTTAGAGTATGTGTAGATTAAAATTCTTTATATGCTTATAGTTTCTATTTTTCTATTAGCGTAGATTTTGTTTACGGTACTATAGTTGTGAATCCAGTTATGAATCAAACGGTGGTGTAGGATTGTGTGTGCGAGTTCAATAGCCTCGTATTGCTCGAGTCGGGAGGAAGGATTGTCTTTCTTGGTGGCTAAGAACTTGCCCCTAGCTACTCTCGAAGCATGGGTACATGGTTAGTCAAGTGCGCGCATGATGTAGGCCGTCACTTTGTCTAGTTTGAGCTTTGTACCATTCCTTACGTTTATCCGTTGCTATCCCCGTTGAGCCTGTCCCTTCCTTTGACATCCCTACACCTCGCTACCAAAGTCATACAACATTTCCTACTGGCACATCCAAATGTGGTCGCTCAGTTAGTTTGTTTTGTTGTAGTTTGTATCTGTTATGTTTGGTAGTTTTGTGGGTGTTTGTGCAGCTTGTGGTGTTGCCGTGTTTTCTTATTTTGTTTTGGATATTTGGATAAAAAGAAAAGAAAAGAAAAAAATATAATAGCCAATGAAATGAAAAATCCCAATGTGGAATAAAAGAGAAAAGAAAATAAAAAAATATTGTTGTTGAGTTGTGAAATTTTTTATATTGTGTTCATTATGTGCATGCACGCATCGTCAAAAGTCCAAATATGGTGTTGCGCCGCACATGTTTGTTCGTTGAGTATAGCTGTGGCTATTTTCGGGCGGTCTCATTTGGGGTGTGCATGTCCATCTTGTTTATCTTTGTATACCCCGCCTTCGCCTAAGACTATATTATACTCCAAGTCCTATGGATTCTCGGTTGAGTCAAACTACTGTCGTGGAGAGAGTGTGAACGGGCGAGCATATGATTACCGACATTGGTGGATTCCTTTGGAGATTCTCCCGAGACCTGATATTTTGAAATGCTCACCTCATTGTCCGCCTACTTTCGTTCTACGCGCAGCCGAATGATTCATCGTGATTCACTTTAGGAGTATTTGTAATATCCTCTTTACGTTTGCGGAAATTAGAAATTATTCTGCATGTATAGATGAGTTTTCTACTATTGTTTTTTATACTTGAGGGTATGACTTCTCATGGTACTCTATTTATGCAATTGCTTTGTCAACAAGCTATCTTAAACTCCATTTAGTGATGATTTGCTCGGGACGAGCAAATGTTTAAGTCTGGTGGTGTGATGAGTACGATTTATATAGTGTTTTTCGGACTCCTCTGGATTTATTTTCTTCCACGTGCACTACTTTTTCAGTTGGAAAAGTCATATTTTTGTTTAGGTCTTCACTTAGCAAAAAGTGCATGGTTCTGGCCCAATGTGGTGTGTGATTGCGCACTATTGTGTTAAGGGTAAGTTCTTTGAGCTCCTCGTACTTGTTTGTTTTGATTTATATGACTGTTTGTGCGGATTTATTGCTGTGCCAGTGGTCGAGATGTCTGGAATTCCAATTCTAGCTCCTGTATAAAGCACACGGTCGTGTGAATTTCTTCGCGCACTATTTCAGTGTAATCGTGCATCATACACAACAATCTTTGGGACGTCTGTGGTTACCCGTGCGTTTTGTTCCCGCACGGTTTCAGCTAAACCATGCAAGAATGAATCACACAGTCTGCGTATTGTTCTCGGAATTCCTGCGCTCTGTGGTTAATCGTGCGATTTGTTCACGTACGGGCAGAAGTGCCCGTGCGCGAGTAAAACGCACGGTTCCACTTGCTTATCGGGATTTCCTGCTCTTTGGGGTTAATCATGCGTTTTCCTTCACGCACGGGCATACACGCCCGTGCGTGAGTAAAACGCGTGGTTCCTCTTTGTTATCTTGCTTTCCAGCGCTCTGTGGTTACCCGTGCGTTTTCCTTCACACACGGGCAACGCTTCTTCGTCGCAGGCTATTTTCTGCGCATTATTAACGCACAGTTAACGTACGGTCATGCGACTAACCATGCGTGACCATTTTTCTGACCTGCTTCTATTTAAGCCCAGATTTTCTTCCAAATAAGGAGGTTCTGCTTTTCTGCCATTCTTGCCACCGTTTTAGGGCAAAACTCCGCCCTTTCTCCTCCGCCCTTCATCTTCCACTAAGGAGAGAAGCTCCGACCATACTCGCGAAGCTTACCTCTCGTCGGTGCTTGCTCTCAGCCTGCTCCTTCACTTCTTAGCTCTATTGTATGTTTTGATGCCGTATCCATCAAGCAAAGGGAAGCTTGCAACATTCTTCCGGATTGTGACACGAAGAAGACGGGTCCGTTGGATGGTGGTGATAGCCTTCTCTACCTAGCACGTAGTTCAGGACCGAGCTTGGACACTGATTGACAACTCGACGATTCATTCTACAACTCCTCGATGAGCCTTCGGATTCGTTTGATTTCTTGCCTTGTTCTTGCTTTATTGTTGTATATGCGCAAATAAATCTTTATATGTTGTTGATATGGCACTTTAGTTGTAAGCGTTATTAGTTTCATGTCTATGTGAATCTTTATTGTTTTACCGCTTTAGTTGCTTATGCAGCGCCCATATTTCCACCTACCACCATAGTTTGTATTGCTGCTCTAGCGATCGATAGGGGCGCGCGTTGCGATGAGGTGTTTTCGACCCTCAATCCACTGTTCTATTCACTTCCTATGCCTGCATTTTCGTCCATTCCGCAGAGAGAAGCAGCGCATAGCGACATGCATAGCAGTATATTTAATTAGCTTTTATTTTCTTGCTTCTAAAACCAAACCCCTCAGTGACCTCGACCTAAGGACTTCAATCTCAAGTCCTCCTTGAATGTCAACTCCATCTTGCATTGTTCTTTGAGAGATTCGATACTTGTGAAAGCCTCCCCATTTTATATTACTTATGCGAGCGGTATACTTGCCATAAGCGCATCAACGACGTACCAGAAGTTGATGGATAGGGTCTTCCGAGAACAGAAATGCAGGAACCAGGAGGTATATGTAGATGACCTCATGATCAAGAGTCGAGATGTGGACTCTCACCTCCAGGACCTGGAGGAGAACTTCACCACCCTACGCAAATAAAAGATGAGGCTGAACCACCTGAAGTGCATCTTTGGGGCCAACAGGGGGAAGTTCTTGGGACATCTCCTCACCCCCACGGGGTCGAGCCAAATCCTGACAAAGTCCAAGCAATCATGGAGCTGGGATCGCCTCAGAATGCTAAAGAGGTGCAGCTGTTGACTGGAAAGCTGGCAGGGTTGAGAAGGTTTCTATTCCGGGTAGGAGAGAAGTGCTCCCCCTTCTTCAAAACATTGAGGTGGGCCAGAAGTTCGTGTGGATTGGGGAATACGTGGAGGCGTTCAAGGCCTTGTAGAGGCAGTTTCCTTAGGCTCTCCTGCTCCAAGGGCAGAAGTAGGGGGAGGACCTGTCTTTGTATCTTGGGGTCAGAGTAGAGGCCTTGAGCTCCGTTCAAGTCCGAGAAGAGGGGAAGAAGCATCTCCCCATATATTATGTGAGCCGGGTCCTGAGGAAGGCAGAGCTTAGGTATCCCATCATGGAGAAGCTGGCAGATGAATATTTTCTCCACGCTAATGCGTGTTTCCAATCAATGAGGCAAGTGTACCTATCGTTCAGAGTATAGAATTAAGTGTCCTATTTAAACACGGGGCTTGTCGAGTACTTGTAATCACAAGAGAGATCTATTATTTTATCGGACGAAAGAAATTAGTTTTGTTTATAACGGAAACAGAAGCGTTACACTAAGAAAGAGAAATGCGATGTTGGGGAAGCTAGCATTTGATCTAGAATCCCCTTTGAATAAAATAAACCTTCTGGGAAAATAAAGCAATGCAAGTTCTTAAATTACTCACTCGACCGTGGAGGTTCCTAAGTTACAAAAGCGTCTCTCTCGAACTCATGCTTCTGAATAACCTTAGGTTGATCGATTAAGACCACTCGGCCAGTCGAAACCCCTAAGCTTGCTTTAGGCTGTGAACCCCACTATTGGATTTGACTCCAATCCGGAGGATATATGTCGTCCTCTCTCAAGGAGTGCATGCAACTCCTTTTATCTTTGAGTGATCTCCTCGTATCCGCAACCTCTCGGTCATTTAGGATACAAACATTAGATCGAAAACATATCCGCAAAATATGAATTTGACAAAATATAATTCAAAGATAAATCATAGGTGAGCAAGATAAAGAACAAGACATTTTTGATAAAATTGAAAAGCTTATTTTATTCCAAGGTTCATCATGATCAAGTGCTAAATGAAAATTAGCTACTCATCATGATTAGGGAATTACAAGATAAGGTAGGGAAAGACATGCTTAAAATAAAAAAAACTAGAATAAAAGTTTACACGATATTAATCTAGACTAGGAAATGGAAAATACAGTAATTAAAAGAAGCAAAATACAGGACTCCAACTCCCAAAATTCGACTCCAGGGCATCTGAAGCTGTTTGAAATTTATAGGAAAAATTGCTGGTCGGTCATGCCCTAGGTCACGCCCGTGACCTAGGGCGTGTCAGGCTCGGAACCATCATCTTGAAACCTAGGAACGTTGGAGGATAAACCGCCAAAATCTATTAAATAACGGGTCATGCCCCTAGGTCACGCCCGTGACCTAGGGCATGTCAGATCTATTTCTGAAAAACGGTGGGAAGCTAAAAATGGAGGGAGTAAACTGTTGTTTGATGGAGATGTCATGCCCCCTGGTCACGACCGTGACCAGGGCGTGTCAAGCTATAATGGAAATCTGGCGGCAACGGCAGGAACGACTGATTTATTGGCTGGAAAATGCACCTGACACTCCTTGGTTCATGCCCGTGCCCAGGGCACGTCAATTTAATCCGATGTGGCAGGGGCCTAACTATTCTTCCAACGGTAGGCACGCCCCGTGTAAGGGTGACACGGGCGTAGGAAAAGTGACACGTGCATCAATTTGGCCGATCGCCATTCTTTGGTCGACGATACTGGTTCTTGGTGTCACGCCTATAAGACATGCCCAACGATGGTGTGTCACGGGCATGTCAAGGCTCTTCGTTTGCATTTCAACGATTTGTGTTGAAGTTCTTAGCTCGTTGGTGTCACGCCCCTAGTCACACCCAAGGAGGGCGTGTCACTGGGCATGTCTGGGCCGAGAAGGGAAAATTTCCATTTCTGCTCCAAATAATCTACATATTAGCCATGCAAGATTGAAAATAATTTTATTAGAACAAATAAATATAAAATATAAAAAGTAATTAATTATAAACTTTAGATTATAAAATTGATATATAATCTAACTATTAATAGAAAATAATAAATGAAAAATAGAAATAATTAGAGTTATCACTAGCCCTTGCTCTGATCATCTCGACTCGGAGACTCCGACACTACTTACAGGAACACTCCATTCGAGTGGTGACGGACCATACCCTCTACAACATTTTCGAGGGAGTGGAGCATTCGGGCTGGTTGGCCAAGTGGTCGGTGGAACTGAGTGAGTTCGATATCTCCTTTGTCCCCTACCTCTTGATCAAGGCCCAAGCAATGGCCGAATGTTTGGCTGACTATGTGGTCGAGGTGGCAGAGGAAGAGCTCACTCATCCCGCTCCTTGGAAGGTGAAGGTTGATGGCGCTTCGGGCAAGCATTCCTTTGGGGCGGGATGATCTTGGAAAGACCCCGACGAACAAAGATATAACAAACAATAGTTATCCATTTTTCTATTACTAAAAATCAGGCAGAGTATGAGGCCGTGATAGTAGGGTTAAGCCTGGCCAGGGAGCTGGGAGTGCTTGACGTGGAGGTCGTCACTGATTCCATGGTGGTGGCATCCCAGATCGACGGGGAATTCGAGGCAAGAGAGCCTACCCTCCAATTATAATTAGCAAAGGTGAAGGGGGTCATCGGCATGTTCCAGACCTTCTCCATCCGACACGTGCCCAGGGAGGAGAATGAGCAGGTGGATCAAATAGCGAAGTATGGTCCTCGGGTGGGGGATACCATCACTTACCTATTCTGCCCATCCATAGAAGAGGGAGAGCTGATGGAGGTCGAACAACACCCCTCATATATGGACCCATTCATAGCCTTCCTTTCCATAGGGGAGTATCCATAGGGTATGGACAAAAAGAAGTTCAAATACAAGTCAGCAAACTATCTTCTACGAGAAGGGAAATTGTATCAGAAAACTCTCTCGGGGCTGTTGGCCTGTTATGTGGCTGAGAGGGAGGTGTAGAGGTTCATGGAAGAAATCCATTTCGGGGAGTGTGGGAGTCATACCGGGAGTCGGACCACCTCTTGAAGAAAAAAGTCAAAAACTTGAAGGGTAGCTGGGTGGAGCAGCTTCCATCGGTCCTCTAGGCTACGAGGACCGCCCCCAACACAGCCATCATGGAGACCCCCTTCAAGCTCTCTCATGGATGAAAAGCAGTACTTCCTATAGAGTTTTAAGTCCAGACACCTCGGGTGGCAGGGGCCCGTGAAGAAAGGGAAGAATGGAGAGCCAAGAATGAGGAAGAGTTGCAACTCACTCTGGACTAGGTGATGGAGCTGTGTGACCTCTCCGCCATCCGGCAGGAAGAAGTGAAAAGATGAATGACTAAGTACTTTGACAAACACATCAGGGTCAAATAGTTCACGGATGGGGACTTTGTCCTGAGAAAGGTGGATGCCGCGGGAAGATCAGCCGCTATGGGGAAGCTCAACCCCAACTGTGAGGGTCTGTACATTGTGAAAGAAACATTGAAGTTAGGAGGGTATCGCCTCCAAAATATGGAGGGCGAGGCCCTGAGTCTCTCCTGGAGTGGTGATGATTTGAAACATTTTTACCCTTGAGCCATATAAGTTACGACCTTTTTCTAATAAGATTTATTGATGTGCCAGTAATCCTGCAGTGATTCATGTGGTTGAAGTGTTCACTTGGTATACCCGGAGCAGATACCGCTATCAGGTTCTCACCTAGCTGGCAGGGCTGGATGTCACTCGAGAGAGTCTACCCAAACCCCGAGCAGATCCGGCTACCAGGCTCTCACCTAGTTGGAAGGGCTGGATGTCACTCGAGAGAGTATACCTAGACCCCGAGCAGATCCCGCTATCAGGCTCTGTCACAACCCGCATTTTCTCAACATGTAAGTTATATCAGAGTAAGAGAAAACACGCGTCGTGATGTCACGTCATGCACGGGATAACTATAGGCGCTCAAGCAAGACCCCAAACTCTACAGTTTATGTGAAATTCATAAGTTATTAAGTAAAAATCCAGTTTAAATTGGATGGATGTATCCCTCAGCACAGTAAATCAACTAGTCCACGAGTAAAAGTATAGTTATATGCTGCTGAAAAATACTTTTGGTTATGTTGATTAACATACTACATGAGTATAAACATCCCCAAAGGACAACTCATGGCATGCAAGACTTTAGATTTATCATAAGTTTAGAAATAGTCTTTACGTTAGCTAGAAAATAATATTTTAATTTTAGAAATATGAGGTGTGTGAAGTACAAGTAGTACTGCTTTTATAAGTGAAAATACCTAACATGCAACATAGCATAAAACATTCTCAGAGAGCAAGTAAAAATAACCACAAAAGGCAAAACTAGCAGCTTAGCAGAGTATTCAGCAATTCTAAAGAAAACCACCAGTGGGCGTCAATAAATTGACATGAACCCACTGGTCAGTATGAGTGTCTGTACCAACAAGAAAGCAACCACAAACTACCTCTCAAGGTAGAGGAAATCCCAGTAACACTACAGTCTACTAGCAAACTCCAAACCTCGCCGCTCAACTGGCCACTACTCAGAACCTGAGGCATTCAAAGAAAAAACACCACAGCAAGAAAAATACAAGTGGAAAACAAAACTGTCAGAAAATAAGGAGTAGCAAGATTACTACTCCGAAACCTGAATAGCTGTCAAAAGAAAACACAACAAACTATCTATAGATTTAGAACATAGAGTTAACTTATAAAGTTAAAAGGTACATAAATTTGCACCATGTGCGAACAGAGTTATACTCCGAAAACAATCTGCGAGGAAAGGCAAAAATAGCATAAGATTAATCCATAGGAAACAAAAACTGGGAAAAGGCTCAATAAACACGTGAAGCATTAACACCGTAACACAACCGGATCTGAGTTGGGACCAAACCAGTCAAACTCGAACTAACAGACCCAAACATCTAAAAAAAACGGGACAGCGGTGGTGGCCATCTGATCCAACCCAACCCAACAGCCCAAAAAAGGAGACCCAAACAATCCAGGGTGTAATGATTCACGAAACTAAGACAAACAAACCAACCCCATATCCAAATACCCATAAACCCAAACTCAACAATTTCAGCAGAAAACCAACGATTCTAGCTTGGCAGGGCTAAGCCTTAGTGATACATGTCAAAATGGTGAAAGGACATATAACTAAGGAAAAAGCGTCGAGTACACTTGACGCTGTATCGAGTGCAGTCGACGCACTCGACGCCACAACACAGCACACTCAACGCTTAAACACAACAAAAAGAAAAGACGATGGCATTGAGTGAGTTCAGCTTACTCAACGCCAAAACTCAGCGCGACTGCATTGATTGAGTTCAGCTCACTCAATGTTGTCGATGATTTTACTTAATATTGCCGAAAAAAGTGACGGCGTTGAGTGAGTTAAGCTTACTCACTCAACGCTATTAACGCTTATACACTTAGACTCTGAAATTCCTGATGGCATCATAGTAAACAACACACTCAACGTTGCTTTTAGTGTATGCATCACACAACGCCTTCTAACTTAGCACCAAATACTGATGGTGTTGAGTGTAAGCAGCACACTTAACGCCGCGTTGAGTGTAGTCAACGCACTCAATGCTTTTACACAGCATCAAAGACCTAACATCAAGGCTTTGAGTGTATTCATCACACTCAATGCCTCGTTGAGTGCACTCAACGCACTCAATGCTTTTGGACTTAGGCTTGAAACTGGATTCAGTGTTATGGCTACACTCAATGCCTAAGGGCTAAACTCAACGCCTAAGGATTAAACTCAACGAATCTTGCTCCGTTCAACGAAATGGCCCAGCTCGACGAATTCCGTTCGACGAAGTGGCTCAACTCGATGATCTCCGTTCGACGAAATTCTTCTGTTCATCGAACTCTGTTCGACGAAATTCCACTGTTCGTCGAACTCCGTTCGACGAATTAGCTTCAGTTCAACGAACGCTGACCACTCCAAACCGACAACTACTCCAAGAAACTAATACATTGAATGATATACATGAAGAATAATATGGGATATATATAGGAAGAACAATATGGAAAAATATACAGGAAAAGACAAGCTTGGCAAGGCAAAGAAGTCACCACTTTCCTCAAATCGCCAATCCAGCCACGTAAACGCTCCTGAAACTTCCTGAGCAACACTTCTTGAAACCTTTTAGGACGAAAAGGTGTCAAAACTACATACCTAGACCTCTAAAAACCAAGAAGCTGGAAAAGCTTACCGTAGAAATGTAGATCTAGGTGAGATCTACCCGGATCCACTCTCCAAAGAAGAAATCGAGTACCAAAACTCTAGAAATCGGCGGCCGAAAGCTTAGGGAAGTCCGCCGCTCTCGTTATTCCGCAACAAGCCGACAGTTTTCACGAGGGAGACTAGTGAATAGGGTTTGATGTGATGAGTTTCTATTTATACTACTTTATTCGATTTTTTTATTATAGAATATCATAATTAATTAAATAAAACGTCAAAACAACTCGAAAACCAAACTTTCCCGAAATTTAACAAAAAACGCACCGTTGCTAAATACTGATGCTACAAACCCAATGACGTAGTTGAAATTAAGATTCGATTAACCAAACTCGGGGAAACACCTCCCGAAGCCAAAACACAAGCATTCCCAAAGACGCTCCACCGAGTCACCAATACAGACCCGACTCGCTAGGAAGTCTTGCAAATAGGCTAAACCCAGCCACACACAGAAAACCTAAGAGCTAAAACCACGCTCTAATAATGGCAAATGCCGAAAATGCGCCAACGTAACGCCCTGACGTCATAAACACGCCAGATAATGAATTGAACCAAATATCGAAAATCAGAGGCGTTACAGTCACTCCCCTTAAAAAGAAGTTTCGTCACGAAACTTTACCCACCAAAAGATTCCACAAAGGGAATATAATCAAATATTATAGAAGGGTAAATACATACCGTAAGAAAATAGGAGAATAGATGAGGATGAGTCTCCCTCATCGCTGACTTCAACTCCCAAGTGGCGCTGTCCACGTCCTGGTTTCGCCAGAAAACTTTAACCATTGTTATGATTTTCCTCCGCAACACTCGATCTTGAGTATCCAGAATGTGGACACGCATCTCAATATAGGAAAGATTATGCTCCAACTAGGGCATATCATTAAGAATCTGCCGGTTGCTGAGCACACATTTCCACAACTGGCTCACGTGAAACATGTCGTGCACACCAGGAAAATTTGTGGGCAAATCCAACCTATAAGCTGATACACCAATACACTCAACAACCTTAAAAGGTCCCACATACCTCGGGTCCAACTTATGATTCTTACCAAACTTTTTAACTCTAGACATCAGGGAAACTTTGAGAAATACCATGTCCCCTACAACAAACTCCAAATCAGACCTACACCGATTGGCATTCTTCTCATATCGTTCCTGCGCTATCCGAATCTTTTCCCGAATGATCTTCACAGAAACATCCATTTCTTCTAACGCTTCAGGACCCAGCAACGGTTTCTCACCGACCTTGGCCCAAAACAAAGGAGTTCTGCATCGTCTCCTATATAAGGCCTCAAACGGGGCCATCTGCAAACTTTCTTGATAACTATTATTATATGCAAACTCCATCAATCTGAGTCTGCAGATGACAGGCTATGGAATACCACAGATTGGTACCCCAACCCTCCTATAAACTCTTCCAAAAGCGAGACATAAACCTGGAGTCTCGATCTGATACAATACTAATTGGCACTCCATGTAATCTAATGACTTCATTTAAATATAGCTCAGCTATCCTCTTCATGGGGTAATCAATCATAAAATGCACGAAGTGAGCGCACTTCGTTAGTCTATTAACAATAACCAAGACCAAATCATGTCCACGGGGAGATCTTGGTAATCCAGTAATGAAATCCATTGAGAAAGTCTCCCACTTCCAACTCGGAATTTCCAAGGGCATTAGCTTACCACTAGGTCTGCCATGATCGGCCTTTACTCGCTTGCACGTAAAACATTCTGAAATGAACTTCGCTATATCACCTTTCATTCTGAACCACCAAGCGACCTGCTTCAAATCTTGGTACATCTAAGTTGAACCTTGGTGGTAGGTAACACTGGATCCATGATCCTCACTACATAACTTAGCTCGAATATCTTAAATATTGGGGATGCAAAATCTACCGCGGTACTTCAATGTACCCGCATCATCAATCGAAAAATCTGGCAACTCTCCTTTCTCAGCCCTCTTGTAAAGGTGCAATAACTCAGGGTCTTCCATTTGATGTAATCTTGTGAGTGCAATCCATGAAGGCTCAGCTACCTCCAAACTACTTGACGAGTTACAACTCGCAACAAAAATACCCATCAAGATAAATTCTTCTACCAGTGAATCAACAGAAAGATTAAAAACTTTCCCCATCTTTCTACTCAGAGCGTCAGCTACCACATTAGCTTTGACCGGATGGTACTGGATCTCAACATCATAATCAGCAACATACTCTAACCATCTTCGCTGGCGCAGATTCAACTTCCTTTGTGTGAAAACGCACTTTAAACTTTTATGATCGGTATAAATCTTGCATATTGCGCCATATAGCAAGTGTCTCCACAACTTTAGGGCATATATCACTGCTGCAAACTCTAGATCATGCGTAGGGTTGTTCTTTTCATGTACCTTTAGCTATCTCGACCCATACGCAATTACCTTGCCTTCTTGCATCAACACACAACCCAGACCAACATGCGATGCGCCTATATACACCGCATATTCCAACCCTTCAGTAGGCAGAGACAAAACTGGAGCAGTGCACAATCTCTTCTTCAAATCCAGAAAGGCTTCCTCGCACTTATCGCTCCAAATGAAAGATGCGTTCTTCTGCGCCAGTTTAGTCAAAGGGACAAATAACGTAGAGAAACCCTCCAGAAACATTCTATAATAACCAGCCAACCATAGGAAGCTCCTTATATCCTTGGGGGTGGTGGGCCTATTCCAATCCATAACAGCAGTTACCTTCTTAGGATCAACTGAAATTCCATCTTTATTTACCACATGACCCAAGAAAGACACCTGAGGCAACCAAAACTCACACTTACTTAGATTGGCATACAATTTATGCTCTCTCAAGGTAGACAAAACTAAACACAAGTGCTGGGCATGCTCAACATCACTGCAAGAATACACCAAAATGTCATCTACAAACACGACCACGAAAAGGTCCAGAAAATCCTTGAACACACAGTTCATCATATCCATAAAGGCAGAGGGAGCATTGCTCAACCCAAAGGACATTACCAAAAACTCAAAATGACCATGTTGTGAACGAAAAGAAGTCCGTGGAATGTATACCTCACAAATCCTCAATTGGTTGTAGCCTGAACGAAAATCGATCTTTGAAAACACAGAACTACCACACAACTGATCACACAGGTCATCAATCCTAGGCAGGGGATATCTGTTCTTAATGGTGACTTTATTCAGCTCTCTATAGTCAATACACAGCCTCATTGATCCATCATTTTTCTTTACAAACAAGATGGGAGCACCCCAAGGCAAAGAACTCGACCTAATAAAACCATTCAGGAGCAACTCATCCAAATGAGTACGCAACTCCTCCAACTCATGCGGGGCCATCTGGTACGGAACCTTAGCAATAGTACGGGTACCCGGCTCCAGATCTATGACAAACTCCACGTCCCTCTCAGGTGGAAGACCAGGAATATTAGCTGGAAAAATATCCAGAAACTCACGCACCACCAGAATCTCCTCTACGGGCAGAAAGCTAACCATAGTTTCCAAAATTGAAACCAAACAAGCAAAACATCCAGAATTTATCAGCTTTCGAGCACGTACCGTAGATATAATCTGAGAAACTTGGTGCAGAAAACCATAAACACTCCCGGGTTGACCGTTGACCATCTTGAAGTCCAAGCACTTAACCTTGCACTGGATAACCGCATCATATTTGGACAACCAGTCTATGCCCAAGATCACATAAAAATCTTTCAGGGCTATCATCTTCAAATCAGCAACTGCTAGAAAATCGCCTAACAAAATCAGACAACTTTGGATACCCTGGTCTGACACCACCGAATCACCAGAAGGAAACTTGACTTGAAATGCATGGCCGACTTGATCGAGAGTCAAACGATGACACTCAACAAAGGCGCTACCCACAAAGTAGTGGGTAGCACCGGAATCAAAGAGAACACATGCCCAACGGTTCTTACTTTAAATTTCCTTATAAAAATGCTTACATAACTAATCGAACTACATCCAAACTACAGTTACAAGCTAAAATAGAAACAAAACCAGGTTAGAAACTAACCTGAAAACACTTGGGTAGAAGTCTGGGACTCCTATAGATATAACACATTCAACGTTCCCTTCCCTTTGTCTATAGGTTGCGGCGGTGGCAAGGTCCGAAGCAGAACTGGATGCAGCGCAGGCTGAGACTACGGGCACTTTGACTTGACGTGACCTTTCTATCCGCACTGAAAGCAAATTTTAACCTTATCCTAACAGTGGGCAACATCATGTCCCTTTTGTTTGCACGAGGTACAAACCAAATCTCCTTTAGGAGCACCCTGGATAGCATGGAACTGCTCCTGTTTCTGAGCTCCTATCCTATTGAAACAATTCTCAAATGGGTGGCCTGGCCCACAGAAGCTGCATATTTCTTTGCTCCTCTTCATCAAACCAGCACTAGATTCCTGGGAACTCTTACTCTCACCAGTCTTCCATGTATCCTTTCTCATTTATTGCCCTCGATTCTTGGCATCATCAATTGCCTCAACCTTAAGAGCTGCTTCTACTGCTTAAGCATAACTCTCTGATCTATAAGAACTCGTCAACTGCTGGATGTCACTCTTCAGACCACCCAGAAAATGCTTGACTTTGCTGTCTTCAGAAACTACTAAATCCGAGGAGAACCGGCTCAGCTTGCTAAACTCCACCTCATACTCACTCACTGTGAGCTACCTCTGCTTTAAGTGCAGAAAATCATTTAACAAACGGTCTCGCTCGACCAACGGCAGAAACTTCTTCAGCAAAAGCTCCTTGAAGACTTCCCCAGAACATTCATCCTTTAAGTTTTCCTTTTCCCTTAGCCACCAACTCTTCTCCAAACCTTTGAGCTAGTAGGCAGAGGCCATTACTCTCTAGTCTGCTGAAACTCTGGAGTAAGATAACATCTTCTCGATGGAAATAATCTAGTCTGTTGGGTCCGACGTTCCTTCACTTGACCCGTGGTACTTTGCTACTTATTTAAGAAATTAAGTAGCACCCTCTCCAATAGTCCGGGCTGCTACCTCCAAAGCCATGAAGTATGCCCTACCATCATAGGTAGGGAGTCCTAATCTCTGAAAGTGTGAGATGAAGTTCATCTCTGGTGGCAGCACAGCTGGGGGCACCAGAGGAGCAGGAGGAACTGGAATACCTTGACCCACGCCGGGTCCTGAACTCTATGTGGCTATCCTACAATGACAGTCAACAAGGTTTAGATCTGTGACTGTATCTCCATCATTTGCCTAGATAAAGCTTCGTTGCTCTATCACAATCCTTCAATCATGGCCTCATTCTGAGCTAGAGGACTTGCCCTCTGACTGGGGAGTCGACCTCGTCGTAGGACATCTCAACATTCTAATAATTACAACAAGTAACTAGTCAAAACTTAGCTTAACTGCTAGAACCAAACAACCTAGTATAGACAAACCATACATAAATACTTGCTCTTGCTGCTAACTTGCTCTGGGAATTTTATAAATGATGAAATGCATAAACCTAGGATAATATACCATCATCCTATTAATTCTTGTGCAAACTCCATGAATGCATGAATTTGAATTCTTTGACACAAAATAATGTGTGTATATATGTCATCATATAAAACTTTAGCTTGGCACGTGTGCAAATGCTATGTTATGTTATGCATGATATGTTATGCATTCTAAAAAGGCCTTAATGCATATTATGAACGACGTACACATGAAATATTATGCATCCAATACTACATAATATCACATGTAACAAAAAAGTAAAACGTGCTAATGAGCACCCATGTGATGATGGTTATGCATCTCATACTACATAACTGTCACTTGTTGCCACCTATGGTGGATCCATATACAAACACATATTATGCATCTCATACTATATAATATGGCATGTATACTTCTTATCATGCTATGAGAGTAGTGTTCATGCTTCGACCAAGATGTATTGATGACACATTGGTGTGTGTATGAAATGACACTAGACATCTAACACTAACAAAAGAAGGTTGCTCAACCAATTGTCAAAGCAACCTCCCTCTGATAACAACTGTCACAACCCGCATTTTCTCAACATGTAAGTTATATCAGTGTAAGAGAAAACATGGGTCATGATGCCACGCTGTGCAGGGGATAACTGCAGGCGCTCAGGCAAGACCCCAAACTCTATAGTTTATTTGAAATTCATATGTTCTTAAGTAAAAATTCAGTTTAAATTAGATGGTCGTATCCCTCCGCACAGTGGATCAACTAGTCCACGAGTAAAAATATAGTTATACACTGCGGAAAAATACTTTTTGTTATGTCGATTAACATCCTACATGAGTATAAACATCCCCAGAGAACAACTTATAGCATGCAAGACTCTAGATTTATCATAAGTTTAGAAATAGACTTTACATTAGCTAGAAAATAGTATTATAATTTTAGAAATATGAGATGTGTCATGTATAAGTAGTAATGCTTTTATAAGTGAAAATACCTAACATGCAACTTTGCATAAAATATTCCCGGAGAGCAAGTAAAAACAATCACAAAAGGCAAAACTAGCAGCTTAGCAGAGTATTCATTAATTCTAAAGAAAACCACTAGTGGGCTTCAACAAAATGACACGAACCCACTGGTCAGTATGAGTGTCTGTACCAACAAGAAAGAAAACACAAACTACCTCTCAAGGTAGAGGAAACCCCAGCAACACTGCAGTCCACTAGCAAACTCCAAACCGAGATGCTCAGCCGGCTACTGCTCAGAACCTGAGGCATTCAAAGAAAGAACATCTCAGCAAGAAAAATACAAGTGTCAAACAAAACTGTCAGAAAATAAGGGTTAGCAAGATTACTTCTCCCAAACCTGAATAGTTGTCAAAAGAAAACACAGCAAACTAGATAAAGATTTAGAACAACGAGTTAACTTATAAAGTTAAAAGATAAGAAAATTACACCAAGTACGAACAGAGTTATGCTGCGAAACAAATCTGTGAGGAAAGGCAAAAATAGCATAAAATTAATCCATATGAAACAAAAAACGGGACAAAGACTCAATAAACACATGAATCACTAACACCGTAACGCAACCGGATCAGAGTCGGGACCAAACCGGTCAAACCCGAACTAACAGACCCAAATAACTCAAACAAACGGGATTGCGGTGGTGGCCATCTAATCCAACCCAACCCAACAACCCAAAAAAATGAGACCCAAACATGCCCAGGTGTAATGATTCATGAAACTAATCCAAACAAACCAACCCCATATCCAAATACCCATAAACTCAAACTCAATAATTTCAGTAGGAAACTGACGATTCTAGCTTGGCAGAGCTATGCCTTAGTGATACACGTCAAAACGGTAAAAGGGTACAAAGATTAGGAAAACGTGTCGAGTACACTCGACACCACGTCGAGTACAGTCAACGCACTCGACGCCATAACACAGAACACTCAACGCTTAAACACAACAACAAGAAAAGATGATGACGTTGAGTGAGTTCAGCTTACTCAACTCCTAAACACAGCGCAAAGTCAATGAGTGAGTTTAGATCACTCAACGTTGTTGATGATTTTACATAATCTTGCCGAAAAAAGTGACGATGTTGAGTGAGTTAAGCTCACTCACTCAACGCTATCAACGCTTATACACTTAGACTCCGAGATTCCTGATGGCGTTGAGTGTAAACAGCACACTCAACATCATGTTGAGGGTATGCAGCACAGTCAATGCCTTCTAACTTAGCATCAAATACTGATGGCGTTGAGTGTAAGCAGCATACTGAACGCCACATTGAGTGCACTCAACACACTCAATGCTTTCTGACTTAGCGTCAAATACTGATGGCATTGAGTGTAAGCAGCACACTCAACGCCACGTTGAGTGGACTCAATGCACTCAACACTTTTACAAATCCTCACAGACCTAACAACAAGGCGTTGAGTGTATTCATCACACTCAACCCAACATTGAGTGCACTCAACGCTTTTGGACTTAGGCTTGAAACCGGATTCAGTGTTATGGCTACACTCAATGCCTAAGGGCTAAACTCAACGCCTAAGGGTTAAGCTCAACAAATCTTGCTCCGTTCGACGAAATGGCCCAGCTCGACGAATTCCGTTCGACAAAATGGCTCAGCTCAACGAACTCCGTTCGATGAAATTCCTTTGTTCGTCGAACTCCGTTCGACGAAATTCCACGATTCATCGAACTCCGTTCGACGAATTAGCTTCAGTTCGACGACCACTGACCACTCCAAATCGATAACAACTATAAGAAACTAATACATTGAATGATATACATGAATAACAGTATGGAATATATATAGGAAGAATATTATGGAAAAATATACAGGAAAAGACAAGCTTGGAAAGGGGAAGAAGTCACCACTTGCCTCAAATCGCCAATCCAGCCACGTAAACGCTCCTGGAACTTCCTGAACAACACTTCCTGAAACCTTTTGGACGAAAAGGTGTCAAAACCGTATACGTAGACCTCTAAAAATCCAAGAAACTGGAAAAGCTTACCGTAGAAACATAGATCTATGCGAGATCTACCCGGATCCACTCTCCAAAGAAGAAATCGAGTACCAAAACTCCAGAAACCGGCGGTCGAAAGCATAAGGAAGTCTGCTGCCCTCGTTCATCCACAACAAGCAGACAACTTTCACGAGGGAGACAAGTGAATGGGGTTTGAAGTGATGGGTTTCTATTTATACTACTCTATTCTATTATTTTAATGTAGAATATCATAATTAATTAAATAAAATGTCAAAACGACCCGAAAACCAAACTTAGCCGAAATTTAATGAAAATCGCACCGTAGCTAAATACTGATGCTATGAACCCAAAGACGCAGTCAAAATTAAGATTCGATGAACCAAACTCAGGTAAACACCTCCCGAAGACAAAACATAAGCATTCCCAAAGACGCTCCACTGAGTCACCAAAACAGAGTCGACTCGCTAGGAAACTTGCAAACAAGCAAAACCGAGCCAAACACACATAAAGCCTAAGAGCTAAAACCACACTCTAACAACGAGAAATATCAAAAACATGACAACGTAACGCCCTGACATCATAAACACGCTAGATAATGAATTAAACTAAATATCAAAAAATCGGGGGCATTATAGGCTCTCACCTAGCTGGTAGGGCTGGATATCACTCGATAACATCTACCCAGAACCCGAGCAGATCCCACTGCCAGGCTCTCACCTAGCTAGCAGGGCTGGTTGTCACTCAATGGTGTCTACCCAGACCCCGAGCAGATCCCGCTGCCAGGATCTCACTTAGCTGGAAGGGCTAGATGTCACTCGAGAGATTATACCCAGACCCCAACAGATCAAGCTGGAAGGCTCTCACCTAGCTGGCGGGGCTGGATGTCACTTGAGAGAGTATACCTAGACCCCTAGAAGATCTCGTTGTCTGGCTCTCATCTAGCTGGCAGGGCTGTATGTCACTCGAGAGCGTCTACACAGACCCCTAGCAGATCCTGCTGCCAGGCTCTTACCTAGTTGGCAGGGTTGGATGTCACTTGATGGTATCTACCCAGGCCCCGAGCAGATCCCACTACTAGGCTCTCACCTAGTTGGTAGGGATGGATGTCACTAAAGAGAGTCTACCCAGACCCTGAGCAGATCTCGCTGTTAGGAACTCACCTAGCTGGCAGTGCTGGACGTCACTCGATGGTGTCTACCTAAACCCCAAGCAAATCCCACTGTAAGGCTCTCACCTAGCTGGTAGGGATAGATTTCACTCGATTGTGTCTACCCAGACCCAGAGCAGATCCCGTTGGCAGGCTCTCACCTAGCCAGCAGGGCTGGATGCCACTTTAGAGAGTCTACCTAGACCTCGAGCAGATCCCACTGCCAGGCTCTCACCTAGCTGGCATGGCTGGATGTCACTCGATGGTGTCTACCCAGACCCCGAGTAGATCCCGCTGGCCGGGTCTCACCTAGCTGGACGGGCTGGATGTCACTCGAGAGAGTCTACCCAGACCCCGAGCTGATCCCGCTGTCAGGCTCTCACCGAGCTAGCAGGGCTGGATGTCACTTGAGGGACTCTACCCATACCCCAAGCAGATCCCGCTGCCAGGCTGTCACCTAGCTGTTAGGGCTGGATGTCACTCGAGAGTCAACCCAGTCCCCTAGCAGATCCTGCTTCCAGGCTATCGCCGCTGGCACGGCTGGATGTTACTCGATGGTGTCTACCCAGACCCCGAGCAGATACTGCTGCAAGGCTCTCACCTAGTTGGTAGGGCTGGATGTCACTTGATGGTGTCTCCCCAGACCCCGAGAAGATGCCGCTGTCAGGCTCTTACCTAGCTGGCAGGGTTGGATGTCACTCAAGAGCGTCTACCCAGACCCCGAGCAGATCCCGCTACCAGGCTTTCACCTAGCTGAGAGGGCTGGATTTCACTCGATGGTGTCTACCGAGACCACATGCAGATCCCGCTTCCAGGGTCTCACCTAGCTGGAAGGGCTGGATGTCACTCGAGACAGTATATTCAGACCCCGAGAAGATCCCGTTGTCAGGCTCTCACCTAGCTGGCAGGGCTGGATGTCACTCGAGAGAGTCTACCCAGACCCCGAGTAGATCCCGCTACCAGGCTCTCACTTAGTTGGCAGGGCTGGATGTCACTCGAGAGAGTCTACCCAAACCCCAATTAGATCCCGCTGTCAGGCTATCACCTAGATGACAGGGCTGGATATCACTCGAGAAAGTCTACCCAGGCCCCAAGCAGATCCCTCTGTCAAGCTCTCACTAGCTAGCATGGCTGGATGTCACTTGATGGTGTATACCCAGACCTCGAGCAGATCCCACTATCATGCTCTTACCTCACTGGTAGGGCTGAATGTCACTCATGGGTCCACAAAGACCCCCCAACGAGCTAACAAGATAAGTCTTGTTGAACAGAACAGTGTCAAAAGTCGGGGTCCGGGCATCCGAGCGTTAGAGGAAGGAATAACAGGGTTAGCATAGTGGACTTGGCAGGCCAGCGAGCCGGGAGTGATGAGTCAAGATTTTGGCTGGTCGGTGAGCCATGACTGTGGTTCAACTACGTGAGCTCTTAGAACCCAATATGATCGCCCAACACCTGAAAAGGGACCAAGGCAATGAGAGCTCAGATCGCGATGCGGCCTCATAGGGCCCAGCTCGCACGGGGCCAGGCGACTCAGTTGCAAACCGAGTCGGGTCACCTCCTCTATCTCGAGAAGTAACACGAAGAATCTGAACTAAGAATACGGGTCGCCACTTGTGGTTCGGGTAACAAAGGCTCCTATATTCCCCGAGCTAAGTCCAGAATAGACACGCGACCACGCTAGCGGGACCCGAGATAGGTGATAGCGAGCAGGAGGATCGGAACAGGCCGCAAATACAAAAGAGAAAAGATAAGCATTACGGAGAAGCAACATTACAAGCAACCGTTCCAAAAAGCACATTCATTGATCAACGAACTTACAAGTTTGGGACTCAGCCCGGATTTACATTACAACAAAAAACATATAAGAGGCGAGACACAGGGATTTAGTGATGCGAGCCCTCGAACGGAGAGCCCCCTAGATGGGTTGGTAGGACTGGTCGCCCGATTTTGGTATCGGAAGGAATATTGTTGGTACAACATCGCTCGTAGAAAGGTCGGCGCCCTCGCTCTTAATGAGGTCTGCCCGCCACAACGTCTGGAGGGTGTACTTCACGGCTTTATCAGCATTCTTCTACATCATCTCGTCTTGCTCATACTCGGTATAGTGCGCAAGCTTGCAGTTGCTACTAGATGGTGGCAGAGCAGCTGCTACAGCTTCCAGCTCTCGCACCCGCACTTGTAGCGCCTCCTTCTCTTTCTCCAAGGTGGCAATCTGGAAGCATAGACACTTGGCCGTCGCCGTATCCTGCGAGAGGGGATGAAATGAAGTTGATAAAGGCGGGGGCAATCTTAAAGATAATGAGTGTAAGTCATGTGACTTACCATCCCTCCCAGTTAGTTGGTGAGGATGGCATCAGCCGCATCCGCTCTCTCTCTCTCTCTAACGCTCCACCTCCTCCTGGGAGAGAAGGAGGTCTTCTTCCTTTTCATCCACCAGCTTCTTGAGCAAAGGAGCATTTTTCTCTATCTGGGTGCATCGCCGGCCGACCATGTGGGCTAGCTCCAGGCTGCGGAGCTGGGCCCGTATGCTTACATGAATCAGCACCCGCGTGGCATCCTCATCGTATATTGCGGCATCTTCCGCGTGTAGAGGCAGAATGAAAATTTATAGGCCTCTCCTCTGATGGTTTCCTGTTCCAGCCAGTTCGGCCACAGGGTAGAGATGAAGGCCCAGTTTGTTTCCTTGTCCCGCTGGAGGAGCGGAACGACAAGCTCATCTAATAGCCACTCGTCGTAGCCAAAGTTGCGATGCCCTCTTGGCACTGGCTTCACGACGGTTTGTGTCTCTTCTTGCGTAATGGAGGTGCCGGCCGTCCCACCGGGGAGCCGCTGGTCGAGGCGTACGCGGTGGCGGAATCACCAGCTGGTTGTCCCGCCAGGGCCTTACCTTTCTCCCGAGCTGCAGGAGGTGAGCCGCTCGCTGTCTTCGATTTCTTGGACGGCAGCAGCGGTGGTTACGATTCACAGCTAGGCTGCTTCGGGGGGGGGGGGGGGGAAGGGATCGGGGTCTCGCGATGCGCAGCGTCTGCGACCTCGGTGCGGGCGAGCTCGCTGGAAGTGAGTTGCGCACTCTCATAAGGAGGGTGCAAGGGGATGTCCCGCTCGCCTGTAGAAAAGGAAGGTTAAAATAGAAAAATAATGAAGTAAAAAGGGGAAGCGCGAGTAGCTTACCTCCCCCAGGCTGGAAGGGGGCGAGGTTGTCCAGGTTTCTGAGCAGAAAGGAGACTTCAAAGTTCTTCCAGGCGAAGAACCCTCAAGCTCTGCTTCATTGCCCCCCAGGATAGGGGCCGATAGCTCGCCTCGCTGAGCTGGACTGGCGAGAAAGGGAAGTTGTCGAAGTCCCCCTTGACAAAAACAAAGTTCTTTAGACAATTGTGGCTCTTGTTGACGGTCTCCCGCACCTTGACGTGTTGCTGGAGAAGTAGGCGGTCCCGTCATTATTCTTCGGAAAGGAGAACATCTTGCGGAAGACCATGTGGCTGAACTCGATCCACTCTTCCCGTAGGAAGGAAACGAACCCAATCACCATCACAATGGTGTTAGGGGTCATCTAACCGGGGATGACACCAAAATATTTTAGTATTAGGCGGACCTCCGGCCATAGAGGGAGCCGAAGACCCGCCTCAAAATACGCTATGGGGATGGCGAGCTCCTCTCCCGAGAGGTCGTTGATCTTTCTCCCCCTCCCCAGGACGCCTCGCCATGAAACCCGGCAGTATGTAGTTGTATATATCATTAAGGAACTAGCCTTCAGAAATGGCGGCATGAGAGAAGTCATGTTCAGACAAAGACTAGGCACACTTGCTCCGCCCATCTACATCGATGTCGCCACCACCCATCTCGTAGGAAGAATGCTGAGCAGGATGCTGCAGTTCTCGCAGCAAGCGGGCGAGTAGGGAGTCACAGGATGTAGAGAAGAAGCAGAAATCTTAAATGCGGTAGGTAAGAAAGGGTCGACAGGGCCTATTTATAGATAGAAAAAGGGTATTAAAATGTCCTGACGGCGGGAAAGTGCGGATAGCAAAATGCGCCCTGATGCTTCGAATTCCGGGCCCATTGTGGGCTCCTCCCAACTCGCCTCTATGCCGCAAGACTATTTGGAAGCGAGCCAAGATCACCCACATCTGCCCAGGAGACGGGCGAGCCACGATTCACACCAGCCAGGAAGAGTAGCCGAGTAGCTTAGGTTCGAGATTGGATGGGCAGGCTGGGCGAGTAGGTTCAATAATCTCGCGCCCGCTTAAAGAAGGGGTAGGCGAGCAAGAGTGCTTCATCCTCATTCACCCAAAGAAAACTAAGCAGCGACACAATAAAAGTAACATGCAGCAAAGATGAGCCCATTGACAGGCGAAAAGTCCCAAATTATTACAAAAAGATTAAATGTCCCGAGGAAAGAAACTTTGTGACCTTTCTACGCGGTTGGTCTAGGATGCAGGTGCGACTCGGCCCCGACTATCAGTAGAGAGGAAGGGGAGGGTGGTTCAGTACTTGATCCATTTCCACCTGCCCCGCCCTCGCTTCTCGGATCGAGGCGGCATGTGAGGATAATAGTACTCACGAACCGCCATTAATTCCTGCTGGGCCAGATAAACATGTTATGTGGTGTGTCTAAGCCACTCCTCTGCCGGCGTGATATGCACCCCAGAGAGGTAACTCCATCCCCATCAGCTGGATGCCTCATTCCCTCTAGAATTATGAATCGCTCCTCTTCCTCGGCCTTCTCCTCGTCTACCCTGTTGAAGACCTCCTGTAGCAGCAAGGATTGTTTTTTAAACAGTCGCATCACCCGCAACTTCATCCCCTCAGCATCTAGCGGGTCGCCCAGATACTCCGAGATGTGGTCTGTATTGGGCGGAGGCGAATACCCCTCGCTCATCTCAACGTCGGAGGAGGAGATCGCGTTAAAGCCTGCAGAGGAGAGATCAGAAAAGGCAAGCAGTAATAAACGAGCAAAAGTACAAACTCACCAGGGTTCGGCACGTCGCTCGCGCCAGCAGATGGCCGGGAGGTGCCCGACCAGCCCTAAAAGAGCCCCCCTTCAAGACCTGTGAAGGATTTTCCCAACCCGGGGGGAATTGGTGACTGAGAAATCACTGGAGGGGGGTGCCCCCAGCCCAAAACACCGGCGACCCGCTCAGTTATCAGTATGAGGGAACGACGCTGCTCCCATCCATCGTCTCCATCTTCACGGGGAGTCACCTGCAGAAAAAGGATTCGGAGGCAAAATGGTGAATCAAGTGGGAGGTTCACATACCTCTTGGGATACCTCAGCACAGGCTGCCGTGCTTGACCCTGGGAGGTCGTTTGTAGGAGACCTCCTGATGATTTTCCCTTTTATCGGCCTAAAAATGGGACCGGGCGGTCCGCACTCCAACTACGGAGCGACGTCAAGAGCTTGCTCCCTAGTCCACTCCCTCGCGTCCGCCAGGCGCGCTCGCATCTCCTCGGTCACAGGCATCGTTTAACTATAGCTCACAATGGAGATTAAAAGAAAGGAGGGATTTTTCCCAAAGGACCAATGACATATTTATAGCATGATAGTGGGACCCACCAAAGGATTCTCTCCAACTCAGCAAAGCACTCACCGAACACATTGGTTGGATGATTATTTTCGAGCTTGGCCAAGCTCAAAAAGAGAGAGGATTTTGTACAACCCCGTGTTTGTCAAGTAGGTCTGCTAGGCCATGCGTGCAGACTAGGGCAACCAGCCCGCGCCAAAAGAACATATGCTGATGAGGACTTTGTTGTCTTCTCCAAACAAATCCATATGCTGATGAAGAAGAAGCACTGGAATACCAGACCCTCCTCCTCAACACATCATTGGAATAAATCCTCCAAGGTGGACATGTATGGCTCTAAACCCAGTAAACAGAATTCAGCTAATGTGAAAGTGAGGGATAGATCTGTTTTATACTAGAGAGGGGTGAATAGTGCATATTAAAAATTTTGATTTGTTTTCAGAGTAGTTTATAAAATAAGTGATACATTAATATATAGATAGACAGATTAACATCACAACACACAAATAAAAAGAAAAATATCAAACATAGACGACCCAAGGAATTTTATAGTGGTTCCCCAATAAATCTGGGTACATCCACTCTTCTACCACCATAGTAGGAATCCACTATAGGTTTTTGATCAGGTGCCCTCTCACTAGAAGATTTATTTTCTAAGGAAGATCTAACAACCATTTGAGCTTTTGATCAGGTGCCCAAAAACCAAGCTATGTTTTTTTTGATCAGGTGACTTATGAACCAAGAGGTTAACTTTTGAAGGGAGTTATAACCCTATACACAGTTAAGTAAGTAAACTAAAAAATGATGTTTTGTTCTCTATTAACTATCTCTGAGAATAATTTAGTGGATGTTGTTGAAGAAAAAAGCTCCCCCAGAGTTGAGTAGAATTTATGATCAAGGGAGAAGCTTTTATTCAGGGCGTAAGCCTTCTTGTATTCGACTGATGAAGACTTTGCACTTGCATAGACTAAAGCAAAAAATTTGATGAATATGTGTTGATCTATAAGAGTGTGTGTATTTATCAGTCTTGTTACCCATTGAAGTAGAAATAATCAGAATATATAAAAAAAACTCTTGAGAAGAATTCAAGCATTTGAATTTAAAATCATTCTGAAACGTCTAAAGAGCCTCTGAGAATTGTAACTGTCCTTGGGAATTAATTATGTTTAAACTCTATGATAAATCTATAATTAATGCTGTCTGGAATAGCTGTATTCATTAATAATATTTAGCATTAATTATCAGAGTTGCAACTGACAATAATTAAGCCTGTTAAATTCATTCTACCTCTGAATATAAAACTTCCTGAACACTGCAAAGAAATCATAGAACACAGCAAGAAGTTCGTCGAGCAGAGCCTGGAGTTTGAACGAAGCATGGAGTTCGTTGAGCCGAGCTGCTGAGTTGTGATCAGCATTCGTCGAATGGAGACTAGAGTTCGTTCAGCTGAACTCAGAGTTAAAACTCTGAGTTCGTCGAACTGAGTTCGGCGTTCGTCGACCTGAGCTCAGCTTCCTCGAACAAAATCCTGCATTCGTCGAACTGCATTTCTCTAGAAATCTTCTGAGGAATCAACCCTGGAAAAATAAACCTATGACCCTAGAATATACATATTGGGTCAAACTAATCATCCTAAATAAATAATAATAGTCCTTGCCCAAATCAGTAATAGGGTTCCAACAATCTCCCCATATTTCGGTTAGGATACTATCAAGAATAAAAAAATACAAAGCAAAAGTAATCTGCCAAAATTATAAAATTTTCAGCAGAAATAAAGAAAGTGCTTTGTGATTTCAAAAACAATAACACAGTTTAAAAACATAAAAAAAGAAATCAAGAGTCTTTCTTAGGATCTTCAGAGGGAGAATCTGAAGATGATTTGGTGAAGACTAGCTTCTTGTTTGGATCTTCAGCTTCCCTTTGGCTCAACTATAAATCCCGAGAGCCAATAATTTTTAGAGAGGTGGTTATGGGAACTATTGCCTCTGGATGCATACTCATGTACCTGTCAACATTGAATAAATTTTTCTTTGAATATCTATCAAGCTCCTTTTGCCTATATCAGGGCATGGTGGTAAACTGTGAAGTGTCCTTGCATTATGCTCTAGCTTTCTTAATCTGTGAGAGAGTAACCAACTCTATAAACCTTGCCATTCTGAAATCTGGATCCATCTCTAGATCATATACTGGTGAAGGTGGCCTCTCTTGGCTTGATTGTTATTGCTGACTGCTTTGACTTGATTGTTGTTTCTGGCTGCTATGAGAATCAGACCTTGAAGGTCTATCCTATCTGTCCTGAGAAGATCTTGAATAATGATGACATGTGTGCCCAGTCTCGACACAATGTCGAGATCAAAATGTCGACTTCCCGGCTGAGTGTCGACACAAGCTTGACACGCCCTGGGACACGCCTGTGTCCTAGGCCGTGTGCCTCCTGCCAGAACCCAAAACTGGCCCAAAAAGTCCCCCGTCGCTCTTTTGAGTTTCGGGGCGTTACAACTCGCAAGCATCTGCTGATCTCTGCAAGAGGAGAGTTAGAAGCAGATATGATGAAAAGGCTAAGCTGCAAGTACCTGGATAAGACTTGCAGTTGCCTGCTAATCACTGCAAAGAGAAGAGTGAGAAGCAGTTTTATAAAAGTTGCAATAAAGAACCCAGCACTAAATCATGAATGTCCACTAATACCAAATAGGAATGTTACAAAATACACCAGTACAAGCCTTAAGGCCTTACAAAAATGGTTCACTTGATATTACATGTTTTACAAACCACGGCACGCAGGCCGGTCATACATGAAATAAAACAGTAAACACTCCAATTAGGCCTTCGAGGGCCGGCTTCACAAAAAGGGCTTTAGCCCACTATTGACCACTTGGTCCAGCAGTACCTGCAAGCAACAAACCAATGCACGGTGGCAAAACAAGGAAACGGTCAGCAATGCTGACCAAATTATAACGATCCCACCCCCAACTCGGGGCGAGGATGCTCCTTCCTTGCATTTCATTAGCATAAGTGAGCAATATATATCAATATTCATTTCATCACAGGCATAGGCTCGTACGGCCACACACCCCGTGCACTCAGTGCACATTCTCGGCGAACACAGTCTAAGTCTACCGACTCACCACCATCCCTTTGGACGGCCAATTAATGAGCAGTTTGTCTTCCCGGCATGGGTCACGGTAATTAAACCATAGACCGCCGATGACTCTCATCTATGCCAACGACTCTAATCCGAACGACATAGAACGGGTACGGTTCCATCTAACCCATGCTCACAATGCAACGGTAATTTAAACCATATGTGCCCGCAACGGTAATTTAAACCATATGCGCAGGTCAAACTTCTCCCGAGTCCCGTTTCCATCACATTTCACATAACTCGGTTATGTTCAAGTTGGCTCTCAGGCCACCAAGTTGGCAAGATCACGCATCCGCCAAGTTTTCCGGGTGCACCTTTGGGTTAATCCCCAAGGCTCCCTGTTGCAATCTACCGTGTAGAAAATCCGAAAAACAATCAATAGCACGGAGTCTTCTCCGGCATTTATGCAATGCAACATCACCGATCCAGACCAACATGTCCAGGTAGGCTTCACACATCATGCCTATGTCCGTTCTCGCTTACGGACTCTAAATAATGGGGACTTCACATATCTACCCGAAGGAACGCCTCCAACTCACCGCAAACTCGCGAGAGTGGGCTTCCTATGCAAAGAAGGAGAGCTACTCATGCTCAAGAAGAGAATCGTTACCCTTGCGTTCCTCTTTGGTGCCATGGAAAAGTAAGCGGATGAAAAGCACCGCACTAGCTTTGCCTCCGTGGAACCGGAGTCGGCTCGCGATTTGGAGCTTCGAAGCTCCTCCAATGGCTGGATCTAGATTCTTCTTCCTTCCTTGGCTCTCCTCTCTCTCTAAGATTTAGAAAGACAACCACACATGAAAAGTGAGGGTTTCTAAGGCCCAATCCCGGGTATATCCCATCAGGAATAACCCCCAGCCGTTGGATCACCAATTAAAGAAACGAACGGCTTTGATTCGGGACTGAAATGCCCAAACTGGACGGCACACGGCCTGGCACACGCCCGTGTCCAGGGCCGTGTGCCTCATTCGTCGTCAAAATCAGCTCGCCTGGAACCACACACAAGCATCGAACACGCCCGTGTTCGACCTGACATGCCCGTGTTCCACCTGACACGGCCGTGTGGCCGGCCGTGTACCCCCATCGATTTTCCCCGAAAACAACCCGAGCACTGCACGGGTTCTAGGACACCTGCGTGTTCCTATAATTGCCATTTGCAATTTTATTTGGTCGCTTAGCGGTGTTTTGTACCACTATAGGTGACCAGAAGCTGTACTGGACCGCCAGAATGTCCGGTTTCTGAGGAGTATAGTGCGCCCGTTGAGGTGTTTGAGACTCCTCCTTCGTATGAAACCGTTAGAAGGATCGTTGAAGCGGTGTTCGCTATGACGGGTGCACAGCTTGGAGGAAATGTACAACCCTGCGCCCCTGTTGTGGCTTCAACACCGGTTGGTGTGATGGAGCAGTTGACCTTTGGTAGACCATCGGGGCAGCAGCTGAATATGCATTTAATGCAGGGAGCGCACACAGTTAAGGAATACTTGCAAGCATTTCTTATGATAAGCCGCTACCCATGCTTCGAGTTGGATAATGAGCAAGCTACAGTCGCTAGGTTTTATAATGGCCTGCACACCGAGTTACGAGTTCTACTGCTAGGACCAAAGTTATTGGGATTCCGAGCCTTGGTGGAATCAGCTAGATCTTTGGAGGCAGATTTGAGGAAGACCCTCACGATGTCAGCGACCATGGTATCAAACTATAGAAACCCAAAAGAGCTGCATCCGGCAGAATGCTGGAGAAAGGGGCTATGAAATCGGCTAGAAAGCTACTTACACTTGTCATACTTGTGGAAAGAAAGGGCACTTTGCCCGAGACTGTTGGAATGGTGCTCGGAAGGGTAAGAAAGCTATGTCAGGAGCAGTCAAGGACGTTAGTGCAAAGGAAACAGCATTCAAAGTGCCGAACACCTCAAAGTCTGTATATCGAAAGTGGTACAAGAAGGCTAAGACGTTGGGTCTAGTCCCTCCTTTCAGTGCTTCAGGGGCAACTACAAGCCAAACCCCAGGAGCATGTTACAACTGTGGGGAGTCGGGGCATTATGCCCGTGAGTGCCTAAGATCCTGGAGGAAGCATGCCGTCGTGACGACAGGTATGGTTTAAAGATAGTTTTGCCTTAAACACTTGTCGCCCTTGTGCATGTTAGCTTAGAACTACTGGTGCTAAGCCTTGTTATGACTTTACTTTATCTGCGAGAGCACCGTTCGTTTAGGGAGCTTCGCATTCCTTTATTAGGATTTATATCACGCATCACAGTCCCTTCTTCGATGACGAAGGATAAGTTGGATGTGTTGTTGCCCAATGGGTGTTCGATGCGAGCGTATAGGATCTGTGATGTTAAGATTCGTATTGGGAATCAGGAGTTCGACCTGCAGGCCTCTTTACTTCCGTTGGTGGAGTTCGACGTCATATTTGGCATGGACTGGCTCTCGGAGCAGCAGGCCCATATAGATTGCGGTAGCAAGGAAGTCAAGCTGGGAGCAAGTCGTGAAACGACTTTTACGGGCTTAAAGGGGTCGAGCAAGATGTTGATGTCTGCTCTTCAGGTGGTGAAGGCGGTTCGTGCCGGTGCAGAACTGTTCTTTACACTGGTGGAGGTTGCAAAGCCAAAGCCCGCGTTGGATTATATTTCAGTGGTATCGGAATACCCTGATGTGTTCCCCGCAGATCTTCCTAGAGCCCCGCCTCAATGGGAGATAGATTTTACTATTGAGCTAGTATCAGGTGCAAAGCCTGTATCACGATCTCCTTATCGGCTAGCGCCTAAGGAAATGGCGGAGCTGAAAGTTCAACTGCAAGAGTTGTTGGAGCAAGGGTATGTGCGCCCGAGTTCTTCGCCTTGGAGCGCACCGGTCCTCTTTGTTAAGAAGAAGGACGGAAGCTTGAGGCTATGTATTGATTATCGGGAGCTCAACAAGTTGACGGAGAAGAACAAGTACCCGATCCCCCAGATTGATGATCTTTTTGATCAGTTAGTCGGGTTGACGGTGTACTCGAAGTTGGATCTCAAGGCTGGGTACTATCAGCTATGAATAAGGGAGAGTGATATACCGAAGACAGCGTTTAGTATGAGATACGGGCATTATGAGTTTACAGTCATGCTGTTTGGGCTGACTAATGCGCCGTCAGGGTTCATGGATTTGATGAACAGGATTTTCAGGGAGTACTTGGACCATTTCATGATCGTCTTCATCAACGATATTTCAGTGTACTCGCAAAGTGAGTGAAATTCCACCTAGTGTCAGCTAACTTCACCTATGGGGGGGGGGGGAATAGGTGACGTGCAGCGTTTTTGCGGAATTTAAAATTGTACCTGCACAAGAAAATAACACAGCACAACAAACAGAGTACACAAGCTATTTATAGTGGTTCCCCGATTTGGGTACATCCACTTTCCCCCTTCGACCTATCTCCCAACAAGGGACTACTCGGTCTCTTCACCAACAGGATTGAAATCCAATCCTTGCACTATCGGAAGGAACCCTTCCACACGTAGGAGTCAACACTCCCACACACGGGTTGCACCCAACCCTTACAAATAGGAACCAATGTTCCTTTACAACAAAAGTAAAACTAGAATGTACAAGAGATACAAACTACGTGAAAGATATAGTACCTAAACACCTAGAGGGGGGGGGGGGGTGAATAGGTGACCTAATCCTTTCTAAACTTTAATGGCAGCAAACAGTTATATCACAGAATTCTAACTACTTTTGCACAGCAATCAAAAAGCATACACAGCAAATCACAACACAGCACAGCAGACATAGAGTTTTATAGTGGTTCCCCAAGATTTGGGTACATCCACTTTCCCCCTTCGCCTATCTAGCAGTGTACTAGATTCGGCCAAACTTCACCACTGTCTCAGAACCCAAATTGGTTCCTACACCTCAGGCCCAAAGCCTTACAACTCAGCTTTTCCACAAAGCCTACACTCAGCCACAAAGGCCTACACTCAGCCAACAAGGCCTACACTCATCCACAAAAGGCCTACACTCAGAGAATCCAATCTCCTACACTCAGGCTCTCAAGCCCTACCCTCAGCCTTTATAATTACAGGCTTACAATCACTCAGATCCAAAGGATCCTACAAGATAAAAATGATTTTTCAAATATTAACTCAACAACTCAGAAACAATAGAGGGGAGTTGTGAGTTTCTTGATGAGTTCTTGGAAGAACTCAGCTGGAAACAATCTGACTTAGCTTTCTTCAAAGCTTCTTGAAAGTAGAACTGAATAAGATTGAATCCTCTTGCAGTTGATCCTTGATCTCTGCTACTTAGAATTCAGAATGAATCTGAACCCTTCTTCTCAGCCTAGTTCCAATGGCTGATTTCTTGGATGGAGCCCTCTCTCTCCAACTTCTTAGATCTGCACTTGGACAGCTAGATCTTCTTGATTTGATACTTGATCAAACAACTCTATGAACCACTATTTGAATTGCTTCAGCAACTTCTTCAACAACTGTTGATCATCATTTTTTGTAGACAGCATAGGCCTATTTATAGGCCATCTTCATGGTAACTGGCTGGTCTGGTTCCTAACTGTCTTCTGACATCTCTGACAGGTGCTGTAGACCGGCTGGAACGACAACTGTCAAGTCATCTAGTCAGTTCTTGAAAATCTCTAACTGTCTGATAGTGTCGAGACTTTCTGTCTTTAAGTGTCGACACTTATAGACCAAGTGTCGACACAAGTTGTGTAAGTGTCGACACAAGTCTACAAGGTGTCGACACAACTCCTTGTGTTGTAGATACTATGTCTCGACACAGATTCTTCTTCAAGTGTCGACACTGAAATTGAGTGTCGACACAAGTACTTGATCTTCTATCTTTTGCTGAATTCTTCTAAGTGTCAACACATCTCCTTTGTGTCGACACAACCTATTGTGTTGAATCTGTTAAGTGTCGACACTGCTTCTTGGTGTCGACACATAGTCTTCTATGTTGATACTTGCTGAGTGTCGACATAGCTCCTTGTGTCGACACTTGATTCTTCTGTTGAGACTTCAGCTGAGTGTCGACATATTTCCATAGTGTCGACACTTGTACTTAGAATAATTTGTTGATCTTGTTGTTCTTTGCTAAGTGTCGACATAGCTCCATGTGTCGACACATTCTTCAAATGTTGAGTCTTCAGCTGAGTGTCGACACATTGTTCTTGGTGTCGACACTTACTTCAAGTACTGACTCTTCTGTTGAGTGTCGACACATTGTTCTGGGTGTCGACACTTGTACTTAGTCTCCGCAGACTTTTGCTGAGTATCGACACAGCTCCAAGTGTCGACACTTTCTGGTGTAGACACAGCTTCACTGGGTGTCGACACTGCTGTTAAGTGTCGACACAGCTTTACTGCACTTTTCTTCACTGAGTGTCGACACAGCTCCTTGTTCGACACTTTCTGTCTGGTGTCGACTCAGCATCCCAGGTGTCGACACAATGACTCCTAGTGTCGACACTGCTTGTCTGGGTGTCGACACAAGTCTTCTTAAGTGTCGACACTTTCCCTCTGGGTGTCGACACATGGACTTAGAAATTTTTGCTTCAGTCCTGCAAATACTTAACCTGCACAAGTAACTCAAAAACACATCAAATACATTTTGATGTATATCATTGAGTTGGGTGAGGCTTCTTCAAATCAGGTACATTTAACCAATGTACCCAACAATCTCCCCCTATTTGGAGAAGTCATAACCCTTAGTCAATGATATACACCATTCATAATAAAAATTACAAAATGATGTAAAGCAGGATAATATACAGCAGGGTAAACATAAACATGTAACGTCCCGAATCGCTCTAGGACCCTAGTGTGTGTGTTTTGAGTCAGGAGGGCTGACTTGAGTCCTGAGAGTGCAGGGAATTGGACTGCACTTGTGGGGAAATGGAGAATCAGTGTAAAAAGGAAGTAACACGGGTAGGGACACGACCGTGTGCCTACCCGTGTGCGTCGAGTTGAGCTCGACGAGCTGTGTCGAGATCGTCGAGCTGTGTCGACACCAAGGGACACTGGTAGGGACACGGCCGTGTGCCTACCCGTGTGCGTCGAGTTGAGCTCGACGACCCGTGTCGAGATCGTCGAGCTGTGTCGACACCAAGGGACACGGGTAGGGACACGGCCGTGTGCCTACCCGTGTGCATCGAGTTGAGCTCGACGACCCGTGTCGAGATCGTCGAGCTGTGTCGACACCAAGTGACACGGGTAGTGACACGGCCGTGTCCCTACCCGTGTGCGTCGAGTTGAGCTCGACGAGAAGTGTCGAGACGCAACCCGAGAAGTACACGGCCAAGGACACGGCTATGCACACGGCCGTGTCATGTGGACACGGGTCGGGACACGGGCGTGTCCCAACCCGTGTCAAGTATTGAACCGACATGGAAACTGTCGTTGCCGCTTCGCCAGGAAGGACACGGGTAAGGACACGGCCGTGTCCCTACCCGTGTCGCATTTTATATATAAAGGGGAGAGAAAACCCTAGCCGTTTTCATTCTCTTTTCATCCCCTATTTCCAGTGAGGATTCCTGAGAGAGGGAAAAACTGCAGGAGCAAGTCCTACCGAAGGAGATCCGCCATCGCCGTGAAAGGGAAGATGCCGCCAAGGAGAACTACGAGATCCATGGCTAGAAATGGTGGTACCGCTGGAGCCAATGTGAGTTTCCTACCCTCTCCCTTGGTGCTAGATCTATAGTTATTCTCCTAGGAGAGACATCGACTCAAGAGAGTCTTGATGGTGAGGAGGAGTTTTCTAGGAAAGGTCATGCTAAGACTTGTGTCTTAGGTTTTAGATCTCTTCAACCACGCCCTTCTTCAATGTGATGATAAGGGATGGTTTCGTGAAGGGTTTTGGCCTCTTGAGGGTGAATAAGAGAGGAGGTTTTCTGGAATGATTTGGGAAGAATCGCCTTGAGGAGGAAGATGAACGGATGCCGTTCATTCCGCCTTAAGATGCGTGCAGAATCTGTATTCTGCGCGCAGCGAACTTCGTGGCCATTTT
Source organism: Platanthera guangdongensis (assembly GCA_039583875.1). Classification (NCBI taxonomy): domain Eukaryota; kingdom Viridiplantae; phylum Streptophyta; class Magnoliopsida; order Asparagales; family Orchidaceae; genus Platanthera; species Platanthera guangdongensis. Next base: position 58,733,311 of record CM077160.1, on the reverse strand, counting down.
TATGTATGTTATGGCCAGATCTGGGCTTTCGGCTAAACACGAAAGTTGAAGCCCTTGAAAATACCTTTCCAACGAATGGTTGCACGACTTCTGGTGAAGTCTGTAGCCACGGGAAAGTCTAAACGAAAATGTTCAATAAATCCTGTATGCAGAAACTGTGTTCTGTACGCAGCGGACTTCAAGTCCGATTTCAAATAGGATAATTTCAAATCTGGGTTGAGCTCTGAATATGAAAGATGTAGTCCATGGAAATACCTTTCCATCGAGGGGTTACACGACCTCACCGGATTCCTGTAGCCTCGGGAATCTACGGTCGAAGTTGCTGTCCAGATTCAACCTGCGCCTAAATTCTGGGCTTAATGAAAGATGAATTTTGATTCGGTGGAATTAATAATGCATGATACTTGCCTTGGATGAACCCTGATGATTAATCAGTTGTTGCATGATTGAAGTTGCTTATTAATCAGATTTCCTATTATCAAATTGTGAAATAATCTTATTTAAACGAATCGAATTGGTAGGAATTGAAAGATTGATATTGTGCACTTCATGTTCAAATTATGACATTATCAAATAAAAGTGAGATAGACCTTTATATGCGCATCATGTTTATATTACATTGTCATCATTTGGAAAGTCATATAGATGAATAGATTATGATCATGGACATGTTTGATTAATGAAATGAGTCTTGTAGTACAATACTTAGAGAGTCGTCTCCCTACGGGTAGTATTGTGAAGGGATGTAAGTGCGGGGTTGACCGTCACTTGTTTTGGTTGTGTTGAGATAAGATGTGGATGGATGGTTGGGCTGTGTCCTCATGTTTACTTCCGAGGCCCCTTCCATGATACGTTGATGTGGTATGTACATGTGGTGTGAGTCGACACGCGGTGTCGTAATCCTGGGTTAAGGATAGTGTGGCAGGTCTACGGGCTCGCCAGTCGTCACACCGACGGGAGTTGGCAGTTAGACTTGGTCGGTTTGGGCTGTGTCCTCGGTGTTCACGTCCTGAGGCCCCTCCGGCCATGTGAACGGTTGGGCTGTGTCCTCGTGCTTTCTTCCGAGGCCCCTTCCGGGTCACGCAAGGCCAGTTCGGGTTGTGTTCTTGGTGCACATCTACCCAAGACCCCGCTGGGCCATAGTACGCATGGGCTCCGCTGTTGTGTTCTTAGCGTTGAGGCGTACGGAGGCCTAGGTGAAGTAGTGTGATACCCGCCTAGTAGTAGAAGTGCCCGTTCTACTGTCACCGCCTGGCCACGGCGGCTGATGCCTGAGAGGTTAGCTACCTGCTCGAAAAGTGGGAACTATAGTCTGTGTCGACATAGCAATTGCATGGGTGTGCATGGGTGAGTCATTGCATAGCATTCATAGCATTTCATAACATTGCACAACAAGATCCTCATCGTATAAGTTTGTATGGGCACTCTTATACGATGAGTTACTTTATGTAACCCGATCCTTAACTTATAAGTTTGTATGGGCATTCTTATAAGTTAAGTTACTTTCCTGCTGTTACTTATACTTGCTAGTTTAGTGTAGCTCTTTCATATATGCTGACTATGATGCTGTTACTCTTACACTACTGCCACTTGCTTGTAACTCCTTTACTTGCTTACTTGTTATATACTATACTCTTGTTTCTTTTCTCCGCCCGGTGCCGAGGAGTCGCCGGGGGAGCGGATGTGAAACCACTTAGTCGTTTCGACTAACGGTTGCTACGTCTTCCTTTTTAGGAGGTCACGCCGCAGGTAGAGCAGCCGCAGACTACGCCGCAGGACAGCCAGGCCAGGACGACAGGGCCTGACGTGACGGTGCCGTCGATACCGTCTGTTACCGATGTTAGTGTTTTGCTTACTCTAATGTAGTCCGTTTGGGCAATGATTAGCTGTACTCTGATATATTGTAGAAGCATGTTTTAGCTTCTATTTATTGATGTATTTGGACATTATAACTTAGTGTGGATTTTGACTTCTCATGTTTATTTATTCGGTTGGGTTGGCATGATTTATTGATATTGTTGTAGCCGGCGGGATAGGCGTCTTGTGGTACAGGTTAGCTCGTGTGCTAATGCTACCGCAAGGCGGCTGTTCCGGGCATAAGACTCCCCCTTCGTGCCGTGTTTTGGGATCCGGGTGGGGGGGGGGGGGGGTCTTACAAATGGTATCAGTTTGCCACGATCCTCAACTAAGAAGTCATTCAACAATGGTGCCACCCCCGTTTGTTTAGTCAGTTTGGGGACAAACTGACTTAGCGGAAGCAGTGGTGTGCCCATATGTAATTCACATTAAGTTTGTCCAACTTTGACCTTAAGTTTAGCCAACCTGACCACAAATTTGTCGTGTATGTGTAGGTTCCACTGCATGTTGAGCCGATGGGGGGTACTCCTACCCCTCCCATACCCACTCAGTTCGAACAATCTGAGTTGGGGCAGACGCTCACCGCCATTCTTAATGCTTTTAAGGCACAGCAGACTCCGGTGCAACAACAGGCCCCGAGCTCCAACTGGCTGAGCACCTTCCGGGCTCTCTCCCCTCCCGTCTACCTTGGGACGGAGTCAGCCGTACGTACAGAGGAATGGCTAGACACGATACAGGAGTTGTTGGCCGGTATCCGTTGCCCAGCCAACATGGCAGTGACATTGGCAGTGTCTGTCTTGGACTTACATGCGAAGAGGTGGTGGAAGTCCCTCATGGGCTCTACCTTCCAAGGCCGGATCTACACAGAGATAAGTTGGAGTGAATTCTCGGGTGTTTTCTTGGAGCACTTTATCCCTACATCGGCCCGAGATGAGCTTGAGCAGAGGTTCCTTCTACTAAAGCAGGGATCAAAGTCGGTTACAGAATACCAGCGGGAATTCCAGCATCTCGCAAGGTTTGCGGACTCTTATGAGTTGGATGACAGAGGTTATGCCAAGCGCTTCTATAAAGGGCTGCGAGATCCCCTAAGGCAGTCCCTTTTGTTTATAGCGGATGGTAGCTTGGCGGAGATCATTGATATGGCGAAAAGATTGGAGGCGGACCACCTGTGATGTAGTAAGAGGCCTGCGGAGGACGTGATGGAAGCCGACCCAAGTAATAGAAGGAGACGGGACTTCAGAGGAGGAAGAGGTTATCAAAGAGGTGGCGGGCGTGTCCACCGAAACTATAGGGTGGAGCATCCAGTTCCGCAGCCGCCTGCGTTGCCTCCACCCCCACAGCATCAGCGATTTCAACAACTTGAAGGGCGTCGTGGTCTGGTGTGCTTCGAATGCAACCAGCCGGGCCACATCCGGCGTTTTTGCCCGCAGCTATATGGGAACGCCCCTCCTGCTCTCCCTCCTGCTCTCCCTCCTGCTCTCCCTCCAGCCGCTCCACGAGGGCGGGGATATATGCGCGGTCGAGGACGAGGACCGCCAAGAGGAAACCCCGGACCGGTCCGGGATCAGGTGTACGCGCTTGACATGGCGCAGGAAAGGAACCCACAAGATGTGATTGCAGGTATGATTTAATTAATTTACATATTTGCATGATCTAGCTTGAATTGATTAGAACTTACTAGCCACTAGCAATAAGTTTTGGTTGTTGGTACTTAGGCACCGTGATTATTGGCGGGAAGACAGCCTATGCGCTGTTCGATACCGGTGCCTCACACTCCTTTGTGTCCGAGGATTTCATAAAAGACATGGGGGATGTACAGTACTTCACTGGCATAGCTCGACGTGTACGCCTTCCGGACGGCTCGGAGATGATCGCGACCGCCAAGTGCGAGTTGGAGTTATTTATTGATGGGAAGGCCTTTGATACGCCGGCCACGGTTCTGAGAATGCCGGAGTTTGACATCATTTTGGGCATGGCATGGCTGGACTGGCACTTCGCGAGGATCGACTGCGCGGAGAAGCGGATCTATTTGAGGCATGGAGACTCTGACGTCATCTTCCAAGGTATTGGCTTCGCGCCACGTATGATATTATCTTCTATTCAGGCTGTAAAAGCTCATATGAAGGGGGATGAGGTCTTCATGATCTGGTTCGAGTTGAAGGAAGCAGCGTTGGAATTAAAGGATGTACGGGTAGTGCGGGATTTTCCTGAGGTATTTCCTGAGAAGCTACCAGGATTACCTCCGCATAGAGAAGTTGACTTCCAGATCAATCTAGTACCAGGTGCCAAGCCTGTATCCAAGGCTCCATACAGAATGGCTCCGAAAGAACTCGCGGAGTTTAGAGTTCAATTGCAAGAACTGGTGGATTCAGGGTTCGTTCGCCCCAGTTCATCACCATGGGGAGCCCCTGTGCTGTTCGTGAAGAAGAAGGATGGAACACTGCGATTGTGCATAGATTATCGGGAACTCAATCGGTTGACGGTGCGGAACACTTATCCACTACCGCGGATCGATGAGTTGTTCGATCAACTAGTGGGAGCACATTGGTTTTCTAAATTGGATTTGCGCTCCGGATACTATCAGTTGAGGATACATGAGGGGGATATTCAGAAAACAGCATTCAGTTCGAGATATGGTTTGTATGAGTTCACAGTAATGCCGTTTGGGCTCACAAATGCCCCTTCAGCCTTCATGAGTTTGATGAACAAGGTGTTTGAACCGTATTTGGACATCTTCGTCATTGTTTTCATCGACGACATCTTGGTCTACTCAAAGACGGAGGAGGAGCATGTCGAGCACCTGACCTTGGTTTTGAAGAAATTGAAGGAGCATGCCTTGTATGCCAAGTTTAGCAAGTGTGAATTCTGTCTTAAGGAGGTTGCCTTCTTGGGGCATGTGATCAGTGGAGCAGGGTTAGCAGTGGATCCAGCAAAGGTGCGGGCCGTGAAGGAGTGGTCGCCCTTGAAGTCGGCAGCTGATGTACGAAGCTTTCTTGGACTTGCTGGCTACTACCGCAAGTTCGTGAAAGGTTTTTCCAAGATTGCCCTTCCTCTTACCTCCTTGACGAAGAAGGGTGTGCCATTTGAGTGGACACCTCAATGTGAAGAGGCATTTCAAGAATTGAAAGATAGGCTTACCTCCGCCCCCATCCTTGCACTTCCGTCTGGGAAGGAAGGATTCCAAGTTTACACGGACGCATCATACCAAGGGATGGGAGCGGTGCTGATGCAGCACGGGCATGTGATCGCTTATGCTTCAAGGCAGTTAAAGAAACATGAAATCAATTACCCGGTTCATGATTTGGAGTTGGGAGCAGTGGTGTTCGCTTTGAAAGTCTGGAGGCATTATTTATATGGCGTGCACTGCGAGATCTTTTCCGATCACAAAAACTTGAAGTATGTTCACACTCAGAAGAAGTTGAACCTGAGACAACGGCGGTGGTTGGAATTTCTATGCGACTATGAGTTCACCATGAACTACCACCCCGGGAAAGCGAACTCGGTAGCCGATGCCTTGAGTAGAAAAGTGCCAGGCTCTAGCCCAGAGTCTCGGCTGATGAGTATGGAGTTGGCTCGGATGATCGAGGAGATGGAAATTACTCTAGTATTCAAGGATCCTTCGGCAGAGTATGCGGAGTATTTGGCCAACATGAGCATAGTTTGTGATATCCGAGACCGGATTCGGGTGGAGCAAGGAATGGATGCGTCCTTGGCCCCGGCAATCAAGGCAATTGAAGATAGGACCACCGATGAGTACACACTCAAAGACGGCCTCGTTTATTTTCGTGGCCGACTTTATATTCCCAAGGGCGGCAAAATTCGGGAAGATATATTGAGAGAGGCGCATTCCTCTCAATATTCAGTGCATCCGGGTATTGCTAAGATGTATGCCGGACTGCGGAAGACCATGTGTTGGCCGGGAATGAAGAAGGATGTTCGCTACTATGTTACACATTGCGAAGCTTGCCAAAGAGTGAAGGCTGAATGCAGGAGTCCCGGTGGTTTGTTGCAGTCGCTGCCCATCCCCGAATGGAAGTTCGAGGATATCTCCATGGACTTTGTTCATGGGTTACCTCGTTCCCGCTCCGGGAATGATTCGGTGTGGGTTATTGTGGATCGACTAACAAAGGTGGCCCGGTTCATTCCAATGAAGAAGGAAGCACACGTGGATGTTTTGGTACGCCTTTTTGTGGAGCAATTTGTACGGTATCATGGTGTGCCCAAGACAATTGCTTCGGATAGGGATGGTCGGTTTACATCCAATGAGTGGAAGGCAGTACAGGCGTATTTGGGCTCACGCCTAACCTTTAGTACCGCATTTCATCCACAGACTGACGGGCAGTCTGAAAGGACCATCAGGACACTGGAAGATTTATTGAGGTTATGCGTGCTGGACAGAGGAGAGCCATGGGAAAGGCTCTTGCCCCTGGTGGAATTCTCCTATAATAATAGCCATCAGGCGAGCATCGGCATGGCGCCCCATGAAGCCCTTTACGGAAGAAGGTGCAGGACTCCCTTGTCTTGGGTGCAAGATGAAGATCCGAAGGCATTGGGAAACGAATACATAGATGATACTGATGCGGCGGTCAGATTGATACGGGATCGCATGTTGGAGGCTCAAAGTCGACAGGCGAAATATTACAACAAAAAGCACCGGATGGTGGAGTTCCAGGTGGGCGAAAAAGTGTTCCTTAAGATTCGGCCGATGCATGGAGTGTCACGGGTGCGGGGAGTGAAAAAGCTCAGCCCAAGGTATGTTGGGCCTTATACTATATTGGAAAGAATTGGCCCGTTGGCCTATCGGTTGGAGTTACCACCAGAACTAGAAAATCTCCACGACGTGTTCCATGTGTCGTCGCTTCGAAAAGCACTGTTGCGGCCCGACCAGTATATTCCCACTACTGATGGTGCAGTGGCATCAGATAGGTCTGTGCGACTAGAGCCGATGCGGATTGTTGACAGCGAGACAAGGACTTTGCGCCGCAAAAGTGTCCCCTTAGTAAAGGTGCTATGGTTGAATCATGGGAAGGAGGAGTACACATGTGAGCCATTGGATTTAATGCAGCAATGCTACCCGGAGTTGTTTGCTCAAGGTAATTTTATTTAAAAGCAAGTGTTAAATTTCCTGTCATGCTTTCCTCCCCACAGCCTAAGCCTGATTTCGGGGACGAAATCTTTTATTTTGTTTATAGGATTTGTAACGTCCCGAATCGCTCTAGGACCCTAGTGTGTGTGTTTTGAGTCAGGAGGGCTGACTTGAGTCCTGAGAGTGCAGGGAATTGGGCTGCACTTGTGGGGAAATGGAGAATCAGTGTAAAAAGGAAGTAACACGGGTAGGGACACGGCCGTGTGCCTACCCGTGTGCGTCGAGTTGAGCTCGACGAGCTGTGTCGAGATCGTCGAGCTGTGTCGACACCAAGGGACACGGGTAGGGACACGGCCGTGTGCCTACCCGTGTGCGTCGAGTTGAGCTCGACGACCCGTGTCGATATCGTCGAGCTGTGTCGACACCAAGGGACACGGGTAGGGATACGGCCGTGTGCCTACCCGTGTGCATCGAGTTGAGGTCGACGACCCGTGTCGAGATCGTCGAGCTGTGTCGACACCAAGTGACACGGGTAGTGACACGGCCGTGTCCCTACCCGTGTGCGTCGAGTTGAGCTCGACGAGAAGTGTCGAGACGCAACCCGAGAAGTACACGGCCAAGGACACGGCTATGCACACGGCCGTGTCATGTGGACACGGGTCGGGACACGGGCGTGTCCCCACCCGTGTCAAGTATTGAACCGACATGGAAACTGTCGTTGCCGCTTCGCCAGGAAAGGACACGGGTAAGGACACGGCCGTGTCCCTACCCGTGTCGCATTTTATATATAAAGGGGAGAGAAAACCCTAGCCGTTTTCATTCTCTTTTCATCCCCTATTTCCAGTGAGGATTCCTGAGAGAGGGAAAAACTGCAGGAGCAAGTCCTACCGAAGGAGATCCGCCATCGCCGTGAAAGGGAAGATGCCGCCAAGGAGAACTACGAGATCCATGGCTAGAAATGGTGGTACCGCTAGAGCCAATGTGAGTTTCCTACCCTCTCCCTTGGTGCTAGATCTATAGTTATTCTCCTAGGAGAGACATCGACTCAAGAGAGTCTTGATGGTGAGGAGGAGTTTTCTAGGAAAGGTCATGCTAAGACTTGTGTCTTAGGTTTTAGATCTCTTCAACCACGTCCTTCTTCAATGTGATGATAAGGGATGGTTTCGTGAAGAGTTTTGGCCTCTTGAGGGTGAATAAGAGAGGAGGTTTTCTGGAATGATTTGGGAAGAATCGCCTTGAGGAGGAAGATGAACGGATGCCGTTCATTCCGCCTTAAGATGCGTGCAGAATCTGTATTCTGCGCGCAGCGAACTTCGTGGCCATTTTTATATATGCTATGGCCATATCTGGGCTTTCGGCTAAACACGAAAGTTGAAGCCCTTGAAAATACCTTTCCAACGAATGGTTGCACGACTTCTGGCGAAGTCTGTAGCCACGGTAAAGTCTAAACGAAAATGTTCAATAAATCCTGTATGCAGAAACTGTGTTCTGTACGCAGCGGACTTCAAGTCCGATTTCAAATAGGATAGTATCAAATCTGGGTTGAGCTCTGAATATGAAAGATGTAGTCCATGAAAATACCTTTCCATCGAGGGGTTACACGACTTCACCGGATTCCTGCAGCCTCGGGAATCTCCGGTCGAAGTTGCTGTCCAGATTCAACCTGCGCCTAAATTCTGGGCTTAATGAAAGATGAATTTTGATTCGGTGGAATTAATAATGCATGATACTTGCCTTGGATGAACCCTGATGATTAATCAGTTGTTGCATGATTGAAGTTGCTTATTAATCAGATTTCCTATTATCAAATTGTGAAATAATCTTATTTAAAAGAATCGAATTGGTAGGAATTGAAAGATTAATATTGTGCACTTCATGTTCAAATTATGACATTATCAAATAAAAGTGAGATAGACCTTTATATGCGCATCATGTTTATATTACATTGTCATCATTTGGAAAGTCATATAGATGAATAGATTATGATCATGGACATGTTTGATTAATGAAATGAGTCTTGTAGTCCAATACTTAGAGAGTCGTCTCCCTACGGGTAGTATTGTGAAGGGATGTAAGTGCGGGGTTGACCGTCACTTGTTTTGGTTGTGTTGAGATAAGGTGTGGATGGATGGTTGGGCTGTGTCCTCGTGTTTACTTCCGAGGCCCCTTCCATGATACGTTGATGTGGTATGTACATGTGGTGTGAGTCGACACGCGGTGTCGTAATCTTAGGTTAAGGATAGTGTGGCAGGTCTACGGGCTCGCCAGTCGTCACACCGACGGGAGTTGGCAGTTAGACTTGGTCGGTTAGGGCTGTGTCCTCGGTGTTCACGTCCTGAGGCCCCTCCGGTCATGTGAACGGTTGGGCTGTGTCCTCGTGCTTTCTTCCGAGGCCCCTTCCGGGTCACGCAAGGCCAGTTTGGGCTGTGTTCTTGGTGCACATCTACCCAAGAACCCGCTGGGACATAGTACGCATGGGCTCCGCTGTTGTGTTCTTAGCGTTGAGGCGTACGGAGGCCTAGGTGAAGTAGTGTGATACCTGCCTAGTAGTAGAAGTGCCCGTTCTACTGTCACCGCCTGGCCATGGCGGCTGATGCCTGAGAGGTTAGCTACCTGCTCGAAAAGTGGGAACTATAGTCTGTGTCGACATAGCAATTGCATGGGTGTGCATGGGTGAGTCATTGCATAGCATTCATAGCATTTCATAACATTGCACAACAAGATCCTCATCGTATAAGTTTGTATGGGCACTCTTATACGATGAGTTACTTTATGTAACCCGATCCTTAACTTATAAGTTTGTATGGGCATTCTTATAAGTTAAGTTACTTTCCTGCTGTTACTTATACTTGCTAGTTTAGTGTAGCTCTTTCATATATGCTGACTATGATGCTGTTACTCTTACACTACTGCCACTTGCTTGTACATCCTTTACTTGCTTACTTGTTATATACTATACTCTTGTTTCTTTTCTCCGCCCGGTGCCGAGGAGTCGCCGGGGGAGCGGATGTGTAACCACTTAGTCGTTTCGACTAACGGTTGCTACGTCTTCCTTTTTAGGAGGTCACGCCGCAGGTAGAGCAGCCGCAGACTACGCCGCAGGACAGCCAGGCCAGGACGACAGGGCCTGACGTGACGGTGCCGTCGATACCGTCTGTTACCGATGTTAGTGTTTTGCTTACTCTGATGTAGTCCGTTTTGGCAATGATTAGCTGTACTCTGATATATTGTAGAAGCATGTTTTAGCTTCTATTTATTGATGTATTTGGACATTATAACTTAGTGTGGATTTTGACTTCTCATGTTTATTTATTCGGTTGGGTTGGCATGATTTATTGATATTGTTGTAGCCGGCGGGATAGGCGTCTTGTGGTACAGGTTAGCTCGTGTGCTAATGCTACCGCAAGGCGGTTGTTCCGGGCATAAGACTCCCCCTTCGTGCCGTGTTTTGGGATCCGGGTGGGGGGGGGGGGGGTCTTACAAAACATGTATCAATTTCACATGTATACAAATACATCATTACAGAACAAATAAGAAATAGACATAGACATATTCATAGAACAAACATGAAATATATTAATCATATATTGTTCTAATATCTGTCTTATACATTTTCAGAAGTTTACTAAATGTTTTACATCCAAAAGATTACAAAATAAACTTCAAGAAAATTCTAAATCTATTTTTGTTCTGGCTCCTTAATCACATGCCTTTGCCAGCTTGAACTTTAGCTTGGACAGGAGCAACAGCAGTTTCAGCATCAGCAGGCTTCTTGCCTTTCAGATCTTTCTTCTTAATCTCGTCAGCTTTGATCTTTTGCCTCTCAAAATAATGGTATGACTTAGGAAAGTACTTGCTAGGCTCCTGGGCAGTAGGAGGTAGCTTTCCCATCTTTGCCTTCCTTCTGTATTGAACAATTGCTTCCTGTCTAGATTCATGTTTTCTCCATTCAGCTTCAGAGAACATTTGTTCCTGTCTTGAATGTTATCCTTGGCAGCTTTCCAGGCAGTTAATATAATGTTTCTAGAGGTAGAGCTCCACTGTTCAAAGTCTGGCCTTTGTTCTGCTTGTTCCCAAAACCTCTTCTTTGACAATCTGGTTTCCTCTTCAGCTTGCTCCTTTAAGATGGCTTCCTGTAAAGCTTCAGAGACAGGCTGAACAACCTTTTCAATTATAACATTGTCCTTGCCCCCAGGTGGGTTGTACATAGACTGTACATCAGCATGTATCATGTCAAAATCTGGAGGAGGGTATATGACTTGAGCCACTTCAGGTTGCTCTCCTCCTAGATATGCAGGGTGAATTCCAGATTCTACCACATTGTCATCATCACAAAGAGGAGGATAACCCAGTGTAGCTCTGATAGAATTTGATATCCATTTGGCATGATCAGAGCTTGCCTTGACTAACACTCTCTCCCCCTTTATGACTTCTCTTTCAATATGATCCCTTAAGTCATCCTTTTGAAATCTCACTTGAGCATTGAGATAATTAACTCCATCCTTGTAGAAAGGTCTTAACCTTTGGAGTTTTTCAGAGATGATCTTCTGAGATTCTTGAATTGCAGTCTTAACAGCAGTGAATTCTTCCTGGAATACTTTGTCAAAATCTGCCTTTGCTATAGCTGGAGTCTGCCCTGCAGCCAGATTCTTTAGTTCTGTGACTATTGCATTGTGGGATTCAGTAAGGTTGTCATTCATTCTTAGCTGATTTTCAAGAACATAACCTTGCTTCACAGCAATGTCATCCACTTGTGCTTTTATCTTATCCTGGTGGGTTGCCAAGTACACCACTGCATTGCCACCCTTGTGGAAGCAGTCAGTCATTTCTTTCTTGTTAAGGTTCATTTCAAACCTTATTGACTTAATATCCTGGGCCAGATCAAATTGCAATGATTTTTGCCCTTCATCTACATATTTCTCTATGGCCTGTCTTTGCTCATCCAACGTGATTTGCATTGCCACCATCAGTGCACTATAATCAATGGCTGGGGCTGTTTGAATTATAGGCTGTGGTGCAACTGTTTGGAGAGCCTTCTTGTAACTCTGGCTTCTTCTCCTGAAGACATAAAGTTTCTTCTTCTTTGCCCTAGCAATCTCCTCATCCTCAGAGGCAGAAGTGCTGGCTATATCCACCCTCTCCTTTGGGCTTGAAGGCTTCTCAGGTTGCACATCTGTTGCTTTCTCAGGTTCTTTCCTCACAGGCTCTTCCAGAATTTCAATTTGCTCCCCCTCAATAGTAGCATTCTCTCCTTCAGCAGCAGTAAGTTCTTTGTCAAAATCCACTTGATCCAGATTTAAAAATAAATCCTCCATAGTGTACTCTTGTGGTGAAGGAGCTGGAGTAATTCTAGGCTCTTCAACCACTGGATCAGGAACCACTTCTAGTACAGCAGATGTGTCTTCTCTAACAGCATCTGGAACTTGACTATTCAGCTGATTTTGCTGATGATCATCAAACAAATCAGTATCTTCTATACGAAATTCTAAAGTATTTAGGTCAGTGAGTACCTCTAGTATGGTGTTGGTGGCTTGTTCACTTTCCAGTGTAGAGGGTTCTTCTATAACTGGAAGCTCCCCCTGGCTTTGATCCTTGTGTATGAGGCTAGCTTGAGGTAGCTCCCCCTGGATCTCAGCTTCATCTTGAGGAGCAGGAGACTTCACTGCAGGCTCTTCCTCATGCTCATATGGAGTGAAGACAACATGTTCTTCACTTTCAGAACTGCTAGTGGACACTTGTGCCACTGGAGCAGTCTTCCTTTTCTTCTTTGGAGGAATTTCTTTCTCAGACATTGGCTTCTCAGGGGTTGGCATCTCTTTAGTCAACACCCTGTCCCATCTAGAAAATATTCTTTGATCCATTTTCCTCATGTGATTTATCTTGCTTCCTGCAGCTTGTTGCATTACCTCTGGTATGGCACCAGCTAGGTATAGACTTATAATTCTGCCCAGGTTGGGCTTCTTCAAGCTTTCCTTAATCTTCTCAAAGACTATCATAGACCAGTCAGTGCTTAGAGAGAAGATAATCCTTGTCATTATACTAAACATAGAGGCAGACACTCTGTCATGCCCTCCTGGCTTGCTTAGTAGTACCTTTCCAACAATCTCAGAGAGGAATTTTCCTTGATTGTTCATGCCTTTCCTGTTGAAAACAAAACCAATCTTCATTTTAGAATCAAGTCCACACCAGGTTAGAGCTTCCCTGGTCTTTGAAGCTGTAACCTCATCTTCTTCTAGAGTCCTTGGTAGCTGGAGAATCTTCCTCAGACTTTTAGGGGATACCTTAACCTTTGCTCCATGAACTCTGGATTTGATTTTGTATCCAGATTCATCCACCTTGGCTCCATTGAGGAATTCAAGAACCTCTTTCTTCCATATCTTAGTAGGTTCTGAAACTAAATATTCTAACCCGGAATCGGCAACTAGGGTTACGACAGCTTTAATTTCTTGATCTGCATCATCGAAAGCGCCGCGCACCAGCTCATATCCTTCGTTGACGTTCTCCTCTAGCTTAGGCGCCATTAGGGTTTGTAGAATTTGTCTTGAGAGAAGAGAGGTGTCGACACAGAAGTTTGGTCTCGAAACTTTGAAAGCGTGTCGACAAACAAAGACAAAAACACTATTTATACCTTTCTGATTTTGAAGATGAACAGACGGGACAGCTAACTTAAAATGTGTCGACACTGGCAATAAGTGTCGACACTAACTTATGATGTCTTGACACATATGTGTCGACACAAGTTTAGTCAATAGATTTTATGTGTCGACACTTGATTATGTGTCGACACAACATAACTCGACACATTGTCGAGACTTTACTTAGAAAATTCTGAGTAAAACTTAAGTGTCGACACCACATTGGATGTGTCGACACTAATATTCTGAAGTGTCGACACCAACTTCCTAGATGTGTCGACACCTATTTCCTTAAGTGTCGACACCACTATTCTGTGTCGACATAGACTTGTCTATGTGTAGACACCTTTTTACTTAGCCAATTTCAATTCTGTAAACTTACTCTAAGTTTATCATTCCTAGTTCAATTTTAAATATATTGAACTTAGCTTCTTCTAGGGGCTTAGTAAATATATCAGCTACTTGATTATCAGTTTTAACATATTCTAATAAAATATCTTCTCTTTCTACATGCTCCCTAAGAAAATGATATTTAATTTCAATATGTTTTGTTCTACTATGGGATACAGGGTTATTAGCTATTGAAATAGCACTTGTAGAATCACAAAAGAGTGGAGTTCTACTTACCTGAAGTCCATAGTCCTCTAGCTGATGTTGTATCCACAGAAGTTGAGCACAGCAACTTCCTGCAGCCACATACTCTGACTCTGCTGTGGAGATAGCCACACTGGTTTGCTTTTTGCTACTCCATGAAATTAGTCTCCCACCTAGGAATTGACAGGTTCCAGTAGTGCTTTTTCTATCTTCTTTGCATCCTGCAAAGTCTGCATCTGAATAACCTGTTAGATCAAAATCTCCATTCCTAGGGTACCAGAGGCCTAGATAGGGAGTGCCCTTTAGATATCTCAATATTCTTTTGACTGCTGTCAAATGAGACTCTTTAGGGCAGGCTTGATACCTTGCACAAACACATGTACCATATATGATGTCTGGTCTACTAGCAGTCAAGTACAATAGGGAGCCAACTATCCCTCTATACAAGGTTTCATCCACAGGTTTCCCTGCATTATCCTTGCTAAGAGACATACTTGACCCCATAGGAGTCTTCATGGTGCTGGATGAATCCATACCATACTTCCTTATGAGTTCTAGGGTGAACTTGGACTGACATATGGATAAACCACTTTCAGTCTGTTTAACTTGGAGACCCAAGAAAAACTTCAACTCTCCCATACTACTCATCTCAAACTGACCTTGCATAAGTTTTGCAAACTTTTTGCAAAGGCTGCTTTCAGTACACCCAAATATAATGTCATCTACATATATTTGGACTAGAAGAACTTTGCCTCTAGATTCCCTAAGGAATAGAGTCTTATCTATTTTCCCCCTTGAGAACTTGTTCTCAATGAGGAAACTAGATAGGGTTTCATACCAAGCCCTAGGGGCTTGCTTTAACCCATATAAAGCTTTCCTAAGTCTATAAACATGATGAGGTAGAGTTGGATCAACAAAACCTGAAGGCTGTTCCACATAGACTTCTTCCTTAAGATTACCATTCAGGAATGCTGACTTGACATCCATTTGGTAAACCTTGAATCCTTGATAGGTTGCATAGGCTAGGAACATCCTTATGGCTTCTAGTCTAGCTACTGGAGCAAAGGTTTGATCAAAGTCAATACCTTCTTCTTGCCTATATCCTTTAGCAACCAATCTAGCTTTATTCTTAATGATGACCCCTTGTTCATCCATCTTATTCCTGTAGATCCACTTGGTTCCTATTATATTGTGGCCTTTAGGTTTAGGAACAAGTTCCCAGACCTTGCACCTCTTGAACTGATTAAGCTCTTCTTGCATTGCTTCAGTCCATTGTGGATCTTGTATGGATTCTTCAAACTTCTTAGGTTCAACTTGAGATAGAAAACTGGAGTAGCTTGCTGCATTCATGTATCTACTCCTGGTTTGTACTCCTTGTCTTGGATCTCCAATAATCTGCTCTATTGGATGATCTCTAAGATGCCTGTTGACTGGAGGCATCCTAACTTCTGGTTGAACCACTTCGGCATTTCCATCATGTTGTACTCCTTGTACTTCTTCTGCAATTGGCACATGTAGTTCTCCCCCTGGACAACAGCTACTGTCCTCTACTTGCTGTCTTGCAGCAGGTACTTCTTCTATAGTAAGCTTGTCCATTTTCTTTGTTAAACCTGTGGGGCTGCATACAGTACTAGACAACTCATTGTTAATAAGTTTAGTCTCATCAAAAACTACATGCACAGATTCTTCTACAACTTGTGTAGTCAAGTTGTAGACTCTATAAGCCTTACTGTTATTGCTGTACCCAACAAAAATTCCCTCTTGGGACTTGGCAGCAAACTTAGTTAAGTAAGACTTCCCATTGTTAAGTATGAAACATTTGCAACCAAAGATCCTGAAATAGGATAGGTTTGGTTTCCTGCCTTTCACAACTTCATAGGGGGTCTTGTTGAGCCCTTTAGTGATGGTAGCCCTATTTATAACATGGCATGCATTATTAACTGCTTCAGCCCAGAAATACTCTGGTAGTGATGTATCACTTAATAGGGTCCTACCAGCCTCTATCAAGGTCCTATTTTTCCTCTCAGCAATGCCATTTTGCTGAGGTGTTCTAGGTGAAGAGAATTCTTGAAATATCCCAAAGTCTTCACATAGTTTTGTCATGCTATCAGACTGAAATTCAGTACCATGGTCACTTCTAATCTTGACCACTGTTCTGTTTAGTTCATTCTGAATTTGCTTGACAAAGCTATAGAAGACACTAGGTGTTTCAGATTTCTGTCTTAAGAAGAACACCCAGGAAAACCTTGAGTAGTCATTTACAACTACAAAGGTATAGACCTTCCTACCTAAGCTGTGAACTGGCATTGGACCAAAGAGATCCAAATGCAAGAGGTATAAACACCTCACAACATCTTTGTTTTCTATGCTTCTAAAGATGGATTTAGTCTGCTTGCCCTTTCGACAAGCTGAGCAAACACCATCTTTAACACACTTAACTTGAGGACCATTCCTCACTAACTCTTTGCTAAAGAGTTTGCCAATAGTCTTATAGTTAAGATGGGCAAGCCTCTTGTGTCATTTGACACAATGAGAGACTGTCTCATCAGCTACAAGACACACTGGAGAACCACTGTTCTCAACCATAATGTCTAAGCAATAGACATTCCTTTTCCTATAACCAGTCAAAATGATCTCTTGATCACTTGACCTCTTGATATGACAACCATTTTTAACAAATGAGATGTCATACCCTACATCACTTAATTGACTTATACTTATTAGGTTGTGTTTCAACCCTTTAACATAAGCCACTTGAGTAATGGTAACTAAGTTGCTAGAAATGTTACCAAACCCTTTGATGATTCCTTTTTCAGAACCACCAAATGTTACTTTTGGACCATCTTTGATTGGAATGTAGTCCCTTAGTAATCCTCTAGTTCCAGTCATATGTCTGGAACATCCACTGTCCAAGTACCATGTTGGGGTATGGCCACTTGGACTCACCTGCAAAACAGATTAATGAACCTTAGAACCCAAAGAATTCTTGGGTCCTTGGTACTTGTTAGTTTGCAACTTGACAAAGCTACCTACTGGCTTTCCAACAGGTAGTTTGGTACTCACTTTGGCACTAGCATTGTGCCAACAGTCCACTACAAAATGGCCAACCTTGCCACAGTACCAACATTAAAACTTATTGTATCTTTGCTTAGGTACTGTCTTTGCTGTCTTATCTACATCAGACTTGTTGAATGTTGGGGCTTTGCCCTTGGACTTGGACTTGGACTGCTCAGTCCTTGCAGGTCTAGTAAAGCCCAGTCCAGCCTTGCCTTTGTGATGAACAAATTCATCAATTAAAGGTAGTACTGACTTAGGTTTAGAAAACATAGCAACTAAGTCCTTTTCCTTCTGAAGATTAATCTCCAGACTCCTGATTTGATCATTCTTAAAGGTGATAGTCCCCATCTGAATCACTGTTATGTGTTTCAGCCTGACTATCTCATTAAGCTTTTGATCAAATAGCTTCTCAGAATCTGTTGCAGCAGCTTTAAGATCAGCAATTTCCTTTGCTTGACTTTTGGCTAGGAACTTGCTTTTCTTGTAAGCTTGCAACAGTACCTTATATTCATCTATAAGCTGATGAATATCTTCCTCAGACTCAGATACACTCTCATCACTAGATGATGATGAATCTAATTCTGTACTAGAACAAGAAACTGAACTTAGAGTTGAACATTGTACCTTACTGGGTCCTGGCTGTTCCAGGATTTTGTCTTGCTCTGTCAAAGCCATTAGCCCTTGGCATTGACTATCTTCTTGTTCATACATAGACTCCATTATCTGCATGAATTCTTCTTCTTCTTCTTCTTCAGCAAACAGCCCTATGTATGCCTCTGCATCAGACTCAGTTTCTGAAGAAGAGATATCTGACAGAGTCTTCTCCTTCTTGGCAACAAAAGACTTCTCTTTCTTTCCTTTGAAATGAGTCTTCTTCTTGTCACTAGACTCCTTTCTCTTTTCAGGACAATCTGCAATAACATGGCCTTGTCTATTGCAGCAATAGCACACTATTTTAGAAACAGTTGCCTTGCTAGATTTAGTCCTCTTCCTGTCCTTCTTTGAAGCCTTTTTATCCTGATAAAAATCTTCTTTTCCTTTTGAAGTATAAGGCCTTGACCTCCACTGTTTCTTCTTCAAGAATTTCTGAAAATGTCTAGTGAAGGCTGCAAAGTCTTCATCACTTTCACTGCTTTCAGATTTTGTGCTCACTGACTCATCTGACTCTGATTCAACTACCTTTGGAGGTGGAGTTGATGACTTATTCCTGCACTTTCTGGAGGCTTCTGTCTTGAAGGCTACAGTTCTTTCCTTGTGTTCAGTTCTTGTTGATTTCTCCTCCTCTTTTCTCACTGTCAACTGCATTTCATAAGACAATAACTTGCCAAACAGTGTAGGTGGAGGAATTTCTCCCAACTTAGTCATTTCTCTAATGGCACAAATCTTTGTGTCCCAATCTTTAGTTAGGGACCTTAGGAACTTGTCATTTAGTTCATAATTGCTGAACTCTCTTCCATAAGACATGAGTTCATTCACTATTCTATAGAACTTCTTATAGCACTCAGTTATGCTATCACCCTTTCCTTGTCTAAAACTCTCATACTCTTGATTTAGCAAGGATTTTCTATCTTGTCTAACTTCTTCAGAACCCTCCATATACACAATAAGAGTGTCCCACATCTCTTTGGCTGTCTTACAGTGTATAAGATTCTGAAATGTTGCATCATCTATGACACTCACTATAATGTTTTGTGCCCTCTTGTCCATGGTGGCTAAGGACAATCTCATCCTTAGTCATTTCAGAGAAATCCTTTGGGGTTCTCTGATTTGCATCTAGAACTGATATCTTCATGGGCACATAAGGCCCTTCCTTTACTATGATGTATATCCTAGGGTCTGAGGCTTCCATAAACAGCCTTACCCTTTCCTTCCAGATCCCAAATATCTCTTTCCTGCATATGGGTAATTTCATGGAACCCAATTCCTTGTGATTCTCAGAGGAACCCATGGTTCTTGATTTTCTTGAATCTGTAATTTGTCTTAGACTGAATCTGCCAATCAGGATCTCCTTAGACTGTTAGTCCTTTTTAAGGAACCTCCCTCTGATACCACTTGAAAGATATAGTACCAAAACACCTAGAGGGGGGGGGGGGTGAATAGGTGACCTAATCCTTTCTAAACTTTAATGGCAGCAAATAGTTATATCACAGAATTCTAACTACTTTTGCACAACAATCACAAAGCATACACAGCAAATCATAACACAGCACAGCAGACACAGAGTTTTATAGTGGTTCCCCAAGATTTGGGTACATCCACTTTCCCCCTTCGCCTATCTAGCAGTGTACTAGATTCGGCCAAACTTCACCACTGTCTCAGAACCCAAATTGGTTCCTACACCTCAGGACCAAAGCCTTACAACTCAGCTTTTCCACAAAGCCTACACTCAGCCACAAAGGCCTACACTCAGCCAACAAGGCCTACACTCAGCCACAAAAGGCCTACACTCAGAGATTCCAATCTCCTACACTCAGGCTCTCAAGCCCTACCCTCAGCCTTTATAATTACAGGCTTACAATCACTCAGATCCAAAGGATCCTACAAGATAAAAATGATTTTTCAAATATTAACTCAACAACTCAGAAACAATAGAGGGGAGTTGTGAGTTTCTTGATGAGTTCTTGGAAGAACTCAGCTGGAAATAATCTGACTTAGCTTTCTTCAAAGCTTCTTGAAAGTAGTACTGAATAAGATTGAATCCTCCTGCAGTTGATCCTTGATCTCTGCTACTTAGAATTCAGAATGAATCTGAACCCTTCTTCTCAGCCTAGTTCCAATGGCTGATTTCTTGGATGGAGCCCTCTCTCTCCAACTTCTTAGATCTGCACTTGGACAGCTAGATCTTCTTGATTTGATACTTGATCAAACAACTCTATGAACCACTATTTGAATTGCTTCAGCAACTTCTTCAACAACTGTTGATCATCATTTTCTGTAGACAGCATAGGCCTATTTATAGGCCTTCTTCATGGTAACTGGCTGGTCTGGTTCCTAACTGTCTTCTGACATCTCTGACAGGTGCTGTAGACCGGCTGGAACGGCAGCTGTCAAGTCATCCAATCAGTTCTTGAAAATCTCTAACTGTCTGATAGTGTCGAGACTTTCTGTCTTTAAGTGTCGACACTTATAGAATAAGTGTCGACATAAGTTGTGTAAGTGTCGACACAAGTCTACAAGGTGTCGACACAACTCCTTGTGTTGTAGATACTATGTCTCTACACAGATTCTTCTTCAGGTGTCGACACTGAAATTGAGTGTCGACACAAGTACTTGATCTACTATCTTTTGCTGAATTCTTCTAAGTGTCAACACATCTCCTTTGTGTCGACACAACTTCTTGTATTGAATCTGTTAAGTGTCGACACTGCTTCTTGGTGTCAACACACAGTCTTCTATGTTGATACTTGCTGAGTGTCGACACAGCTCCTTGTGTCGACACTTGATTCTTCTGTTGAGACTTCAGCTGAGTGTCGACACATTTCCATAGTGTCGACACTTATACTTAGAATAATTTGTTGATCTTGCTGTTCTTTGCTAAGTGTCGACACAGCTCCATGTGTCGACACATTCTTCAAATGTTGAGTCTTCAACTGAGTGTCGACATATTGTTCTTGGTGTCGACACTTACTTCAAGTGCTGACTCTTCTGTTGAGTGTCGACACATTGTTCTGGGTGTCGACACTTGTACTTAGTCTCTGCAGACTTTTGCTGAGTGTCGACACAGCTCCAAGTGTCGACACTTTCTGGTGTAGACACAGCTTCACTGGGTGTCGACACTGCTGTTAAGTGTCGACACAGCATTACTGCACTTTTCTTCACTGAGTGTCGACACAGCTCCTTGTGTCGACACTTTCTGTCTGGTGTCGACTCAGCATCCCAGGTGTCGACACAATGACTCCTAGTGTCGACACTGCTTGTCTAGGTGTTGATACAAGTCTTCTTAAGTGTCGACACTTTCCCTCTGGGTGTCGACACATGGACTTAGAAATTTTTGCTTCAGTCCTGCAAATACTTAACCTGCACAAGTAACTCAAAAACACATCAAATATATTTTGATGTATATCATTGAGTTGGGTGAGGCTTCTTCAAATCAGGTACATTTAACCAATGTACCCAACACTACGTTTGGAGACTAAGGTGTCCATCTTCGTTGACGATGTGTTTTTGAAGTCCACGAAGAGTCCACAACCCTAGATCTCTCTTGGAGAGAATCTCCCCGGAACCGGCGGCGGCAAGATGGGCGGCGGCTAGGTTCACGGGATCGGCGGCGACAACGATGTCCGGCTGCTGTACTTTGGAGATCCAAACTTCGTAGCAAAGCAAGCTAGGTCTACCAACGGTCACACTAGGATCAGTCGTCTCGATCGATTCGGACGGGGAAGGTTTTCCCGATCAACAAATAAAGAGACAAGAGATCTTCGGTTAGACACGTGAGACCCTAAGCTTGGCTAAGCTTCTGTCGACCGGAGATCTGGAAGAAACGTCGATCAAGACCGGCGATCAACTCTCTCGAGCGGCGACGGCGGCGGAAATCGCGATCTAGGTCACGTCGCGGCTCGGCTTCGTATATCTTTTTTTCGTCTACCTTACTGTTCAAAAATACGTCTGTATTTATACTGTAGACAACTTCAATATGACCATTGTGGGTCCCACCAGAAGAAACCCTAAATCCGGTTCAAAATAGTGCCAGCTGCAGAATCCGGTCCAGCTTTTTCCAGAAAACTGCCCAAGTCAAAATCGACGAGAATCGAAGGTGATTCTCGACGAATCGGCGCGAATCAGTTAGTGATTCTCGACGATTCGTCGAGAATCACTAATGATTCTCGCCGAATCACTTGATGATTCTCGCCGAATCACTTGTTGATTCTCGACGAATATTACTTGGCCATGATCTGCTCAACGATGGGTTCGGCGAGAATCACTAGTGATTCTCGCCGAATCTTACTTGGCACTGCTTTGAGGTAGCCGGATAGAGTCGACGAGAATCACTAATGATTCTCGACGATTCGGCGAGAATCACTAGTGATTCTCGCCGAATCGGCGAGAATCACTTGGTGATTCTCGTCGATTTATACTTAGACGATTTTTCGTCTTTCCACCCAAGAGCTGCTCCTTGACCCATCCTTGCTCCTTGTCTGCTCTTGCATAGTTACAGCCCTGTACTTGAAAGTAAGTGCACTCCAATAGAGAGAGTACACGTAGGCCAACACATTGATCTGCTCAACGAGCGATTACGTTGTGCAGACCCGTGTATATTGACCTACTGCACCCTGACATTGGTGTGCACTTAACGTGGAATAACTGCAAGCACAACTTGAAATATTTTATCAAATACATTGTGAATTCATCTTAGCTTGACAGGTGGCTTCCTCAAATCCAGGTAATTGTGGATACAATACCCAACAATCTCCCCCTATTTGACGAAGCCAAAATCCTACTAGCTAAGATGAATAACACCAACCAGATAATATAAACAACATTCAGAATTTAAATATGCAGCACAAGAGAATATAGGCAAACAGATCAAGACTTGAGTCATTCATAAATTCAAATACATATATATATATATATATATATATATATATGTATATATAATCTCAAGATTGTTCATATAATAACAATAAACGTTAATTGTTCTTAAGAGAGAATGACAAGCAATAAATTTTTGACTATCTTTCTTTGGCTAAGTCATCCTTGAGTTTTTGAGCAAAATACTTCTTTCTTTGCCTCTCCATATACTCTTTGGGCTTCAGATAATATCTGGGAGGAGGAGCTTTATCAGTCGCAGTGTTGGTCCCAAAGAAGATGTTACGTTTGGCTTCATAGGTCTTGTGCAGCTCCCACTCATGCTGGATGTATACATCATTTCGATTGATTTCCCCTTGTTCTTGTAGCCAGAATGTGTCCAGTATGATACTCTTGGATACTGGACTCCACTTTTCGTTTCTTACTTCCTCCTCCTTCAGTCTGATTCTCTTTTCAGCTTGTGTTTCCTTTGATGTCCCTTCGTGAGATTTTCTCTTGTCCCTGGCTTTTGCTAGGGCTCCTTGATCAAACATTGCCATCAGTTTTGCCTTGGAGGAGTCCCTAGCAGCCCTATGAGCATCAGCCTCACTTAAATGAACTTCTGCAGCACTTACTCCCTCATCAGCCACAATATTATCTTCAGGAGCAGGAGCACCCTGGGGATTTTCAGGGATATTAACGCCTAACGCTTGTTGGAGCATCCACCAGCAACTATCATAAACATATTTGTTTGACTGCTCAAAGTTGTTGATCATGACTTCCCGAAGCTCAGCCATCTTAGCTATATATTCTTTCTCCCCCTTTTTGGCTTCGACTGCAATGGAGTTTGCATAAGAATGCAGTGACTCATCAATATGCTTTGTAGTCCTGGAGAATTTATTGACCAAGGCTTGTTGATTGGTGTTAAGAGTTACCATATTGCCATCAAACTTTTGAATGTTATTTGCTACGACATGAGCATTCTGATTCACTACGGCGAGAGTATCGGTGTTCTTTTTCAATCCGTCCATAAGAAGAGTGACAGCTTGGCCGGCCACTGTATACTTATCTTCAAACTTCTTTTCCATCACGTCTAGTTTGTGATTGATCTCCACCATATTCTTGAGCATGAGATTCTCTGATTTCTTAATTCTTTTCAACATTTTATTTTGAGCTTTCTCAAAAGATGCTTTAAGCTCATCCACTATACCCTGAATGACATTCACTGTGTGATTGGCTAGATCATCTCGTAGTGGAAGATCCAGAGGCACTCCTTGGCCTTGCGCTTCAGCTGATGCACCTGTAGAGCTGGACACGAGCACAGTCTCTAAGGGGGGAATGCTTGCAGCCTCTGTAGATTTTTCGGACTCCCCCTCCACTGTTGCACCAATGATCTCAGGAACGATCTCAGGAGCGTGCTTGTCAGATGGAAGTTCAATGATATCCTGAGTCTCCAAAGCTTCCTGTCCCTCATTGCCTTCATCCTCACCTTCATCATCCATGAGATCATGCTCATCAGCATCATCTTCCAACCCTTCGTCAGTAGTCTCCTCTACATTAGCTTCGGCTCGTTGATCGTTCAGGTTCAGAGCCTCCTCATTCTCCAGCACAGTTTCACATTCTTCTTGTATATCTGCAACTGCATCTCTGGCCATCTGGGAGATGTCAGATACGATATCAGCATAAGTGGGTAGAGGCTCCCCCTCAATTCCTGCAGTCAAAGCATCAGGAATTTCACTGGGGATAACTAAGGAATCAGCCACAGTTCCGTCCTCGGCTGGAGATACGTCCTGTTGTTCTACCACGACAGCCTGCCCAATGCGCCTCTCCCATCTGTCAAAAACACTCGAGTCCATTTTCTTCAAGTAATGTAGAGGAACACCTTTACTCATATCATACTTATCTCCGTTCAACTGATTGAGTTACAGACTGATAATTCGGCCAAAGCTAGGAGATCTGAGGGTGTCCTTTATCTTCTCAAAAAGCAATGCCCCCCAGTTGAAACCTTTTCTGTAGACAATTGCCACCAAGATTTTGAACATGTCCGCAGAGATGTGGTCATGAGAACCCGGTTTGCATATGAGTATCTTCCCAACGATGTCTGACAGAAGTTTCCCTTCTTCATTCATATCCTTTCGCTTTATCGACCGAGTTCCTCGAGCGAGATCACAGAATAATAGAGTCCTGGTTTTATCTTCTTCCTCAAGATAATCCTCGCGCTCCGAGCTAGTGAGCTGCAAGTATTGGGTTAGCTTATTTGCAGATATCTTGATCGTTGCCCTGCAACCTTGCTCTTGATGAGAGAGTCTTCATTTCGGAGTCTGGCGGTAGCGAAGAACTCCAACACTTCCTTGTCCAAGATTTTACACGGGTGCTCCAGTACGAATGAGAGTCCAGCCTCTTCCAGCATAATAATGATGTTTCTGAATTCGTTAGAGGCATGTGAGAACCCTGTTCGAACAAGCTCACATCCAGTGATCAGTCCAGCGGTTGTACTTGGAGCCATCGCCAACTTAGGGAGAGAATCCCTACTCTACGCTTAATCAAAAGTCAAAAGGGAAACGACATGAGTAATAAAGTCCAAGCAAGGGTGAGGATGTGGTTACCCAAAAGCGTAGACAGGAGTTAGTTGGTTGAAGATAATGGACATCCGATGAGTGCACGCAGAGAAATTCCTGGAAGGAAGAATCGAAACCGGGAGAGATCGGAACCGCGGAGAAATTCCTGGAAGGAAGAATCGGCGAGATCGACGAGATTCTTTACGAGGTGTGGGATTCTTGCGGGATGCCGACGGAAGAGGAAGAGTCGCCGAGTTCCCCT
Source organism: Platanthera guangdongensis (assembly GCA_039583875.1). Lineage (NCBI taxonomy): Eukaryota > Viridiplantae > Streptophyta > Magnoliopsida > Asparagales > Orchidaceae > Platanthera > Platanthera guangdongensis. The sequence continues at coordinate 58,707,757 of CM077160.1, read as the reverse complement.
ACAGAGAGAGTCGATTCGGCGAGTTTCCTGCGGAGAGCATCCTTCGGCGGGATTCTTACGGAATATGAAGGGTCGGCGGGAATATGAAGGATCGACGAGTTAAGGGGATTTTAGCGGTTTCCGTGTGTTTGGCGGAAGGCTTCGAGTTAAGCGGGTTTCTAGTTTGTCTAAGTGGAAATGTATGTATATTTCTTAAAGCCAATATTTTTAGGGTTTGAACCGGGCTTTTCCAGACGTTTCTTGATGTCAAGATTTCCAACGACGTATCTTCGTTAGTTTTCAGCAAACTGATTTACGCCTGTAGATGTGAGTTCTCGAATCAACCAGTGGAATTTCCGATAAATCTTCATTGATGTATCTATGGTTTATGTTTATCGTGTTAACCTATCCTTAGATGTACACACATATAAGTGTAAATATAAGTATAAATATATATATATATATATATATATATATATATATATATATATATATATATATATATATATATGTACATGTCGATATAATATGACTCAAGTCCTGGAATTGATCAAAAGTACCTGGGATTATGAGAGTTATCATTTAGTCCCTCTGCTAAAACATATTAGGAGCTCAATGTGAGTATGCCCATGTAGATATCACATCTGTTATTCCAGACGCTTGTTCCAATTTAGTCTTGAGCCATCTACTGTCTAGTTCCCATCATATTTACGGGAACCTAGACTACCCTGCAAAAGAGAGTTACTTTACCTTAGGAACCCAAACCATATTGGGTCCTAGGTTCTTGTTAGTATAAACACTTGAATGCCTTCCCTCAGAAAACCTGTCAGGAAGACTACCTCTGCCCAGAAAATGTGGATAGGCCCTTGCCCTTGACACAGAGGGGTTGTGTCAACAGTCGATGGCAAAGTGTCCCACCTTGCCACAGCACCAACACGGGTGAATGTTGTATCGCCGTTTCAGACCTGATCTAGTGACTGAGTTAGTCATGGTCCTAAGTCTAAACGGGATAGGGCAGGATCTCCTCACAAAATTTCCTCTTCCACTGTGACACGTGGAATGGTGGAAGGAATGCATGTTGCGAGCGTCATGAGGCCGGGAAGGTGGTGCCTTCCTTTCAGGCATCCCCCTTCCTGAGGTCCCATGAAAACTTACAGCATGACTTCTAACCTCCCTTTCCTGTGTCATCGGGTGGTGAGAAGCGTTCTGTGAGCTGATACCTGCAGATTCACACCGAGTTGAGGCAGTGGCATTGAATACAAAGGGCTCAGAATGAGCCTTAGGTATTCTCTCATGGGTGGCCATGACGGCCCTTGCACTGTGAGTGTCTCCACATGAGGACAGATCACCTTTACAGTGATCACGATTGTTTCTGTGATCATACCTGAAGGCATGATGAGTACCCTTCCTGTTTGGAGTGGGGGGTCGGAATACCGTTTCCCCATTTCTCCACGAATTGATAATTCGGGAGATCCACCCATTTTCTTGCTTTCTCTTCATAGCATCAACCTTGGAAAAGTTTGATACTATCCTTTTCTCATTCTCTAGACTACTCTCTAGATAAGAGATTTTAGAGTCCTTGACCTTGTTGGATGCCAATTGGAGAACCAATAAGATCTTCAGCCGAGCAATCTCCAGAGCTTGTTCTTCAACAATTAGGTTGCTTTTCTGAAGGGCTCTCTTCAGAGAATCAGGATTTTCTGAAGGAAAGCAGTTCCTGTCTTCAGAAACTTCAAGAGAGACGGGTCAAGATGAAGAAGTTACCTGCTCTTCAGTGTTCTTGTCATTAGATCCAGTGACCGTTGTGTCATCCTCATCAGAACTGCTTTCCTCACTGGCTTCTTCAGTCTCTGACACGGACACTGGAGCTCTGATGCTGTCCGATAGATCCTTGCCTTCATCTTCAGAGGCGAGGACCCCCACATAGGCTTCATCCTCTGGTTGACAACAGATTCCAGCTTTCTCTGAGCCCCCCATCAGCTCTGAGATCATCACCCACATAGATTTAGCCGACCCACATTTTTCCAATCTAGAGCGAGAAGGTCCAGACCAGATATCCATGATAATTTGACGAATCCTCTTGTCCAAATTAAATAATGAAAGTTTCGTCTCCGACATCTCAGCAATGCACTTGGGCACTTGGATATTCTTTCTAGAGTCGGAGGTCTTCATAGGAATAAAAGGACCCTCTTCCAGGATGAAAGATGCTCGAGGATCGATAGCCTCCAAGTGATATGACACTCTCATCCTCCAGACGGGATAATACTCCCTTGTGCATGTGGGGAGTCTTAGTGGCGATATCTCATGATCCAGCTCCATACTTCTGACACTGGTGGCAGGATACTACTCAAGGTGTAAACCTTTTTGATGAGCAACATCGCTTTGATACCACTTGAAAGTCCACCTAGTGTCAGCTAGCTTCACCTATGGGGGGGGGGGGGAATAGGTGACGTGCAGCGTTTTTGCGGAATTTAAAATTGTGCCTGCACAAGAAAATAACACAACACATCAAACAGAGTACACAAGCTATTTATAGTGGTTCCCTGATTTGGGTACATCCACTTTCCCCCTTCGACCTATCTCCCAACAAGGGACGACTCGGTCTCTTCACCAACAGGATTGAAATCCAATCCTTGCACTATCAGAAGAAACCCTTCCACACGTAGGAGTCAACACTCCCACACACGGGTTGCACCCAACCCTTACAAATAGGAACCAACGTTCCTTTACAACAAAAGTAAAACTAGAATGTACAAGAGATACAAACTACGTCTGGAGGCTAAGGTGTCCCTCTTCGTTGACGATGTGTTTTTGAAGTCTATGAAGAGTCCACAACCCTAGATCTCTCTTGGAGAGAATCTCCCCGGAACCGGCGGCGGCAAGATGGGCGGCGGCTAGGTTCACGGGATCGGCGGCGACAACGATGTGCGGCTGCTGTACTTTGGAGATCCAAACTTCGTAGCAAAGCAAGCAAGGTCTACCAACGGTCACACTAGGATCAGTCGTCTCGATCGATTCGGACGGGGAAGGTTTTCCCGATAACAAATCAAGAGACAAGAGATCTCTGGTTAGACAGGTGAGAACCTAAGCTTGGCTAAGCTTCTGTCGACCGGAGATCTGGAAGAAACCTCGATCAAGACCGGCGATCAACTCTCTCGAGCGGCGACGGCGGCGGCGGCGGCGGCGGAAATCGCGATCTAGGTCACGTCGCGGCTCGGCTTTGTATATCTTTTTTTCGTCTACCTTACTGTTCAAAAATACGCCTGTATTTATACTGTAGACAACTTCAATATGACCGTTGTGGGTCCCACCAGAAGAAACCCTAAATCCGGTTCAAAATAGTGTCAGCTGCAGAATCCGGTCCAGCTTTTTCCAGAAAACTGCCCAAGTCAAAATCGGCGAGAATCGAAGGTGATTCTCGACGAATCGGCGAGAATCAGTTAGTGATTATCGACGATTAGTCGAGAATCACTAGTGATTCTCGCCGAATCACTTGATGATTCTCGCCGAATTACTTGTTGATTCTCGACGAGTATTACTTGGCCATGATCTGCTCAACGATGGGTTCGGCGAGAATCACTAGTGATTCTCGCCGAATCTTACTTGGCACCGCTTTGAGGTAGCCGGATAGAGTCGGCGAGAATCACTAATGATTCTCGACGATTCGGCGAGAATCACTAGTGATTCTCGCCGAATCGGCGAGAATCACTTGGTGATTCTCGTCGATTTATACTTAGATGATTTTTCGTCTTTCCACCCAAGAGCTGCTCCTTGACCCATCCTTGCTCCTTGTCTGCTCTTGCATAGTTACAGCCCTATACTTGAAAGTAAGTGCACTCCAATAGAGAGAGTACATGTAGGCCAACACATTGATCTGCTCAACGAGGGATTACGTTGTGCAGACCCGTGTATATTGATCTACTGCACCCTGACATTGGTGTGCACTTAACGTGGAATAACTGCAAGCACAACTTGAAATATTTTATCAAATACATTGTGAATTCATCTTAGCTTGACAGGTGACTTCCTCAAATCCAGGTAATTGTGGATACAATACCCAACAGTGAGGAAGATCACTTCAAGCATCTTCATTTGGTTCTGGAGACGCTAAGGAGAAATCAGTTGTATGCCAAGTTCTCGAAGTGCGAGTTTTGGCTATCCTCAGTGGCGTTCCTCGGTCATATAGTGAGTGGAGAGGGTATTGCTGTGGATCCGACGAAGATTGTTGCGATACAGGAGTGGCCTGAGCTTGCTACGGTAGCAGAAGTCCGGAGCTTTCTGGGGCTTGCCGGCTATTATAGGCGCTTCGTAGAGAACTTCTCACGGATAGCGTTACCTCTCACTACTTTGACGAGGAAGGAGCATAAGTTCGTTTGGACGCCGGAGTGCGCGCGAGATTTTGAGGAGTTGAAGTGTCGGTTGACCACGACGCCTGTGCTGAGTTCGCCATGTGGGACCGAAGGCTATGAGATTTATAGTGATGCTTCGGGCAGCGGTTTGGGTTGCGTGCTACTGCAACACGAAAGTGTAATAGCTTATGGCGCGAGACAGCCAAAAGTGCACGAGAGGAACTATCTGGTCCATGACCTGTTGTTAGTGGCCGTGAGTTTAGCCTTGAAGCTGTGGAGGCATTATTTGTACGGTATGAAGATGGATATCTACGCCGATCACAAGAGCGTGAAGTATCTTATTGATCAGAAGGATCTGAAAATGCGGCAGCGTAGATGGATGGAGTTCCTGGGGGACTATACATTCAAGATCCACTACGTGCCTGGTAAAGGGAATGCGGTTGCGGACGCGTTGAGTCGCCGGGCCCCAGCTCAGGCCAATTGGCTATCGGTGCATGATGAGCGGTTGGTGCGGGAGTTGGAGGCGTTGGAGATTGTTTGTGTGGATAGGCAATCAAGTGCTGAAGCAGTTCTGAATTGGACTGAAGTCCAATATGACCTGGCTGATCGGATTCGGTAGGCTTTGGATATGGATGCTCATATGAAGCAGTTCATGGTAGAGGCTCTGGATGGGTCAAATTCCCAATTCGTCGTGGAGGATGGATTGCTTTGGAAAGACAGTCGTCTGTGCGTCCCAAGTGTGGGTAATTTGCGGTTGGAGTTGTTGTACGAGGCACACCATACCAAGTACTCGATTCACCCGGGGAGCACGAAGATGTACCGTGATGTGAAGAAACTGTTTTGGTGGCTGGGTTTGAAGAAGGATGTGGCGCTATACGTAGCGAAGTGCCAAACTTGCGCCTTGGTGAAGGCGGAGTGCCAAAAGCCGGGACGATTTCTTAAGTCCTTGCCTATTCCGGAGTGGAAATTTGACGCATCTCTATGGACTTTGTGCACGGTTTGCCAAGGTCGCAAAAGGGGAACGACGCCATTTGGGTGGTTGTTGATCGGTTAACGAAGGTGTTGCATTTTATTCCGCATAGGAAGGATGACCTGGTGGAGAAGTTGGCAAAGCTTTATGTGGATAACATAGTGCGACTTCATGGTGTGCCCCGCAGCATCGTGAGTGACCGAGATGGGCGGTTCACGTCCAATGATTGGAGGCTAGTGCAACAAATGTTGGGAACAAAGTTGAAATTCAGCACAGCCTTCCATCCGTAAACGGATGGGCAGACCGAGAGGGTCAATAGAACCATGGAAGACATGCTCCGTATGTGTGTATTGGATTTTGGAAAGCAATGGGAAGACCACCTTTATTTGGTGGAGTTCACATACAACAATAGCTACCAAGCGAGTATTCAGATGGTGCCTTTCGAGGCCCTATATTGTAGAAAATGTTGCACGCCGTTGTCTTGGTTAAAAATGGGTGAGTCAAGTTTGTATAAACGATTGGAAGTGGAGGATGCTACTTCTTTGGTGAGAACCATTCAGGAGAGGTTGCTTATCGCTCAGGACCGACAAGCGAAGTACTATAATGCTAAGCACAGGAACGTGGAGTTCGCTGTGGGCGACTATGTATACTTAAAGATCAAGCCGTTCTAGGGTGTCTCCCGGGTGCGGCGATTGAAAAAGCTAAGCCCAAGGTACCTTGGGCCGTTTGAGGTTCTGGAGCGAGTTGGTGAAGCATCCTATCGGTTGAAGCTTTCAGTGGAGCTTAGTGGTTTACATGATGTATTCCATATTTCGGTGCTTCAGAAGGCGGTTCAAGAGCCTTCGCAAGTGATCGCGGTTGATCAAGTGCCGGTGGATAGTGGGTTGACGACAAAGGTCAAGCCCGTGCGGATTGAGGACTCGGAGGTCAAGCGGCTACGCAATAAAGAGATCAGGATGGTCAAGGTCCAGTGGGACAATTGCGGTCGTGAGGAGCTCTCTTGGGAGCGAGAGCAGACTATGCTTGACTAGTATCCGGAGTTGTTCCGCTCAGGTACAAATTTTGGTTTTGTACATGTCTTTCCTTTATATAATTTCGAGGACGAAATTCTTTTAAGAGGGGGAGAGTTGTAACGCCCCGAAACTCAAAGGAGCGATGGGGGACGTTTTGGGCCAGTTTTGGGTTCTAGCAGGAGGCACATGGCCTGGGACACGGGCGTGTCCCAGGGCGTGTCAAGCTTGTGTCGACACTCAGCCAGGAAGTCGACAGTTTGATCTCGACATTGTGTCGAGACTGGGCATACGGCCTGCGACACAGGCGTGTCGACCCGTGTCGACACTTGGCCCGCTAAGTCGACACTCTGCGTTCGACGAAGTGTCGAGACATGTCACACGGCCTACGACACGGGCGTGTCGCAGGGCGTGTCGACCAGTGTCGACACTCGTCTCGGGGAGTCAACATTTTGCTCGACGATGTGTCGAGACAAGGCATACGGCCTAGGACACAGGCGTGTCCGAGGCCGTGTCGTCAGGTCAACGATCTTCGCTCGACGAAATGTCAAGTGTCGAGACCGTGTACACGGCCTGGATCCCAGGCGTGTTAAGGTGATATGGGCAAGGACACGTGCGTGTCCTAGAACCCGTGCAATGCTCGGGTTGTTTTCGGGGAAAATCAATGGGGGTACATGGCCAGCCACACGGCCGTGTCAGGTGGAACATGGGCGTGTCAGGTCGAACACGGGCGTGTTTGATGCTCGTGTGTGGTTCCAGGAGAGACGATTTTGACGGCAAATGAGGCACACGGTCCTGGACACGGGCGTGTGCCAGGCCGTGTGCTGTCCAGTTTGGGCATTTCAGTCCCGAATCAAAGCCGTTCGCTTCTTTAATTGTTGATCCAATGGCTGGGGGTTGTTCCTGATGGGATATACCTGGGATTGGGCCTTAGAAACCCTCACTTTTCATGAGTGGTTGTCTTTCTAAATCTTAGAGAGAGAGGAGAGACAAGGAAGGAAGAAGAAGTTAGATCCGGTCATTGGAGGAGTTTCGAAGCTCCAAATCGTGAGCCGACTCCGGATCCACAGAGGCAAAGCTATTGCGGTGCTTTTCATCCGCTTACTTTTCCATGGCGCCAAAGAGGAACGCAAGGGTAACGATTCTCTTCTTAAGCATGAGTAGCTCTCCTTCTTTGCATAAGAAGCCCGCTCTCCCGAGTTTGCGGTGAGTTGGAGGCGTTCCTTCGGGTAGATATGTGAAGTCCCCGTTATTTAGAGTCCGTAAGCGAGAACAGACATAGGCATGATATGTGAAGCCTACCCGGACATGTTGGTCTGGATCGGTGATGTTGCATTGCATAAATGCCGTAGAAGACTCCGTGCTATTGATTGTTTTTTGGGTTTTCTACACGGTAGATTGCAACAGGGAGCCTTGGGGATTAACCCAAAGTGCACCCAGAAAACTGGGCGGATGCGTGATCTTGCCAAATTGGTGGCCTGAGAGCCAACTTGAACATAACCGAGTTATGTGAAATGTGATGGAAACGGGACTCGGGAGAAGTTTGACCTCCGCATATGGTTTAAATTACCGTTGCGGGGGCATATGGGTTAAATTACCGTTGCGTTGTGAGCACGGGTTAGATGGAACTGTAACCGTTCTATGACGTTTGGATTAGAGCCGTTGGCATAGATGAGAGTCGTCGGCGGTATATGGTTTTAATTACCATGACCTATGCCGGGAAGACAAACTGCTCATTAATTGGCCATCCAAAGGGATGGTGGTGAGTCGGCAGACTTAGACTGTGTTCACCGAGAATGTACCCTGAGTGCACGGGGTGTGTGGCCGTACAAGCCTACGCCTGTGATGAAATGAATATTGATATATATTGCTCGCTTATGCTAATGAAATGCAGGGAAGGAGCATAGCCGCCCCGAGTTGGGGGCGGGATCGTTATAATTTGGTCAGCATTGCTGACCGTTGCCTTGTTTTGCCACCGTGCGGTGGTTTGTTGCTTGCTGGTGCTGCTGGACCAAGCGGTCAATAGCGGGCTAAAGCCCTTTTTGCGAAGCCGGCCCTCGAAGGCCTAATTGGAGTGTTTACTGTTTTATTTCATGTATGACCGGTCTGCGTGCTGTGGTTTGTAAAACATGTAATATCAAGTGAACCATTTTGTAAGGCCTTAAGGCTTGTACTGGTGTATTTTGTAACATTCCTATTTGGTATTAGTGGACATTCATGCTTTAGTGCTGGGTTCTTTATTGCAACTTTTATAAAACTGCTTCCGCTAGAATGCTCTGTGTAGGACGTTATAATTGGTTGGATGGTTTCCATGAGTAACCACCCGGTCTGTCTGTGGCATACGGCATCGGGCCGCGGCCGGACCTACTGCTATATGTTATGCGATGGATAGGGGGTGTTACAAAGTGAAGGAACTCCATAGTTAAGCGTGCTTGGGCGAGAGTAGTACTGGGATGGGTGACCTCCTGGGAAGTCCCTGTACGGCCCAGCTTAACTGTCGAGTTCGCTCATCAAAGGGAGGATGTGGCCACCAACAACCCGCCTGTGGAGGGAGAGGTGTTGGGGTGCTTGGGCTGCAGCCCGGTAGCGTCGCCAAGGGCGGAACTGTGACGCTGTCACGTTGGATCGGCTAGGGGCGTTACAACATGTAGGCTTTTGAGAAGAAGAAATATTACCAGATGACCATGCTGCTGGAGGAGGAGGAGGTCCTCTCCTAGACCTTGGAGGTGAAGAATATCTCCTCATATTCTTCATATGTTTCATCCCATTCTTGGAGTATCTCATCCAGTGTGGAAGGTATGGAGTGAGAGGAACCCCATGAAGAATACAGTATGGAATATCTGCAGTTAATTAAGGTTGAGGAGAAACCTTAGCAGGAGCCTTCTTCTTTAATTTTCTCTTCTTAGAGCATGAGTCTTCTGATTCAGAATCTTTATCATCATCTGACTATTCTTCTAGTGGATGATTGTATAAATCATCTATTTGTTTTATTAAATCAGTATGGTCAATAATCTGATCCTTTGGCTATGTATGTACATCATCTGTATAACCTTATATATATATACTATCATCTTTGTTTTCCATATCTTTATTAAGAAGATCATCAAGATTTGGCATTGGAGATTCAACCCATGCAAAAGTGGGATGAGAGCAAGCCTACTCTATAATATCCATTATATTATTAGTTATTATGTTCTCTGAAACTGGAGTAGAACCAGTAGAAATAATTCTTAAATAAGATCTAATCTCTTCTAAGACTGAAGCATCAATGGGAGTAGTATAACATACTAATGCTTTAGAAAAATCTTCAAAAACTGGTAAGCAGGGTAAACTGGGAACATAACCATGCTATAAATCAAATACTGATAATAAAGAATGCAAGTTAATTGTGGGATTAATAAAAACAAACCCAATAGTAATTATTTCTTGTACTGCTTATTGATGAAGAATTTTATATAGTTTTAAAAATGTATCCAAACTATAATCTCAAATAGGCAAGCGTACCTATCGAAATATAGTATAGGAAATGTCGTATTAGACTCTGGGCCTGTTGAATATTCCTACTCACGCAAATTAATATTATTTTATCAGTTAATAAAATGAGTTAATTTAAACTACAACTAGAAAACAAAATAAAATATAGCACTTGATCTCGAATACCCTTGGACTAAAATTAACCTCCTTTATGAACATAAAGTACGCAAGACTCTTAAATTACTCACCCGACCGTGGAGGTTCCTTAAGTACAGAAGCGTCTCTCTTTAGCTCATGCTTTTGACTAACCTTAGGTTGATCGATTAAGACCTCTCGTCCAGTCGAATACCATAAGCTTGCTTTAGGAGGTTAACCCCTCTATTGGATTTGACTCTAATCTGGAAGATTTATGTCATCCTCTTTCGAGGAGTGGATGCAACTCCTTTTATCTTTGAGTGATCTCCTCGTATCCGCAACCTCTCGGTTATTTAGGATACAGATCTTAGATCGAAGAACATATCCACGCAATATGAATTCGATATAATATAAATCAACGATAAATCATTAGTGAGTAAAGTAAAGGACATGACATTCTTAATAAAGTTGAGAAGCATTATTTATTCCAAGATTCGTAATTATCAAGTGCTAAAAAGAAGTTTAGCTACTAAGCATGATGAAGAAATTACATAGAAAGAAGTGCAAGAACATGATTACTAAAAAAAGAGTAATTGAATTAAACATAAGGAAATGCAAACTAAACTATGAAGCTAAGGGTTACATAAAGAAATTGCAGCAAAACAGGGAAATAAACGAGGTAAAAATACTTCTATATTGGAATCCTGGCTCTCCCATCAGCTCTTGAACTCATCTGGAATTTATAGGAAAAACTTCTGGAAGGTCACGCCCTCAGTCACGCCCGTGACCTAGGGCATGTCAGGCTCGGAACCTCCGTCTTGAAAGCCCGGGAACGTTTGAGGAGAAACCGCCAAAATCTGTTAAATAGCGGGTCACGCACCTAGGTCACGGCCATGACCTATGGCGTGTCATGTCTATTTCTGGAAAACCACAGGAAGCTAAAAACGGAGGGAGTAAACAGGTGTTGATGGAGGTGACACGCCCCCTGGTCACGTCCGTGACCAGGGGCGTGTCAAGCTGCAACGTCAAGCTGGCGGCAACGGTAGGAATGACTTTATTGATTGGCTAGAAACGCACACGGCACGCCCTTGGTCACGCCCATGACCTTTGGGTCACGCTCGTGACCAGGGGCGTGTAGCTTGAAACTGATGTGTCCCATTCTCTGAGATCCTCTTGGGTCACGGACACCTGTCACGCTGATTGGCCCGCGAACAGACTCTTACTATGGTTGGTTTGGTGAGTCGATCGCCGCGGGCTTACTAGATGAGGCAAATGCACCTATCGCAAGTAGTACTCGATATTCGGGAGAATACTGAGGTCGTATTATTCCCGGGAACGGGTTGATTACGCCTACTCCTCCGAAAACACTATTATTTTACCGAAATAGAAGTTGAGGTTTTTAAGTAAAATAGGAACGAAAATAGATTTTAAGAAAATAGTCGATGAAGAGATAACTCCCGGTATCGAATTGCGTTAGGATTAAAAAAAGATTTGAATAACTAGATATCTAAAGTTTCAATTTAATTAATGCGGAAACTTGGCCATGGAGGTTCAAAATAATGAGCTCACCTATCTCTAGGAATATCGCTCACCTAGACATTAAGGCTATTCGACCGGGCTCTCGTCCGACGAAGGATTCCCCTTAATGCCCGCAGTACGCTAAGAACCCCGCTATTGGGTGGGGAACCCAATCCGGTAGAGTTAGCGTGCCTCCTCTCTCGAGGGTTAGTGCGGAACTCTATTTACCTAGGGGTGATCTGTCCATACGCACGGCCTCTTGGCTAGCTAGCGTATGGATAACAGAAATAGAGCCCACACATCGATATGTAGGTCTACGCGTCGTTAACCCGGGGTAGACCTTAAGTTTTTTAATTAAATCGAAAAATTAGACATTTGGTTATTTAAAATATTTTATATCCATAGCTCTTCGATACCGAGGGCTAAAAGCAATTAGCCAATCATCGAAATGGGGATAGCTTATATGTTTGGTTGTGCAAGCGTTCTAAACTATTCACTGAAAAGTTATAAAGAAAATAAGAAGAAAAGTAAAATATCCTAACATTAGAAAAGTTTTTAAAAATAAACACACCCGCACTCATTTAAACATATAAGAAGAGACAGAAATAAAACTAAGTTACACATAAAAGAAAATTGCATAATTGACATTTGCAGGTCCCACTCAAACGAGTGGGGGCGGGAAATAAAAGCTGAAAATTGCATAATTGAAATTGCAAGTCCCACTCAAACGAGTGGGGGCGGAAAATAAAAGCTGAAAATTGCAAGTCCTACTCAAACGAGTAGGACTGAAATGAAAGCGAGTCCTACTCAAACGAGTAGGAGAAGATAAATGCGATTACAGGGCTTTCTTAAATATTTACATCAAAATAAGGTCCGACCATTTAACTCCTAGCGAGTAGGCGAAAAATCTAATCAAGCCATTTAACTCAAGTGAGTAGGCGGAAAAATAAAGAAGGAAAATTACAAGTCCTACTAGAACGAGTAGGAATGAAAATACAGACCGGCCATTTAACTCAAATGAGTAGGCGGAAAAATAAAAACAACACACGCACTCTACTTGAATAAAATCCAGCCAATTAACTCAAATGAGTAGGCGGAAAAATAAAAACAACACACGCACTCTACTTGAATAAAATCCAGCCAATTAACTCAAATGAGTAGGCGGAAAAATAAAAACAACACACGCACTCTACTTGAAAGTAACTACTCACGCACTATACTTGAATAAACACACACACACACACTTGCATGAATTAACTAAGACGATAAAGATTATCTCATACACTCATGCACTCGGGCGAGAAATAAGAAAAACAAAGTTATCGAAAAATTAAAATGACTGCATTTCTACCGCTGGAATGCAGTAGAAATGCATAAAAAGGCAAAATAAAAATTGTTTGAGCAAAAAGTTTTCAAATTAAAGTGAGAAAGGCAAGTGCCCGAAAAATTAAAACGTTTATATTTTTACCATTAGATTTTGATAGAAATGCTTAAAAAGTGAAAATAAAGATTGTTCGAGCGAAAATATTTTTTGTAATTACTTAAAATGAAAGTTGATGAAAAATAAAAATAACAATTTATACATTCCTATAGCATGATAAAATGGTTTAAAAAGTGGGAGTAAGCTAAAAAGAAGTAATGGTTTTCTAATTAAAACAAAGTAAAAGCTAATTTAAGAGGAATGAAAACTACTTTTTTAATGTTTTACAAGTTCATAAGAACGCATTTTGAAGCATGAAAATCCTAAGTCTAACCAATTTTTAAGAGTTTGAGAATGAAATCGGCCATAATAACGGCTATAAATTTTGTTATAATTGAAAGGAAAACAAGAGCATTTTCGTTTAAAAACATAATTTTTGCAATTTTAAGCTTATACAGACACGCGCGCATTATGAAAATAAAAATGAAAGTATATAAGATTGATGAAAAGGAGGCCTTTAGAGAAAATTCAGAGCATATAAGGATGAGAAAAATATCTATTTTATTAATAAAAGAAGTTGATTACAGGAGCTTAAATTAACTAACTTCAAAAAAAAGGGGGGAAGAGAATCCTCACATAGCACTAAAGCAGCTCTAACGGCAGCCCTTATACATCAAAATGGTTCGGATTTTTGGAACCCTGAACTCATACAGCAGCTGCCCTTAAATAGGCAAAAATTTCCAAGTACACGCCCTCCGATACGGGCGTGTCGGGGGGGCGTGTCAACACTATTTTACAGCAGAAATCGGCGACCTAACAGATTTGACGACGATTTGACTTTGCGGCCGAAAACGCGGCGGTCACGCCCCAGGTCACGGGCGTGACGGTGGGCGTGTCGTTCGGCGCTTAAAGGCATTGTTGACTTTGGGATTCGCCGGAGGCAGTTTGTCGGGCGAGGTGGAGCAGTCACGCCCCAGGTCACGGGCGTGACGGTGGGCGTGTCGTTTGAGTCGACACTCGACAAACGTCGAGCAGAAATTGTCGAGAGGTGGTCACGGGCTTCGGCACGGGGCCTGTTGGGCTGACACGAGCGTGGCGCTCATCGGACACGAGTGTGTCCATTATGGGTCGATGAGTATCGAGTTGAAATCATAGAGTGGAATAGACACGGTCTTGGTCACGCCCCATGTCGGTTGGACACGGGCGTGTGGCCGGGCGTATCAGGCTTTTCTCATCACAATTGGCTTTCACGGGATATTGAGCTGTCACGCCCTGGTCACGGGCGTGACCAATATGTCACGGGCGTGACATGGTATTTTTTTTGCAGATTTTGATTTTTTCCTGAAAAATAAAATAAAACAAGTTAGTATAATATTTACAAAAATACGAGCATTTTATTGAATAAAAACAAGTAGAAATGACAAAAATAAATGAAAGTGACTTAAGTAATGTACATAAAAATAGGTATATTTACAATTCATCAAATACCCTCATACTTAAGCTTTTGCTATTCCAGAGCAAAAGTTTGAGATGAACTTATAAGGAATAGAAAAAACTCTAAGTTTAGCTACCGCTTAATCAATTATAAGAGAGATCTAAATAAATAAACGGGGCGTAAGAGTTAAGTCCTAAATTTATGAAGATGATTTAAATTGCGCAATAGTTTTGGCCAAAAGACTTCTTGATATAATCAAATAGAAAGCAATAATTGTAATGGTTAGATTAACAAGAATAGTTTGGAATTATATGAACTTTTAGCCTATAGGAGTTTTACTGGAAATAATGCAATTTACAAATTATGCTCTCAAAAAGATTTTTGAATTAAATCTAGAATCGTGGAATTGGCTAAGGGGGTTGATGTTGGTTTATGAAGAGGGTTTTGATTTTTGAGGCGAGGTAATTTTTTCTCGAACCTCCATGTTTTTTTTGGATTATTAGGAAAATGAAATCTTATTTTCCTAATATTGATTTTTTTCAACTTCATAATAAATTTTAACCCAATGTATATGTGTAGGAGTAATGAATTTTATCCTCTTACTTCATAACATATAATCTTTTTAATCTATTTGGTGCCTATGTTTACGAAACGAAATCTTATTCCCATTCACATAGGATCTTTTAAGGATAACAATTTTATCATGCCAAGTAGGTTATGATAAGGAAGGTGAGAAAAGAAAACTAGATTTTTTATTAAAAAATAATTTTGTGAGCAACCTTAATAAATTGTAAGTTCCAATTTTTCAGAAAGCTAAAAGTAAAAATAATTGAATCATATAATCGTTATTTTCTAACATAATACACGTGCTCCTATCAATGAAAAATTAGAAGTAGTGCCTAAAACGAGTTCGCTATTTTTAACAAAGCATAATGAATTCGTTAAAACTTAACCCCGAATATTTACATTTTTCAATCAATAATTAATAAACGCATAACAAACAAAGAATTAATAAAATTCACATATAAATAAACTCAAAGCAAAATTTTTGGATAGCAAGAAAATTAAGGATGGTATATTTGATTTATTTGTTTCAAAATATTTTTTGGGTTTTTAGAGTTTTTTTCATCATTTTTTTTGTGTTTTTTATTTATTATCTCTTTTTTTTTTGTTTTTGTATTTTGGTTTTGGTTTACTCAAAAATTTTTTTGAATTTTTGTTTAGTTTTTATTTTTTTTTTGAATTTTTTTTATTTTGAACTTATTATCTTTTTAGATTTTTTAGGTTTTGCGGAAAGTGCGAGAAAAAGAAACGGTATTCACAAGAATGATAGAGAAAAAAAAGGGAGAGAGAGAAGATTATTTACAAAAATATTTACAAAGATTTGTACAAAATGAAACAAAAATTTTTTGGAAATTTTGGTTTTCTAATTTTTTTGAATTTTTTTTGTGTTTTGCAATTTTTTGGGATTTTTGGTTTAAAAAGACATAAAACAAAAACATTTTAAAGACAGAAAAAAACTTAGGTTTTTGGGATTTTGTTTTCATTTTCAAATTTTTTTGAAGTTTTTGTTATTTTTATAGTTTTTTTTTGTTCATATATTTTTTAAAGTGCAAAAAATAGAAAGACAGTGAAGAAAATAGAAAGATAGTGCAGAAAATAGAAATATGAAAAAGAAAGCGAGAAAACACCCCCATACTTAAGTCCAACATTGTCCCCAATGTTGTAACGCAAGTATGCAGAACAAAACAGGTAAGATAATATATACAAAGAAAAGAAAGAGATGGGGGGTAAAAGCTTCCCTGATAGGAGGTGGGGAAGGCGCAGTTTAGGAACCCTGCATTAGGAAGAAAGATAGCAAAGATAAAGGTAAAGAAATAGCGAAAAAGATAAACATGGGGTTCCTCCCAGGAGCACTTTGTTTATAGTCGCGTAGCTTGACTATGTTGGCGGTTTATATATCTAGGAGGGTTATGGATTCGAAGTTACTGCGCACAGGTTCGCCTGCTATGTATAATTTTAAGCGATGACCGTTCACTTTAAACGAGCCTTTATCCGGGTGGGAGACGAGTACGGTCCCATAAGGCCAAACCTCTTCAACTTTGAAGGGGCCGGACCAACGTGATCTAAGTTTCCCGGGGAAAAGTCTAAGTCGTGAGTTATAAAGAAGGACAAGATCGCCCGGAGAAAAAGTTTTTTGGGCTTGAGTTTTCGGTCGTGATAAAACTTAGAACGCTCCTTATAGAACTTATTGCTCTCGTAAGCATTTGCACGCCATTCATCGAGCTCGTTTAGTTGCAGTTTTCTATTTTGGGCGGCTAAGTTAGCGTCAAGATTTAGAAGTTTTAAAGCCCAAAGTGCGCGATGTTCTAATTCTACGGGTAAATGACACGCTTTGCCATACGCTAATCGATACGGCGTACAACCAGTTGCGGTTTTATATGCGGTACGATAAGCCGACAACGCATCGTCGAGTTTGATGGACCAATCTTTCCTATTAAGTGAAACGGTTTTCTCTAATATGCACTTTATCTCTCGATTTACTACCTCTACTTGGCCACTAGTTTGCGGGTGGTAGGGGGTGGCAAGTTTGTGCGTGACGTCGTATCTAGCTAACGTCTTAGCCATCTGGGTGTTGCAGAAATGCGTCCCCCTATCGCTTACAATAGCGCGCGGAGTGCCGAAGCGTGAAAATAGTTTTTTAAGAAATGTAACGACGACTCGCGCATCGTTGGTGGGGAGAGCTTGCGCTTCCGCCCATCTCGATACGTAGTCGACCGCTACTAAAATATACATATTTTTGAAAGATGGAGGTAGGGGGCCAATGAAATCTATGCCACATAAATCGAAGACTTCGCACTCTAAAAACATGTTTTGGGGCATCTCGTCGCGACGAGAGATGTTACCCGATCGCTGACAGTTATCGCATGCGCGCACAAAATTTTGAGCGTCTTTGAATAGAGTGGGCCAAAAGAATCCCGCCTCTAGCGCCTTCCGCGCGGTCCGATTCGCTTGATAATGCCCACCAGCCGGACCCTCGTGGCAGTTCCTAAGGATTTGCGTGCAGTCCACACCAGCGACACATCTTCGGACCGCTTGGTCCGCACAGATACGAAAAAGAAAAGGGTCCTCCCAAAAGAAATATTTCAAGTCAGAAAAGAATTTCTTCTTTTGCTGGCTTGAAAAGTCTTTTGGAAGTACCCTCGCAACTAAATGGTTCGCAAAATCTGCGAACCACGGCGGGGAAGAGGAACTAGTAGTTATGGCTAGGAGGCGTTCCTCGGGAAATCTGTCATTTATGTCAGATTCGACGAGCGCTTCCGAAGCGCGATTTTCTAAGCGGGAGAGGTGATCGGCGGCTAAATTTTCCGCGCCCCTCTTATCCCGGATTTCTAAATCGAACTCCTGCAAGAGGAGGATCCATCAAAGAAGGCGGGGTTTGGCGTCCGTTTTTGCTAACAAATATTTTAAGGAGGAATGGTCGGTAAATACGATAACTTTGGATAGCGTTATATACGAGCGAAACTTATCGAAAGCAAATACGACGGCTAAAAGTTCTTTTTTCGTTGTCGTGTAATTTCCTTGTGCGGAAGTGAGTGTCTTGATAGCGTAGTAAATAGGATGAAAATATTTGTTTATACGTTGGCCAAGAACGGCTCCTACGGCAATATCACTAGCGTCGCACATAATTTCGAACGGAAGGGTCCAATCGGGCGCCACTAAAATAGGTGAATTGATAAGTTTTTGTTTTATGAAATTAAAGGCAGACTCGCATTCGCTATCAAAGACAAAATTTGATTCCTTTTCCAAGAGGCGAGTAAGCGGCTTTGTTATTTTTGAAAAATCTTGAATAAAACGCCTATAAAAGCCCGCGTTCCCTAAGAAACTTCTAATAGATTTAACGTTGGAAGGCGGGGGAAGTTTTTCTATAATTTCAACTTTGGCCTTATCGACCTCCATCCCCTTAGATGAAATCATATGGCCGAGAACCAAACCTTCTCGAACCATAAAGTTACATTTTCCCAATTTAAAACGAGATGTGTGTCCTCGCATCGCTGAAGGACACGATCTAAATTACGAAGACAGGACGGGAAAGAGCTTCCGAAAACAGAGAAGTCATCCATAAAGACTTCCATAATGTCTCCTACCAGCTCGCCAAAGATCGCCAGCATACATCATAAGAATGTAGCGGGCGCGTTGCAGAGGCCAAATGGCATTCTTCGATATGCGAAGGTACCAAACGGGCAGGTAAAAGTTGTTTTCTCTTGGTCATCGGGGGAAATGGGGATTTGGAAAAATCCCGATAATCCATCGAGAAAACAAAAATACGGATGACCGGACAAACGCTCTAAAATTTGGTCTAAAAATGGTAGTGGGAAATGATCCTTATGGGTGGCGTCATTTAGTTTTCTATAATCGATGCACACCCGCCAACCATTAACAGTACGAGTTGGGACGAGTTCATTGTGCTCATTCTCCACTACGGTAAGACCGCCCTTTTTGGGCACCACGTGAATGGGACTAACCCACGTACTATCCGATATGGGATAAATAATCCCCGCATCTAATAATTTAATAATTTCGGCCTTAACGACGTCTTTCATGTTTGGGTTAAGACGTCGCTGCGGCTGAATGGTTTTGCGGTAATTATCGAGAAGGAAAATCTTATGGGTGCAGAAAGACTGGTTAATCCCTTTGAGATCAGAAATTTGCCACGCAATTGCGTGGCGATGTTTAAGCAAAACTCCCAATAAATCGGAAATATCTGAGTCGCTCAAATGCGAAGAAATGATAACAGGGAGTGTATCATATTTTCCCAAAAAGGCGTATTTGAGTGAATCGGGTAGGGGTTTGAATTCAAGGAAGGGCGGTTCTTCTAACGAGGTTTTAATTCCTATATCTTTCTTACCAATTGGTTCGAAAGGCAAGTCTATAGAGGTATCCTCATCACAGTTAAAATTTTCGAGCGCATAAATATCGTCGTTTAAAAAAGTAGACTCAAAAATAGGGGAAGAACAATCTCCGAGATATGTGTCTAAATTATAACAAAAGTCATCGCTCGATGACGAGTCTCTTATGGAGGGATTAATAGAGAAAGTAACTTCGTCATCTCCTACCCGAAGGAGGAGACGACCGTTACTGACATCAATTAATGCGCGGGAGGTGGCGAGAAAAGGGGGACCGAGTATAATTGGTACATCGGTGTCCTCCTCGATGTCCAAGATGACGAAGTCTACCGAAAAGATAAACCTATCAACTCAGACAAGTACGTCTTCCACTACCCCAACGGGAAACTTAACCGAGCGATCCGCTAGTTGGATTCACATTTTAGTAGGGGCCGGAGTGCCCAAACCTAATTTTTGAAAGAGCGAGAATGACATCAAATTAATGCTCGCGCCTAAATCTACACGAGCGTATTTTACTAATATATTGCCAAAAAGGCACGGGATGGAGAACCGTCCCAGGTCATTTCTTTATAGGGGCAATTTATTAGTAAGAGCCGCTGAGCAGTCAGCATTAAGAGAAATATGCAAAATATTTTCTAATTTTTGTTTATTGGAAAGAAGTTGTTTTAAGTATTTCGCATATTTAGGCATTTGAGAGATTGCCTCGCAGAAGGGAACATTGATATGAATTTGTTTTAATAATAAAATAAAATTTTCAAATTGCGCGTCCTTACGCTCACTATTAAGTTTCTGCGGATACGGCAAGGGTGTTTTAAAAAATTTTTCAGTTAAAATTTGTAAAGGTGGCGTAAACAAAGAAGGGGGAAGAGGGGTCAGAGGTGAAATATGTACCTGAGGATCGGTCCGTTATGGATCGATCACCTCCTTTCCGCTACGGAGGGTTATAGCGTTGATATTTTCCCGCGGATTGGGCTCCGTGTTTCCCGGCAGTGCCCCGAGCGCGCGCTCGGACATCATTCGCGCTAGCTGTCCAACCTGGAGTTCTAAGTTTTTTCGCAATCCGGTGATGTTCTGGATATTTGACTCGTTGGAAGCTATATATTTAGAAAAAGTATCCTCCATCGGGGAGGGTTTTGGAAGAGGGGGAGGCAGCAGAAATCCATGCGCGAAAGAATTGGGGGGGCTCTACGCATTATTCGGATTGCTCCATGAGAAGTTGGGGTGGTTCCTCCAACCCGGATTATAGTTATTGCTATAAGGGTTGTTATTGGGGTTGAAGGAAGGTCGCCCAGCATTTCCCACGTAGTCTACGAATTCATTTGCTACGCCGGCATTAGGGGGAATCGCCCAAGGCGGAGTGGTGGAGGCAGCAGACATCTCCGCCACCTGCTTCGTCAGCCTTTCGACTTGAAAGGCTAAGTGGGCAGTGGCATCCACTTCAAAGAGGCCGGCCGCCTGCTTGGGACGTCCCCGCGGGACGTTCCATTGGTAGGCATTCATAGCCATCTCTTCAATAAGAGCTTGGGCAGCCTCGGGGGTCTTATTATTCAAGGTACCCCCGGCAGCCGCGTCAATCATTTGATGCGTCTGATAATTAAGCCCACTGTAGAAGATTTGGACCTGCAACCACGCAGGCAGTGCGTGGTGCGGACACTTGCGGAGGAATTCCTTAAAGCGCTCCTAAGTCTCAAAAAGAGACTCAGAATCATTCTGCACGAACGAAGAAATGCCCGCCCGCAACTTTGCAGTTTTGGCGGGCGGAAAATACTTCGTTAAGAACCGCTCCGCAAGCTCGGCCCAAGTGGTGATACTTCCTCGTGGGAGGGAATTCAACCACGGCCTTAGCTTTGGATCTGAGGGAGAATGGAAAAAGGCGCAAACGAATGGCGTCATCAGTGACGCCATTAATCTTAAAAGTGTCGCAAATCTCCAAAAAACTAGTCAAATGAACGTTCGGGTCCTCATCCGGTTGTCCATCGAACTGCACGGCGTTTTGGATCATTTGGATAACGCTCGATTTGATCTCAAAATTATTGTTCGCCACCGTCGGGCGAACAATACTGGACCCAGTATCGTTCAAATTTGGCCGGGCGTAATATGACATTGTACGCTCAAGGGCCGCGTTCAGATTGGGGACGACCATAACAATGGCAGAGGGTTCTCCGATGGATTCTTCGGGATCCAAAGAGGGATTTCGGTGTTGAGACCGAATACGTGCAAGAGAGCGTTCGATCTCAGGATCGAAATCCAAAGTTTCGGACTCCGAAGGCTGTCCACGGGTCATACACCCTAAAATAAAAAGTAGAAAATTAACTTCTTTTTTTTTTGAATTTTGAAGAAAAGTTTTTAAGTTTCTATTTTTTTAGTTTTTAGAAATAAAGGTAAAAGTAATAGAGTTCGGATTCGGAATAACAACTCAAAGAGACTCCCCGGCAACGACACCAAAAACTTGATTGGCCCGCGAACAGACTCTTACTGTGGTTGGTTCGGTGAGTCGATCGCCGCGGGCTTGCTAGATGAGGCAAGTGCATCTATCGCAAGTAGTACTCGATATTCGGGAGAATACCGAGGTCGTATTATTCCCGGGAACGGGTTGATTACCCCTACTCCTCCGAAAACACTATTATTTTACCGAAATAGAAGTTGAGGGTTTTAAGTAAAATAGGAACGAAAATAGATTTTAAGAAAATAGTCGATGAAGAGATAACTCCCGGTATCAAATTGCGTTAGGATTAAAAATAGATTTGAATAACTAGATATCTAAAGTTTCAATTTAATTAATGCGGAAACTTGGACGTGGAGGTTGAAAATAATGAGCTTACCTATCTCTACGAATATCACTCACCTAGACATTAAGGCTATTCGACCGGGCTCTCGTCCGACGAAGGATTCCCCTTAATGCCCGCAGTACACTAAGAACCCCGCTGAAAGATATAGTACCTAAACACCTAGAGGGGGGGTGAATAGGTGACCAAATTCTTTTTAAACTTTAATGGCAGCAATCAGTTTTAAACACAGAATCTAATCTACTTTTGCACAGCAATCACACAGTATTCACAGCAAATCACGGCACACAGAAGACACACAGTTTTATAGTGGTTCCCCAAACTTTGGGTACATCCACTTTCCCCCTTCGCCTATCTAGCAGTGTACTAGATTCGGCCAAACTTCTCCACTATCTCAGAACCCAAACTGGTTCCTACACCTCAGGCCCAAGGCCCTACAACTCAGCTTTTCACAAAGCCTACACTCAGCCACAAAGGCCTACACTCAGCCACCAAGGCCTACACTCAGCCACCAAGGCCTACACTCAGAGATTTCAATCTCCTACACTCAGGCTCTCAATCCCTACACTCAGCGTTTATAATTATAGGCTTACAAAACTCAGATCCAAAGGATCCTACAAGATAAAAATGATTATACAATTGTTAACTCAGCAACCCAAAGACAAGAGAGGGGAGTTGTGAGTTTCTTGATGAGTTCTTGGAAGAACTCAGCTGGAATCAATCTGACTTAGCTTTCTTCAAAGCTTCTTGAAAGTAGAACTCAATAAGTCTGACTCCTTCTGCAGTTGATCCTTGATCTCTGCTTCTTAAGATCCAGAATAAATCTGAATCCTTCTTCTCAGCCTAGTTCCAATGGCTGATTTCTTGGATGGAGCTCTCTCTCTCCAACTTCTTAGATCTTCACTTGATAGCTAGATCTTCTTTAAATCTGAACTTGGACTTGTGTTCAATCTCTTCAACAACTTGTTGATCAATCTCTTTTGTAGACAGTATAGACCTATTTATAGGCCTTCTTCATGGTAACCGGCTGGTCCAGTCCATAACTGAATTCTGACAACTCTGATAGGTGCTGTAGACTGGCTGGAATGGCAGCTGTCAAGTCATCCAGTTAGTTCTTGAAAATGCTGTAACTGTCTTTAAGTGTCGAGACTTTCTGTCTTTAAGTGTCGACACTTATAGACCAAGTGTCGACACATGTTATCTAAGTGTCGACACTAGTCTACAAGGTGTCGACACAACTCCTTGTGTTGTTGATTCTCTATCTCGACACTGCTTCTCCTTCATGTGTCGACACTGAAATTGAGTGTCGACACAACTACTTGTTCTTCAGAATTTTGCTGAATTCTTCTAAGTGTCGACACAACACCTTTATGTCGACACATCTTCATGTGTTGTATCTGTCAAGTGTCGACACTGCTTCTTGGTGTCGACACATGTCTTTATTGTTGATACTTGTTGAGTGTCGACACATTGCTTTGGGTGTCGACACTTACATCTTCAGTCGAGACTCTGGCTTAGTGTCGACACATTCCCTTAGTGTCGACACTTGTACTTAGAATATTCTTGAACTTTGCTGTTCTTTGCTAAGTGTCGACACAGCTCCTTGTGTCGACACTTTCTTCAAGTGTTGAGTCTTCAGCTAAGTGTCGACACATTGTTCTGGGTGTCGACACTTACTTCCAGTGTTGACTCTTCTGCCAAGTGTCGACACATTGTTCTGGGTGTCGACACTTACTTCAAGTGTTGATTCTTCTGTTGAGTGTCGACACATTGTTCTGGGTGTCGACACTTGTACTTAGTCTCTACAGACTTTTGCTGAGTGTCGACACAGCTCAAAGTGTCGACACTTTCTGATGTAGACACAACTTCACTGGGTGTCGACACAACTGTTAAGTGTCGACACAGCTTTACTGGCTTTTCTTCATTGAGTGTCGACACAGCTCCTTGTGTCGACACTTTATGTCTGGTGTCGACTCAGCATCCCTGGTGTCGACACAATGACTCCAAGTGTCGACACTGCTTGCCTGGGTGTCGACACAAGTCTTCTTAAGTGTCGACACTTTCCCTCTGGGTGTCGACACATGGACTTAGAAACTTTTGCTTTATTCCTGCAAATACTTAACCTGCACAAGTAACTCAAAATACATCAAATACATTTTGATGTATATCATTGAGTTGGGTGAGGCTTCTTCAAATCAGGTACATTTAAACCAATGTACCCAACAATCTCCCCCTATTTGGAGAAGTCATAACCCTTAGTCAATGATATACACCATTCATAATTAAATTACAAAATGATGTAAAGCAGGACTATATACAGCAGGGTAAACATAAACATGTATTAATCACACATGTATACAAATATATCATCACAGAACAAATATGAAATAGACATAGACATCATCACAGAATAAATATAAAATAGACATAGACATCATCACAGAACAAATATGAAATAGATTTAACATATAACACATTGTTCTAATATCTGTCATATTCATTTTTAGAAGTTCACAAAATGTTTTACATCAAAAAGATTACAAAGTAAACTTCAAGAAAATTCTAATTCTATTTCAGTTCTGGCTCCTTAATCACTATGCCTTTTCCAGCTGGAACTTTAGCTTGAACAGGAGCATCAACAACTTCAGCATCAGCAGGCTTCTTGCCTTTCAAGTCTTTCTTCTTAAGCTCTTCTGCTTTGATCTTTTGTCTTTCAAAGTAATGGTATGGTTTTGGAAAGTACTTGCTAGGCTCCAGAGCTGTAGGAGGTAGCTTTCCCATCTTGGCCTTCCTTCTATATTGAACTATTTCCTCCTGTCTTGATTCATGTTTCCTCCATTCAGTTTCAGAAAACCATTTGTTCCTGTCTTGAATGTTATCCTTGGCAGCTTTCCAGGCAGTTAATATAATATTTCTAGAGGTAGGGCTCCACTGCTCAAAGTCTGGTCTCTGTTCAGCTTGTTCCCTAAACCTCTTCTTTGACAATCTAGTCTCTTCTTCTTTCTGCAGAGCCTCTTGCATGGCTTCAGAAATAGGTTGAACAACTTTCTCAATAATAACATTGTCCTTGCCCCCAGGTGGGCTGTACATAGACTGTACATCAGCATGAATCATATCAAAATCTGGATGAGGGTAGATGACTTGAGCCACTTCAGCTTGCTCCCCTCCTAGATAGGCAGGATGAATTCCAGATTCTGCCACATTATCATCATCACAAAGAGGAGGATAACCTAGAGTAGCTCTGATAGAATTTGATATCCATTTGGCATGATCAGAGCTAGCCTTGACTAAAACCCTCTCCCTCTTTATGACTTCTCTTTCAATATGATCTCTCACATCATCTTTTTGAAATCTCACTTGATTATCCAAATAATTAACTCCATCCTTAAAGAAAGGTTTTAACCTTTGGAGTTTGTCAGTGATCAACTTTTGAGAATCTTGGATGACAGTCTTAAGAGCAGTGATTTCTTCTAGAAATACTTTGTCAAAATCTGCCTTTGCTATAGCTGGAGTCTGCCCTGCAGCCAGATTCTTTAGTTCTGTGACTATAGCATTGTGAGATGCAGTAAGGTTGTCATTCATTCTTATCTGATTTTCAAGAA
Organism: Platanthera guangdongensis; assembly: GCA_039583875.1. Lineage (NCBI taxonomy): Eukaryota > Viridiplantae > Streptophyta > Magnoliopsida > Asparagales > Orchidaceae > Platanthera > Platanthera guangdongensis. The sequence goes on along the minus strand of CM077160.1, from coordinate 58,682,172 downwards.
CATATCCTTGCTTCACAGCTATGTCATTCACCTGTGCTTTTATCTTCTCCTGGTGTGTTGCCAAGTACACCACTGCATTTCCACCCTTGTGAAAACAGTCTGTCATCTCCTTCTTGTTAATATTCATCTCAAATCTTATGGATTTAATATCCTGGGCCAGATCAAATTGCAATGATTTCTGACCTTCATCCACATACTTCTCTATTGCCTGACTGTGCTCATCCAGTTTAATTTGCATTGCCACCATTAAAGCACTATAATCAACTGATGGTGTTTGCTGAACTATAGGCTGTGGTGCAATAGATTGTAGAGCCTTCTTATAACTTTGACTCCTTCTTTTGAATACATAAAGTTTCTACTTCTTAGCCCTGGTAGCCTCCTCATCTTCAGATGCTGAGGAGCTGGCAATGTCAACCCTCTCCTTAGGGCTTGTGGGCCTCTCAGTTTGCACATCTGCTACCTTCTCAGTTTCTTTCCTGGCAGGCTCTTCAAGAATTACAACTTGCTCCCCCTCAATTGGAGCATTCTCCTTCTCAGCAGCATCAGTGTCCTTTCCAAAGTCTTCTTGATCTAGATTTGAGAAAAGATCTTCCATGGTGTATTCTTGTGGAGACTGGGCAGGAGAAATTCTGGTCTCTTCAACCACTGGATCAGGAACTATTGGAGCTGCAACAGATGTGTCTTTCAAGACAGCATCTGTGACTTGATTATCCAGCTGAGTTTGCTGATGAATATCAGACAAATCAGTATCTTCCATAGGAAATTCTAAAGTGTTTAGTTCAGTGATTACCTCTAGTATGATGGTGGTTGCTTGTTCACTTTCCAGTGTAGTGGGTTCATCTACAACTGATAGCTCCCCCTGGCTTTGATCCTTGTGTATGGGGCTAGCTTGAGGTAGCTCCCCCTGGATCTCAGCATCATCTTGAGGAGCAGGAGATTTCATAGCAGGCTCATCCTCATTTTCATCTGGAGTGAAGACAACTTGTTCTTCACTGTCTGAGCTGCTAGTGGACTCTTGAGCCACTGGGGCAATTTTCCTGTTCTTCTTTAATGGAATCTCCTTCTCAGAAACTATCTTCTCAGGGGTTGGCATCTCCTTAGTCAACACCCTGTCTCATCTAGAGAATATTCTTAAATCCATCTTTCTCATATGGTTTATCTTGCTTCCAACAGCCTGATGCATAACCTCTGGTATGGTACCAGTTAGGTATAGACTTAAAATTCTGCCCAGGTTGGGCTTCTTCAAGCTTTCCTTAATCTTCTCATAAACTACCAAAGACCAGTCACTTTGCAGAGAGAAGATTAGCCTTGTCATAATACTAAACATATAGGCAGACACTCTGTCATGCCCTCCTGGCTTGCTGAGTATGACTTTGCCAACAATCTCTGAAAGGAATTTCCCTTGATTGTTCATTCCCTTCCTGAGAAACACTGATCCAAGCTTCATCTTAGGATCCAGTCGACACCAGGTTAGAGCTTCCCTGGTCTTTGTAGCTGTAACCTCATCTTCCTCTTTAATTCTTGGTAGCTGTAGAATCTTCCTCAGACTTTTAGGTGACACCTTTACCTTCGCACCATGAACCCTGGATTTGATTTTGAATCCAGTTTCGTCTATCTTAGCTCCATTGAGGAATTTTAGTACCTCTTTCTTCCAGATTTTAGTAGGTTCAGACACTAGATAGTCTAACCCTGAATCGGCTACTAGGGTTACGACAGCCTGAATTTCTTGATCGGCATCCTCAAAAGCACCGCGCACCAGCTCGTATCCTTCATTGATATTCTCCTCAAGATTTGGCGCCATTAGGGTTTGTAGAATTTGTCTTGAGAGAAGAGAGGTGTCGACACAGAAGTTTGGTCTCGAAACTTTGAAAGCGTGTCGACAAACTAAGGCAAAACCCTATTTATACCTTTCTAATTTTGAAGATGAACAGGCGGGACAGCTAACTTAAATTGTGTCGACACTGGCAATAAGTGTCGAGACAGACTTATAATGTCTCGACACATATGTGTCGACACAAGCTTAGTCAACAGATTTTATGTGTCGACACTTGTTTATGTGTCGACACCACTCAACTCGACACATAGTCGAGACTTTACTTAGGAAATTCTGAGTAAAACTTAAGTGTCGACACCTACCTGACATGTGTCGACACTAATATTCAGAAGTGTCGACACCAACTTCCTAGATGTGTCGACACCTTTTTCCTGAAGTGTCGACACTTACTATCTGTGTCGACACAGAAATCTCTATGTGTCGACACCTTTTTACTTAGCCAATTTCAATACTATAAACTTACTCTAAGTTTATCATTCCTAGTTCAATCTTAAACCTATTGAACTTAGCTTCTTCTAGGGGCTTAGTATACATATCAGCTAATTGTTCATCTGTTTTAACATATTCAAGTAAAATATCTTCTCTTTCTACATGCTCCCTAAGAAAATGATATTTAATTTCAATATGTTTTGTTCTACTATGAGATACATGATTATTAGCTATTGAAATAGCACTAGTAGAATCACATAAGAGTGGAGTTCTACTTACCTGAAATCCATAGTCCTCTAGCTGATGTTGTATCCAAAGAAGTTGAGCACAGCAACTTCCTGCAGCCACATACTCTGACTCGGCAGTGGAGATAGCCACACTTGTTTACTTTTTGCTACTCCATGAAATTAGTCTCCCACCTAGGAATTGATAGGTTCCAGTAGTGCTTTTTCTATCTTCTTTGCATCCTGCAAAGTCTGCATCTGAATAACCTGTTAGATCAAAATCCCCATTCCTAGGGTACCAGAGGCCTAGTAGGGAGTGCCCTTTAGATATCTCAATATTCTCTTGACTGCAGTCAAATGAGACTCTTTAGGGCAGGCTTGATACCTTGCACAGACACATGTAGCATACATGATATCTGGTCTACTTGCAGTCAAGTATAATAGGGAGCCAACTATCCCTCTATACAAGGTTTCATCTACAGGTTTCCCTGCATCATCCTTGCTAAGAGACATACTTGACCCCATAGGAGTCTTCATGGTACTGGATGAATCCATACCATACTTCCTTATGAGTTCTAGGGTGAACTTAGACTGACAGATAGATAAACCATTCTCAGTCTGTTTAACTTGGAGACCCAAGAAAAACTTCAGCTCTCCCATACTACTCATCTCAAATTGACCTTGCATAAGTTTTGCAAACTTTTTGCAAAGGCTGCTTTCAGTAGACCCAAATATAATGTCATCTACATATATTTGGACTAGTATAACTTTGCCTCTAGATTCCCTAAGGAATAGAGTCTTATCTATTTTCCCCCTTGAGAACTTATTCTCAGTGAGGAAACTAGATAGGGTTTCATACCAAGCCCTAGGGGCTTGCTTTAACCCATATAAAGCTTTCCTAAGTGTATAGACATGATGAGGTAGAGTTGAATCAACAAAACCTGAAGGCTGTTCCACATAGACTTCTTCTTTAAGATTACCATTCAGAAATGCTGACTTGACATCCATTTGGTAAACTTTGAATCCTTGATAGGTTGCATAGGCAAGAAACATCCTTATGGCTTCCAGTCTGGCTACTGGAGCAAAGGTTTGATCAAAGTCAATACCTTCTTCTTGCCTATATCCTTTAGCAACCAGTCTTGCTTTATTCTTAATGATGACCCCTTGTTCATCCATCTTATTCCTGTAGATCCACTTGGTTCCTATTATATTGTGGTCTTTAGGTTTAGGAACTAGTTCCCAGACCTTGCACCTCTTGAACTGATTAAGCTCTTCTTGCATTGCTTCAGTCCATTGTGGATCTAGTATGGCTTCTTCAAACTTCTTAGGTTCAACTTGGGATAGAAAGCTGGAGTAGACTGCTGCATTCAGGTTTCTGCTCCTTGTTTGTACTCCTTGTCTTGGATCTCCAATAATCTGCTCTACTGGATGATCTCTAAGATGCCTATTGGCTGGAGGCATCCTAACTTCTGGTTGAACCTCTTCAGCATCTCCATCATGCTGTACTCCTTGAACTTCATCAGCAATTGGTACATGTAGTTCTCCCCCTGGACAACAGCCACTGTATTCTACTTGCTGTCTTGCAGTAGATACTTCTTCTATAGTTAAGCTTGTCCATCTTCTTTGTTAAACCTGTGGGGCTGTATACACTACTAGACAACTCATTATTAATAAGTTTAGTCTCATCAAATACTACATGTACAGATTCTTCTACAACATGTGTAGACATGTTGTAGACTCTATAAGCCTTACTGTTGTTGCTGTACCCAACAAAAATTCCCTCTTGGGACTTGGCAGCAAACTTGGTTAAGTAAGACTTTCCATTGTTAAGTATGAAGCATTTGTAACCAAAGATCCTGAAGTAGGATATATTTGGTTTCCTGCCTTTCACAACTTCATAGGGGGTCTTTTTTAGGCTTTTAGTGATGGTAGCCCTATTTATAACATGGCATGCAGTGTTAACTGCTTTAGCCCAGAAATATTCTGGTAGTGATGTATCACTTAATAGGGTACTACCAGCCTCAATCAAGGTCCTATTCTTCCTCTCAGCAATGCCATTTTGCTGAGGTGTTCTAGGTGAAGAAAACTCTTGAAATATCCCAAAGTCTTCACATAGTTTTGTCATGCTATCAGACTGGAATTCAGTACCATGGTCACTTCTAATCTTGACCACTGTACTGTTTAGTTCATTCTGAATTTGCTTGACAAAGCTATAGAAGACATTAGGTGTTTTAGATTTCTGTCTTAAGAAGAACACCCAGGAAAACCTTGAGTAGTCATCTACAACTACAAAGGTATAGACCTTCCTACCTAAGCTGTGAAATGGCATTGGACCAAAGAGATCCATATGCAAGAGGTATAAACACCTCACAGCATCTTTGTTTTCTATGCTTCTAAAAGTGGATCTAGTCTGCTTGCCCTTTTGACAAGCTGAGCAAATACCATCTTTAACACACTTAACTTGAGGACCATTCCTCACCAACTCTTTGCTAAAGAGTTTGCTAATAGTCTTGTAGTTAAGATGGGCAAGCCTCTTGTGCCATTTGACACAATGAGAGACTGTCTCATCAGCTACAAGACACACTGGAGAACCATTGTTCTCAACCATAATGTCTAAGCAATAGACATTCCTCTTTCTATAGCCAGTCAAAATGATCTCTTGATCAGTTGACCTCTTGATATGACAACCATTTTTAATAAATGAGATGTCATACCCTACATCACTTAATTGACTTATACTTATTAGGTTGTGTTTCAACCCTTTAACATAAGCCACTTGAGTAATGGTAACCAAGTTACTAGAAATGTTACCAAATCCTTTGATGATTCCTTTTTCAGAACCACCAAAGGTTACTTTTGGACCATCTTTGATTGGAATGTAGTCCCTTAGTAGTCCCCTAGTTCCAGTCATATGTCTGGAACATCCACTGTCCAAGTACCATATTGGGGTATGGCCACTTGGACTCACCTGCAAAACAGATTAATGAACCTTAGAACCCAAAGAATTCTTGGGTCCTTGGTACTTGTTAGTTTGCAACCTGACAAAGCTACCTACTGGTTTTCCAATAGGCAGTTTGCTACTCACTTTGGCACTAGCATTGTGCCAACAATCCATTGCAAAATGGCCAACTTTGCCACAACACCAACATTCAAACTTATTGTACCTTTGCTTAGGTACTGTCTTTGCTGTCTTATCTACAGCTGACTTATTGAATGTTGGGGCTTTGCCCTTGAACTTGGACTGGACAGTCCTTGCAGGTTTAATAAAACCCAGTCCAGCTTTACCCTTGTGATGAACAAATTCATCAATTATGGGTAACACTGACTTAGGTTTGGAAAACTTAGCAACAAGCTCTCTCTCCTTCTGAAGATTGATCTCCAGACTCTTGATTTGATCATTCTTATAGGTGATAGTCCCCATCTGAATCACTGTTATGTGTTTCAGTCTGGCTATCTCATTAAGCTTTTGATCAAAAGACTTCTCAACCTTAGTTGCAGCAGCTTTAAGATCAGCAATTTCCTTTGCCTGACTTTTGGCTAGGAACTTACTCTTCTTGTAAGCTTGCAACAGAACCTTGTATTCATCTATCAACTGATGAATATCTGCTTCAGACTCAGATGCACTCTCATCACTTGATGATGATGAATCTGAATTTGTACTGGCACAAGAAATTGAACTTAGAGTTGAACATTGTACCTTACTGGGTCCTCGCTGTTCCAGGATTTTGTCACCTTTTGTCAATGCCATTAGCCCTTGACATTGACTGTCTTCTTGTTCATATATAGACTCAAAAATCTGCATGAACTCTTCTACTTCTTCTTCAGCAAACAGCCCTATGTATGTCTCAGCATCTGACTCAGTTTCTGAAGAAGAAATATCTGACAGAGTCTTCTCCTTCTTGGCAACAAAAGACTTCTCTTTCTTGCCTTTGAAATGAGTCTTCTTCCTGTCAATAGACTCCTTTCTCTTTTCTGGACAATCTGCAACAACATGGCCTTGTCTATTGCAGCAATAGCACACTATTTTTGAAACAGTTGCCTTACTAGATTTAGTCCTCTTCCTGTCCTTCTTTGAAGCCTTTTTATTCTGATAAAAGTCTTCTTTTCCCTGGGAAGTAGAAGGCCTTGACCTCCACTGTTTCTTCTTCAAGAACTTCTGAAAATGTCTAGTGAAGGCAGCAAAGTCTTCATCACTTTCACTTCTTTCAGATTTTGTGCTGACTGACTCATCTAACTCTGATTCAGCAACCTTTGGAGGTGGAGTTGGTGACTTACCTCTGTACCTTCTGGGGGCTTCTGATTTAAAGTCCAATGTCCTTTCCTTGTGTTCATTTCTTGTGGATTTATCCTCTTCTTTCCTCACTGTCAACTGCATTTCATATGACAGCAATTTGCCAAACAGTGTAGGTGGAGGAATTTCTCCCAACTTAGCCATTTCTCTAATGACACAGATCTTGGTGTCCCAATATTTAGTTAGGGACCTTAGGAACTTGTCATTTAGTTCATAATTACTGAACTCTCTTCCATAAGACATGAGTTCATTCACTATCCTATAGAACTTCTTATAGCACGCAGTTATGCTATCACCCTTTCCTTGTCTAAAACTTTCATACTCTTGATTTAGCAAGGATTTTCTATCTTACCTAACTTCTTCAGATCCTTCCATATACATAATAAGGGTATCCCACATCTCTTTGGCTGTCTTACAGTGTATTAGATTCTGAAAAGTTGCATCATCTATGACACTCACTATAATGTTTTGTGCCCTTTTGTCCATGGTGGCTAGGACAATCTCATCCTTTGTCATTTCAGAGAAATCCTTTGGTGTTCTCTGATTTGCATCTAGAACTGATATCTTCATGGGCACATATGGCCCCTCTTTTACTATGATGTAAATCCTAGGGTCTGAGGCTTCCATAAACAGCCTTACCCATTCCTTCCAGATCCCAAATATCTCTTTCCTACATAGAGGTAATTTCATGGATCCCAATTCCTTGTGATTCTCAGAGGAACCCATGGTTCTTGATTTTCATGAATCTGTAATTTGACTTAAACTGAATCTGCCAATCAGGATCTCCTCAGACTGTTAGTCTTTTTTGAGTAACCTCGCTCTGATACCACTTGAAAGATATAGTACCTAAACACCTAGAGGGGGGGGGGGGGGGGGTTAATAGGTGACCAAATTCTTTTTAAACTTTAATGGCAGCAATCAGTTTTAAACACAGAATCTAATCTACTTTTGCACAGCAATCCCACAGTATTCACAGCAAATCACAGCACACAGAAGACACACAGTTTTATAGTGGTTCCCCAAGCTTTGGGTACATCCACTTTCCCCCTTCGCCTATCTAGCAGTGTACTAGATTCGGCCAAACTTCTCCACTATCTCAGAACCCAAACTGGTTCCTACACCTCAGGCCCAAGGCCCTACAACTCAGCTTTTCACAAAGCCTACACTCAGCCACAAAGGCCTACACTCAGCCACCAAGGCCTACACTCAGCCACCAAGGCCTACACTCAGAGATTTCAATCTCCTACACTCAGGCTCTCAAGCCCTACACTCAGCCTTTATAATTATAGGCTTACAAAACTCAGATCCAAAGGATCCTACAAGATAAAAATGATTATACAATTGTTAACTCAGCAACCCAAAGACAAGAGAGGGGAGTTGTGAGTTTCTTGATGAGTTCTTGGAAGAACTCAGCTGGAATCAATCTAACTTAGCTTTCTTCAAAGCTTCTTGAAAGTAGAACTCAATAAGACTGACTCCTTCTGCAGTTGATCCTTGATCTCTGCTTCTTAAGATCCAGAATAAATCTGAATCCTTCTTCTCAGCCTAGTTCCAATGGCTGATTTCTTGGATGGAGCTCTCTCTCTCTCCAAATTCTTAGATCTTCACTTGATAGCTAGATCTTCTTTAAATCTGAACTTGGACTTGTTTTCAATCTCTTCAACAACTTGTTGATCAATCTCTTCTGTAGACAGTATAGACTTATTTATAGGCCTTCTTCATGGTAACCGGCTGATCCGGTCCATAACTGAATTCTGACAACTCTGACAGGTGCTGTAGACCGGCTGGAATGGCAGCTGTCAAGTCATCCAGTTAGTTCTTGAAAATGCTGTAACTGTCTTTAAGTGTCGAGACTTTCTGTCTTTAAGTGTCGACACTTATAGACCAAGTGTCGACACATGTTGTCTAAGTGTCGACACTAGTCTACAAGGTGTCGACACAACTCCTTGTGTTGTTGATTCTCTATGTCGACACTGCTTCTCCTTCATGTGTCGACACTGAAATTGAGTGTCGACACAATTACTTGTTCTTCAGAATTTTGCTGAATTCTTCTAAGTGTCGACACAACACCTTTGTGTCGACACATCTTCATGTGTTGTATCTGTCAAGTGTCGACACTTCTTCATGGTGTCGACACATGTCTTTATTGTTGATACTTGTTGAGTGTCGACACTTACATCTTCAGTCGAGACTCTGGCTGAGTGTCGACACATTCCCTTAGTGTCGACACTTGTACTTAGAATATTCTTGAACTTTGCTGTTCTTTGCTAAGTGTCGACACAGCTCCTTGTGTCGACACTTTCTTCAAGTGTTGAGTCTTCAGCTAAGTGTCGACACATTGTTCTGGGTGTCGACACTTACTTCCAGTGTTGACTCTTCTGCCAAGTGTCGACACATTGTTCTGGGTGTCGACACTTACTTCAAGTGTTGATTCTTCTGTTGAGTGTCGACACATTGTTCTGGGTGTCGACACTTGTACTTAGTCTCTACATACTTTTGCTGAGTGTCGACACAGCTCCAAGTGTCGACACTTTCTGATGTAGACACAGCTTCACTGGGTGTCGACACAACTGTTAAGTGTCGACACAGCTTTACTGGCTTTTCTTCATTGAGTGTCGACACAGCTCCTTGTGTCGACACTTTATGTCTGGTGTCGAATCAGCATCCCTGGTGTCGACACAATGACTCCAAGTGTCGACACTGCTTGCCTGGGTGTCGACACAAGTCTTCTTAAGTGTCGACACTTTCCCTCTGGGTGTCGACACATGGACTTAGAAACTTTTGCTTTATTCCTGCAAATACTTAACCTGCGCAAGTAACTCAAAATACATCAAATACATTTTGATGTATATCATTGAGTTGGGTGAGGCTTCTTCAAATCAGGTACATTTAAACCAATGTACCCAACACCCGCTATTGGGTGGGGAACCCAATCCGGTAGAGTTAGCGCGCCTCCTCTCTCGAGGGTTAGTGCGGAACTCTATTTACCCAGGGGTGATCTGTCCATCCGCACGACCTCTCGGCTAGCTAGCGTATGGATAACTGAAATAGAGCCCACACATCGATATGTAGGTCTACGCGTCGTTAACCCGGGGTAGACCTTTAGTTTTTTAATTAAATCGAAAAATTAGACATTTGGTTATTTAAAACATTTTAGATCCCAAAGCTCTTCGATACCGAGGGCTAAAAGCAATTAGCCACTCATCGGAATGGGGATATCTTATATGTTTGGTTGTGCAAGCGTTCTAAACTATTCGCTGAAAAGTTATAAAGAAAATAAGAAGAAAAGTAAAATATCCTAACATTAGAAAAGTTTTTACAAATAAACACACATGCACTCATTTAAACTTATAAGAAGAGACAGAAATAAAACTAAGTTACACATAAAAGAAAATTGCATAATTGACATTTGCAGGTCCCACTCAAACGAGTGGGGGCGGGAAATAAAAGCTGAAAATTGCATAATTGAAATTGCAAGTCCCACTCAAACGAGTGGGGGCGGAAAATAAAAGCTGAAAATTGCAAGTCCTACTCAAACGAGTAGGACTGAAATGAAAGCGAGTCCTACTCAAACGAGTAGGAGAAAATAAATGCGATTACAGGGCGTTCTTAAATATTTACATCAAAATAAGGTCCGACCATTTAACTCCTAGCGAGTAGGCAGAAAATCAAATCCAGCCATTTAACTCAAGTGAGTAGGCGGAAAAATAAAGAATGAAAATTACAAGTCCTACTCAAACGAGTAGGACTGAAAATACAGACCGACCATTTAACTCAAATGAGTAGGCGGAAAAATAAAAACAACACACGAATTCTACTTGAATAAAATCCAGCCAATTAACTCAAATGAGTAGGCGGAAAAATAAAAACAACACACGCACTCTACTTGAATAAAATCCAGCCAATTAACTCAAATGAGTAGGCGGAAAAATAAAAACAACACACGCACTCTACTTGAAAGTAACTACTCACGCACTCTACTTGAATAAACACACACACACACACACACTTGCATGAATTAACTAAGACGATAAAGATTATCTCATACACTCACGCACTCGGGCGAGAAATAATAAAAACAAAGTTATCGAAAAATTAAAATGACTGCATTTCTACCGCTGGAATGCAGTAGAAATGCATAAAAAGGCAAAATAAAAATTGTTTGAGCAAAAAGTTTTCAAATTAAAGTGAGAAAGGCAAGTGCCCGAAAAATTAAAACATTTACATTTTTACTGTTATATTTTGATAGAAATGCTTAAAAAGTGAAAATAAAAATTATTCGAGCGAAAATATTTTTTGTAATTACTTAAAATGAAAGTTGATGAAAAATAAAAATAACAATTTATACATTCCTATAGCATGATAAAATGGTTTAAAAAGTGGGAGTAAGCTAAAAAGAAGCAATGCTTTTATAATTAAAACAAAGTAAAAGCTAAGTTAATAGGAATGAAAACTACCTTTTTAATGTTTTACAAGTTCATAAGAACACATTTTGAAGCATGAAAATCCTAAGTCTAACAAATTTTTAAGAGTTTGAGAATGAAATCGGCCATAATAACGGCTATAAATTTTGTTATAATTGAAAGGAAAACAAGAGCATTTTCGTTTTAAAACATAATTTTTGCAATTTTAAGCTTATACACACACACACGCATTATGAAAATGAAAATGAAAGTATATAAGATTGATGAAAAGGAGGCCTTTAGAGAAAATTCAGAGCATGTAAAGATGAGAAAAATATCTATTTTATTAATAAAAGAAGTTGATTACAGGAGCTTAAACAAACTAACTTCAAAAAAAGTGGGGAAGAGAATCCTTACATAGCACTAAAGCAGCTCTAACGGCAGCCCTTATACATCAAAATGGTTCGGATTTTTGGAACCCTGAACTCATACAGCAGTTGCCCTTAAATAGGCAAAAATTTCCAAGTACAATCCCTCCGACACGGGCGTGTCGGGGGGCGTGTCAGCACTATTTTACAGCAGAAATCGGCGACCAGACGGATTTGATGGCGATTTGACTTTGCGGCCGAAAACGCGGCGGTCACGCCCCAGGTCACGGGCGTGACGGTGGGCGTGTCGTTCGGCGCTTAAAGGCGTTGTTGACTTTGGGATTCGCCGGCGGCAGTTTGTCGGGCGAGGTGGAGCAGTCACGCCCCAGGTCACGGGCGTGACGGTGGGTGTGTCGTTTGAGTCGACACTCGACAAACGTCGAGCGGAAATTGTCGAGAGGTGGTCACGGGCTTCGGCACGGGGTGTGTCGGGCTGACACGAGTGTGGCGCTCATCGGACACAGGCGTGTCCATCTTGGGTCGACGAGTATCGAGTTGAAATCGTCGAGTGGGATAGACACGGTCTTGGTCACGCCCCGTGTCGGATGGACACGGGCATGTGGCCGGGCGTGTCAGGCTTTTCTCATCATAATTGGCTGCTTCACAGGATTTTGAGCTGTCACGCCCTGGTCACGGGCGTGACCAATATGTCACGGGCGTGACATGATATTTTTTTTACAGATTTTGATTTTTTCCTGAAAAATAAAATAAAACAAGTTAGTATAATATTTACAAAAATAGGAGCATTTTATTGAATTAAAACAAGTAGAAATGACAAAAATAAATGAAAGCGACGTAAGTAATGTACATAAAAATAGATATATTTACAATTCATCACACGCCCGTGACCTGAAGGTCACGCCCGTGACCTGAAGGTCACGCCCGTGACAGGGGTGTGTAGAAGTGATTTCTCAAGGATTCTTCTATTTCATCTCCTGGTCAGTCCTGTAAGCTCCAATTTACTATTGGCAGCCCAAATTTACCCGAAATAAGAAAACAAAAGGATTAATTTAAAAATTAATAAAAACTAGAAATAAACATAACTATTTATTAAATAAAAACAATATAAAAAATACCATAAATAAAAACTTATCAAATACCCCCATACTTAAGCTTTTGCTATTCCAGAGCAAAACTATGAGAGTACTTAAAAGAAATTAAAATAATTTTTTAATTAAACTATAAATTTATTAAATCAAAAGAAAGTTAAAAATTAACTTTAGTGATTCAAATTTTTAAGTCCTAAAATATGAAAGTACAATGAGAAATGATAAATATTTAGCAAAGTTTTATCTAATAAAGTAATTAGAACTCAAAATTAAGTATTTAGCAAACAAAGTTATATTAAAAATTATAAACACTTTTTCACTAAAAAGAAACTTCAGGGAAAAATCAACCACTACTTTTGCTCTCTTACAAATTTAATTTAAATCTAAGCAATTATATTGGATATTGGGTTAGGACAAAAAAAACAATTGAAGAGATCTTAGATTGGGGGTGATGAATTTTATCCTCTCACCCCACATAATTTTTTTTTCTTTTTGATGTTTTTTTCTCTTCAAACAAAATTGCTTAGGAGTAATGAATTTTATCCTCTTACCCTCTTTTGGGGGTTGCATATGTGTACCAAGGAATACTTGATTCCCATGACATATGATCTAACCAAAAATAAAAACTTGTATATGTGTACCGGGGGATAATGAATTTTATCCTCTTATCCCCATGATATATGATCTAACATGAAAGTTAAAAACAAGGGGAAGGTTTGACAAAATTAGGTTAAATTAAAAAATTAAGAGAGCAACTATAGTGATTTAATCTTTCCTAAGAATCTTAAAGCATAAAGTGAAGATAATTAAAATCTAGGAATTGTTAATCTAAATACTACAAAATTAAAACTAATTACAATAAAAGAGAAAAAGTGCTAAATAGATTTCTCAAAACAAATTTATTTCTCAAAATCAAATCACCTAAAAATTAAATTTAACAAACTTTGATGAAATAAAAGATTAGAAAATAAAAAAATTTATAAAAATTCTTATAAATAAACTCAAAAATAAATTTCTGAAAAGTCACAAAAAGTTAAGCAGGGATTTATTATATATTTTTTTACTTTCGTTTTTTTCCTTTTTTTTGTATTTTTGATAACAAATTTTTTTTAAAAAAAAATTTAAAGATTTTTTCATTTTTTTGAATTATGAAATCAAAATAGTAAATAAGAATCCACCCCCATACTTAAAAATAAATATTGTCCCCAATGTTTATAAGTCAAGTAGGAGGGGGGAAAGAAAGACAATTTGTGAAAATTTATAAAAATAAATTCATAAAAGTAAACGATAAGCAAGGGGTGTCTCCCAAGAGTGCTTTTCTTTTTCCCGTGCTTAAGCTAGACGGTTTGGGTTAGGAGAAAGGAAAATAAAAATTAAAATGAAGGGGCAACTCCCTTAATTCGCGTTTGGGTGAATACGCCAAAGATGATCACCCAGCTACTCCTCCGCTTGCTTCTTGATTTGTCTTCTTTGAACATTTGACTTCAAAATGTAAATTCACATCACCTATACATACCTAAGGTAATGTGAATTTCTGTAGATGAGCGGCAAATGGATCGTTGATGACATGTGATTGCAACGGCTCATCATCATCATGAAATTCATTAGTTAAAGAAAAATCAAGAGCAAGCATGTCAGAAAAATCAAAAGCAAAGAGGAGACTCTTGCGAAGTTATAAGATTAGGCATAGGCTGTTTATTCTCTAAAATAAAGTTATTATCTAAAAGAAAATTACTGGGCACCATGGTTTCATGAATTTTAATTTCTAAAAATTCATAAGTGAAGTTTGAAAATACATGAGGAGAAGGAAAATCGGGAGAAATAGGAGAAGAGACATGTTTTTATTCAATTTCACCCGGTGTGCGCATGACCTTAAAATATTCTTGATATAATAATTCTTCCTCCTCTTCCGAATAACTCACCAAGGGGGCACATGAAAATTCATGTTCCGTATTAGGTGAACTATTTGAAGAGGGTGAAGAATCATTAGAACAAGAAATAATGGCTTCTAAATTTTGGGGTGGATCAACTATGAATTGAGTAAAGTCCCCAAAATTAGAAGAAAACGGTGGTGGTGTGCTGAAAGAAAAACAAAAATTAGGATCAAAATAATTATTCTCATAACTCGGAAGGTTTTCCGGTTGATCTTGCGAACAAGAAAAACCAAAATCCGAGTTTGAAGAAAAATTAGTTAAATCAAAATAATTATTCGCATTTGAAAAAATATTTTCATGAAAAATACTTGAATTGGAAAAATTAGTTTCATGAAAATTTGAAGCAGAATCAGCATTAAAGTGAGGATAATTGTTAAATTCTAAATTATTTTCATAACAAAATTTTTTATAATAATTATAATAACAATTATCACTTTGATGAGGAGCACCACAGTAAGAACAAGAAATTTGACACTATCTTGCGGCTTGCAAAAGATTAATTCTATGTGTAAGCTCGGCAACCTTAGCGGCCAATTGAGATAACATTTTTTTATAAAAAGAAAAATAAAACAACCGTTACCTAATAGAAAGGAATTTGAAAAAGAAAATAAAAAAAATTGGGGATAGAGAAAGAGAGTGATAAAAGTAATAAAATTTGCGGTTTCAAAATATCAACAAAATAGTCCCCAACAACGGCGCCAAAAACTTGATGAAGAATTTTATAGAGTTTTAAAAATGTATCCAAACTATAATCTCAAATAGACAAGTGTACCTATCGAAATATAGTATAGGAAATGTCGTATTAGACTTAGGGCCTGTTGAGTATTCCTACTCACGCAAATTAATATTATTTTATCGCTTAATAAAATGAGTTAATGTAAACTATAGCTAGAAAACAAAATAAAATATAGCACTTGATCTCGAATCCCCTTGGACTAAAATTAACCTCCTTTATGAACATAAAGTACGCAAGACTCTTAAATTGCTCACCTGACCGTGGAGGTTCCTTAAGTACAAAAGCATTTCTCTCGAGCTCATGATTTTGACTAACCGTAGGTTGATCGATTAAGACCTCTCGGCCAGTCGAAACCCCTAAGCTTGCTTTAGGCGGTGAACTCATCTATTGGATATGACCCCAATCCGGAAGATTTATGTCGTCCTCTCTTGAGGAGTGCTTGCAACTCCTTTTATCTTAGAGTGATCTCCTCGTATCCGCAACCTCTCGGTCATTAAGGATACGAATCTTAGATCGAAGAACATATCCGCGCAATATGAATTCGATACAATATAAATCAAAGATAAATCATTAGTGAGTAAAGTAAAGGACTTGACATTCTTAATAAAGTTGAGATGCATTATTTATTCCAAGATTCATCATGATCAAGTGCTAAAAAGAAGTTTAGCTACTAAGCATGATGAAGAAATTACATAGAAAGAAGGGCAAGAACATGATTACTAAAAAGAGAGTAATTGAATTAAACATAAAGAAATGCATACTAAACTATAAAGCTAAGTGTTACATAAAGAAAATGCAGCAAAACAGGGAAATAAATAAGGTAAAACTACTTCTAGATTGGCCTCCTGGCTCTCCCATAAGCTCTTGAACTCATCTGGAATTTATAGGAAAAACTTCTAGAAGGTCATGCCCTCGGTCACGCCCGTGACCTAGGGCGTGTCAGGCTCGGAACCGCCGTCTTGAAATCCAGAGAAAGTTGGAGGAGAAACCGCCAAAATCTGTTAAATGGCGGGTCACGCCCATAGGTTATGGCCGTGACCTAGGGCGAGTCATGTCTGTTTCTGGAAAACTGAGGGAAGCTAAAAATGGCGGGAGTAAACAGGTGTTGATGGAGTTGTCATGCCCCCTGGTCACGCCCGTGACCAGGGGCATGTCAAGCTGCAACATTAAGCTGGCGGCAATGGCAGGAACCACTTTATTGATTGGCTAGAAATGCACACAGCACGCCCTTGGTCATGCTCATGACCTTTGGGTCACGCCCGTGACCAGGGGCGTGTAGCTTGAAACTGATGTGTCCCGTTCTCTAGGCTCCTCTGTGGGTCACGACCACCTGTCACGCCCGTGACCTGAAGGTCACGCCCGTGACAGGGGCGTGTATAAGTGATTTCTCAAGGATTCTTCTGTTTCGTCTCCTGGTCAGTCCTGTAAGCTCCAATTTGCTATTGGCAGCCCAAATTTACCTGAAATAAGAAAACAAAAGGATTAATTTAAAAATTAATGAAAACTAGAAATAAACATAACTATTTATTAAATAAAAACTATATAAAAAATACTATAAATAAAGACTTATCACTTATTCTGCTTCTTCAATTGAACTGATCATTTTTGTATCCTGAATAACATCAAAGACTGTTGATGTTGCTACTCTGGCTAAGACTGCTTCTACAATTGGAACTTCTTCATGAAGCATCTCCCCCTGCCTAGATCCAGGGAGACCTAAGTCTAGGCCCCCAGAAGAAGGGACAGTTTGGAGGGAGTCAATTATAGAGGAAAGTGCAGAGATAGAAGCTATTACAGGAGTTAAGGATTCATCCAATAACTTCTTGAGTGTGGGGGTATTGAAATAAAGAAGATTAGCAACAATGGATGAAAAATCCACATACATAAACTCAGAGGGAGCCTGAGTAGATGTTGAGGATGGAATTTGAGTAGAAGAAGATGGGATGGAAATGTTTGAACAAAGATAGAACGCTTGAGGAATGGAGGTGGTATTGATGACAGGAGGAATGCCATCAGGAGTGGCATCAGGAATTATCTCCTGGATGGGTGAGTGTGGTGGAGATATATGAGATGGAGTTGAACGTGGTGGAGATGAATGTAGTAGAGAGAAGTGAGGAGGAGATGAAAATAGTGGAGATTGAGGTGGTGCCTGATGAATGAGGGGAATGTGTATGAAATGAGGTGGATGGAATTTCATCAATGAGATGAGGTGGTATTGGTGACTGAGGAAGTGGAGAAACTGTATGTTGAGAGTCTGTATGTAAGGTGGATGATGGAACTTGTTCTGGTAAATTGGGTTGTTGGGGAGATGGAGTGGAGGGTCTAGGGGAATGGTGTGGAGATGGTTGAGTAAAAAAACATGAGGATGAGCAGAAACCTCTTCTGCGGTTTGGAGAGTGGCTGGAATAGCCCTTGTGCTTTCAGAAGTTATCCTAGAGGAGGTAGCCCTGGATGGTTTAGGAATTACCCTCTCCCATCTTCCAAACAAGGCAAAAGTAAGCCTCTTGGAAGCATTAATATGAATGGTCTGAGAGAGCAAAAGGTCTGGACACTTTGCCTGCAGGAAAATACCTAGAATCTTGTCGTAACTTACATCATTATTATTAATTTTCTTTTTAATTGAATCAAATAAAATTTTTCCCCGGTAAATATTTTTCTGATTAACCAGGGTACACATCAAAAGGAATTGATGTCTGGTTACATAGTCATGGGCAGAGTGTTTGCCCAGAATGACCATTCCAACTACATCAGCTAAGAATTTATATTCAATAGAAAAATTTTAATTCAGTAGGTGGTTAGGGTTTCCCTATATGTGCCCCCATTCTATCTAGCATAACCTCAAATTCAGAACTAGAGATTTCTATATCATCTTCACCATTAATAAATCCGAAAACTTCAGATAAAATTTCTGGTGTTAAAGGAACCTGATTGCAAGAGATAGAACTAATAATGGTTGTCTGATCAGGAATCCTTGCTGTATGAACCCACTCTTTGATCCCTGCCACTGCTAGTTTGATCCTTGTGGTAATAAACTATCACAAATTCTGATCCTCAAACAATTTCAGAATGTCCTGGAAAACTTGATTAGAATGACTGAAGGAATCCATGTCTATATCAAATCCAGCATCAAATTTCATCACCGAGAGAGTCGTCTGAGAAATCGCCATTTTCCTGCAAGACAGAGAGATTTAGTGCAAATGAAAAGGAAATGGAGAAAGCATGAGATAGAGTTCGATGAAAACCTAGTTATAAGTTTTTAGAAGTCGAAAAGGCGAACTCTGTCCGACGAAAAATAAAACATCGAACTCTGTTCGATGAAAAAATTTCTCACAAGAAAAGCATTTTTTCGATCTCCGATCGACGAAAGTTTTGCGAAAAAATGACATGTCATCGAGCTCCGATCGACGAAAGGTACATGAACAAGAAAGGTCGATCTCCATTCGACAAAAAGTTTCATAAAGAAAGTTTGTCAACCTCCGTTCGACGAATGTTCTACGAAATGTTCACAGTTCGTCGAACTCAAAACAACAAATGGTGGAAAATTCTTCGATCTCAAACAAAAAAAAATTTATAGACTCACCATCAAGCATTCCTAGCTGATTTAAGAAGAAAATGTGTTTCTTTTTATCTAAAAGTTTGGTGAATATATCAACTTTTTTAAAATCAGTAGGAATAAATTTTTGTTTAATTTTATCTTGTCTACATTATCTCTTATAAAATGATGTCTTATTTCATTATGTTTAGTTCTACTATTTAGTACTGGATTCTGTGCTATAGAAATTGTACTTGTGTTATCACAGAAAATAATTGAATTATTTAAGTTATAACCATAATCTAGTAGCTGATTTTGAATCCACAAAATCTGTGAATAATAACTACCAACTATAATGTATTCAGCCTCAGCAGTTGAAGTAGACATAGAGGTTTGCTTCTTAAAAACCATGAAACAAGCATATCACCAAGAAACTGGCAAGTTTCTGATGTGCTTTTTTGTCAACCCCACATCCAGAATAATCAGCATCTGAGAATCTAGTTAACTCAAATCCTGACTCAATAAGATACTAGAGTCCTAGATTAGGGCAACCTTTTATATATCTTAAAATTCTTTTTACTAAAGTAAGATGTGATTCTTTAGGATTTACTTTGAACCTAGCACAAATACAGGTCTCAAACAATATATCTGGTCCACTTGCTGTTAAATATAATAGAGACCCAATCATAACCGTATATGTTTTCTGATCAATAGGCTTGCTCCGTTCATCATTATCAAGAACATCATTAGTAGGCATAGGTGTTTTCATAGCTGAGGCATCTGACATCCCAAATCTTTTGATAAGCTCTTTAGCGTACTTGGATTTCATTATCAAGAACATTATTAGAGTTGGATAGTTCACCCATGCTACTCATTTCAAGCTTGAATGCATTATATCAAAGAATCTTTTGCACAGTTTGGACTCAGTAGAACCAAAGATAATATCGTCAACATATATTTGTACTAATAAAATTTTAGATTTATGGTTTCTGAAAAATAATTTTTTATCAATCATTCCACTACTAAATTTTTTTTCTAAGAGAAAACAAGCAAGAGTCTCATACCAAGCTCTTGGAGTTTGTTTAAGACCATAAAGTGCTTTACTAAGTTCGAAAACATAAGTAGAATGAGTTAGAGAGATAAAACCTGAAGGTTGTTCAACATAAACTTTCTCTTTGAGTTCTCCATTTAGAAAAGCACTCTTCACATCTATCTGATATACCTTGAATTTCTTGAATGCTGCAAATGCTAGAAATATCCTGATAACCCATAATCTTGCAATAGGAGCAAAAGTCTGATCATAATATATGCCTTCTTCCTATGAGTATCCTTGAGCTACCAATCTAGTTTTATTTCTTGCAATAAATACTTGAGAATCCAGCTTATGTCTGAAGACCCACTTGGTTCCAATGACTGGATAGCCTTTGGGTATTGGAACTAAGTCCCAAACTCTACATCTCTCAAACTGATTAAGTTCCTCTTACATAGCAATGATCCAGTGGGGATCATGTTTTGAATCTTTTATGGATTGAGGTTCAATCTGAGAAATAAAACAAGCATACATCTGATCCTAATTCAATTGATGCCTTGTTTGAACATCAGCTTATATGTATCCAATCACTTTAGATTTAGGGTGATCTCTAAGTGTGATAAAGTCAACAGGTGGAGTTGGTTCTTCAATTATTGGTGGAGTTAATTCCTCTCATGGAATTACATTAGTTTCAACTTTTTCAGCATAAATCTCAGAATCTTCTTCATCACAGACAACATCAACAACCTATTGAGAAGGATGTAATGTATACTCTTGTGTTAGGATTAATTCATCCAGTTTCTCACACAGATTTGGTACCTAAAAAGAATCTATGGTAGAAGTATTCTTCTCCTTATAAAACATGTTAGTTTCATCAAAAGAGACATGTACTGATTCTTCAATCTTAAGGGTATATTTATTAAAGACCCTATACGCCTTGCTGACTTCAGAATATCTAAGAAATATTCCTTCTGCAGCTTTGGCTTCAAATTTCCTTAAATGTTTCTTATCATTATTGTGTATGTAACATCTACATCCAAAAACTTTAAAATAGCTTACTTTAGGTTTCTTATCTTTAACTAGTTCACATGGAGTCTTGCGCTTAGTTTATGAATCAAACTCCTGTTAAGAACATAGTTTGTTATGTTTACTGCCTCTGCCCAAAAGGAAAGTGGTAAGTGAGCATCTGCAAGTAATGTTCCAACTGATTCAATTAGGGTTCTATTTTTCATTTCAGCTACCCCATTTTGTTGAGGAGTTCTAGTAGCAAAAAAATAATGTCTAATACCTTCCTTCTCACAGAATTCTTTCATAAGAAGAGATTTAAACTCAGTGCCATAATCACTTCAGATCAATGCAATCTGAGTAGTGTGAAAGTGTGAGTTAGATCTGATATACTTTAGAGGGGGGGTGAATAGAGTATGGTGCCAAAAAACTATTACAACAGTTGTTGTATTCTAAATGTGAACAGGGAAGCAAATAGTAAATCTAATCACAGAAACTATCTAATCACAGAGCAACCTAGTCATAAAACAATCACAGCCAGAGACAAAAATAAAGACCAGCAACCAGAAGACACAAGGAGCTATAGTGGTTCCCCTAAACTTGGGTACATCCACTCTTCTACCACCCTAGGTAGGAATCCACTGCAGGATGAGTTGATCAGGTGTCCTGGGCACCAATGAGCTTTCGATAAGGTGCTCAAAAACCAAACCAGATTTTTTGATCAGGTGTCTTGCCACCAATGAGCTTTTGATAAGGTGCTCAAAAACCATACACAAACTTTTGAAGGGAGTTTGAGAAACCCTTTACAGCAGAGTGAGAGAGAGAGGGATGAGAAGATCTTCTCTGTCAATAGTCAAAGAGAAGATTTGTGGATGTTGTCAAAGCTCGCCCTGAGATCTGTAGTTGATCAGGAAATGAAGCTTTGCTGTAGGGTGATAGGCCTTCAGAAATTGATCTCCAGCAAATGATGATTTCAGCAACAGCTGAAATGTTAGGTGTCTGGAGTCTTGAATGATGATGGCCTTGGAACACTTGAATCAAAGAGATATGAAGATTTCAGTTGGTTGGTCTCCTTGGTTGTGTGTTCTTGTATGAATTCTTTGAGACAGAGAATGTCTACAACTCTTTTTCTTTCTCTTGTGTGATTGTTGTTGAGAGATGTTGTTCCAGAGAAGAGTTGTTGCAGAGAAGTTTTGCAGAGAATGAATATTGCAGAATGTGTGTCTCTCCTTGTTTTTCTTTCTGTGCACTCTCTTCTTCTTCTTTTTAGGAATTTAAAAATCTTGTCTTTTATTCCTTTATTCTGAATAGAAATGATCCTCTGTCCAGAATAGCCGTTAGCCTGTCATTAATTGCATCCTTAATTGCAATTGCCTTCTATGGGAAAGTCCAATGAAACATTCCTTGATAATCCCTTTAAACTTGCTCCAGAATAAATGAAAACGGGTACAAAATCTTCTGAATTAATTGCTGACAATAACTCCTTAACTGTTCTGAATTTGAATCTTGAAAGTCGTTGAACTCTTCAGAAAAATGTCGAACTGAGATCTACTATCGTCGAACTGAGCTCAGCGATTTGGACTTAAACAACAATAAGGATCGTCGATCTGAGCTCAACTATCGTCGAACTGAGCTCAGAGATAGCGGAACAAACTGGAGTCAAGATCGTCGAACTGAGCTCGAAGATTGTCGAATGGAGTTCGACGATTTGTTGAAGTTGAGCTCAGCGATCGTCGAATGGAGTTCGACGATCCGTCGAAGTTGAGCTAAACGACCGTCGATTGGAGTTCGACGATTCGTCGTACTGAGCTCGACAAAATGATTTAGTCTCCAAACTGAAAAACCTTGGTCTTGAGGGCAGCTTCCAAACCTAACTACTAACCCTTAGACTCAATCCTAATTGACCTTTAGATCTATATAATGAGGTCAAAAACAGGTTTCCTAAAGACATAATGATCCTGACCCAAATTAGTAATAGGGTGTTCCAACATAGTGTACTCAATCTTAAAGTTCCTAAGAAAGTCTGTAAGGCCTTTAAAGTTATCTAACTTGTTTTTAAGAAAGAACAACCAAGTGAATCTAGAGAAATCATCAATAATCATTAAAGTATAAGACTTTCCTCCCAAACTTTGTAATGCAATAGATCCAAAAAGGTCCGTATGTAGCAAATACAAAATTCTGGATGAATCACTTTTAGATATGGATTTAAAACTATTTTTGGTTTGCTTAGCAAACTGACAAGCCCTACAAATTCCTTCCTTATTATAAGAAACAGAAGGCAATCCTCTGACAATGTTGTCCTTATATAATTTATATATAGTTCTAAGGTTTATATGTCCAAATCTCTTATGACATAATTCATTTGTTTTACTAAACTGGTTAAACATACAAATTTCAGATTTTGCAGAGTTGAAATTAACTAAGTAAATATTACCCTATCTAATCCCAGTTAAAATAATTTTGTTAGTATTAGATGTAATAGAACATATGACTTGTTAAAAGATACCAGATAACCTTCATCACATAATTGACTTATGGAAATAAGGTTATGCTTGAGACCTTTCACATAAGCTACCTCCCTGAAGGTAACTTCTCCAACTTTGACATTCCCATAGCCCTTTGTCTGACCATAGTTAGCGTCTCCATAGATGACTTTAGGTCCAAGCTTAGCTTTAAAATCTTTTAAATTGACCTTTATTCCTGTCATATGTTTTGAACACCCAATATTCAAATACCACTGTTCCTCTATGGTAGGATAGTTCTTTTCCTGCATTTAAACAAATTAGGTGTTTTTTACCCAGGTTACCTTGGGTCCTAGTTTCTTGACATAATGATAATTAGAAATATAAGAACATTCAAGTTGATCCATATAACCAAGTGGATGATATCTCGTAGGAGGGATGATCCACTGACTAAAAGGATTTATAAATTCTTTTGTTTGATTATACTGTTGAAAAGAATTAAAATTTCTTTTTTGAAAATTGGGTTCGATGAATTATATTGAGTTCGTCGAGCTGAGTTCGATGAATATAAGTGAGTTCATCGAGCTCCATTCACAGAAAAATAATGTTTATTTTTTGTGTTCCACGTTCGTCGATCGCAGTTCGACGGATCATATTGATATCGTCAAGCACCATTTCCAGTGTTAATAGTTCGTCAAGCTCTGTTCGACGAATAATATTTATTTCATCGATCTCGGTTCAACGAATTTTGTTGAACATAAGTTTTATGAAAATTTTTATTTTGATTTGGTTTTTGTAAAACTTCTGTAACTTTATCTAAGTCTTCTAATTTCGCTTTTCATTTGGCAGAAATGATTTTTATAGGTGTAGTTAAAATATTTTTCTGTAAAAGATGAGGTTGACTTGATGAAGCTCCCAAGCCTAGTTTGTCATTTAGTCTAGCATTGACTGTGCTTGTTATATTCATCAGTTTGATGCTTCTCCCATTAAGGGATTCTTCAAACTACATTGCCTCAGTTAATTTATTTTCTAATAAAACTACTTGTTCCTTAAGAATTTTGTAAATCTTCTTTAAGTTTAGAGCTTTCAGAAGACAAGTTGTTTATTTCAGTTAATTTGTCTCTAAGAAGCTTTATCTCCTTCTCAGATTTTAAGTGATTACATTGTAATTTAAAATCTATTTTAAATTAATCTAAAGTAAAATCAAATGTTGAGATTACCTGTTCTTCTACAGATTTAGATTCAGAATCTGAATTGCTACATGATGCATTTATTGCCATCAGATAGACTTCTTTAGCTTTTTTCTCTTCTTCATCTTCACTTGTACTTGATGAAGATTTAGTTTCTGTATCACTCCAAGTTTCAGCTACAAAGCCTCTCTTCTTCTTTTTGTGTTTGCTGGAGGAGGGTTTGTTTGAAAACTTCTGTGAGTCTTTCTCCTTCTTCTTGTCATTTTGATTTTCAGGACACTCTGGATGAATGTGTCCTGGCTTCCTGCAACCATAACAAACTATTTCTTTAGTTGGTGTTTTATCATACCTTGGTTGTCTTGGTCCCTGGAAAATCTTTTTCTGAAATATTTTCTAGCCATCTTGTAGAATCTTTTGTCCAAAAGACCCATAAGATCTTCATTCTCTGGAAGGACTTCTGCATCTTCTATTGCTTGGAAAGCTATGCTCTTCTCCTTCTTTACTAAAGGCAAAGTCCTTTGTTCAGCTTCTCTGGTTTTGATGAGCTGCTCATAAGATTTGATCTTGCCCAACAAAGTCTCAGTAAATATCTCATTAACACTTCTGGCTTCTCTAATTGGCCAGATTCTTGAATCCTATGTGCTAGGGAAACACATGAGAATCTTATCATTGACCTCTGTAAATGTAATATATTTTTCCAAAGTATTCAGCTCATTGATTATGAGACCGAGTCTTGTATACATATCTGCAACTGATTCACTTTCACCCTTCTTGAAATTCTTATATTGAGAAATCAAGTGAGATCTTCTGTCTTTTCTCTCATCAAGAGATCCAACAACCATGGCAGTGAGGGAGTCCCAGATGTCTTTTGCTGAGGTGCATTCAACAAATTTCTGGAAGATGTCATCAGACATTGTCTGGGCTAAAATATTCATAGCCCTAACATCAGCAATTTTAGCCTTTTTCTAGGCTTCAGTCCAATCTGGAGGTGGTACAATACGGGTACTTGTTATTGCTAATGGTATAGGTGGACGTGTCAAAATTGAGTTGTAGATATCTTCATCAATAGAATTTATATAAAGTCCAATCCTTGCTTTCCATGATGCAAACTTATTTAGATTGCATATAGGAGGTCTAGTGCTTCCATACTCCTTATTTTGTGTCATGATAAAGTAAAACAAACTCTAAGTAAAGCAAGATCTATCAAGATCTTTGTTGGTGCAGGTGATAGCCTGTAAAAACAACTAACCTCTCTCTGATACCAATTGAAAGTGAGAGATAGATCTGTTTTATACTAGAGGTGGGAGGGGTGAATAGTTTATATTAAAAATTTTGATTTGTTTTCAGAGTAGTTTAGAAAATAAGTGATATATTAATATATAGATAGACAGATTAAAATTCACAGCATACAAATAAAAAGAAAATCATCAAACACAGACGACATAAGAAATTTTATAGTGGTTCCCCAATAAATTTGTGTGCATCCACTCTTCTACCATCCTGGTAGGAATCCACTACAAGTTTTTGATCAGGTGCCCTGTCACCAGAAGATCTATTTTCTATGGGAGATCTAGCATCCCTTTGAGCTTTTGATCATGTTCCCAAAAACCAAGATAAGTTTTTTGATCAGTTGACTTATGAACCAAGAGGTTAACTTTTGAAGGGAGTTATAACCCTGTACATAGGTTAGTAACTAAACTAAAAAGTGATGTTGTCTTCTCTATCAACTATCTCTGAGAAGACTTTAGTGTATGTTGTTGAAGCAAAAAGCTGCCTCTGAGTTGAGTAGAATTTGTGATCAAGGGAGAAGCTTTTCTTCAGGGTGTTGGCCTTCTTGTAGTTGACTGATGAAGACTTTCCACTTACATAAACTGAAACCAAAAATCTGATGAATATATGTTGATCTATAAGAGTGTGTGTATCTATCAGTCTTTTCACCCTTTGAAGTAGAAATAATCTGAATATATAAAAAAAACTCTTGAGAAGAATTCAAGAATTTGAATTTAAAATCATTCTGAAATGTCTGAAGAGCCTCTGGGAATTGTAACAGCCCTTGGGAATTAATTAGGTTTAAATTCTGTGATAAATCCATAAATAATGATGTCTGGAACGGGTATATTCATTGAGAATAATTAGCATTAATTATCAGAGATGTAGCTGACAATAATTAAGCCTTTTAAAGACATTCAACTGATGAGTCCGATTTATATAGGGTTTTTCGGACTCATCTGGGCTATTTTTCACGCATTTGCACTTCACTTTTAGTTCTATATCGTTCATATTTCATCTTGTCTTTATTTTCATAGGAAGTGCACACTTAGGCCCGTGGTTGTGTATTTTTGTACTTTTATTATTTGTACTCCTTATTGTGCTCGTTTGGAATGTCTGCACATATCAGTGCTTGGTATAGGGTTTGTGTGCATGTTCCGGGGATGTTTGGAAGCAGGAATACTGCGCACGCTCACTGGATATAGTGCACACGACCACTGGTCGTGCGCCACTGCTCGTGCGCAATGTTCCCTGATTTCCAGAATCTGCCTGGGGTATGCGCACTATCACTGGACACAGTGCGCACGACCACTGGTCGTGCGCCACTGATCGTGTGCATTGATTCCATTTTCTTCCAAATTCTGGCTGGGGAAAACGCACTACCACTAGACATAGTGCGCACGACCACTGGTCGTGCGCCACTGGTCGTGTGCATTATAATTTCTGCAATCTATAAATTCGCAGGTTCCGCCCTAATTCCGGATCGCTCGATATTTCTCCGCCATTTTTCATCCCCGACGAAGGTTTCCGCCGTGCCCCTTCATCTTCCACCCTAGGGAGGTGCTCCAGGCAAGCTTTCACCACCAAATCCAAGCCGGAGCTTCCTCTCGGCCTCCTCCTTCATCTTTGAGCTTCAAGAAGAGCTTGACCTAGCTTTCTTCACCAAGCTAGGAGAAGTTGTGCGATCCTCCACCGGATCGTGATACGAAGAAGACGGGCCATTGGAAGGTGGTGACAGCCCTTCTCTATCCCGGACGCAGTTGCGGACCGAGCTTGGACGCATATTGACAACCCGACGACTCCAACCGTGAATCCTCAGCAAGGCTTCGTATTCGGTTGATTTCGCACACTCTTTTCTTGATTGGTTGTTGAATGTGTAGTTGAACTCTTGTTTTTGATGAAGTTATGCTTAGTGTAATTTACGTTTATGTGTAATTATGTCTATGTGATTGTATATTTTCGTTATATTTACCTGAGGTGCGCCTATTTGTCCATCCACCATCCATCCGCCCTTGCCGCACTAGCGATTGCTAGTGGCGTGCGTAGCAAAGAGGTGCATACGACACTCATTCCGCCATTCTCTTCACCTCATCCGCAAGCCTACTCGCCCATTCGCCTAGTGATTCGGTGCATAGCGGCCCGACTAGTCTTCCATCCCGCCTGGCGAAGCATCGCATAGCTGCGTTGCATAAGAGTAGTTGATAGTGTTTTATTTTCTGTTTCCGCAATCCAAACCCCCCTTAGTTAGCTCCGACCTGAGGACTTCAATCTCAAGTCCTCCTCGAAATTAACTCCACCTTACTGTGTTCCTTGTGAGATCGATACTTGGGAAAACCCCCATTTTATATTACTTGTGCGATCGGTTCACTGCCGTGATCTTAAGCATCAAGTTTTTGGCACCGTTGCCGGGGAACACAGTCGTGTGAGTTTTTGGAGTGGAAGATAGGAGATAAAAGCCCTTTTCCATTTGTATATTTCATGTTTCTTCTTTATTTAAGTTTTTAGAATCTGTTTTTTTTATTTGTTCCTCTTCTAGTTTTACTTTTGCTGTAGCAGGTTTTCCTATTCTTTTATTTGTGCTGTGTAGTTAATTTTTGCTTAGAAACTTTCTGTTGGTGAATTATTCTTGTTGCACAATGTATTCTTATATGAATATCCATTGCCGATGGTGCGGGGATTATACGCATGGTAGTGATGAGTGCCCCACTGAAGAATTGGAGCATAATTCTCGTGGTTCTGTGTATGGAGCACCATCTTCTTATGGTACTTCATACACCCAACCTAGGTCTTATGGTCACTCCTCTTCTACGCCTTCATCTTTTTCTTATTCTTCTCCGGTCCCACCTGTACCGAGGAGTAATGAAAAACGATGTTTGTGTTGTCGTAGCACCAAACACGTGTTGAAAGATTGCGCAGAATTTCAGCGCCAGTTGGAGGAGGATGATGAACCGGGTATCCGATTCATTCCATCCACCTCTCAATCGGCTGCCCCTTCTGATTCTGATGATATGTTCACAGCACCATCTTGTCTATGGGGGACTGCTGCGGATATACCCATCAGACTTTCTGTTGATCGGTGTGACGACATTATGGCACCGTCTCTCCCCATGCACTCTTCCCCTTTTGTTGATTCACCCCCGGGGAACCTGCACATATTTTCTCTGATGTTGTTGTTCCTCCGCCTTCTTTGCAAGAATTATCTATCCCTATTTTTAGTGACTCGGTTGATGATGTTCGACCGGATTGTGATTCTGAGCCTGAGGATGTGCCCATGTTTGACGAGGATATTATTTTCATTAATGGACAGTATTACGTCTTGGAACATGTGGACGCACCGAGGTGTGTTGATGAGGATATCCTCTTTGTTGAGGAAGTTTCCACTTCCTTGATGGATGAGGAGGTCCAAACCACCACCGAGGACCTCGAGCTCGTGGATTCCCCTCGCCATGACTCATATAACACCGTCGATGATCTATGTCGGGATCCTGCTGGGAGTGAGACCGAGACCACTCCCCCTATTTCTGATTCTTTTAGTTATTCATCTCATTTATTTCTTGATCCCATTTCTGTATCTGAGCCTGTATGGGTTGAGTCTTCGCAGGTTCTTCAGGAGGACTTGGAGCTTTCAGCTCGAGTCATGGATGATAACATCCTCTTTTGCGAGGAGGTTGATTCCTCCTCTGTCGAGGAAGCTCCATTCATCGCTTTCTCCTCCTGCAGACTCCCTGTAGACGATACCTTGCTATGCAAGGATTTCTTTTGTGATAAGATGAGCGAGGACCAGTGATCCTCCTCTTCTTATTTCTTATTTTCTCTACCTATGTTGGGCAGGTATTACTATTTAGGTAGAGGGGTAACTGTTCTATCGCCGTATCGGTACCCATTACCGAAACGGATATTGGGACAGTTACCTGTGCATTTTTCTTTTCATAGGCCCATTAGCTAGAACCTTTTCATAGCTGAATAAGTCGTGCTGGGATGACAATAACCCCAGTACTTATCTTTCATTTTCTGCATTTCATTTTCATGTCTATTTAGTTTTAGTATTTCTTTGTAGTTTGTATATTTTTGTTTTGTTTTTGCGGAGCTCACCCCTGCAGGTATTCTTGACACCATCACATTGGCGGGGTTGTGATTCTTCGTATGGCGGGTCTGCTTCAGATTTCCACGCGTCTTCTGGTATGCTCACTGGCTGAGCATTGGGTAACCTCTTCCCTTAGATCCTTATGAATTTAATTTTTATATCATTTGCTGTGTAGTTTAGTTTAAGTCTGGGGGAGAGCCAGTTTTGTTACCTTTTGTACGTGCACATCTCATGTGCATACAAGAAGCCTTTATAGTTTTATTTTGATTAGTTCATTGCACTACACACCGCTGCACCCACATGAGCGCGTGCTTAGCTTTTTGCGTGCTGCAAGTTAAACTCGTTTCTTTTGTTAGATTTGGGAAAATTATGGTACTGGCTTAGGATTGTGAGACAAAGTAAAATGTTGACCTTGTTGTGTTTCTAGTCAACTGCTCTCGTCTCATGTAGAAATTCGAGTAGATTAAATTTTTTTGTATGCTTATAGTTTTATATTTTTCTATTTACGTAAAGACTTTTTATTCTACTCAAAAGTTGGTGAATCCGGTATGAATCAAACGGTAGTGTAGGGATGTGTGTAGCCACCCCTAAACTCGTTTTGCTCGAGTCGGGAGGAAGGATTATCTTTCTCGGTGGCTAAGAACTTTCCCAAAGCTACTCTCGAAGCATAGGTGCATGGTTAGTCAAGCGTAAGCGTGATGTAGGCCATCATTTTGGCCCGGTTGATCTTTGTACCGTTCTTAACGTCTTGTCCTCACTAGCCCCATTATGCCTACCCTTCTTTTGATTCAGCTCCACCTTCATTCACTAAAGCCCCATAGCCTATCCTAGTCGCACACCCAAGTCAAGTTTAGTGTTTTATATTTTCATGTTGGGATGTGACGTGGTGTTATTATTTATGAAAATGTGGAAGTGCTCCCAAGTTTATATCTGCTGAATTGTGCAAATAAAATGAAGAAAAAGAAAAAAAAAGAGAAAAATATTTGTAAAGAAAAAAAAAGAAGTGAAAAGAAAAAGTTTAAATTGAAAATCTTTATGAAAATGTGATTATATTTGGAGTAGGCGGTGCACACACCCATTTGTTAAAAGTTAAAGTCTAGAGGTGTGGTGTACCTGCATATATTGTTGTTAGCGGTTGGATTCTTTTTAGGCTAGCTCATTTGGGTTAGGTGCATATCCTTTCTTTTTATCATTGTTTACCTCACTGTAACCCAAGCCCCGTGATTATCCTAAAGTCCTACGGATTTGCGCTTGAGTGTAACTAGTGCCGTGGAGAGAGTGTGAACTGGCAAGCGTATAGTCCCCGACATTGGTGGATTCCTTTGGAGGTGATCCTGAGCCCCGATCTTTGGCAAGCTCACCTTAGTGGCCTGCCTACTTTCTTCCTATGCGTGACCAGTTGATTCACTGTGATTCTATTTTTGAGTAGTAATAAAATTTTGATACGCATTGTGAAAAATATAAACTATTCTGCATACTTAGAAATTTTCTCTATTGTATTTTTACGCACGCGATCTTGCGACTTCGCATGGTACTTTGTTTTTCAATTTCTTTGTTAGCTAGTAATTTTCCCTATCTCCTTAGATTTTGTTTGCTCGGGACGCGCAAACAGTTAAGTCTGGGGGTGTGATGAGTCCGATTTATATAGGGTTTTTCGGACTCATCTGGGCTATTTTTCAAGCATTTGCACTTCACTTTTAGTTCTATATCATTCATATTTCATCTTGTCTTTATTTTCATAGGAAGTGCACACTTAGGCCCGTGGTTGTGTATTTTTGTACTTTTATTATTTGTACTCCTTATTGTGCTCGTCTGGAATGTCTGCACATATCAGTGCTTGGTACAGGGTTCGTGTGCATGTTCCGGGGATGTTTGGAAGCAGGAATACTGCGCACGCTCACTGGATATAGTGTGCACGACCACTGGTCGTGCTCCACTGCTCGTGCGCAATGTTCCCTGATTTCCAGAATCTGCCTGGGGTATGCACACTATCACTGGACACAGTGCGCACGACCACTGGTCGTGCGCCACTGATCATGTGCATTGATTCCATTTTCTTCCAAATTCTGGCTGGGGAAAACGCACTACCACTAGACATAATGCGCACGACCACTGGTCGTGCGCCACTGGTCGTGTGCATTATAATTTCTGCAATCTAAAAATTCGCAGGTTCCGCCCTAATTCTGGATCGCTCGATATTTCTCCGCCATTTTTCGTCCCCAACGAAGGTTTCCGCCGTTCCCCTTCATCTTCCACCCTAGGGAGGTGCTCCGGGCAAGCTTTCACCGCCAAATCCAAGCCGGAGCTTCCTCTCGGCCCCCTCCTTCATCTTTGAGCTTCAAGAAGAGCTTGACCTAGCTTTCTTCACCAAGCTAGGAGAAGTTGTGCCATCCTCCACCGGATCGTGACACGAAGAAGATGGGCCATTGGAAGGTGGTGACAGCCCTTCTCTATCCCGGACGCAGTTGCGGACCGAGCTTGGACGCGGATTGACAACCCGACGACTCCAACCGTGAATCCTCAGCAAGGCTTCGTATTCGGTCGATTTCGCACAATCTTTTCTTGATTGGTTGTTGAATGTGTAGTTGAACTCTTGTATTTAATGAAGTTATGCTTAGTGTAATTTACGTTTATGTGTAATCATGTCTATGTGATTGTATATTTTCGTTATATTTACCTGAGGTGCGCTTATTTGTCCATCCACCATCCATCCGCCCTTGCCGCACTAGCGATTGCTAGTGGCGTGCGTAGAAAAGAGGTGCATACGACCCTCATTCCGCCATTCTCTTCACCTCATCCGCAAGCCTACTCGCCCATTCGCCTAGTGATTCGATGCATAGCGGCCCGACTAATCTTCCATCCCGCCTGGCGAAGCATCGCATAGCTGCGTTGTATAGGAGTAGTTGATAGTGTTTTATTTTCTGTTTCCGCAATCCAAACCCCCCTTAGTTAGCTCCGACCTGAGGACTTCAATCTCAAGTCCTCCTCGAAATTAACTCCACCTTACTGTGTTCCTTGTGAGATCGATACTTGGGAAAACCCCCATTTTATATTACTTGTGCGACCGGTTCACTGCCGTGATCTTAAGCATCAGCTACCTTTGAATATAAAACTGCCTGAACACTATAAAGAAATCGTCGAACACAATAAGAAGTTCGTCGAGTAGAGCTTGAGTTCGTCGAACGGAGCCTGGAGTTCGTCGAGCTGAGTTGTTGAGTTGTGATCAGTGTTAATCGAACGGAACCCAGAGTTCATTGAGCTAAACTCAGAGTTAAAACTCTGAGTTCATCAAATTGAGCTTGGTGTTCGTCAACATGGGCTCAAATTTCGTCAAACAAAATCCTGCATTCATCAAACTGCATTTCTCTAGAAATATTCTGAGGAAGCAACCCTGGAAAAATAGACCTATGACCCAAGACTATACATATTAGGTAAAACTAATCTTCCTAAATAAATAATAATGATTCTAGCCCAAATCAATAATAGGGTTCCAACATAATATTATTTGTTACTGCTGCAACAAGCCAGGGCATGTCATTGTTGACTGCCCTATGAAGAGAATGGAGGATGGTGAGAAGAAGTCTCACCAGAAGGAAAAGTCCTTTATGGCTAAGAAGGAAAAGATCTGGATAGACTCATCATCATCTGAGTCTGAAGAAGAGGAAGACTATATTGGGCTATTTGGTATTGTTGATGTTGTTGAAGAAAAAGTTATTACAATAGGAATCAGGGACCCTCTAACACTATCAGATAGTGACTCAGAGGTGGATGAAGATGGCCACAACTGCAGAGGGATGATGACAATGACTGATGAAGAGAGCAGCCAGGATCAGCCTGGTCAAAGTAAGGTATATTCTCCATCATGTTTTGTGTCCATGCATGAGACAAGATCTGATGAAGAAGCCTCATCATCTAATGGTGAAGATGATTCTGGATTAGAGGGTGATGTCAATCAATTGATTGATAGATATAGCGAACTTCTGAATTCCTTCAAGAAATGCAAGAAGCTGACCAAGAAATATGCTAAAGAGATTTTGTCTCTTCAACCTGCTGCTTCTCAGCATGCTGAAATAGCTACTGTGTTAAATCAGACAATGAGGGAACTCAGTTAATTGAAAACCCAGTCAGGCATCTAGAAGGAGAATATTAAGAGCGAGAATAGTCTCATAAAAGGTCTTAAAGCAAGGCTCCAAAGGGAGAAATGAATTATGGCCAAATTCTATCAGCCCAATATAGTGATGCCCTTGATAGATTCCTTCACTTCATAGAAGAATTAGAAGGTATTGGGATTCAAGGGTAACACAAGACCTACCCATTCCAAAGGGAAAGGGAAAGTTTCAGCTGTGCCAATTGCTTCTATGCCACCTAACCCATTCAAGAGGGTGATATACCCTTCAAATAGGTATGACCAAGAAAGTATTTTTGGTCACTATATGAATGGTGCATGCACTAGTGGAACAAAAGATGTTCCCTTCCATTGTGGAAGCTACAGTAGGGCAAGTGCCTTTAAGGCTGCCCATGAAGAAATTCAAATGGCTCATCATGGACCATTTGTCTTTGGTGTTACAGCCCCTCCTCTCAAAAATGTTGGTGCAGCCAGTTCTATGAACCTGACAGCAGAAAATAAGACTAAGGGTCAGTCTGTCAGCTTGCTTGATATGGCTATTTATGATGCTATCAAGTACACACTATCTGAAAAGAAAAGTGTTGCTGATAGAATTCAGAATAGGACAAACAAGCCTGCAAGCAGACTAACCTTCAGTCAAATCCTTGCTGAAAGGAAACAGAAAATGGCTGGCGCATCTCTTCCTTCTGTCAAGACTACAGTCAAACCAACTGCTAGGCCTACACAGAAGAGGAGATACAACATACATGATTGTTGGTGTTGTGACAAGATATGTCTTATGCGATTGACTGCTGACATAATCCCAATGTGGTCAGAGCTAAGGTTAGTCTACCAGTCAGAAATTTTGCTGGTGGACATGTTCATTTTCAGACTAATATGCGCCTAAGACCCAATAGATATTGGGGTCCTAGGGTAAAGTAAATTATAGATTGCAGGTTAATCCAAGTGACCATACCCCTATATGGTACTTGGACAGTGGATGTTTCAGACACATGACTGAGACAAGGAGCAATTTGAAAGAGTACACTTCAGAAAAAGAAGGACCCAAGGTAATCTTTGGTGGTTTAGATAGTGGGATAATAAGAGGATATGGTATGATCACCAATGGAATAGTCACCATCATTAAGCGGCTTATGATGAAGGGTTACAACACATCCTTATAAGCATAAGCCAGCTCTCTGATCTTGGCTATGTTATTGTCTTCCACAAGGATGAGTGCCTAATTAGGAGGTCAAGTGACCAAGAGGTCATCTTGACAGGCACTAGGAGTGAAAATGTTTATTGCTTGAACTTTCTATGTTTGAATACAGACTCTCCTGTCTGTCTAGTGACAAATGAGAAAGCCACTTATTGTGTCCTATGGCACAAGAAGATAGCCCACATAAATTATAAGACTATTGTCAAGCTCTTCAGTCAAGAGATAGTTAGGAATGGTCCCAATGTGAAGTCCTCCAAGGAGGGCATTTGCTCTGCTTGTCAAAAGGGCAAGGAGACAAAAGCTTCCTTCAAGGGTATTGGGATCAAAGATTCTTTGAGGTGCCTATACCTCCTACATATACACTTATTTGGTCTTATGCTAGTTCAAAGTCTTGGTAGGAAGGTCTACACCCTTGTGGTGGTTGATGACTTTTCCAGGTTTGCTTGGGTATTCTTCCTAAAGAGAAAGAATCAAACCATGAATATATTCATTATGTTTGTCATGCAAATTCAGAATGAGTTTAACATCTCTCTGGTCGAAATCAGAAGTGATCATGGAACTGAATTCCAGTCTCATAGCATGACAAGATTATGTGATGAACATGGGA
Organism: Platanthera guangdongensis; assembly: GCA_039583875.1. Lineage (NCBI taxonomy): Eukaryota > Viridiplantae > Streptophyta > Magnoliopsida > Asparagales > Orchidaceae > Platanthera > Platanthera guangdongensis. The sequence continues at coordinate 58,646,341 of CM077160.1, read as the reverse complement.
TTCATCAAGAATTCTCTTCACCTAGAACACCACAACAAAATGGGATAGTTGAGAGGAAAAAAATAGAACTCTCATAGAGGCTGGTATGACCCTATTGAGTGACAATTCTCTCCCAGAATATTTCTGGGCTGAGGCAGTAAATACTGGATGTCATGTCCTCAACAGGGCCTCTATCACCAAATGCCACAAGAAGAGTCCCTATGAGATCTTGAAAGGCAGAAAACTAAACCTGAGCTATCTTAGAATCTTTGGTAGTAAATGTTATGTGCTTCATAATGTAAAGTCCTATATCAGTAAGTTTGCTGCCAGGTCCTTTGATGAGATTTTTATTAGGTACAACAATCATAGCAAAGCTTATAGAATATACAACTTGTAAAGCCAAGTTGTAGAAGAGTCAGTTATATAGTGTTTGATGAGTCTAGCACGATTAACAGGGTCCTGTCAATCCCCTTTTCTAGCACTGCAGGTACAAAATAGATGATGGATAATCTGAACAACAAGGATGCAGAACCAACTATCTAGAATGAAGTGGATATTTCAGAAGGTCCACCAGATACACTTAGAGCAGATGAAGATCAACAAGGAACTGTTCCTGAAGATGATGATGAAAGAAGATTACCTCTGTCAATAAGACATTTAAGAGACCATCTAGCTCACCTAATCATTGGTGAACCAAGTCATTGAGTAGTGACAAGAAGCAAAAATCTGAATACAGCCATGTATACAAGCTTTTTGTAACAAGCGGAGCCAAAGAAGTCTGAAGAGGCCAACATAGATCAATTCTGGATAATGGCTATGCAAGAGGAACTGAACCAGTTCAAAAGATGCAAAGTCTAGAAGTTAGTTCCCAAACTTCATGGACATATTGTCATTGGAGTCAAGTGGATTTACAGAAATAAGCTTGATGAAAATGGTATTATAATTAAGAATAAGGTAAGATTAGTAGCTAAGGGGTATAGGCAGGAAGAAGACATTGATTTTGATCAAACCTTTGCCCCTACAGCAATATTGGAGGCCATAAGATTATTCGTTGCATATGCTACACACAAGGGATTCAAGGCCTACTAGATGGATGTAAAGTCATCCTTCCTGAATGGTGACTTAAAAGAGGAAGTGTATGTTGAACAACCTCCAGGTTTTATAGCTCGTAACTCACCTGATTCTGTTTATAGACTTAGGAAAACTCTATATGGGCTAAAGCAAGCCCCTAGAGCATGGTATAAGATATTGTCTAGCTTCCTCATTTAGAACAAATTCTGAAGGGGGAAGATAGACAAGACCCTATTCCTTATGGAATCTAAGGGTAAGATCATCCTAGTATAGATCTATGCAGATGACATCATCTTTGGATCTACTGATGACAACCTCTACAGGAAGTTTGTCAAACTTATGCAGGGGAAGTTTGAGATGAGCACTATGGGTGAACTTAAGTTATTCTTGGGTCTCCATATAAGATAGACTGATGATGGATTGTTCATATCCCAGTCTAAGTTCACTAGGGAGTTAATAAAGAAATTTTGTATGAAAAATTCCTCCCCCATAAGAACTCCTAAGGAATCAAGTATGTCTATATGCAAAGATGAGGCAGGGAAACCTGTTGATGAGACTTTGTATCGGGGATAATTTGTTCTCTTTTCTATCTAACTGCTAGTAGGCCAGACATCATGTATGCTACATGTGTTTATGTTAGGTATCAAGCTTGCCACAAAGATTCTCATTACTCTGCTGCACAGAGAATTCTGACGTATATTAAGGGCACACATTATCTTGGCTTGTGGTACCCTAGGAATGGGGAATTTGAACTAACTGGCAATTTAGATGCAGATTTTACAGGCTATAAAGAAGACATGAAGAGCACTTCTGACACTTGTCAATTCCTGGGTGAAAGACTAGTTTCCTGAAGCAGCAAGAAGCAAACTAGTGTTGCAATTTCAACTATAGAGTCAGAGTACATCTCAGCAGGTATCCCCTGTGCTTAGTAGTTGTAGATCCAGCATCAGCTCCAAGACTATAACCTTTAGATAGGTAGAAGTCCCTTATTCTGTGATTCTACTAGTGCTATTTCAATTATTAGGAATCCTGTCTCCCATAGCAGGACTAAGCACATTAAAACTAGATACCATTTCATTATGGAGCATGTGGAATATGGAGATATCAACCTTGAGTTTGTTCGAACCGACAAATTAGTGGCTGCCATCTTCACTAAGCCACTAGATGAAGGAAAATTTAACACCCTCAAATTTGAGTCGGGTATGTTAAGCATGATATTGCTTCAGTTGCTCCTCATATTGTTGCAACTTATATTGTCTTTTGCGGATGGAAGTGTTCTTCAGAACAAAGAAGAATCTTCAAGATGGTGCATCTGTTGAGGGAGAGCATGTTCTGCAATTCTGAACCTTGCCAACAATTTCCTGAAGTCAAAAAGAGGGAGGAAAAGATGAATAGGCAAGGATGTATCATGATCAATTCATTGGCTGCAGCAATTCAGAGGGAGCAGGTATTGTTCACCCTGCAGACAAGGATATGTGGAAACGAGTGTCAACTATAAATTTCCTTAAAATTCTTATTATTGCATAGTGTTATGTATGTCATTGACTCATTATTAAATCACTTGCTTAAGAGTTTTGACTTCCTCAAATACGGGGGAGATTGTTGGGTCCATTGCCCTCAATGTCCTAGATTTGAGTGAAGTCAATATTGTTAATGACATACATAAAAATGTATTGGATGTCCTTATAGCAATGATGGGACAGATAGCCTAAGTGGGTAGGTCTGGTAAGTACTTACCTAAGTGGTGGAAAGATAGAAAACTATCTAAGTCCACAGTCATTGAGTGAAGATCATTCACTCAAAGACAGATGACTTATAGTGCTGAGTGAAGTCTATTTAGTCAAATCCATAAAGTGGCAAGCTGAGATAGTGGCCAAGTACACTAGCATTGAGTGAAGTCAACTCACCTAACACCATACAACAAAAGGTTGTGAGACAGGCTAATGCAGTCAAAGCCTAAGGAGAAATGGGCTGAAAAGTGGCTATGTCCACAGGCGTTGAGTGAAGATAATTCACTCAACGCTATAGCTCCATAATCGTTGAGTATAGCTCAGTCAAACAACACCACAAAAAACTAAATATTTACAAAGTCCACAAGCGTTGAGTGAGGCAAGATCACTCAATGCTCTGTGATATTGCGTTGACTAAATTCTCAAAGGAAGTGTTCATCATGACACAAAAATTCGTCAATCTGAGCTCAGAGTTCGTCGAACTAAGCTCTCAATTTGTCGAACTAAGTTTTGACTTATTCGTCGAACTGATCTCAGAGTTTGTCGATCTAGGCTTTGAGTTCGTCGAACTGAGCTTTCACTTACTTGTCGAGCTAAGCTCTGTATTCGTCGAACTAAGTTATAAGTTCGTCGAGCAGAACTCTTAATGCTTATGATGCTGATGAAGCAGAAATGGCTAAGGCATAATCATTGAGTGAGGCATGCTCATTCTACGCTCTCAATGTCTAAATTGTAGAATATGGTTTAGGCACAAGGTGTTGAGTGAGGTGTGTTCACTCAATGCTCTCAACACCATACATGCATAAAAGGCTACAGAAAGGGTTAAGTCAAAAAGTGTTGAGTGAGCATTACTCACACAACACTGTCAACGCCTAGATAGACAGAATTGTCTAAGTACTTTGGCGTTGAGTGAAGCTCATTCACTCATCGCTTATTCTGCTGATGCTCGATTTTCGCTAAGTCCACAGGTGCTAACGTTAGCAAAATCTGTAAGATCGATAAAGTCAACTTATTTCAAATCAAGTACGGTGAAGCTACAGAACACGACAAACTCTGTCGTGAAGCTACTGTACATCTTCTTCCATTGAAGCAAGATGCATCTAGATGCTGCAAGTGGGCCCCACTAAGTTCAAAAAGAGTCGTTGATCGACGAGCTACAAAAATAAGTGTGTGGGGAAAGACAAAAAACATTTTTAAGGTTTAAAAAAGAAAGGAGGCGGCTGGACATCATCATGTTCTTTGACGAGCTTGAAAGAGCAGTCCAGCAGAGAAAGCCAACGAGCAGATAAAGTTAGTTGAAGCTTCTTCCACTTCAGCAGGATAGTTCTGGGGAAAATAAGACAACTGATTCTTCGGATTTAGCAAGATTAAACATAGCTATTGAAGTGGACTCATTCCTTCAACAGCAGGTAGCTGAGTAAATCTGTTAAGCAAAGAAGTTAGCTATGAAAGAGGACTCTTTTCTTCAACAGCAAGTGGGCTGTACTGAAATCTGCTCATTCCAGCAAGGTAGACTCAGAGATTAATCTCTGAGTCAGTTACTTAATCATTCCATTTAAGTTACCCTGTAGGATTTAGTGTGTACTTAATCTGAGTGTAGGCCTAAGTAATTAGGCTAAGTGCTAGATCTGTTTAGATCTGTGTAGTAGGAACACTTGGTGTTCTGAGGTAGGTGATTGGTGAATCACTTAGCTATAGGATCCAAGTTTGGATCTGAGTTGTAGGGCTCTCTAAGCCTGAGGTAGGGCAATATTGCCTGAGTTGTAGGAGAGTGAAGCTCTATGAGTTATAGGATCCAATTGGATCTGAGCTGTAGGACTTAATTTCAATTCTGTGATAGATAATTAATTAATCACTGAGCTATAGGTGCCTGAAAGGGCACTGAGGTAGGTACCAGCTGGGTACTAAGCTGTAGGAGTGTTGCAACACTCTAAGAGTAGGGCTGTGTGCCTGAATCTGTAGGGCTGATAAGCCTGAGTGGTAGGCCATTATGTTTGGCTGAGGTAGGTGGCTTGAGGGTCTCTGTGTGTAGGAGCACTGCAGAGCTCTGAGGTAGGAACCTGTTAGTTCTGAGATAGGTGTCATGAAAAGGATACTGAGTGTAGGAACTTGTTAAAGTTCTGAGTGTAAGGCTGAGGGCCTGAGGTGTAAGCTCTGAGGAGCATTTTGGAGGAGTTTGGCCTTGTCTAACAAGAGTTAGAAAGGTGGGAGGGATAGTGGATGTACCCATAATTTGGGGAACCACTATAAATCTTTGTGTGCTTGTTTGTGTGTTTGTTTTTCTTTTATTAATTGAAGGTGTTAAGGACAAGCTATAGATCACCCTAAGTTGAAAGCTAAAAGAAAGCAATAAGACAGTAAAATGTCTCAAAAAGATTTAAACTCCTATTCACCCCCCCCCCCCTCTCTAGGTGACCAGCTAACCTTGAAATAAGAACTTTCATTGGACTTTGACGCACTTTTCTCATTATGTCCATGTACGAACGGACCATGATCTTTAAAGATTATCTCCTCGTAAGGTGCCTGAAGAGCACTCGTACCAAAGTTTTGAGGATGGCTCCATCCTTGGCACCCTTTGTTAGGCTCAACATATGTTGGTCTAGCAAAGTGTCCATAAGAGGTCTCAAAGTAGTACATGTTGGTAGGGAAAACTACCTTCCTGAATGATGGTTCACTTTGAGGTGCCTTACCTTTAGCTTTGGCAGCTCTTCTTTTGGCAGACTTACTCAACTCGATCTTATGTCCAAGATCACTACACTTCTCAGTTCCAGAGAACTGATCGATAAGTGGAAGAATAGTCTTTGGCTTGGAGATGCTTTCCACAAGCTTTCTCTCAACCACTTACTTTTCTTCCAATTCATCAATAAATTTCTCCTTCAGATTTAGCAGTTCAGTAGAGCTTTGAAGTTCCTGTTTCAAGGATTGGACTTCGTCCCTGAGAGTCAATCTTTCAATTTCTTCTCTCAGTTCAGATTCTAACGTCTTGAGGGAAAGGAGTTCTTTAGCTTAGGAATTAACTACCTTGCGGCACTTGTCAAATCCCTTGAAAAAGGCTTTATAATGAACCAAGAAATCTGAGTCTTCCTCAAAGGAGTAGCCTTCTTGAGCATTAGACCTAGTTTCAAAATCTGAAAGAGGAGTGTTTAAGTTTACCTTCCCCTCAAATGGATGCGTAGTTTTCATCGTCTGTTTGAGCCATTTGTAACACCCCAAAATTTGAGAGAGGGTCGACTAGCGTTTTCTGGCCAAGTTTGGTTTCTGGCAGGGGGCACACGGCCTGGGACACGGGCGTGTCCCAGGGCGTGTCAGGCTCCAGTCGATATTTTGGTCGAGAGGTCGACGAATTTCGCTCGACGATGTGTCGAGACAAGGCACACGGCCTAGGACACGGGCATGTCCATGGCCGTGTCAGTCAGTCGACGAACTTCTCTCAACGAAGTTCAATTAATGAGTGTCGAGTGTCAAGACAGCGGCACACGGCATGTGACACGGGCATGTCACAGGCCGTGTCCCGCTTGGTCGACGAACTTCTCTCGACGAAGTTCACTCGACGAGTGTCGAGTGTCGAGACAGGGGCACACAGCCTGTGACACGGGCGTGTCCCGCATGGTCGACGAACTTCGCTCGACGAAGTGTCGAGACGGTAAACACGGCCTAGAGCCCAGGCGTGTTGAGGTATACACGGACAAGGACACGGGCGTGTCCAGTACCCGTGTAGTTCTCGGGTTGTTTTCGGGGCTGTGTTGATGGAGGCACACGACCGACCACAAAGCCGTGTCAGTTGGGACACGAGCGTGTCGGGTTGAACACGGGCGTGTCGGATGCTCGTGTGCTGTTCCAGGCGCGTCGGTTTTGATGGCGAATGGGGGACACGGCCCTGGACACGGTCGTGTGTCAGGCCGTGTTCGGCCCAGGTGTTTTATTATTTCAGACGGATCGTGGCCGCTCTTTTCATTATTTTGGGATCTGATGGTCCAGGACTGCTCTTGGTGAGTTAAGTCTGAGAATAGGGTTGGAAACCCTCATTCTTCTCCAAGCTTTCTCTTACTAAAATTCTAGAGAGAAGGGAGAGCAAGGAAGAAGGTGAAGGAGGGTTTGGGCTGTAGGAGAGGCTTCGGTGCTCCAAATCGCGAGTCGAGTCTAGATCCGTGGAGGCTAGATCTTTGCGAAGGTTTTCATCCGACTATTTTGCCATGGCTAGGAAGAGGAGTCGGAAGATAACGATAGTTCTCCTCTCGGTTTTAGGATGCATGTCTTAGCATCATTTCTTTTCTAGTTTTGGGCACCAAACAATCAAATGAGAGGGGTTTGGGTCGCCAAGGTTCAAGAGGAACCTCCGGGTCGATTGAGTCCATCCCCGACATGTTTGCATTAGAGATCCGCTTCGTTAGTGGATTAGGCATGGTGGGTGAAGCCGTAGTCGCGACCGTTAGTCCGACTCGGTGATGTTGCATACGAGCTTTAAGGATTCGTAGAGATTCCGTTGCGGAAAGATGCCGTTTATGATGTGGTGATGTTTTCCACTTTTCTCGAGTGAGTACGTGTAGTCGAAACCGGACAAGGTTAGCTCCTCAATGGCGGTAGATGGTTTCCTTGGTGGACAAGGTTAGCTCCGCATGACTGGAAGATGGTTTCCTTAGTGCGCGGGAACACTGCAGTACAAATGAGGGACTAGGGTGGAATTGTCTTAGTTTGTGATATGCCAAGGCGTGGCTGTGTCTCCGTGGTCGGCTGGCTATCCCGTGACGTACACGTCATGTGTGGAGAGTGTCCCGATGAGACTAGTCCCCTTCTGTAAGACTGACGAGAATGCCAACCATGCGGGCAAGCCCGGGCAATGAGGCCATGAGTGGGTGGGGTCCAGCAAGGCTTCTTAGAATCAGTCAGTGTGTGTTTGTTGGAATCCTGACATGAGACGTCAGAGCTTGCAGGCAAGCCCGGGTCTAAGACCTTGAGCGGGTGGGGCCTAGGCAAGAATTCCATGTGGCAGCTTGTGTGCCGTTTGGGGGAACTGTGTCTCCCTTTTTGTGTGCGGCTTTATGCCAATGGGAAACGATGAGTACCCAAACTATGTGATGATGTGCTAGATGCATATTCTATAGGGTGCCTTGGGTGAAACCCGGGTGTTGCATACATGTTGCATAAGTAGGCCCCTTTTTATATTATATGTTCAACCCGTAGAGAACGTGTATGATGTTTGAGACATCCAAGCTTATTCTTAATGCACTTCTTGTTTATATTCATATATTGCATACGAAGTGCTGATTTGCAGGTTGGAGGGTTCCCCGGGGTCCGTTAGGGGCGGCCAGGAGGAGATGTGTTTGTTACACAGTTTGAGGTCAACCTTTGCTGACCCACGTTACTAATAATTTCTACAGGGCAAGGATCGCAAGCAGGAGCAAGCTCGCCTGTCAGAAAGGCCTAAGCCTCATGAAGTGCTCCCCTCTTTTGTAACTCTTCTTATATGATATTGCATGTTTGAGACTCATGTTGTCCGGCTTGCATGCCGAGGTAGACTAGGAGTGCTTATGCACTTTCATGTTTGTTGTATTATGTGAGTTTGGACTCTCTTATGTTGTAAGGCCATAAGGCCATTTTGTTACTCTGTAGTGGTGGATAACTTCTAGTCTTCCTTGTGTTTCCGCTGTGTTGTGCAAAGAGTTTTGAGTGTGGGTAGTTATATCATCTTATAATACTAAAGCTGTGGCGTCCGTATGTTGTGGGGCCCCTGCCGGGCCCATATTATACGATCATTACAGGGGAGGTGTTACAATTTGGTATCAGAGGCGAGGTGAGTTTCAAGGTCAATGCGTGGAGAAGTTATCCACATAAGAGTAACGCGGGACCATGAGTGTCCTTATGTTCAAGTCTTGAGATTAGAGACTGATTCCTTGTTTCTTGTTTTCTTGAAAAGTGCAAGCAACGAGGCGGGAACGTCGAGAGCAAGAGAAGAACTCTCGGCGAGCAGTGCCACTGCTCTAGGTCTTTTGGGCACGGGTGTAAACCCGGCCTACTTCTTCAACATGCTTGCAGAAGCGATGGTGGCAGCCCAAGCTGCAGCGGTAGCTCAGGTAGCAACCCCTGCTACACCGGACACGGCGACGGCCGTGCTAGGCAGAGAAGCCAGGTGAGTGGAGCCTTTGGCGGAAAGGGTGGTTGTCGGACATGGAGACCGGCACAGGAAGTATTTTCTGAGCTTCCATCCCCCGTCATTCAAGGGAGTTGGTACGCCAATGGATGTGGAGGATTGGTGGGTTCGAATTCAAGAGCTTTTGAGGGCGGTAGAGACGCCAGAAGAAAAGAAATCTGAGTATGCGGTGTTCATGTTGGAAGGAGACGCCAAGTTGTTGTGGGTGAGCCATAGCGGCCGCCAGTTCCCTGGACGCACCCCGTCGATGGAGGAATTTGGGGATGCATTTCTGAAGAGGTACATTCCAGTTTCTACATGGTTGGCCCTTCAGAGGCAGTTTCTACACTTAATGCAGCGAGACAAGACAGTGGACGAGTATGTGCAGGAGTTCACCCGTTTGGGTCATTACGTGGGAACGACGATGGCAGATAATGTAGAGAGGGATAGCCTCTTCTATCAGGGGCTGAGGGAGAATCTGAGGCAACCCCTCATTTCCATGAAGAGAGCTGGTTTCAATGAACTAGTTGAGGCTGCCAGGATTTTGGAAAGTGATCTGGAGCGAAGCCAACGTCGTAAGGGTTTCACTCCCAAGCAAGGGGAAGGGAAGCCTCCCTAATCCCAGAGAAAGTCTGAAGGGAGTAGGTGGAGGAAAAAGCCTCACACTTCCAGGTCTGGTGAGAAGAGAAAGTGGATGCCCGGAGGTTCTCACTCTAGGGGACCGCCGACGTGCTATAACTGTGGTAAGGTGGGGCACATAGCTCATGTTTGTCCTCAAGGAGGAGTGGAGCAAGAGGCATGACAGGAGCAGACTTTGCGCTCCGGCCCTAGTGCCACAGAGAAAGGAAAAATGGCGGAGTCAAGCGCTTCTCGATTCCAACTCGTGCAACCAAGGGCCTACAACCTTGGACAGCAGCAAGCGATCTGCCAAACCTATGTGGTGACAGGTATGAGGAAATTTAAGTTTAAATTTTGTGCTTCATACTGTTAGACTTTTATGTGTGATGTCTATGTTGTAGGCTTCGTATTAGTTTCTGGATACCCCGCTAGGGTATTGTTCGATACGGGAGCATCACACTCCTTTCTTGCGGAGAGCTTCATCCGGAGAATAGGAGTTGAGTCTTTCTCGACGGACGCGAAGTTGAAGGTTCGCATGCCTAATGGGTCATCCATGACCACCGGGGCCAAAGGGCGCATCTGTTGGGAGCTGGACAGAGTTGACTTCGTTTTGGTAGCAGTAATTTTACCATTGGTTGAGTTCGATGTCATTTTGGGCATGGACTGGCTTGCAGAGCAGCGCGCCAGTATTGATTGCCTATCTAAGTTAGTGACCCTAAAGAGCAAAGGGCATGCGGAAGTCAAATTTGAGGGCCTTTGTGGAGTGGCCTATTCCCTGATTTCGGCCATGCAGTTGATATGGGCTGTTAACCAGGGTGGTGTAGCGCTTGTAGAATTATTGGAGGTTCGTCTCTCTCACCTATCCATTGAGGAAGTGCCCGTAGTGGCAGAGTTCAAGGATGTGTTTCCGGATGAACTTCCTGGAGCGCCTCCTCGATGGGAGATCGATTTCTCGATCGAGTTAGTGCCGGAGGCTAGGCCGGTGTCACGTCCTCTGTTTAGGATGGCACCAAAAGAGTTGGTGGAACTCAAAGTACAGTTACAGGAACTGTTGGAGCAAGGGTATATCAGACCCAGTTATTCTCCGTGGAGCGCGATGATATTGTTTGTAAAGAAGAAAGACGGTAGCATGCACCTGTGCATAGACTACCGAGAGCTGAATAAACTAACCGTTAAGAATAAGTATCTGATTCCTCGGATAGACGACTTGTTCGACCATTTGGTGGGGTTGGTGGTGTACTCAAAATTGGACTTGAGGTCAGGCTATTATCAGTTGCGAATTCGTGATGGGGACATACCCAAGACTGCTTTTGGTACGAGGTACGGACACTTTGAGTTTACGGTGATGCCGTTCGGGCTGACGAATGCGCCATCTGTGTTCATGGACCTTATGAACCGGGTATTTCAGGAATACTTGGATTCTTTTGTGGTTGTCTTCATCGATGACATCTTGGTGTATTCCAAATCGGAAGTGGAGCATGAGACCCACTTGAGAGTGGTCTTGCAAGTGTTGAGGGAGAATCAATTGTATGTTAAGTTCTCAAAGTGCGAGTTCTGGTTAGAGAATGTGGCATTTTTGGGCCACGTGATTAGTGGGGATGGGGTGGCAGTGGATCCAACAAAAGTGGAAGCCATCAGAGATTGGCCAGTCTTGAGTACCATGGCGGAAGTCCGAAGTTTTCTTGGACTAGCCGGGTATTATAGGAGATTCGTGGAGAACTTTTCGCGGATAGCTCTACCCCTCACCTCACTCACTCGTAAAGATCATAAGTTTGTGTGGACTCAAGAGTGCAGTCAAGCATTTGAGGCACTGAAGGAGAGACTGATGATGGCTCCAATCCTAAGTTACCGCAAGGGACCGAGGGATTTCAGATCTTCAGTGACGCATCGGTATGCGGTTTGGGTTGCGTCTTGGTGCAACATGGCAAGGTGATAGCTTTTGGGTCTAGACAACTGAAGCCTCATGAGAGGAATTACCCCGTCCATGAATTGGAGTTGGCGGCGGTAATTTTTGCGTTGAAAATATGGCAACAATATGTGTATGGTGCAAAGGTGGAGATCTTCACGGATCATAAAAGCCTGAAGTATCTCTTGGATAAAAAGGACTTGAACATGCGACAATGCAGGTGGGTTGAGTTTCTTGGAGACTACGAGGTGGCGATTCAGTATACTCCAGGTAAAGCCAACGTGGTGGCAGATGCCTTGAGTATAAAGTACTCGGGGGAAGGGAATTGGATCGAAGTTCATGATGAGCGGTTGGTACGGGAATGGGTGTCCCTTGGTTTGGAATGTGTTGCGAGAGGCGAGTCCAGCGTGGCTCGGTTGAACTTGATTGAAATACAGAACGACTTGTCCGATCGCATTCGGGAAGCGACTCGGTTGGATGTGGAGTTTCAACCTTTTGTGTTGGAGGCTCAAAAGGGCGAGAGCAGCGCCTGGGAGATGATTGATGGGATTCTGAGGAAGGACGGAAGGGTTTGTATACCGCAGTTCGGCAAACTCCGTGAGGAGTTGATGTTTGAGGCTCACTTCACAAAGTACTCCATTCACCCGGGCAATACAAAGATGTACTTGGATACGAAGAAATACTTTTGGTGGCCGGAGCTGAAGCGGGACGTAGCTTTGTATGTGAATCGTTGCCAAACGTGCACCTTGGTGAAGTCCGAATGTCAGAAGCCAGGCGTGTTCCTGAAGCCCCTTCCAATCCCTGAGTGGAAATTTGATGACATCTCCATGGATTTTGTACATGGTTTGCCTAGATCGCAGCAGGGTAATGATGCTATTTGGGTGATCGTGGATCTCTTAACCAAGGTGGCCCACTTCATCCCAAATCGGAAGGAGGACAGCGTGGAGAAGCCGGTGGAGTTGTATGTTCTCAACATTGTGCGACTGCATGGGATTCCTAAGAGAATAGTCAGCGATCGAGATTGACGGTTTACGTCCAAGGACTGGAGATTGGTTCAGAAGAGTTTGGGCACGAAGCTAAAGTTCAGTACGGCGTTCCATCCTCAAACTGATGGGAAAACCGAAAGAACAAACCGTACTATGGAGGATATACTGAGAATGTGCATTCTTGACTTCGGCCAGAAGTGGGAGGATCACCTCTTCATGGTGGAATTCGCATACAATAACAGTTATCAAGCAAGTATAAAAATGGCGCCATACGAAGCTTTGTATGGGAGACAGTGTCGAACACCGATGTCTTGGACAGAGGAGGGAGACACCAAAATTTTGGGAAAGGAGGTGGTAGTTGACGCTTGTGAGTTGGTACGGACCATTCAAGAGCATATGAAGGTGGCGCAAGACCGGCAAGCAAAATACTTTAATGCTCGTCACAGGAAGTTGGAGTTTGCGGTAGGCGATTGGGTCTATTTGAAGATCAAGCCGTTTAAAGGCGTCTCATGGATTCGCCGACTCAAGAAGTTGAGTCCAAGGCTTTTGGGGCCTTTTGAAGTTGTTGAACGGGTGGGAGAAGCAGCCTACAGGTTGGCGTTATCCGCGGAGCTGAGTGGATTGCATGACGTCTTCCATGTCTCCATCTTGAGGAAAACCTTGGTGGAGGCTAGTGTGGTGATCGAGCCGGGATCGGTGCCGTTTGAGGAAGACTTGAGGACACGGGTCCTTCCAATTGCTATAGAGGATTTGGAGACTCGACAGTTGCGAAATAAAGAGGTTAAACTCGTGAAAGTCTGATGGGACAACTGCGGTCGTGAGGAGTTCTCTTGGGAGCGAGAACAAGCAATGCAAGAAGAGTATCCAGAGCTCTTCATATTAGGTACCATTTAAGAGTTGTTTCCTTTTGCTTTGTAATTTCGGGAAGAAATTCTTTTAAGGGGGGAAGAGTTGTAACACCCAAAAATTTGAGAGAGGGTCAACCAGCGTTTTCTGGCCAAGTTTGGTTTCTGGCAGGGGGCACACGGCCTGGGACACGGGCGTGTCCCAGGGCGTGTCAGGCTCTAGTCGACGTTTTGGTCGAGAGGTCGACGAATTTCGCTCGACGATGTGTCGAGACAAGGCACACGGCCTAGGACACGGGCGTGTCCATGGCCGTGTTAGTCATTCGACGAACTTCTCTCGACGAAGTTCACTCGACGAGTGTCGAGTGTCGAGACAGGGCACAGGGCCTGTGACACGGGCGTGTCACAGGGCGTGTCCTGCTTAGTCGACGAACTTCTCTCAACGAAGTTCACTTGACGAGTGTCGAGTGTCGAGACAGGGGCACATGGCCTGTGACACGGTTGTGTCACAGGGAGTGTCCCGCATGGTCGATAAACTTCGCTCGACGAAGTGTCGAGATGGTGAACACGACATGGAGCCCGGGCGTGTTGAGGTAGACACGGGCAAGGATACGGGCGTGTGCAGTACCTGTGTAGTTCTCGGGTTATTTTCGGGGCTGTGTCGATGGAGGCACACATCCGACCACACGGTCGTGTCAGTTGGGACATGGGCGTGTCGGGTTGAATACGGGCGTGTCGGATGCCCGTGTGCTGTTCAAAGAACGTCAGTTTTGATGGCGAATGGGGGACACGGCACTGGACACGGGCGTGTGCCAGACCGTGTTAGGCCCAGGTGTTTTATTTTTTCAGACGGATCATGGCCGCTCTTTCCATTATTTTGGGATCTGATGGTCCAGGACTGCTCTTGGTGAGTTAAGTCTGAGAATAGGGTTGGAAACCCTCATTCTTCTCCAAGCTTTCTCTTACTAAAATTCTAGAGAGAAGGTAAAGCAAGGAAGAAGGTGAAGGAGGGTTTGGGCTGTAGGAGAGGCTTCGGTGCTCCAAATCGCGAGGCGAGTCCAGATCCGTGGAGGCTAGATCTTTGCGAAGGTTTTCATCCGACTATTTTGCCATGGCTAGGAAGAGGAGTGGGAAGGTAACAACACTTCTCCTCTCGATTTTAGGATGCATGTCTTAGCATCATTTCTTTTCTAGTTTTGGGCACCAAACACTCAAATGAGAGGGGTTTGGGTCGCCAAGGTTCAAGAGGAACCTCCGGGTCGATTGAGTCCGTCCTCGGCATGTTTGTATTAGAGATCCGCTCCGTTAGTGGATTAGGCATGGTGGGTGAAGCCGTACTCGCGACCGTTAGTCCGACTCGGTGATGTTGCATACGAGCCTTAAGGATTCGTAGAGATTCCGTTGCGGAAAGATGTCGTTTGTGATGTGGTGATGTTTTCCCCTTTCTCGAGTGAGTACGTGTAGTCGGAACTGGACAAGGTTAGCTCCTCAATGGCGGTAGATGGTTTCCTTGGTGGACAAGGTTAGCTCCGCATGAGTGGAAGATGATTTCCTTGGTGCGCGGGAACACTGCAGTATAAATGAGGGACTAGGGTGGAATTGTCTTGGTTTGTGATGTGCCAAGGCGTGGTTGTGTCTCCGTGGTCGGCTGGCTATCCCGTGACGTACACGTCATGTGTGGAGAGTGTCCCGACGAGACTAGTCACCTTCTGTGAGACTGACGAGAATGCCAAGCATGGGGGCAAGCCCGGGAAATGAGGCCATGAACAGGTGGGGTCCAGCAAGGCTTCTTAGAATCGGTCAGTTTGTATTTGTTGGAATTCTGACATGAGACGTCAGAGCTTGCAGGAAAGCCAGGGGCTAAGACCTTGAGCGGGTGGGGCCTAGGCAAGAGTTCCATGTGGCGGCTTGTGTGCCGTTTGGGGGAACTGTGTCTCCTTTTTTGTGTGCGGATTTATGCCGATGGGAAACGATGAGTACCCAAATGATGTGATGATGTGCTAGATGCATACGCTATACGGTGCCTTGGATGAAACCCGGGTGTTGCATACATGTTGCATAAGTAGGCCCCTTTTTATATTATATGCTCAACCCGTAGAGAACGTGTATGATGTTTGAGACAACCAAGCTTGTTCTTAATGCACTTCTTGTTTATATTCATATATTGCATACGAAGTTCTGACTTGCAGGTTGGAGGGTTCCCCGGGGTCCGTTAGGGGCGGCCGGGAGGAGATGTGTTTGTTACACAGTTTGAGGTCAGCCTTTGCTGACCCATGTTACTAATAATTTCTACAGGCCAAGGATCGCAAGCAGGAGCTAGCTCGCCGGCCAAAAAGGCCTAAGCCTCATGAAGTGCTCCCCTCTTTTGTAACTCTTATTATATGATATTGCATGTTTGAGACTCATGTTGTCCGGCTTGCATGCCGAGGTAGACTAGGAGTGCTTATGCACTTTCATGATTGTTGTATTATGTGAATTTGGACTCTCTTATGTTGTAAGACCATAAGGCCATTTTGTTACTCTGTAGTGGTGGATAACTT
This sequence comes from Platanthera guangdongensis, assembly GCA_039583875.1. Taxonomy (NCBI): domain Eukaryota; kingdom Viridiplantae; phylum Streptophyta; class Magnoliopsida; order Asparagales; family Orchidaceae; genus Platanthera; species Platanthera guangdongensis. The sequence continues at coordinate 58,630,539 of CM077160.1, read as the reverse complement.
CTAGTCTTGCTTGTGTTTCCACTACGTTGTGCAAAGAGTTTTGAGTGTGGGTAGTTATATTATCTTATAATACTAAAGTTGTGGCTTCCGTATGTTGTGGGGCCCCGGCCGGACCCATATTATACGGTCATTACAAGGGAGGTGTTACACCATTAGCCCGAAGTAAGCTTCTTCATCAGAACTGGACTCACTTGAGTCGTTGTCACTGAATGTTTTAGACTTCTTGGCTAAGAAGCTCTTCTCTTCTTTCTTCTTACCCTTGAAGAATTTCTTGTCTTCTTTTCTTCCCTCTTTCTTTTTTATGTAGGCAGTCTACAATCATGTGTCATGTCTTATTACAATAGTAGCACACAACGTCAGAAGAAATATGTTTATTCGGTTTCTATTTATACCTCTTGTTGTTCTTGTAGCTTTTCTTGTAGTGTACACCATCATGATGAGATCTTCTGAAATCGGAGGAGGAAGATTGATTTCTTATTTGTCTCCTCTTGTACAGTAATCTCTTGAACTGCTTGGAGTGTTGGGAGAATTCTCCGTCGGATATCTCAGAGCTTGAGGAACAGGGCTCTGACTCCTCATCCTTAGTGGAAGAGTGTGTCCTTAGAAGTGACATAGCTTTATTCTTTCTGGACCCTTTTGCTTTCAGAGCCACGAATTTATCTTTACTGGAGGTCTTGGTGGCCTGCTCTTCCTCTTTCCTGATCTTAAATTTGAGTTCATTTGAGAGCAGTTTACCAAACAGAATTCTTGGTTCCATAGTTGCCATCTTCCCGAATTCTCTAATGGCCACAATCTTGGTATATCATTCTTTCGTCATGGATCTTAGAAATTTGTTGTTCAGCTCTCCATTAGTGAATTCTATACCGTAGTTTACCAGACCGTTGAAGATTTTGAAGAACTTCTCGTAACAGTCAGAAATGGAGTCCCTTGGATCTTGTCTAAGGGCCTCATACTCTTGGTTGAGCAGGGATCTTCTATCTTCCCATTTGTCATATGTACCTTCCATCAGGACCACTAAAGAGTCCCACATCTCCTTGGCAGACTTGTAATGAAATAGATTGTGGAGCATTGAGTCATCGACTGTACTGGAAATGATATTCTTTGCCTTCTTGTCCAAGGCGACGAGAGCAATCTCATCCTTGTTCAGATCCATCATCTTATTAGGAACTTATTTATCTGAATCAATAGTGGAAGCTTGAGTAGGAACATAAGGTCCTTCTTCAATAATCTGAAAGATCCTTGGGTCAGCGGCTTCCATATAAAATCTCAGTCTTTCTTTCCACATGGGAATGTTTTTTTGGTGCAGACTGGCAACTTGACGGAGGGAACATCCTTGGTTCTATCCATTTAGAAATGGTTGTGCTTGAAGATTAGATAGAGATCTTGTTCAAGGTCTTAACCTTTTAATGAACAACCTCCCTCTAATACGAATTGAAAGTATCTAGTTGTCTACATAAATCACCTAGAGGGGGGTGAATAGGTGAGATCTGCATCTTATAGCGGAATACAAAATCTAAGAGAAATTAAGAACACAGAACACAAGCACACAAGGATTTATAGTGGTTCCCACATGATGGGTATGTCCACTTTCCCTCCTAGCCTATCTAGCAGACCTGGCTAGATTCGACTACTTCACCAAAACTCGGATTATACAAATATTACACCTCGGAGCCACAACTCCTACAACTCGGAGACAACGCTCCTACAAACTCGGAGAACAAACTCTCCTACAACTCGATCCAACAAGGATCTACATTCATAAGTGAAAACTTCCTACAAAGGTTTAAGTAATGTTTTACAACACTTAAGATTGAGAACAATCTTATTTCTTCAGATCTGAAAGTTAACTTCAATATTCTTCCTTCTTGAATAATGAAAATATTGAGGAAGAAAACTTGAGTGAATCTTGAGATCTGGATGGGAAAACTTGAACTCGACAAGATCTAGTATAGAGAAACAAAGATCTTGTCAAATCTTCTTGAGAGCAATCACTTGAACGAGACCTTGTTGGTTGTCGGCCGAAAATGATCTTAACGGAAAAGAAAAGCTGACACGAAAACAACGATCTCAATTTTTTTATTTGAATTGATTGAGCGATTCTTGGTTAAATCGAGAATCAACTTAGGTATTTATAGATCTTTTGTAATGACTAGAAAAGGAACTGACGATCTTCTTCCACGTGTACTGTACATGGTCGAACCAAAACCAAAGAAAGTTTTGAAAAATTCAAAATAGAAAACAGATAAGTCAATTTGTCGAGATGTCTCGAGTCATCAAGGTCCAATTCGACAAAACTCGACGAATAGGGCTCAAAGGAATTTTCAGTCTTTTTGAAATGAACTCAACGAATGACGCGAGTCATCACATGATCATTCGACGAATGATACGAGACTTATCGTGAAGACTTGACGAATTCACTTAGAAATGATTCTGTGATTCTCAATAGTTCACTTGTGTTCACTCGACGAATTCGTTGGGAGCACTCGTGTTCATTCGACGAATTCGTCGAATAGTCACGAGTTGACTCGACGAATTACACGAGTGTACACGTGTTCACACGACGAATTCACATTGGAAAATTTCTATTTATCTGAAATCAACAACTCATTCCTTCTTGACTTCTCATATGCACTTGAAAAATAAGTAGACCCCAATAGAGAGATTTCATATGAGTCAACACCATAGCGTATACAATGAGGGATTACATTGCATAGTCCTGTGTTTGGTGACCTACGGAAACCTGACATTGGTGTGTACTTGACAATTATATCTTGCAAGTATATCTACACAAACCATATCAAATACAAATACAATTCACCTTAGTTTTAGGGGCACTTCTTCAAATCAAGGTTATTGTGGTTATAATACCCAACAATTCGCGTACCAAGGGGTGGAAGACATTTTTACCTAATCAGCGGCGAGGAGGCTCTCTTCAGGGAATTTGTGGAGGTGGGCATAAATTGAGGATAATCCGGCGGGATCTGTGGAGGTGGGGATAAATTGAGGCATTATTATTTATTTCGGGGAAAACGGCAGTAGCAGCGGCGAGCTTAGACCGCTGGGTGGAGGAGATCGTTGAGCTCGCTGAGCCGCTAAGACTGTTGAGGCCATCTCGACGGTAGCGTTGAGAAAGAGCACCGTCTTGACTGTAACATTTCAAATAAACTTCCCTATGTGTATTTCTGCTACTCTTTCGTTAACAGGTTGCATGGAGGAGGCCAGCTGAGCTCCACATTGACATTTTGGACTCACATATAAATTTTGGACGTGACAGCGGGACATTACACATAATTTACCCTCAGGCCTACCGTATTCCTATCAAATAAATATATATATAAATTAGAACATAAAATATTAATTTTACCAAAATTTATAATAATAAAGGGAGTTGTTAAGGGCACCGCAGTTTTGGCTAGGTGCACCGAACTTTCTCTTAATTTTTCATGTTATTTGGAAATACGCCTTGTACATGTTTTTTTAGAAAACATGTTCAACACGAAAATTATAGATCTCGATGAGTTCTACAACTTTCGTGTTGAACACTTTTCCTAAAAATGCATGTACAACGCATATTTCTAGAAAGACGCGAAACCTATACGTATTTCCAAAGTACGCCTTGTACATGCATTTTTAGGAAACATGTTCAACAAAAAAGTTGTAGATCTCGTCGAGATCTACAACTTTTGTGTTGAACACCTTTCCTAAAAATGCATGTACAAAGCATATTTCTAAAAGACGCGAAGAATTTGAAGAAAGTGCGGTGTGCCGAGCCAAAACTGCGGTGCCCTTAACAGCTCCCTTTTTAAAACAACGAACAAATGCAATGATTCATTTAAATATCTAGGAAGATATTAGCTTAAAATGATGACTAAATTACTCGTCATCAAGATCTTTGTCAGATTTGGCGCCATATCTTTCGATAGTTGAGACGCTGAGATAGGGAGAAGAATTTGTCGGACTCGCTGGCTGGATGGGAGTTGGGGTTTAATATCTTTTAATTAACATTTGCTCTACTTATATATAGGGTAGGTTAAGGAAATGAGGGGTCACCCTATTTAATCATTTGGATTGATTGAGACTATTAAAATTTAATCTAAAAACACAGCCCATCTCAGCAGTTGTGCTGAGATAGATTGATAAACTGCTGGGACTGGGTATAGTATACTGCTGGGATTGTCTCAGTGGTCACAGCAGTTCTGCTGAAGCTTTCTCGGCATACTCAGCTGACCTCACTGCACAACAGTGCACATATATGTCAAATCATTTTGATTAGAAACATATAATGAAATGGGTCATTTTGACTCATAAGATTTAATTAGGTTGTTAACCTAACATGCCACTAAGAGTTTTCTAGCAGCTACCAAAGCCTAAAATTGTTACAGCTTATCAACAAGTTAAGATGACTAAATAATGTTATTCTAGCATCACAATTGATTTTAAAATAGATTGCAAACTATGATGAGATAACATCATAAATGTAAGTGAGTTTCTCTACAATTGGAATAATAACTGTTGAAATAACATCTTGATGAAGCTGAATAAAACAACTAGAATAAAAACTGAAATACTCTACATTAAACATTCCTAACTCAATTTTAAAATTATTGAACTTAGCCGATCCAATAGCTTAGTGAAGATATTAGCAATTTAATTGTTAGTGGAGACAAATTAAAGACATATATCCTCACTCTCTACATGATCTCTAATAAAATGATATCGAATTTATATATGCTTAGTCTTGTTATGTGATACAGGATTCTTAGCTATGGAAATTGCACTAGATGCGTCACAATATAAAAGAGAATGACTTACCTTGAGGTTGTAATCATCTAGCTGATGTTGCATCCAAAAGAGTTGTCACAACAGCTCCCTGCAGATATGTATTCAGAGTCAGCAGTGGATATTGCCACACTAGTCTGCTTCTTCCTGCTCAATGAGATCAGTCTTCTTCCTAGGAAGTGACAAGTACCACTTGTACTCTTCTTATCTTCCTTGCAACATGTAAAATTTGCATCTGAATAGCCAATTAGTTAAAAATAATTGTTTCTATTGTACCAAAGGCCAAGATGTGACTGCCTTTAAGGTATCTCAAAATCCTACTTGTGGCTGAGTAGTGAGATTTCTTAGGGCATGCTTGATACCTAGCACAAACACATGTTGCATAAATAATATCTGGTCTACTAGCAGTCAGATATAACAAGGATCCAATAATACATCCGTACATGGATTCATTAAAGGTTTTTCCCTTCTCATACTTGTCTAAGGAAGTTTTGGAGCCCATGGGAGTTTTCATTTGTGGAAGTTGAATCCATTCCAAACTTCTTAATAAGCTTCCTAGTATACTTAGTCTGAGAGATAAAAATCCCTTTATCAGACTGTTTCACTTGGAGGCCTAAATGTACTTGAGATCTCTCATAGTGCTCATCTCAAACTCCCCCTACATAAGGTTAGCAAACCTTTTGCAAATGTTGTCATTAGTAGACCAAAATATTCTGTCATCCACATAAATTTGGACTATGAGACATTTGCCTTTTGTTTCTCTGAGAACTAATGTATTATCTATCTTTCCCCTCAAGAACTTGTTCTTGATGAGAAAGTTATACAAGGTTTCATACCAAGCCATTGGGGCTTGCTTTAAACCATATAAAGCTTTCTTAAGTTTATAAACATGATTAATAAGGGTTGGATGAACAAAACCTGGGGGTTGATCCACATATACCTCTTCCTTGAGGTTACCATTTAAGAATGCTGACTTGACATCTTTCTGGTAGACTTTAAATCCCTTGTGTGCAACATGGAAAATGAACATCCTTATGGCCTCTAACCATGAAACTAGGGCAATGGTTTTGTTAAATTCTATTCCTTCTTCTTGCCTATAACCTTTGGCTACCAGTCTTGCCTTATTCTTGATTATTACATCATTCTCATCTTGCTTGTTCTTGTAAATCCATTTGGTGCCAATGATGTTGTGTCCTTCTGATTTTGGCACCAACTTCCATACCCTGCACCTCTTGAATGTGTGTAATTCCTCTTGCATGTCATTGACCCAAAAGGTTTCTTTATTTGCATCTTCAAACTTCTTGGGTTCAACCTGAGATTGGAAGCTCATGAATAATGTTTCATTGTGAACCCTGCTTATTTTGGTCACACCTTGAATTTCATTCCCAATATTGAGATTCCTTGGGTGATCTTTCAGAAACCTGGATGTTGCGGGGTATCTGTCAGCATCTTACTGAATTTCTTCTATAACAGCTACTTCTTCAGCAATCTGATCACCATCAGCTGGATTTTCTTCACCAATGAGTACCTCACTCTCTGAAGTAACCCTACTTGAGCTGGGTATTTCTTGAATAGACAGCTCTTGCATTTTCTGATCATTACCTGCAATGATAGGAGAGCCGAACCTGCCCTTATAAAGTAGGCTACTCTCATCAAAAACAACATGCATACTTTCCTCAACTACTAAGGTCTTCTTATTGAATACTCTATAGGATCTACAATGTGAGCTATATCCAACCAAAACAAACACAATGCCTTTTTTTAGCAAATTTACTTGGTTGAGCTTTTTTATTATTTAAAATGTACATTTGCAACAAAAGATTCTGAAATATAAAATTATTGGTTGTTTTCCTTTTAGAATTTCATATGGGGTTATTCCATAGGCCATATTAATGGAGGCTCTATTCAAAACATAACAGTAGTATTGACTGCCTCAGCCTAAAAATATTCTGGAAGTGAGGAGTCACTAAGCAGTGTTTTGCCTGCCTCTATTAATTTATGAACTTTGGAGCACTTTCTTCAACTGTCTTATCCAAGCTTAACTCTTTCAGCCTTGAACCTGTATCTTCAACAAAAACACTAGAAGAGCTGCTACGTTGAATGCTCGTCTGATCAAATACAACATTAATCGACCCTTCTACCACCAGAGTTTTCTTATTAAAGATTCTGTAAGCCTTACTATGGCTGCTATAACCTAAGAAAATACATTCAAAACATTTTTTTCCAAACTTGGTACGATAATAGTTCCCATTATTAAGTACATAGCATTTTCAGCCAAAGATCTTAAAGTATGACACAGTCGGTCTCCTTCCTTTAAATTGCTCATAGGGAGTCTTACGATGATTCTAGTTGATCAACACTCAGTTTTGCACATGACAAGCTATATTAACGGCCTCAGCCCAGAAGTACTCTGATAGAGAGGAATCAGTAAACATTGTAGTATGTTCTATTCCTTCTCTCTGCAACTCCATTTTATTGTGGAGTACATGTGAAGGAAAACTCATGAAAGATACCTAGACTTCCACAGAATTCTATCATGACACCAGATTTGAATTATGTTCCAAGGTCACTTCTGATTCTGACCACTGAGCAGTTTAATTCATTCTGGATTTGCCTGACAAAGTTTGTGAACACATCAAAGGTATCTGACTTTCGTTTCAGAAACATCACCCAAGTAAAACATGAGTGATCAATAACAATCAACAATGTATATGACTTACCTCCTAAGCTATGAACTTGCATTAGTCCAAATAAATCCATGTGCAGTAAATACAAACACCTTGAAAAATCCTTATCAGTAATGCCCTTAAAGCTAGCCCTTGTCTGCTTGCCCATCTGGCATGCACGACATGGACTCTCTTTAATGCACTTACTAGTAGGTGCATCACGTACTAATTCTTGAGAAAATAGCATATTAATGGTTTTGAAATTTATATGTGCAAGTCTCTTGTGTCAATGATCACAAAGAGATGCACTATCTTTTGCAACAAAACATACTGAGGTAGAAGTGTCTAAGTATAGAGAATTAAGACAGAATATATTTCTACTCCTTGTGTCTGTTAATATCATCTCCATAGTAGAGGCCGACTTTATCATGCACTGATCCTTAGAAAAGGTAACACTAAAGCCATTGTCATATAATTGACTTATGCTGATCAGATTATGTTCTAATCCTTTCACATAAGCCACATTAGAGAATGAAACTATTCAATTAGAAATTATATCGTAGACTTTTGTGATTGCCTTGTCAGAGCCACCAAAGATAACCTTTGGACCATCTTTAACTGGAGTATAATTCTGAAGTAGGTTTCTTGTCCCGGTCATATACCGAGAGCATCCACTGTCCAAATACCAGATAGGCATTTTGTTGGCCATTTGACATACCTGCAAAAATAAATCAGTTGACCTTAGGAACCCAAAAACATTTGCGTCCTTGGTTCCTAGTCAACATACTCCCCCTAGTAACATTAGCCTTGTGAGTGGTCTGCCTCGTACAGATAACTTGAGGAGTTTCAAAATTTCTGGGATCAAACCAGCAATCCACAGCAAAGTGACCAAATATGCCGCAGCACCAGCAGTTAAACCTATTATATCATCTCCAGGTCTCCTGCTTGATCTTTTGAACATGTGATCTCACAAGAGCGGCTGAATTAGAGGTAGAAGCCTTATGATGATGGTGCTCCCAAGGCTTGTGCACCTCCTTTTCCTTATGTACAACGAGCTTGGCTTTAGGTGCCTTCTTGTTGTTATGGCCAAGAACATATGGACCATAACTCCTCATTTGGATTTCTTCGTAAGGTGACTTAAACACACTTTCACCATAGTTCCAGGAATGGGCCCATCCTTGGTACCTCGACTTAGGCTCTACATAAGTAGGCTGGTAAAATAACCATAGGATGAATTAAAATCAAACTCGTTCGTTGGGAAGATTACCTTCTTAAATGAAGTTTGATCTAGAGGGGCCTTCCCCTTCTCTTTGGCTAAGGCTTTCTTGGCAGCCTTATTTTTTCCTTTGAGCCTTGTTCCTCCTAGAGGATTTACTAGGCACAGCCTCATGGCCTAAGCCAGCTCCTTTATCCTGAGCAGAGAATTCAACAACAAATGTAAGGACTGTCTTGGTCTTGGAGAAACTTTCAACAAGTTTCTTTTCAGCGACAAGCTGTTCTTCCAACTTCTCGATAATTTTCTCTTTCAGGTTAAGGTGCTCAAGAGCTTTGTTGTATTCTTTGACTGCGGCATCGAACTCCTTTTTGAGTGAGTCCATACTTGCGACATCCTCCCTTACAGTGATCTCCTCAGCTTTATGGGATTTGATTTCTTGGCCTAAGTTTTAATAACTTTTCTACATCGGTCATAGAACTTGATCAACTCTTTATACTGACCCATAAGTTCTGATTCATCGTCATAAGAACAATCCTCATTATCATCATCAAAAGCATCAGACTCTGAAAGATTTGTGTGAGAATTTACCTCCCCATTAAGTGGGGGACCACTTCTTCTTCGTCAGAGTGAGCCATAAGCCCGAAGTAGACTTCTTCATCCTCACTTGACGTGGATGAGTCAGTGTCACTGAGGTTCTTCTACTTCTTTGCTATGAAACTCTTCTCCTTCTTCTTGTTGTGGAAGGATTTTAGTTCTTCTTTTCGTCCACCCTCCTTTTTCTTGTGAGGGCAGTCAGCGATCACATGACCAAGCTTATTACAGAAATAACACACAATGTCAGCAGAATATGTTTATTCTGTTTAGATTTATACCTGTCATTTGTGTGTCGTTTCTTTTGATGATAATCATCGTGGCGTGCTCTTTTGTAAGAGGAGTCTTTGCCTCTCATCTGTTTCTTCTTACTGAGAAACTTCTTGAATTTGTCTGGATAGAATAGAGAACTCTCTGTCAAATAACTCTGAGCCCAAAGTGCTTGGCTCTGAGTCTTCTTCTTCACTTTATTCCTGAGTGTGAGCAGGAGTTGCTGCTTTAGCCTTCCTAGAGCTGTCTACTTTCAATGCAACAGACTTCTCTTTTGATGAATATCTGCTGCCCTCTTCTTCAACCTTTCTTGTGTTGATTTGAAGCTCATAGGACATAAGATTTCCGAAGAGGTTCTGGGGGTCAGGTTTAGCCAGTCTCAAGAACTCCCTGATGGCACAAATTTTATTGTCCCATTCCTTGGTTAAGGATCTTAGGAACTTGTCGTTTAGTTCTCCATTTGTAAACACCCGGCCGTAGCTCTTCAGGCCTTTGACGATCATGAAGAAGTTTTCAAATGTATCAGCTATTGTGTCCTTGGGTCCTTGCTTGAAGGCCTCAGACTTCTGGTTCAGAAGGGATCTTCTATCGTACCTTACTACTTCTGTCCCTTGCATCAGGACGATCACAGACTACCACATTTCCTTAGCAGATTGACAGTGAATAAGGTTCTACAACATTGAGTCATCGATTGCACTTACGATGATATTTTTATCTTTTTTGTCGAGAGGGACAAGGACAATCTCATCTTTGTCGAGATCCATCAGTTTCTTTGGTACCTTTCTGGTAAGATCAATAGTGGAGGCCATCATAGGAGCATATGGGCCTTCTTCCACTATCATGAAGATGCGGGGATCAACAACTTCCATGAAGAATCTTATTGCAGGATAGAGACCGGGCGGTCTGGCGGTCTGACTCTGCCGGATTGCAGTCCGGGCGGTCTGTCGGTTTCTCTCCAGCGGTTTGGTAGCAGGACTGTTGTTGTTGGTGCCCTGGAGGTCTGCCGATCTATACATGGCTACTTAGATACCGGGCAACCTGGCAGTCTCCCGTGGCGGCTTGTTCTCTCCCTCTGGTGGTTGTCGGGCGGTTTGCCCATTCCTCAAACCGCGCGGCTTGGTCGGCTTGTATTTAGGATAAACTGCTTGTACATGTAATTTTTTAGTCCCACATTATTCAATTGTAATCACTTTCATCTCCTACATTCTATAAAAGGGAGGTTATACCATGTAATACACACCTTTTTGGATAAAAAAGACTTCTGTTATTCAATTTTTTAGCTTCTATTTTTCTGTTCGCACATGGTATCAGAACGTGCGATCTTGTACGCCTGTTTCGGTGTCTTATCCTATCCGCGGGCTTTATCTCCTTCTTATCGTCTGTTCGCGCAGTCTCTCCTCCATTCCCTCCTTTGTCGCTGCCCCTTGGGTGCGCGGTCTTCTTCTCACTCTCTCTCCACGGCCTGTTTATACGGTTTATCTGTCTCCTATTCGCGCAGCCTGCTTTGTACCCACACGACTTCTTCTCTTGTCCGCTGCGGTTCTTGTCCTATCCACTGCAGACCCTTTCCTTGTGTCCGCTGCGGCCTTCTGCATTGTCTTTCCGACCTCCCAGACTTCTCTCTACCAGCGCGGCCTTCTCTCTACCCTTGCAGCCTTTTCTCTGCCTTGTCTGCCTACCTCGCCTTCTCTCTACCCGTGTGGCCTTTCTCTCTTCTCTCTACCCGCGCGGCTTCTCTTCCATGGCTCTTTCCGGCTCTTCTACCACAACCGTAACTCCTGTGGGAACTCCGCCTCCTCCTCCCATTCCTTCCGAGAATCTTGGCACCGTCTCCAAGCTTGTCGGTTCCAACTACCCGGATTGGAGTGTCTCCTTCACCTTCCTTCTTCGCTCACAATGCAAATGCCACCATCTCACCAATGACCGTCCTTCTCCCACTTCCATTGAGTTTTACGAATGGGATGCTAGCAATGCGCTTGTGCTCACTTCGCTCGCTAATAGTCTTTCCGATGAGTGTCTTCCAGTCATCCGTCATGATGAGATGGTCAAGAAGGGATGGCTTCATCTTGCTGCTCTGTACTCGAAGGGGGCTCAGACGTCCCGCATCTATACTTTCTATGCAGACCTCTTTGCCCGTCCTTCCATGACTCCTGCTGCCGCTTATCAACAAGTCTAGGCTCTCGGGGCTGAGATTCTTCAACATCGCCCCTTCTCTGTGGATTTAGCCAAACAGCACAAGCACTTCCAAGCACTTCTTGTTGTGTGGTACCTTCCATGGCTCCCTAAGTCCTATGACATGATCCACCAACAAATCTTAGGCGAAGCGGACTCTCCCAACTTGGATACAACTGTTGCACGCATTGACGCAGTTACATCTCTCCTTCTGTGTCCGCTTCTGTCTTCTCCTCCTCTAGACCGATATGCTCACCAGACTCAACGAAGTGGATTTGGTAGCCGTAACCACCATTCCGGTGGCCGTAGTTCTTCGTGCTTCCTCTACTCTCACTGTGGCCGCACCAGGCATCTTGTGGATTGCTGCCGGATGAAACATCCACATTTTCACCCTTCAGGTGACTCTTCCACCTCCTCTTCCAAGCCGTCCGCTTCGGTGGTCACTTCCTCAGGTAGTGCTCACATGGTTACTCAAGGTAAATGACTCATCGACTTTGGTGCAACTAGTCACATGATGGGCAATCCTCAATGCTTTCTCCCCTTGAAACACAAGATCAGTTGCCCCCGATCCTTGTTGCAGACGTCACTCCCTCCGCGGTTCATGGGACGGGAGTGTTTCATTTCACTCCGTCTCTTTGGCTGACCGACACCCTATATGTGTCCAAGTTTCCATGCAATTTATTGTCAGTTACTACTTTGTGCAAGCAACTTCAATGCTCCGTCACATTTACTCCAACTTCTTATTCTTTTCAGGATCCGAGCTCCCAGCGGACAGTTTATACTAGGAATGAGAGCGGCGGCCTCTACTTCCTCGACAACATTTCTGCTCTATCGGCCTTCTCCTCCTCCTCTACAGATCTTCTACAATGGCATCTCTGCCTTGGGCATCCTCCTCCATGACTTCTTCGTTAGCTTCTACCCCACCTCCCTCCACACAGTTCTCCTCTCAACTGCGACGCATGTCAGCATGGCAAGCATCAACGTTCCTCCTTCCCGCCGAAGCAAGATCGTAGTTCTACCCGTCTGTTTGATTTTGTTCACTCCGACATCTGGGGTCCTGGTCCTACCCTCCCTGTTGGTCGAGGTAGTTCTTATTTTGTTACTTTCATTGATGACTTCTCCTGATGTACTTGGGTGTATCTCTTACGAGAATGCTCTGAACTTTTTGATGTATGGACATCCTTTTATCTTTTAATTAAAAATCAGTTTGATGTTTCCATTAAAATATTACGCTTTGATAATACAAAAGAGTATGTTAGTCAAGCTTTTTCCTCTTTATGTACACAACATGAGATTGTTCATCAAACCAGTTGTGTTTATACCTCACAACAAAATGGAGTGGCGGAACGCAAAAACCGTCACCTCCTTGATGTCGCTCGCATTCTGCTAACGCAAATGAATCTCCCTCGCTCCTACTGGGGCTATGTTGTTCTTACTTCTTGTTATCTCATCAATCGTATTCCCTCCACCGTTCTCTGCGGTCAAACCCCTTTCTCCATTCTTTATCCGGGAAAGGATCCCTTTCCTCTCCCTTTACGTATCTTTGGGTGCACAGCCTTTGTGCACGCTCCCTCCGCCACCCGCGACAAACTCTCCCCTCACTCTACCAAATGTCTCTTTCTGGGCTACTTTATCACTCAGAAAGGTTATCGTTGCTATGACCCCATTCATTGCAAGCAGTTTGTCTTCGCGGACATTACCTTCTTCGAGAATGCTCCATATTTCTCTAATGACTCCTCTCCTCTTCCCGTGGATTCTAGTTCTCCTCCTCTTCCCTCCATCCCATCCACTCCTTCCGAGGTATTTCCTCCTCCACCATATCCATCGTCTTCTCCTCCCTCTTCGCCTCTGCTATCTCCCTCCTCTTCGCCGTTGTCGCTCTCTCCTCCCGGTCCATCTCTCTCCACCATGGATACTCCGGATACTGAGGAACCCGCTGACCTGGACCTCCCCATTGCCCTTCGCAAAGGGGTTCGGATGTGTACCAAGCACACGCTTACTGCTGTTGTTCCCTATGATCGACTAACCCCTACTCACAGGAAGTTTGTGCTTACTATCTCTTCCAATTCCACCCCCTATTCCATTCAAGAGGCCCTTACTGTCCCACATTGGAAGGCTGTCATGGATGAAGAGATTGCTACTCTCACTGAACGGGATAACTGGACCCTGGTTCCTCCTCCTTTTGTCACATATGTTGTTGGCTGTCTCTGGGTCTTTGTGGTGAAGTCCCGCCCAGATGGCAGTGTGGAACGTTACAAGGATCGGCTTATTGCCAAGGGCTTCACCCAGACTTATGGAGTTGACTACTTTGACACTTTCTCTCCAGTTGCTCATCTCAGCACTATCAGGGTCCTTCTCTCTATGGCTGTCAACTGGGATTGGCCCATTTCACAGCTGGATGTCAAGAATACCTTTCTTTATGGGGATCTTCAGGAAGATGTCTACATGGTGCAACGTCCAAGGTATGTTGGTCAGGGGGAGACACAGGTTTGCCGGCTCAGGAAAGCTATCTATGGCCTAAAGAAAAGTCCCCGGGCTTGTTTTGACAAGTTTAGCGGGATTGTGGCGGCCGTAGGTTTTACGAGAAGTTCTGCCGATCACTCCTTATTTACTAGTAAAACTTCTCTGAGTCTAGTGGTGCTTGCAGTATATGTGGATGATATTCTTCCCACTTGAGATGACCAAGCTTGGATAACCTTGGCAAAGAAGCATCTTCGGCAACACCTGGTTACAAAGGATTTGGGCTCTCCAAAATACTTTCTAGGGATAGAAATTTCTCGGAAGCCCAATTCACTTGTCCTCTCCCAAATGGATGTACGCTCTTGACTTGTTGAAAGTGGCAGGGCTGACTGGGCTAAACCTGCTCGATGTCCCATTACGACTAGAGAAGATAAAACATGGATGAATGACTCTCCTCTTCTTTTTGATGTTACGAGGTACAGACGTCTAGTTGGTAAACTTATATATCTCACGGTGACCAGACCCGATATTGCCTATATTGTAGGCAAGGTTAGATAATTCATGCAAGCTCCTAGGGAGTGCCATCTACAGTCTGCCCTGAGGATATTAGAGTATGTTAAATCAGCTCCTGGGAAAGGACTTCTCTGTCAGAAGAATGGACATTTGAGGGTTGAAGCATACTTCAATTCAAGCTATGCGGATGATAAAGGAGACCGCAAGTCAACATCAGGCTTTTGCACCTTTGTGGGGGGAAACCTTATGAGCTTGAAAAGCAAGAAACAGTATGTCGTCTTCAGGTTCAGTACAGAAGCAGAATATCGAAGTATGGCATCGACGACGTGTGAGTTGAAGTGGTTACGGGCCCTCATGCTTGACTTAGGAGAGGTCTACAACCATCCTCTACCTATGTTTTGTGACAATAAGGCCGCTATATACATCTCTAAAAATCCAGTCTTCCATGAGAGAACTATGCACATTGAAGTTGACTGTCATTTTATTCGAGAAGAGATTCTGAAGGAACAAATTTGTACTCCGTTCGTCACCTCAGACAAAGAGTTGGCTAATATTTTCACCAATCAGGTATCTGCATCTTTTCATCTCATTTGCCACAAGCTGGGCATGATCGCCATATATGCTCTAGCTTGAGGGGGAGTTTTGCAGGATAGAGACCGGGCGGTCTGGCAGTCTGACTCTAGCGGATTACAATCCGGGCGGACTGTCGGTTTCTCTCCAGTTGTTTGGTAGCAGTACTATTGTTGTTGGTGCCCTGGCAGTCTGCCGATCTGTCCCTGGCGACTTGGCGATCGGGCAACCTGGCGGTCTCCCGTGGCGGCTTGTTCTCTCCCTCTGGAGGTTGTCGGGCGGTTTGTCCATTCCTCAAACCGCGCGGCTTGGTCGGCTTGTATTTAGGATAAACTGCTTGTACATGTAATTTTTTAGTCCCACATTATTTAATTGTAATCTCTCTCATCTCGTCCATTCTATAAAAGGGAGGCTATACCATATAATACACACCTTTTTTTGGATAAAAAAGATTTCTGTTATTCCAATTTTCGGCTTCTCTTTTTCTGTTCGCACAAATCTTAACCTTTCTTTCCGCATGGGAAAGTTTGTCTTGGTGCACACTGGAAGCTTACAAAAATCCTTGTATTTGTCCATGCTTGATAATATCTATGACAACTAGAAGTAGATCTGTTCAAGGTGTGAACCTTTTGAGAACAACCTCCCTATGATACCAATTGAAAGTATCTAGTTGTCTACCTAAAGCACCTAGAGGGGGGTGAATATGTGAGATCTGCATCTTTTGCGTAATAAAAATTTGAGAGAGTTTAACACAACAAGTAGTTAAGCACAATCCAGACGACACAAGAAATTATAGTGGTTCCCCAATCTTGGGTACGTCCACTCTCCAAATCACAAATCTTGCACCATAAATAGCCTTGTCTATATCACTATATCTCTGATTAAAACAATCCTACACCTCGAAGCAACGCTCCTACAACTCGGAGTTAACACACTCCTAAAACTCGGAGTTAACACACTCCTACAGACTCAATCCCCCAAAACGGGATCTACACTCGGAAGAAAAATCTTACTACAAACTCGAAGACAAGGCTCCCACAAGAGTTGTGTAGGATTAAGTGCTTACCCAACTGTTCCAAAAGCCCGGACTATTGGAAAGGATGCTACTTAATTTCTTAAATAAGTAGCGGAGCGCCACGGGTCAAGTGAAGGAACACCGGACCAAACAATCCCCCCCGGAATCCAACACAACCCGTCCGCTCAGAGGCGGGGTTACCACATGGCCAACATTGCTCAAAGGTGTGGTTGCCACATGTCCACAGTTGCGTGACCCGCCGGACCCACACGTAGAAGGGAAAAATCGGGATTTAATAGCGCCTCCCACGGTCTTGAACTCGTGACCTGTAACGATGCGGCCCACAGCACGCTCGCCGACCCCAAGCGACGTTACAGGGCTGCAACCTATGCACCGCAATGCCTCTCCGGCCTGTTTCTCAACACGGTGTGTTGTTGGCGTAGGGATTCGAACCCGCAACCCTTGATAAGAAACCTTCAACAGTTCTCATCACTAGGTGAGCTGCAGCTCAGTTGATGATGAGAACTGTTGAAGGTTTCTTATCAAGGGTTGCGGATTCGAATTCCTGCGCCGACAACGCGTCGTGTTGAGAAACAGGCCGGAAAGGCATTGGGGTGCATGGGCTGTAGCTCTATAACGTCTACTGGGGTCGGCGAGCATGCCGTGGGCCGGGTCATTACATAAAAAGTGCACTTTTATTATAATGTCCCTAGCCGATCCAACGTGACAATGTCACGACTCCGCTCTAGACGACGCTACCGGGCTACAGCCCAAGCACCCCAACCCCTCTCCCTCCACAGGCGGGTTGTTGGTGGCCACAACCTCCCTTTGATGAGAGAACTCTACAGTTAAGCTGGGCCGTACAAGGACTTCCCAGGATGTCACCCATCCCAGTACTACTCTCGTCCAAGCACGCTTAACTATGCAGTTCCTTCACTTCTCATCACCAATTGAGGCCGTTACATGACCTCCTCTAATACCAAATATAGGATCAAGTACATACCCAACTATTCCAAAAGCCTGGATTGTTGGAAAGGGCGCTGCTTAATTTTTTAAATAAGTAGCAGAGCGCCACGGGTCAAGTGAAGGAATGCCAGACCAAACAAGTTGAAATAATTTTACAACTAAAATGAAAATTTAATTTCCAGATCTGAAATCTTCAAACTTCTTCTTCCTTAAAACTTGAAATTCTTGAAAAAGATGTTGAGGAAGAAATCTTGAAAAAAAACACTATCTAAAACACTTAGGATCCGACAAGATCAAAAGGATGATTGAAGGAACTTGAATCTTGATTAGTCGAATCTTTTCTTCCGTTGAATCTCTGGATCAAGGAAAAAGCGACAGAGAAGAATGAAGATGGCGGCGTGCGGCTTTTCCCAATCTAGAACTTGCGGCGATTCTGATTTTTGAATTTTCTATCTCTGTTAGTTAGGGTTAGCGAATCCATTAAAAAGATATTGTTGGGTATTATATGTACAATAACCTAGATTTGATGAAGTCACCCTTGAACTAAGATGAATTAAGTTGTATTTGATGTATCGTTTGAGTTATGTGTTTGTAAGACTTAATTGCCAAGTGTAGACCAATGTCAGCCTACAATGGGTCACCAAACATAGGACCATACAATGTAATCCCTCATTGTGTGATCCACAGTGTTGACTCATGTGTAGCCTCTCTATTGGGATACACTTCATTTTTCAAGCACTAGAATTGTTGGAGAAAGACTTGTTGCTGATTCCATTGAAGAAAGGAAAATCTTCATAAACAAATTTTTCTAAGTGTTTTACTCGAGTAGAATTATAGTACTCGAGTATAACCTTTAGTTGAACTCGAGTAAAACTAGTCTAGATTTCGAGTAAAGGTAATGGTTCTCGAGATACTTGCATTTGTTCTCGAGATGCCAAGTCCATTACTCGAGTATACTTCTTCTCTTTCTCGAGTTGACAGATTTTCCCTCTCAGAAATTTTCTAAGTATTATACTCGAGTAGTCAAGTTAACCACTCGAGTAAATGAGCTCCTTGACTCGAGTAACAGAAGGATAGTACTCGAGAAGTTTTTACCCCACTCGAGTAGTGTAGATCCTGTACTCGAGAAGCCTGTCTACTTCTCGAGATGTCTAGCTCCAGTACTCAAGTAATCAATTTTTATCTTCCTGAATTTTTTCTAAGTCTTTTTCTCGAGAAATTCACTTTCATCTCTCGAGTAACATTTCTAGCACTCAATTAATCCTCATTCCACTCGAGTGATTATGTTTCTATTATGAAATTTCCTGAAGAGCTTCTTCTCGAGTAGTCTGATTTTGTCCTCTCGAGAACTCAGTTTAGTACTCGAGTAGTTTCTATTTCACTCGAGTAATTCAGTCATTTTTCCAAAATATTTCGCTAAGTCCTAACAGACAGGATTTTCAAATGACTTGACGTGATTGGTCCACGTGGACGTCATTAATGATAATTTTGACCGTTAGGGAGATCTTATATAAGGTATTGTCATTTTGACTAACCCTAAGAAGCGTTAAAGGAATACTCTAAGAATTCTGAATCAATTTTCTCTTTCCTAAACGGAAGCCGCCGCCGCCGCTCATCGTGTAAATCGCCAAGGGCTTTCGTTCAAGTAGATTCAGACCAGTCGACTTGCAAATCGAGATTGTTCTTCAACCTCTTCATCTTATCTCTGATCCTATGAGTCAAGAATTTTCAGATCGGATCTTGCCGAGTTCTTCTTCAATGTTTTCTGACTGTGCGCAAAGTTCAAGAAGGCAAACCTAGGCAGAAAAGTTTTAAATCTGAGAAATAGAAACTGTTTGTATTTCTGTTTTCAATTTATTCTTGTAGGAGATTATTCTCCGAGTGTAGGAACTTTGTTCTCCGAGTTGTAGTAAGTTTTCATCTTCCGAGTGTAGATCCGTGTTGTGGATCGAGTTGTAGGAATGTTTTTTCGAGAAGTAGGATTGGTTTCAATCCGAGATAGTGGAGTAGCCGAGTCTAATGCTTTTGTAGATCAGTGAGTGGAAAGTGGATGTACCCAAGGTTGGGGAACCACTATAAATCTCTGTGTCCTCTGTGATTACTTGGTTGATATTTTGTACTTAGATCGCTAATTTTTTATTCTGCAAAAAGAAGCACAACTCACATATTCACCTCCTCTAGGTGATTTAGGTAAGACAACTAATAACTTCAATTGGTATCAGAGGTGGTTGATCATTAAAAGGTTAACACCTTGATCTGATCCACCCCAAGTTGTATTTTGAGTTATCCAAGCATGGACAAGGCCAAGGATTTTGCTAAGCTTCCCTTGTGTACAAAGGACAACTTTCCCATATGGAAAGAGAGGATTAAATTTTTCATGGAATCTGTAGATCCAAGTATCTTCATGATTGTTTAAGAGGGTCCTTATGTTCCTATGACCGTCTCCACTATAGATCCTATAAAGAAAGTTCCTAAGAAGTTGATGGATCTACACAAAGATGAGATTGCACTTGTCTCTTTAGACAAGAATGCCAAAAATATTATCGCAAGTGCAGTTGATGACTTGATGCTGCAAAACCTGATTCACTGCCAATCCGCTAAGGAAATGTGGCAGTACCCGTCACCTTGATGGAAGGCATAGAAGAAGTTAGGGATGACAGAAGATCCCTTCTAAATCAAAAATATGAAGCCTTCCGACAAGGACCCAAGGATACAAATACAGACACTTTTGAAAACTTCTTCAAGATAGTTAATGGCCTAAGAGTCTACGGCCGAGTCTTCACCAATGGAGAACTGAATGATAAGTTGTTGAGATCCCTGACTAAGGAATGGGATAACAAGGTCGGTGCTATTCGAGAATTTGGAAAGCTAGCTGAGACTGACCCGAAAAATCTCTTCGGAAAGCTTTTGTCATATGAGCTACAAATTAATTCAAGAAAAGCTGAAGAAGAGAAGAACAGATCTTCATCCAAGGAGCAGTCTGTAGCTCTCAAGGCAGACACCTCAAGGAAGTCCAAGGCTGCCTCTCCTGCCCCAGCGCAAGAAGAAAGTGAAGAAGAAACCTCGGAGCCAAGTACCTCAGGCTCAAAACTATCTGAAGGAGAGTTCCCCCTACTCTCAAGACAGTTTAAGAAATTCTTCAACAAGAAGAAACAATGGAGAGGCAAAGATGCCCCGTATAGAAGATCATGTCATGATGGTGATCGATAAAGAAAAGGCTCTAGTAGCCAAGATAGGTATAACTCTAAACAGAACAAACATATTTATGCTGACATCATTTGTTATTACTGCAATAAGCCAGATCACGTTATTGCTGATTGCCCCCACAAGAAGAAGGAGGGTGGAAAAAGAGAAGAGAAGAAATCTTCTTACAATAAGAGGAGAAAAGAGAGAAGCCTTGTAGCCAAGAAGGGCAAGAATCTTAGCGACTCTGACTCATCTGAGTCGAGTGAAGAAGAGGAAGCCTACTTTGGGATAATAGCTCAAACAGATGATGAACAAGAACCCCAGTTCATTGGGAAGGTAAATTCTCACACTCCTCTTTCTGAATCTGATGTCTCTGAACATGATCATGAGGACAGCTCATCTGATGATGAGTCTGAACTCATGGCCCAATACAAGGAGTTGATCAAGGCTTACGATAAATGTCAAAAAGTCGTGAAAGCTCAAGCCAAAGAGATAAAGTCTCTCAAGGCTGAAGAGCACTTTGAGAGAGGAAGTCGCTAAGACGGACTCACTCAAAGAGAGCTTATATGCTACCATTGAAGAATACAATAAGGCTCTCGAGCACCTAGACCTAAAGGAGAAGATCATAAAAAAAATTGGAAGCACAACTTGATGCAGAAAAGAAACTTGTTGAAAGTTTCTTGAAGCCCAAGACTGTACTTCCTTTCATTGCTGAATTCTCAGCGAAGGCCAAAGTTGTTGGGCTAGGCCATGTTGAAGCTACTAGTAAATCTTCTAGGAGGAATAAGGCTCAGAGAAAGAATAAGGCGACCAAGAAAGCTTTGGCCAAAGAGAAGGGGAAAGCTCCTCAAGATCAGACTTCTTTTAAAAAGGTCATATTTCCATCAAATGAGTTTGATCTTGACTCGTCATATGGTCACTTTGTTAGGCCAACTTATGTAGAGCCCAAGTCTCGTTACCAAGGATGGACTCGTCCCCATAACTTTGGTGAAAGTGTCTTTAAGGCACCCTATGAAGAAATTACTCTTCAAAGCTATAACCCTTATAATCATGGTCATAACATCAAGAAGGCACCAAAGGTAAATCCTATTGTAGAAAAGCCTCTTAAGGAGAATAAGACATGTGATTGCCATCACCATGAAGCTTCTTCCTCCAAGAATGCTGCCCCTGCTAGACCACCATCTCAAAATGTCAAGCGGGAGATTTTGAGGCAAAGATACAACAGGTTTGACTGTTGGTGCTGTGGCAAAATTGGTCACTTTGTCATTGACTGCTGGTTTAACTCCAGAAATTATGTGACTTCTCAAGTTAGCAATGTGAGGAAGACCACTCATAATGCTAATACTCGTAGGGCGATTGTTCTAACAAGAGACCAAGGACCCAAATATGTTTGTGTTCCTAAGGCAAATTGAATCGAAATTGCAGGTATGTCCAAAGGCCACCAAAACTACTATCTGGTACTTGGACAGTGGATGCTCTCGGCACATGACCGGGATAAGAAGCCTTCTTCAGAAATATTCTCCAGTCTTGAACGTGCCAAAGGACATCTTTGGAGGCTCAGACCCAGGAATTACAAAAGACTATGGTATGATCACTAACCGTAGTGTATCCTTCTCAGATGTGGCTTATGTTGAAGGATTGGAACACAATCTCATAAGCATAAGCCAGCTCTGTGATAAAGGATACGTTGTTGAATTTCATGCAGATAAGTGCTTGATAAAATTGGTTGACAATATGAAAATGATTCTATCAGGCACTCGAAGCAGAAATATATTTTGTTTGAATTTCATTTGTATATACTCTTCTACACCAGTGTGCTTTTTGGCTAAAGATAGTGAGTCTCTTGGTGACCAATGACACAAGAGATTAGCATATATTAATTTCGAAACTATTAATAAAATATTTTCTCTGAATTTAGTATGTGATGCCCCAAATGTAAAGTACGCTAAGGATAGACCTTGTCACGCATATGTAAAAGACAAGCAAACAAGGGCTATCTTTAAAAGCGTTATTGGCAAAGATTCTAATAGATGTTTACATCTACTTCGTATGGACTTGTTCGGTCCACTGCAAGTTAAAAGTTTGGGAGGTAAGTATTATACATTGGTTATTGTTGATGATTACTCGCGCTTTGCTAGGTGTTCTTTCTGAAACACAAGTCAGATATTTTTGACATCTGTACTAATTTTGTCAGGCAAGTCCAGAACGAATACAACTGTGCTGTAGTCAAAATCAGAAGTGACAATGGAACAGAGTTCAAGTCTGGGGCCATGACAGAATTTTGTGAAAGCTTATGTATATTTCATGTGTTTTCCTCTCCACGTACTCCTCAACAGAATGGGGTAGCTGAGAGAAGGAATAGAACACTCATAGATTCTTGCAGGACCATGTTGAGTGATGCTTCACTACCAGAATACTTTTGGGCTGAAGCCGTCAACACTGCATGCCACATGCAAAATCGAGCACTCATAAACAAGATCAACAATAAGACCTCTTATAAACTTCTAAAGGGCAGGAAATCGACTGTTTCATATTTTAGAATCTTTGGCTGTAAGTGCTTCATCCTTAACAATGGCAAGTATCACACTACCAAATTTAGCGAAACGAGTTTTGAATGTATTTTTGTAGGGTATAGTAACCATAGTAAGGCATATAAGATATTTAATAGAAAAATTCTGGTTGTAGAAGAATCCATCCATGTTGTATTTGATGAGACGAACTTGCTACAAAATAACTCTTCTATTGTGTTCATTGAAAATGCAGGTTCAAAGATGAAAGAACTTAACTTGGGTGAGCCGATTTAAGAGAAGGGTGAAAAGTTCATCAAGATCAGTACTCCGACCCCGATTAGAGAGGTTGATGATCAAGATGAAGAAATCATCCAAGTTGATGAAGTCAATCCGGTGATTGAAGACACTCCAGATGCAAGGGCTCTAGAGCTCAAACATCCGAAGGATCACCCAATGGACCAAATCATATGAGATCCCCGGGATAGTGTCAGAACTCGTAGAGGTACAGCTAATGTGAATTTATTCTTGAGTTTTCTCTCACAGGTTGAACCGAAGAAGTTTGAGGAAGCAAACTCAGATGCATCATGGATAATGACAATGGAAGAAGAACTAAATCAGTTCAAGCATTATAAAGTCTAGAAACTTGTTCCAAGACGCAAAGGTAAGAATTTCATCGGGACAAAGTGGGTCTACAGGAACAAGATGGACGAAGATGGAACGATCATAAAGAACAATGTCAGTCTCGTCTCCAAAGGATATCACCAAGAAGAAGGAATCGACTTTGACCAGACGTATGCTCCAGTGGCAAGGTTGGAGGCAATCAGGTTGTTCCTAGCATATGCTACTCCTAAGGGCTTCACTGTCTATCAGATGGATGTGAAGTCTGCCTTCCTTAATGGTGACATAAAGGAAGAGGTTTATATGGAACAACTTCCAGGTTTCATTGACTCTAACTTTCCTGATTATGTGTATCTGTTATCTAAAGCATTATTTTTTTTGAAACAAGCACCTCGAGCTTGGTATGAGACGCTGTCTACCTTTCTTCTTGAGAAGAAGTTCACAAGGGGAAAGACACATAAGACATTATTTCTTAGGGAAATAAAAGGCAGGATTTTGCTAGTGCAAATCTATGTCGACGACATTATTTTTGGCTCTACTGACGACAATCTCTGCAAAAAGTTTTCAAAACTTATGCAAGGGAAGTTTGAAATGAGCAGTATGGGAGAGCTGAAGTATTTCTTAGGGCTTCAAGTGAAACAATCTGAAGATGGAATTTTCATCTTGCAGACGAAGTTCACCAAAGAGCTGATTAAGAAATTCAGAATGGAGAACGCAACATCTATGAGGACGCCAATGGGTTCAGCTGTGTCTCTGGAAAAGGATGAGAAAGGGAAACCTTTTGATGAAACCAAGTACAGAAGCATAATTGGATCCTTGCTCTACCTTACTACCAGTAGACCAGACATAATGTTCTCAACATGTGTATGTGATAGATTTCAAGTGAACTCTAAGGAATCTCACTACGCTGCTGCAAAGCAGATTTTGAGATACCTTAAAGGTACACCAAATCTTGGTTTATGGTACCCAATAAGTAATGATAGCGAACTAATTGGTTTTTCATATGCAGATTTTGCAGGTAGCAAAGATGACAGGAAGAGCACTTTCGGGACTTGCCAATTCCTAGGAAGAAGGCTCATTTCCTAGAGTAGTAAGAACCAGAATTGTGTTGCAATCTCAACAGCCGACTAAGAGTATATCTCTGCAGGCAGTTGTTGTGCACAGTTGCTATGGATTAAGAATCAGCTGGAAGATTACAATCTCAAAGTCCAAAACATCCCTTTGTTTTGCGACTCCTCCAGCGTGATTGCAATAGCCAACAACCCAGTCTCTCACAGCCGTACAAAGCACATAGAGATGAGATACCACTTCATCCGGGAGCATGTGGAGCATGGGGACATAGAGCTCTAATATGTCCTAACTGACAGGCAGATTACAGACATATTCACTTAGCCGCTGGACGAGGCCAAGTTCTTGTTCTTCAAAACAAAACTTGGAATGCTAAACAAAGAAGATTAGAGAAGGAGGACTCACAAAATAGCTCAGAGATCAAGGAATACGGCAAAAATCAAAATTTCTCAAGTTCAGACTTAATGTTTCGAGTAATAAAATGACCACTCGAGTACTTCCTTAAACTACTCGAGAACTCAGCATGTCACTCGAGTAATACTACTCGAGTAATGAGTTTCCACTCGAGAAGTATGAAGATATCACTCGAGTACCATCATTATCTCACTTGAGCATTGCCAGTCTACTGGAGAAAAAGGAAGAACATTTCTCAACTTCTGTTCAAATCTCCTGATTCGCAACATGAAGCTTATACCGCCATTTTTAAGGTATGTTCGATTAATTTCTTCTTTAATCATCGATAGTTAGGGTTATATATATATAGAAAAACCGAATTTAATTTTCTACACGATTTCAAAACCCTCTCACTCGAGAAAGAAGAAAGTCTCTTCGTATTCCCCTGTTGTCGCATAGCACATCGCCGTCTTCTTCCCCGCAGGATATTTCTCTCATTTCTCTGTACTATGGAACCGTCTTCTAATATTGGGATTGGTAGTGAACTCGTGGTCGCCGGTATTGCCGAACTCTCAGACGATTTCCGAAATCTCCTCATTCTTCTCGACACCACCGGCTGGACATTCGTTCTCCAGCACCCCTGCAAAATACTATTCCCTGAAGTTGAAGAATTCTTTAAGAATGTAAAAGTGCGACAGAATGGTAAGGTACTTAAGTCAAAAGTGAAGGGAATTAAGATCAAGCTTACCAATACCTCTATCTCCATACTTCTTCGGCTACCTGCAGTTGAGGAAGAAGATGCTCTGACTCATGAAGATTCTGACAGAGCTTGCATGTTATGTGGACTTTCACTAGAAGTTCTTTCCATTCGCCAACCAGACCTCAACCCGGAAAGCAAGTTCCTTGTGAACATCATTGGCAAGGTTCTCCTGTGTAAGACAAGTTCCATAAGGGACATTTTTTTTGATCTGTTTGATATCATGACTGCCATTATCTGCACAAAAAGATTTCAACTTGGTATGCTAATTCTTGATAAGATAAGGGAGAACATCAAGGCTCCTAGCTATGCCAGGATTATCTCTCTGATTTTGCATGAGATAAATCCTGAAGTTTTTTATTTCTCCAAAGGAACAACTCTTCATTATATGAAGAAGGTATCAATCTCTTCCATTCAGAGATGGGAACTGAAGTTGCTGAATCCTTCCCAGGCTGCTATAGCTCATGAACATCCAGTTGCAGAGGATAGGACTCCATCTCCCTCTCAACCTCATATTGCCAGCATATCTGGTGCAGCTGCTGAGGGGGAGCCTTCTCCTTATGTTCAAGAAGAAAGGATACCTACTCCACCTGCTGTTGTTTTTCTACCTCCAACCAGTCCAGAAGAAACTCCATCAGATGCTCAAGTTTAAGAAACCATACTCTCTACAGAGGAAGCCATTAACCAAATGATTGAAGAACTAAGCTCTGAAGAGCCTCTTCCTCCCCTCCAAACAGAACTATATACATAACCATCCAAGGTACCAACTCCAGTACCATCTCCCTCTCCTATTCCATCTCCAGAATCCCCTATTCACCAATCTCCTGCTACTGATAAAGAGTAAGATGAGACAATATTGATTTCTGATAGGAAAAAAGCAGACCCCAGAACCAGCTGAAGCTCCTCTGAAGAGCTTGGACTTCCCTCTTCCCACCTTCATTGATGAGGAAGAAGATGTTTTGATTCACTCTACCAGAGCTAAGAGCTCAGTAATCATTGACGAGATTCCTCCATGGTCTGCTCCTTCTCTACCAATTTCTCATTTTATAACTCTAAATCCTGCTGCTAATGATATTCTAGGTAAGATAGAACAGATGCTGCTAGACCAGAGAAAATACTTTGATTACTCCTTGAAGGTTGCTCAAGTGAAAGTTACTGCTCTTGAAAAACAAATGTGTAGAGGCTTTGCAGAAATTCAACACAATACAGATGAGCTCAGACAGCTATTCAGAATAGGTGACAAAGTACTGGACCACACAATTACCAGTGTTGGCAAAGTGATTGAATAATCTATTACTCTTGCTCAAAATTAGATACAGTTAGAAAAGCTAGCTGAAGGGAACGCTTTCAAAATCTGTGATGAAGTGGGTACTTTCAAAGAAGCTTCCATAAATGAACTCACTGTAAAAGTCAGAAAGGGGGGGACATTAGTCAAAGAATATCTAGAAACTTCAGATGATGCCAAGCAAACTCTCTGGGAAGAAAAGCTGAAGGAAATTTATGATGATGTGTAGAATCAGATCCACAGTGTAAAATTTCACACCTATGATACATCTGTGTGGATGCACAACCAGATCTTCCCAGACTTCCAAGCAGATCCAAATATAATTCCCCATCATTTGAATCCCCTAGCTCCTCTAGCTCCAGTTCCAGTTCCTCAGCCTACATTTTCTCCAAGAACTGAAGGCTCTGAAGCCCCTCCTCCAGAAACTTATACTCAGGTTTGGGAATCAAATGCAGTAGATATATTTCTTCAAGCTCCTCCTGAGATTCGTATTGCAAAGAAAAGAAAGTATGGTGATTGAGATTCTGCCAGCAGATCCATTCCAATTCCAGAGACAGAGAAAAGGAAAGATCCTGAATTTGCAGAGATTTGGAGTCCTACATCAAGGTCACTAATCCTTGATTCTCTCAAATTAGTCTTGGATTTTAATGAGAATAGACATGATCATTATAGCTCCCAATAGTGGGACTTGTATGAGAAATCTATGACCAAAAGAAGACTTTATGATCGAGAGCATGGAAGGAACAATCCTGCTGCACCTCGAAATCCTCCCAAATACTACCCAAAGCCATACATCTATCAGTGGAGGCAACAAGAAAAGAAGGACAGAAAACAACAACAACATCAACATCAAGCCTAAGAATGAAGAAAGTTATAAGAGTGTGGATTGGAATTGTGTAGAAATGAATTTTGGACTATTTTATTTATATAAATCCTTAATTTTGTTTATCTACTCTTTGCTTATAACCTTTGTGCATGTTATTCTATTTTCTCTCTTTTATATCTAGTTATTTATTTGTTTATATAATTCACCTTAGTGTAGAGGGTTCTGACTTATACAAATAGGGAGAGATTGTTTGGTATTGTATCCACAATAACCTAGATTTGGTGAAGTCACTCTTGAACTAAGATGAATTAAGTTGTATTTGATGTATCATTTGAGTTATGTGTTTGCAGGACTTAATTGCCAAGTGTAGACCTCTACAATGGGTCACCAAACACAGGACCATACAATGTAATCCCTCATTGTGTGGTCCACGGTGTTGACTCATGTGTATCCTCACTATTGGGATACACTTCATTTTTCAAGCACTAGGATTGTTGGAGAAAGACTTGTTACTGATTACATTAAAAAAAGGAAAATCTTCATAAATAAATTTTCTTAAGTGTTTTACTCGAGTAGAATTATAGTACTCGAGTAGAACCTTTACTTGAACTCGAATAAGACTAGTCTGGATTTCGAGTAAAGGAAATGGTCCTCGAGATACTTGAATTTGTTCTCGAGAGGCCAAGCCCATTACTAGCGTAGATTACTTCTCTTTCTCGAGTTGACAGATTTTCCCTCTGAAAAAGTTTCTAAGTATTATACTCAAGTAGTCAAGTTAACCACTCGAGTAGATGAGCTTCTTGACTCGAGTGATAGAAGGATAGTACTCGAGAAGTTTTTACCCCACTCGAGTAGTGTAGATCCTCTACTCAAGAAGCCTGTCTACTTCTCGAGATGCCTAGCTCTAGTACTAGTGTAATTAATTTTTATCTTCCTAAATTTTCTCCAAGTATTTTTCTCAAGAAGTTCACTTTCATCTCTCGAGTAACATTTCTAGCACTCGAGTAATCCTTATTCCACTCGAGTGATTATGTTTCTGTTCTGAAATTTCCTGAAGAGCTTCTTCTCGAGTAGTCTGATTTTGTCCACTCGAGAACTAAGTTTAGTACACGAGTAGTTTCTTTTTCACTCGAGTAATTCAGTCATTTTTCTAGAAAATTTTGCTAAGTCCTAACAGACGGGATTTTCAAATGAGTTGACATGATTAGTCCACGTGGACGTCATTAATGACAATTATGACCGTTAGGGACATCTTATATAAGGTATTGTCATTTCAGCTAACCCTAAAAATCGTTAAAGGAATACTCTAAGAATTCTGAATAAAGTTTCTCATTCCTAAACGGAAGCTGCCGCCGCCGCTCATCGTGCAAATTGCCAAGGGCTTTCGTTCAAGCAGATTCAGACCAGTCGACTTGCAGATCAAGATTGTTCTTCAACCTCTTCATCTTCTCTCTGATCTTGTGAGTCAAGAATTTTCAGATTGGATCTTGACGAGTTCTTCTTCAAAGTTTTCTGACTGTGCCAAAAAGTTCAAGAATGAAGACCTAGGAAGAAAATTTCCAGATCTGAGAAAAAGAAACTTTTTGTATTTCTGATTTCAATTTATTCTTGTAGGAGATTATTCTCCGAGTGTAAGAGCTTTGTTCTCCAAGTTGTAGGAAGTTTTCATCTTCCGAGTGTAGATTCGTGTTGTGGATCGAGTTGTAGGAACGTTGTTCCGAGAAGTAGGATTGGTTTCACTCCGAGATAGTGGAGTAGCCGAGTCTAGTGCTTTGCTAGATCGGTGAGTGGAAAGTGGATGTACCCAAGGTTGGGGAACCACTATAAATCTCTTTGTCCTCTGTGATTGCTTGGTTGATATTTTGTGCTTAGATTGCTAATTTTTTATTTCACAAAAAGACGCACAACTCACATATTCACCCCACTCTAGGTGATTTAGGTAAGACAACTAATAACTTCAGATATTATATTGGAAATCCACTAACGGTCTGAAATCATTTAAGGAATGATGATCAATCATGTTAAACAAAGATTAGTATTTGAAATCCTGTTCGACGAATGAAATCTCGTTCGACGAATGAAAGAAATTTGTTCGAAGAATTATGAATTCACGTTCGACGAATGAAATCCCGTTCGACGAATGAAAGAAATCCGTTGGACGAATGAAATCCCGTTCGACGAATTATAGAATTCCGTTCGACGAATTATGAACTATGAATTTTCTGACACTGCATTCTTCGAAAGACATCTTGATTATTCAAAAAGAACTTGTTTTTATCGAGAAATGGCTTGGCCTTTTCGAAAAAGACTTCACACAGAATTCTCTGAACTGAGGAACTGGTTTTTCAAAAAATGAACTATGAATTTTCGAAAATAACTTTCTTTTTCGAAGAATGAATCTGAATTTTTCAAAAACAATACTTCTTTTTGATATAAAATTATTCAGCGGAGAAGGGGTTATGCGCGGAGAAGACAAAGTTAAGGGAGGAGAAGGTGGAAGTGTAGTTATGAGATGTTCTCCGATTCTATATTCGATGAAGGTAAGTATACCTTGTCGCATATAGTATAGGATATTAAGTTCAATATCAAGGTCGTATTACCCGGGGCGAATTGACTACTTCTACTTCAAGGACTTACTATTATCTTATCAATTAAAAGTTGTTTTGGGGTTGCTTACTAAATTAGAGAAGTGAGAATGTTTTACTTACAATTTTGAGAAAAGCTAAATGATGATTGAGCGATAGTACTCGATCAAGAATCACCTTGGCTTAAGTTGATCAAAAGATGCAATAATAAACTTTTTCAATTAATAAGGCAAGAGACCTTGACCGCGGAGGTTCTAAAAGCAAGAACATGATTCTCTAGAAGTCATGCCCATCTGAGTTTAGGAAGGTCTGACCGAACTTTCGTCCGAATCGGAGGACTAAAACCCGCTTTATGCTGCGAACCCCTCTATTGGATTTTACTCCAATCCGGGAGAATTGAACGTCTGCCTCTCTCGAGGGGTGCGAACAACTCCCTTTACTCTCGAGTGCTCATTTCAAACTTTCGGCCTCTAGGCTAGCCCAGAATGAAGCAAAGGTGGAGTGTATATATCGATGATATACCTCCAACCCATGATAAATCAAGAGTAATTCAAGGCTAAACCCTAAAAAGGAAAGGTAAGATTCAAAGCATCATAACTTAATCACTCGAACCTCGGATCATCAAGATAGAGTACATGGAGGATTAGTTAATCATGGTGAGGTGGAAGAGGGGGGATGAGTAGTAAAGCATAAAGACACAAAGTAGTAAAGAGAAGAAAACAAGAGCACTTTTATTAAAATTAAGGCGAGCTTAGAGCATGAAATTGAACGAGATTACAAGTGCATGGAATTGAAATCCTATTCTGGCCCTATCATTAGCAACTAAAGCATTAATAAAAGTTATTACAAAAGCTTAACTAAACTAGGATTATGGAAAATACAAAGCGAGAGAGAAAGAGCATAAAAGGAACATTAAAAAAAGGGGCAGAACCTCCCCCTCTCAGCCAAAAGTGGTCCTGAACCCTTGGGGAAGGGCTCAATTTATAGCTTTTTTTCGGGATGGGTCACGCCCCCTGACACGCCCTGGTAGGGCGTGTACCTGGGGCGTGACACGGTCGGTGCGACTTTTTCATGCTGAAATTATTTGCTGGAGTTGACGGGTGTGGTTGTTGAAGTACACGCCCATATGTCACGCCCGGGTCGGGCGTGACCCGGGGGCATGACACATTCGGTGTGACGGTGGAGCGGGAAAAACGAGCGCGTTGTGGCGATTTCTCGGAACCTGGGGACACGCCTCTAGAACACGCCCATGTCGGATGTGACACGGGTATGACAGCGGGCGTGTACACTAAGTTTCCACGGAATGCAGTTTCGGACCAATTGCTTCATTCCTCTAGGTTACACACCCTAGGTACACACCCGGGTAGGGCGTGACCAAGGGGCGTGTCACAGCAAAATTTGGCTGAAAGCCTTGAAAACCTGCAAAAAGCAGAATAACGCATTAGCGACAAAAATATATACAAAGGTGAATCAAAATAAGCACTTTACAAGACATGATTTGCTTTGAAACCCTGAAAATACCCTAATAAAATTGACTATAAACCGTATTATCAAATTCCCCCAAACTTAAGTTTTGCTTGTCCCCAAGCAAAGATATAAAAACTAGTTAATCATAAAAAGTGACTAATTCAAAAAGTTTTAATCATGCTTACACAAGTACTATGCGAAATTCCAGGTAGGGAGAATGTAAAACGTAAATCTAAAACAATTATTTTGGTATGGTTTAACATTTATAAACTTTACTTAACGAAAATAAATCATCCAGAATTTTGACGAGACTCTTTAAATAGATTTAAGCAGGGTAACAAAAATGAAAATAACGTATTGAGTTGTTACTAGATCAAAGCAACGCATTATAATTATATCAATTAAATAACAAAAATCTAAGTTTAAATCTAGAACTAAAACTGATTTACTTTTCTTCTTTTCGTAGCTGTTAAATAAGATTTAAAAAGGCGTGAATCAAAAGGACTTAATAGGACCGAAACATTTGGTTTAGGATCATGAATATGAGTGAAATTCAAAGATAAACATGAAGGCTTAAAATCACACTAAACCAAAACAAAGAGTTTCAAAAAAATTTTATTTTAAACAAAAAATATATATTTTGTTTCTTTTTCTTCTTTATTATTATTTATTTTTTTCTCGTCCTTTTTTTTCTTTTTTTCAAAACAAAGGCCAAAAAATGTTTTTTTCTTTCATGTTGAATTGGCCAAATAAAATCATACATTGCTTTTGAGTACACTTTGTTTCAATAATTTTTCCAAAGATAACACAAAATTTCCTAGCATGATTATAAAAATTTTTGAATGAAACTCAAAAAATTTAGCGTGATTAGATAGGTAGGAATTTTGGCTTTGGTGAAAATGAAATGCTATGTGGAGTTATCAAATGAAATTGGAAAAAAAGGCTCAAAAGTGGCTAACTAGTGGTAAAAGATTTTAGGTTGGCAGGAAAGCTCAAACGTAAATAAAAACGGCCTAAATCATTTTCACGCTTTTTAAATTTATTTAAGACATAGATTTGAAAAATTTCAAAAACCAAGTCCGAGATAATAAAAGAAGATTGATGAAATTATCTTGAAAATAAAAATAATATGTGACTTGGATCGTTCATATCTACTACGTTATTCAAAAGTTATTCTTACAAAAATTATCTAAAAATGAAAAGGAAAATAGTGGATGATGAATTTTAGGGAAAGTAAAGAAAATAAAGAACGGAAAACCATAATAGAAATGCGCATTTTAGAGAAATATTTCACCTTAACATGCTACCGTGAATTTGAAACACATCATGGCCAATATTTTACTTGTGAAATATGATTAAAAAATGATTAGAGAATATATAATTAACTACGTTGTTTATAAAAAGTTTTGAAAAAAACAAAATAAAAACATGGGGTACTATTGAAATACCAAAATGCAGCTATATAGTTTTTTTTTGGAAAAGTAAAAGATATTTACAAAAGGCAAAAATAAGGAGGAAGTCCTCCCCCAAGCTTAAAATCTACATTGTCCGCAATGGAGAAGGAGGTTGGAGAACGAGAGAAAATTAAAGTACAGAAATGAAAGACAGAATTGAAAAATAGGTACTTCCCCGGTTTTAGTTTGCAGCGAAAGCTGAGTGATGCCGCTCCTCCATGCTTGGGCTTTGAATCGTCAGGAAAGGTCTTTTGTTGGACTTTGTGATAGATTTTGCAGCATCGACGGCGGTGATTTTTGAAGCCGCAGCTTGTGGAGCCGTCCGGGGCAAAAGGTGTAAAATAAAGAAAACAGAAAAAAGATTTGGGTTGCCTCCCAAGAGATCCCTTTATTTATAAAGGTCGTTTGAGCTCGACCAAAAGAATATTGTCCAACAATAAGAAGTCTTAAATTATTACAGTCCAAATGAAGGAGAAACGAAATAGTTCATGAGTTCGATAGCAGTAATTGTTCCGTCGCAGTAGGAAGTAAATCGTTAGGCAAATAGAGTTTTAATCGCTGACCATTTACCTTGAATTCACCCTTATCCGGGTGCGAAATGAGAACCGTCCCATACGGCCAATCCTCTTTAACAATAAATGGGCCGGACCAGTGCGAATTTAATTTTCCTGGAAAGAGGCGAAGCCGAGAGTTATAAAGAAGG
Organism: Platanthera guangdongensis; assembly: GCA_039583875.1. NCBI lineage: Eukaryota > Viridiplantae > Streptophyta > Magnoliopsida > Asparagales > Orchidaceae > Platanthera > Platanthera guangdongensis. The sequence goes on along the minus strand of CM077160.1, from coordinate 58,596,469 downwards.
ACGAGATCGCCCAGCGAAAAAGATTTAGGAAATTTAATATTTTTGTCATGGTAGAACTTTGTTCGCTCTTCATAAAGCCAATTACTCTCGTAAGCGTTCGCCCGCCACTCGTCGAGTTCATTGAGCTGAAATTTACTGTGTTCGACGGTTAGGGTTGAATCTAGATTTAATGTTTTGAGGGCCCAAAACGCACGGTGCTCTAACTCAACTGGAATATGGCAATCCTTACCATAAACCAAGCGATACGACGTGCAGCCGATGACGGTCTTATATGCCGTTCGATAGACCCATAGTGCATCATCTAGTTTTAGTGCCCAATCCTTCCTGTTTAAGGATATGGTTTTCTCTAAAATACGTTTCAATTCGCGATTAACAACCTCGACTTGACCACTCATCTGGGGGTGATAGGCGGTGGAAAGTTTGTGCGTTACTCCATATTTTGCCAAAATTTTGGCAAACTGGCTATTGCAGAAATGGGTTCCCCTGTCACTAATTATAGCGCGTGGCGTGCCAAATCGAGAGAATAATTTTTTTAGAAATTTTACAACGACTCGTGCATCGTTGGTGGGGAGAGCTTGAGCTTCCGTCCACCTTGATACATAGTCGATAGCTACGAGAATGTATTTATTTTGATAAGAGGGGGGAAGGGGGCAAATGAAGTCAATGCCCCAAAGATCGAAGATTTCACATTCGAGGAAAAAATTTTGAGGCATCTCGTCCCACCGTGAGATATTGCCTGCCCGCTGGCAACTATCGCAAGTACTCACTAGGGTGTGAGCATCCTTGAATAGTGTGGGCCAATAGAAACCCGCCTCCAGCACCTTTCTTGCGGTGCGGTTCGCTTGATAATGACCACTTGTTGGTCCTTCATGGCAATGTCCCAAAATTTGCACTCCTTCTTCACTCAAAACGCAACGTCGCACTACCTGATCCGCACAGATTCTGAATAAGAAAGGGTCTTCCTAAAAGTAATTCTTTAAATCAGAAAAGAATTTCTTCTTTTTCTGACTTGAGAATTCCTTTGGCAAGACCCGAGCCACTAAATAATTGGCAAAGTCGGCGAACCAGGGCACGAGATAATCTTTTGAATTTTCGAGAGCGAAGAGGCACTCTTCAGGGAATTTATCGTTAATGTCGGCTTCCACTAATAATTCGCTGGCATGGTTTTCTAAACGAGATAAATGGTCGACCGCCAAATTTTCGGCCCCTCTATTGTCCCGGATTTCTAAATCAAACTCCTGCAAGAGGAGGATCCATCGCAAAAGGCGGGGCTTTGCGTCCACTTTGCTAAATAAAAAAACGAAGAGTTGAGTGATCCGTAAAAATGATTACTTTGGAGAGGGTGATATAAGACCTAAACTTATCAAAGGCAAAAACAATTGCTAGGAGCTCTTTCTCGGTGGTGGTGTAGTTGGCCTGTGTAGACGTGAGTGTCTTGCTTGCATAATAAATCGGGTGGAAGAATTTATCAACCCGCTGGCCTAAGACTGCGCCTACCGCAGTATCACTAGCATCACTAGCATCGCACATGATTTCGAAAGGGAGCGACCAATCAGGAGTAATTAGAATTGGAGAGTTTCCTAATTTTTCTTTTATTAAATTGAAAGCAAGAAGACAATTGTTGTTAAAATTGAAAGGTGACTCTTTCTCGAGAAGATGGGTGATCGGCTTCGTTATTTTGAAAAAATTTTGGATAAAACGCCGATAAAATCCCGCGTGCCCAAGAAAACTACGAATGGCTTTAATATTCGTTGGAGGGGGGAGCTTTGCAATAATTTCGATCTTGGCCCGGTCGACCTTGATCCCCTTTCCTGAAATCTTATGGCCGAGGACTAATCCCTCTCAGACCATAAAATGGCATTTCTCCCAGTTGAGGGCTAAGTTAGTTTCCTCACAACGAATCAACACGCGCTCGAGATTTTTTAAACAATTCGCAAAAGAACTGCCAAATACCGAGAAGTCATCCATAAAAACCTCCATTACTTCTTCTACCAATTCATCGAATATCGCCAGCATACATCGTTGAAATGTAGCCGGTGCATTACATAAACCAAATGTCATCCGTCTATAAGCGAAGGTGCCAAATGGACAGGTAAAGGTAGTCTTCTCTTGGACTTCAGGTGAAATAGGGATTTGGAGGTACCCCGAGAGACCGTCGAGAAAGCAGTAGAAGGAGTGACCGGAAAGTCGTTCAAAAATTTGGTCGATAAAGGGAAGTGGGAAGTGGTCTTTTTGGGTGGCATCATTGAGTTTGCGGTAATCAATGCACATCCGCCAACCCTTAATAGTACGGGTTGGAATTAATTCATTATTTTCATAGGCCACTACCATGACCCCGCCTTTCTTTAGCACGACCTGTACTGGGCTTACCCAAGTACTATCGGAGATGGGATAGATAATTCCCGCATCTAGAAATTTAATAACCTTAGCCTTCACGACGTCCTTCATGTTTGGATTTAAACGTCGTTGGGGTTGTATAGTACTACGAAAATTATTATCTAAGAAAATCTTGTGTGTACAGAATGATGGGCTAATCCCCTTAATATCGGATAACTGCCACGCAATTATATGGCTGTGATTTTGCAAAACTAGATTCAACTCAGAAATTTCTGAGTTGCTCAGATCCGAGGAGATAATAACCGGTAGCTTAGAGTCATTTTCGAGGAAAAGATACTGCAGATGAGGGGGAAGTTTCTTAAGCTCCAATATGGGTGGTTCCTCGTAAGAGGTTTTGAATTTTGTGGTGTCCATGGGAAGTGATTTGGGGAGGGTCGTGCGAGAGACTTCCTCTAAGCAGAAGAGCTCAGTGATAAGAGATTCATCAAATGATGAAGAAACTAATTCAAAAGGCCCAAAAAATTCATTTTCGAAGAATTCCTCTAGATAAAAGCAGGAATCATCTTGCTCTAAGGTGTTGTGCATGGAGGGATTAATGCTGAAAGTGATTTCATCATCTCCAACCCGAAGGAGGAGCATTCCATCACTAACATCAATAATAGCGCGAGAGGTGGCAAGGAAGGGGCGGCCGAGTATCAGGGGTACATCGGCATCCTCTTCGATGTCTAGGATGACAAAATCCACGGGAAAGATGAATTTGTCCACCTTGACCAAGACATCCTCCACAATCCCTATCGGATATTTCACAGAACGATCGGCTAGCTGTATGCTCATACGAGTGGGGTTCGGAGACCCTAGACATAATTTTTTAAAAAGCGAAAAGGGCATGAGATTTATGCTTGCTCCCAAGTCCGCCAACGCATGTTTGACCAATGAATTACCGAATAGGCACGAGATGGAGAACCTTCCCGGGTCGTTCGCTTTGCGGGGTAATTTGTTGAGCACAACCTCGGAGCATTCTGCATTTAAGGAAGTATACGAAATATCCTCGAGCTTTTTCTTATTTGATAGGAGCTCCTTGAGATATTTCGCGTATTTCGGCATTTGAGAGATAGCCTCGCAGAACGGCACGTTTATATGAATTTTTGTTAGAATTTCTAAAAATTTTTTGTAACTTTCTTCAGCGCGTTCATTTTTAAGTTTAGACGGATACGGTAATTTTGGATTAGACATATGTGGCGTAGGCGTAGTAGGGAAATTTGAAGCTAAAATAACAGGAGGAGAGAGAGGAGAACGGAGAGGTACCATAGGTTCGCTTGCTGTAGCAACTTCTTTTCCACTGCGGAGGGTAATGGAGTTTGCACTTTCTCTTGGATTTTGCTCGGTATTACCTGGCAAAGCTCCTTGTTGTCGATCAGAGATTATCTTGGCTAGCTGTCCCACTTGGTTTTCGAAGTTTTTGATGGACCCGGCAATATTCCTGATATTCGTTTCATTTGTAGCAACGTATTTGGCAAAGACCTCTTCAAGTGAAGAGGGCTTTGCCTGTTGCGGTTGGAAACCAGGTGGATTTAAATTTAAGGTGGGAGCTAGAATAAATATTTGGCTATGATTATGAGGGGGGTTATGAGGGCGTTGAGCATTTCCTTGGTTGCTCCATGAGAAATTCGGATGGCTCCTATAACCCGCATTGTAAGTGTTATTGTATGGTGCGTTGTTCGGGTTATAGGAGGGCCGAGGAGCATTTCCCATGAAGTCAACATGCTCTTCTGTAAAAGTAGAGTTATTATAATTATTAAACCAAGGAGGAGTGGTTGAGGAAGCAGTCATCTCCGCCACTTGCTTTGTTAACCGCTCAACTTGGAGGGCAAGATTCGAAGTAGCATCAATTTTAAAGACTCCCGATGGTTTGTTAGCCCGCACACGAGGCGCATTCCATTGATATGAATTCATAGCCATTTCCTCAAAAAGTTCCTGAGCGGCCTCTAGGGTTTTGTTATTTAGTGTTCCCCCAGCGGTCGCGTCGATCATTTGCCTTGTTAAGGAATTTAGGCCGTTATAAAATATTTGCACTTGTTGCCAAATTGGAAGCGCGTGGTGTGGGCACCATCGCAATAGCTCCTTGAAGCGCTCCCATGTATCGTAGAGAGTCTCCGAGTCTATTTGCATGAAGGATGCAATATCCGTGCGCAATTTGGCGGTCTTCGCTGGCGGGAAATACTTGGTAAGAAATTTCCCTGCCATCTCGGCCCACGTGGTGATGGACCCTCTAGGAAGAGAGCTCAGCCACTGCTTGGCCTTTGACCGCAAAGAGAAAGGGAAGAGACGTAATCGAATGGCGTCATATGAGACTCCATTGATTTTAAAAGTATCACAGATTTCGAGAAAATTTACAATGTGACAATTTGGATCCTCGTCCGGGAGACCATCGAAGGTTACCGACTGCTGCACCATTTGGATGATGCTGGACTTGATCTCAAAGTTATTGTTCGCCACTGTGGGGCGAACAATACTTGATTGTGTACCCTCCAGGTTCGGCCTCGCATAATAGGACATAGTCCTTTGTTGGGCCTCATTTGGGTTGGGCTGATTAGGATCCATCGTTTCTGTGGCAGTGTCCCCGATCGACTCTTCGATGCCTAAATGCGATTCCTGGTCACGAGAACGGAGGCGACGCAAAGCGGTGCACTCTATCTCAGGATCAAAAGGAATAATCGATGAGCTTTCTGGGGTCATACACATAAAAAGAGAGAAAGTGGGGGGGGGGGAAGAGATCAAACCGTTACGAGAGCGAGAGAAAAGGAAAAACGATAAAATTAATAGCTATCCTTTTTTTTCAAAATATCAAAACATGAATCCCCGGCAACGGCGCCAAAAACTTGATATAAAATTATTTAGCGGAGAAGGGGTTATGCGCGGAGAAGACAAAGTTAAGGGAGGAGAAGGTGGAAGTGTAGTTGTAAGATGTTCTCCGATTCTATATTCGATGAAGGCAAGTATACCTTGTCGCATATAGTATAGGATATTAAGTTCAATATCAAGGTCGTATTACCCGGGGCGAATTGAGTACTTCTACTTCAAGGAGTTACTATTATCTTATCAATTAAAAGTTGTTTTGGTGTTGCTTACTAAATTAGAGAAGTGAGAATGTTTTACTTGCAATTTTGAGAAAAGCTAAATGATGATTAAGCGATAGTACTCGATCGAGAATCACCTCGGCTTAAGTTGATCAAAAGATGCAATAATAAACTTTTTAAATTAATAAGGCAAGAGACCTTGACCGCGGAGGTTCTAAAAGCAAGAACATGCTTCTCTCGAAGTCTTGCCCATCTGAGTTTAGGAAGGTATGACCGAACTTTCGTCCGAATCGGAGGCCTAAAACTGGCTTTATGCTGCGAACCCCTCAATTGGATTTTACTCCAATCCAGGAGAATTGAACGTCTGCCACTCTCGAGGGGTGCGAACAACTCCCTTTACTCTTGAGTGCTCATTTCAAACTTTCGGCCTCTCGGCTAGCCCAGAATGAAGCAAAGGTGGAGAGTATATATCGATGATATACCTCCAACCCGTGATAAATCAAGAGTAATTCAAGGATAAACCCTAAAAAGGAAAGGTAAGATTCAAAGCATCACAACTTAATCACTCAAACCTCGGATCATCAAGATCGAGTACATGGAGGATTAGTTAATCATGGTGAGGTGGAAGAGGGGGGATGAGTAGTAAAGCATAAAGACACAAAGTAGTAAAGAGAAGAAAACAAAAGCACTTTTATTAAAATTAAGGCGAGCCTACAACATGAAATTGAACGAGATTACAAGTGCATGGAATTGAAATCCAATTCTGGCCCTATCATTAGCAACTAAAGCATTAATAAAAGCTATTACAAAAGCTTAACTAAACTAGGATTAAGGAAAATACAAAGCGAGAGAGAAAGAGCATAAAAGGAACATTAAACAAAGGGGCAGAACCTCCCCCTCTCAGCCAAAAGTAGTCCTGAACCCTTGGGGAAGGGCTCAATTTATAGCTTTATTTTGGGATGGGTCATGCCCCCTGACACGCCCTGGTAGGGCGTGTACCTGGGGCGTGACACGGTCGGTGCGACTTTTTCGTGCTGAAATTAATTGCTGGAGTTGACGGGCGTGGTTGTTGAAGTACACGCCCATATGTCACGCCCGGGTCGGGCGTGACACATTCGGTGCGATGGTGTAGCGGGAAAAACGAGCGCGTTACGGCGATTCCTCGGAACCTGGGGACACGCCTCTAGAACACGCCCGTGTCGGATGTGACACGGGCGTGACAGAGGGCTTGTACACTAAGTTTCCACGGAATGCAGTTTCGGACCAATTGCTTCATTCCTCTGGGTTACATGCCCTAGGTACACGCCCGGGTAGGGCTTGACCAGGGGCGTGTCACATCAAAATTCGGCTGAAAGCCGTAAAAACCTGCAAAAAGCAGAAAAACGCATTAGCGACAAAAATATATACAAAGGTGAATCAAAATAAGCACTTTACAAGACATGATTTGCTTTGAAACCCTGAAAATACCCTAATAAAATTGACTATAAACCGTATTATCACTTTTCGAAAAATGAACTTGGGTTTTTCGCGTAATCAACAGGGCATTTCTCGAAAAAGAGAACTTATAAGTTTTTAGAGAGTTTTTCAGAAAGTCTTTCTATTTCTCGAAAACAGTTATGCTTTCTCGAGAAATTTACCTATACCTTTCAAAAAACAAACTTCTTTTCGAAAAATGGACTTGGGAAAAATATTCTGAGTTCCTTTTCTTCTTGTTCAAGGACCAGCAACCCATCCTTTCTTCCATACTTTAGTACTTGAAAATGAAGTGCATCCCAATAGAGATGTTACACATGAGTCAACACCATGGATCACACAATGAGGGATTATATTGCATGGTCCTGTGTTAAGTGACTCGTTGTAAACTGACATTGGTCTACACTTAGCAATAATAACCTACAAGCAACTAAAAGATGGTATCAAATACAAACTAAATTCATCTTATTTCAAGGGTGAATTCTCACAAATCTAAGTTATTGTGGATACAAAACAAAACAACATCCAGTGCTGTCTGCTAGATGAGACCGTAGAAGCGGGATCTGCTCGGGGTCTGGGTAGACTCTTTCAAGTAACATCCAGCCCGCCAGCTAGGTGAGAGCCTGACAGCGGGATCTACTCGGGGTCTGGGTAGACTCTCTCGAGTGACATCCAACCCTACCAGCTAGGTGAGAGCCTAGCAGCGGGATCTGTTTGGGGTCTGGGTAGACTCTCTCGAGTGATATCCATCCCTGCAAGCTAGGTGAAAGCCTGGCAGCTGGATCTGCTCGGTGTCTGGGTAGACTCTCTCGAGTGACATCTAGCCCTGCCAGCTAGGTGAGAGCCTGACAGCGGGATCCACTCGGGGTCTGGGTAGACTCTCTCGAGTGACATCCAGCCTTGCCAGATAGGTGAGAGCCTCGCAGCGGGATCTGCTCTGGGTCTGCGTAGACTCTCTCGAGTGATATCCAGCCCTACAAGCTAGGTGAGAGCCTGACAATGAGATCTACTCGGGGTCTGGGTAGACTCTTTCGAGTGACATCCAGCCCTACCAGCTAAATGAGAGCATGGCAGCCAGATCTACTCGGGATCTGGGTAGACTCTCTCGAGTGACATCCAACTCTACCAGCTAGGTGAGATCCTGGTAGCAGGATCTGCTTGGGGTCTGCTAAGTGAACACTTCACTTACATGGATCATTGTAGTAGAATTTTCACATAAAGAAACTTTATTAGAAAAAAAACATCACTTACATAGCTGAAGGGTAAAAGCGCTTCAAGTCATCACCGCTCTAGGTGAGATTTAGGGTCTCGCCCTCCACATTCCGGATGTGATACCCTCCTGATTTCAATTTTTATTTTACAATGTAAGGACCCTCCTAGTTGGGGTTGAGCTTCCCCATGGCTACTAATCATCCCGCTGCATCCACCTTTTACAGTACCAAGTCTCCTTTCTTGAACTGTTTGACCCTGACGTGCTTTTCAAAATACTTAGTCATTATTCTTTTTACTTCCTCCTATCAGATGGCAGAGAGATCATGCATCTCCTCCACCATATAGAGGGAGAGTCGTAGCTCCTCCTCTTTTTCAGTTCTCCATTCCTCCCTGCCTTCCTGGGCCTCTGCCATGCGAGGTGTCTGGACTTCAAACTCTATGGGAAGCACTGCTTCACAGCAATGGGAGAGCTTAAAGGTGTTCTCCACTATGGCCATGTTAGGAGTTGTTCTTAGGGCCCAGAGAACAGAAGGAAGCTGCTCCACCCAGCTTCCCTTTAAATTTTCAACTTTCTTCTTCAGGAGGTTTATAATGATCTTGTTTGCTGCCTCCACCTGTGCAATGCCCCTGATTTTTTCGATGTTTAGTTAATTATTTTATTTGGCATATTTATGAAGTCAGGGCATTACATTACCACATGATTGGCATGTGCCATTGTTAGAGCGTGGGTTTAGCTCTTGGGTTTTCTGTGTGTGGCTGGGTTTAGCCTGTTTGCAAGATTTCCTAGCAAGCCGGGTCTGTTTTGGTGACTCGATGGTGCCTCTTTGGAAATGCTTGTGTTTTGGATTCGAGAGGTGTTTACTCAAGTTTGGTTCATCGAATCTTAATTTCGACTGAGTCCTTGGGTTCATAGCATCGATATTTAGCTGCGATGCTATTTTTGTAGAATTCCGGGTACGTTTGGTTTTCTGGTCATTTTGACATTTTATTTAATTAATTATGATATCCTATATTAAAATAATTGGATAAAGGAGTATAAATAGAAACCCATTGCGTTAAAACCCTAATCATTGTCTCCCTCTTGAAACCATCAGCCTGTTGCGAAAGAACGAGAGCGGCGGACATTCCTAAGCTTTCAGCCACCGATTTCTTGAGCTTTGGTGCTCGATTTCAACTTTGGAGAGTGGATCCGGGTAGATCTTGCCTAGATCTATGATTCTACGGTAAGCTTTTCAAGTTTCTTGGATTTTTAGAGGTCTAGGTATGTGGTTTTGACCCTCTTTCATCCTTAAAAGTTTCAGGTTTTGTTGCTTAAGCGTTCTTGAAGCCAGATCTGTGAGGTGCGGCGTTGCTTGGTATAATTTCGGGTGATTTGAGGCAAGTGGTGATTTTACCCTTGCTTGTTCTTCTTTTCTCTTTTGTTTTCTTGTTATCCTCCCGGTACAGCAGGATCGTATTAGGATAGGATTTACCTCCATGTAAAAAAAATGATTTTTTTCTGTAGATCTTGAGGCAAGTGGTGTTTACACCCTTGCCGAGCCTTTTGTCGCTTTTGGTTTCCTATTCTGGTAGGCCAGATGACTCTTAGCATGGCTGTAAAATCATCCTTTGTCTAGGTTAGATATAATTAGAAGTTATTATTATAAGACTTTTGAGATGATAACCCTTTGGCAGGTTTCTGTCTAAAAGCTTTGAGTGTAATCTTAGTGTAGAAGTTCAGTTTTTAGCATAAGTATAAAAGCGTTGAGTCTGTTGAATGCACTCAATGCCTTGCTGAGAGGTCTGCGAAGCTAAGTTAAAAAGCATTGAGTGAGTGGTATACACTCAATGCGGCATTGAGTGAGCTTAGCACACTCAACGCCATTCTGTAAAATTTTAGAAGTTAGGTATGAAAGCATTGATAGCTTTGAGTGAGCTGTAATCACTCAACGTCGTCGCTGTTATAGGAAACCGTTGACAACATTGAGTGAGCTTGACTCACTCAACGCCGTCACTTTAATCGGCAAGTTACATAGAAAGCATCGACAGCGTTAAGTGAGCTGAGCCCACTCAATGTCGTCTCCTAAATCTATTAAATCTAAGTAGAAAGCATTGGCAGCGTTGAGTGAGTTGAACTCACTCAACGTCGTCATGTTTATAGAAAAGCATTGACAGTGTTGAGTGAGTTTCGACGTCATTGCTTTTATAGAAAATTGTTGACAGCGTTGAGTGAGTTGAACTCACTCAACGTCGTCACTTTAACTATGCAATCTAAGTGTTAAAACATTGACAACGTTGAGTGAGCTGAACTCACTCGATGTCGTCATCTGATTTTGGCATCTAAGTGGTAAAGCATTGAGTGAGCTGAACTCACTCAATGCCATTATCTGTTCTTACAGCAGTGTTTAAGCATTGAGTGTGCTGAGTTATGCCGTCGAGTGCGTTGACTACACTCGACGCGGCGTCGAGTGTACTCGATGCTTTTCCCTTAGATTTGTGACCTTTCACCGATTTGACGTGTATCTCTTAAGGAATAGTTTTGCCAAGTTAGAATCGTCAGGTTTCTGCTGAATTTGTCGAGTTTGGGTTTTATGTATATTTTGGATATGGGGTTTGGTTTGGTTGACTTAGTCTCATGAATCATTGCACCCGGGCATGTTTGGGTGTTCTTTTTGGGCTGTTAGGTAGTGTTGGACCAGATGGCCACCATCGCAGTCCCATTTTTGAGACATTTGGGTCTGTTAGTTCAGGTTTGAATGGTTGGTCCCGACTCAGATCCAGTTACATTACAGTGTTAATGATTCACATTTTTATTGAGCCATTGTCTCGTGTTTGTTTTTTATGGATTAAACTTATGCTATTTCTGCCTATTCTCGCAGATGTTCTCGAAGTATAACTCCATTCGCACTTGGTACAAATTTCAATACCTTTTAACTTTATAAGTTAACTCTTTAGTTCTTAATCTCTAGTTAGTTTGTTGTGTTTTGATAGCTATTCAGGTTTGGATTAGTAATCTTGCTACTCCCTTGTTTACTAACAGTTTTGTTTGCCACTTGTATTCTTCTTACTGAGGTGTTTTTTCTTTGAATGCCCCGGGTTCAGGGCAGTAGCCGGTTGAGCGGCTAGGTTTGGTGTTTGCTTGTGGACTATAGTGTTGTAGAGGTTTCCTTTACCTTGAGAGGTAGTTCTTTGTTATTTTCTTGTTAGTAAAGACACATATACTGACCAGTGGGTTTGTGTCAGTTTGTTGACGCCCACTGGTGGTTTTCTTTTGAATTGCTAAATATTTTGCTAATCTGCTAGTTTTGCCTTTTGTGGTTGTTTTTACTTGCTCTCTGGGAATGATTAATGCTAGACTGCATGTCAGGTATTTTCAATTATAAAAACATTACTACTAGTACATCATATATCTCATATTTCTAGAACTAAAATACTATTTTCTAGTTAACGTAAAGACTATTTCCATACTTATAATAAATCTAGAGTCTTGCATGTCATGAGTTGTCCTTCATGGATGTTTATACTCATGTAGGGTGTTAATCAACATAACCAAAGTATTTTCCGCAGCGTATAACTGTACTTTTACTCGTGCACTAGTTGATCTACTGTGTCGAGGGATATGGCCATCCAATTTAAACTGATTTTTTACTTAATAACTTATGGAATCCATATAAACTGTAGAGTTAGAAGTTTTGCCTGAGCGCCTGTAGTAATCCCTCTACACGGCGTGACATCACAGTACGTATTTTCTCTTACTCTGATGTTGAGAAAATGTGGGTTGTGATAGTTGGTATCAAAGGGATGGGTTGTTTGACAATTCATCGGGCAACCATCTCTAGTTAGTGTTAGTTGGTTAGTGTCATTTCATGCACACACCAATTTGTCATTAGTACGTCTTGGCTGAAGCATGAACACTACAGTCATAAGCATGATAAGAAGTATATGGGGCATATTATATAGTATGGGGTCCATAATATGTGTTTGTATATGGATCCATCATAGGTGATAACCTGTTACAGTTATGTAGTATGGGATGCATAACCACCATCACATGGGTGCCCATTAACACGTTTTACTTTTCGTTACATGCGATATTATGTAGTATGGGATGCATAATATTACATGTGTACGCCACTCATAACATACATTAAGGCCTTTTTAGAATGCATAGCACAACATGCATAACATAACATAGCATTTGCACACATCCCAAGTTAAAGATTTATATGATGACATATGTACACACATTGTTTTGAGTTAAAAGAATCCAAATTCATGCATTCATGGACTATGCACAAGAGTTAATAGGATGATGGTATATTATTCTAGGTTAAAGAATTTCATCATTTATAAAATTCCAGAGCAAGTTTGCAGCAAGAGCAAGTTTTATGTATCTTTTGTTTGTACTAGGTTGTTTGGTTCTAGCGGTTAAGCTAGGTTTTGACTAGTTGCTTGCTGTAATTATTATAATGTCGAACGTCCTACAATGAGGTAGACTCCCCAATTAGAGGGCAAGTCATCTGGTGCTCAGAATGAGGCGGTGATAGAAGGATTACGATAGAGCAATGAAGCTTTGTCTAGGCAAATGTTGGAGATGCAGTAGCAGATCCAAGCCTTGTTGCCTGTCGTTGCAGGACAACCAGTTAGAGTTCAGGACCAGGCCGTGGGTCAAGGTGTTCCAGTTCCTCCTGCTCCTCTAGTGCCCCCAGCTGTACTACCACCAGAGATGAACTTCATCTCGCATTTCCAGTGATTAGGACCCCCTACCTATGATGGTAGGGCAGACTTCATGGCTTTGGATGACTTGATTTTAGCCATCGAGGAGATGTTCTCTTACTCCAGAGTTTCAGCGGACTTGAAAGTAATGGTCTCTGCCTACCAGCTCAAAGGTTTGGCAAAGAGTTGGTGGCTAAGGGAGAAGGAAATTTTGAAGGATGGTTGTTCCTCGGTAGCCTTTAAGGAGCTTTGGCTAAAGAAGTTTCTGTCGTCGGTCGAGCGAGACCGTTTGTTAAATGATTTCATGCACTTAAAGTAGAGGCAGCTCACGGAGAGTGAGTATGTGGTGGTGTTTAGCAAGCTAAGCTGGTTCGCCACAGATTTAGTAGTTTCTGAAGCTAGCAGAGTCAAGCGTTTTCTGGGTGGTCTGAAGAGTGACATCCAGCAGTTATCAAGTGCTTATAGATCAGAGAGTTATGCTGAAGCAGTCGAAGCTGCTCTTAAGTTTGAGGCAATCGACAATGTCAAGAACTGAGTACAACAAATTAGAAAGGTTAAAAGGAAGACTGGTGAGAGTAAGAGTTTCCAGGAATCCGGTGCTGCTTCAAGGAAGAGGAGAAAGGAAATATGCAGTTTCTGTGGCTGGGTAGGCCACCCGTTTGTGAAATGTTTCAAGAGGATAGGAGGTCAGAGAAAGGAGAAGGTCCATGCGATCCAAGGTACTCCTATGGGAGATTTGGTTTGTACTTCGTGCAAACGGAAGGGGCATGATGCTCCCCACTATTGGGATAAGGTTAGAGTCTGCTTTCAGTGCGGACAGAAAGGTCACATCAAGTCAAAGTGTCGCTGTCTCAGCCTGCGCTGCAGCCAGTTCCGTTTCGGGCCTTGCCACCACCGTAGCATGTAGACAAAGTGAAGGGAAAGCTAAACGCGTTGTCTCTGGAGGAAGCCCAGACTTCTACCCAAGTGATTTCGGGTTAGTTCCTGACCTAGTTTATTTCTTTTTAGCTCATAGTTGTAGTTTTGATGTTGTTCGATTAGTTATGTAAGCTTTTTATAGGGAAATTTAAGGTAAAGAACCGTTGGGCACGTGTGCTTTTCGATTCTGGTACTACCCACTCGTTTGTGGCTAAGGCTTTCATAGAGTGTTATCGTTTGGCTCTCGATCGGGTTGGTGACACGTTTTGTGTGAAGTTTCCTTATGTTAATTCTGTGATATCGGACAAAGGTATTCAGAGTTGTCCGATTCTATGAGGCAATTTTCTGGCAGTTGCTGATTTGAAGGTGATAGACTTGGAAGATTTTCATGTGATCTTGGGCATGGACTGGTTGTCCAAATATGATGTTGTTATCTCGTGCAAGGTTAAGCACTTGGACTTCAAGATGGACAACGGTCAACCCAGGAGTGTTTATGGATATCTGCGCTAAGTTTCTCCAATTATTTTCGTGGTATGTGCTCAGAAGCTTTTATATTCTGGATGTTTTGCTTGTTTGGTTTCAGTTTTGGAAACCGTTGTTAGCTTGCAGCGTGTAGAGGAGATTTCGGTGGTGCATGAGTTTCCGGATGTTTTTCCAGCTAATCTTCCTAGTCTTCCACCTGAGTGGGACGTGGAGTTTGTCATAGATCTAGAGCCGGGTAACCGTCCTATTGTTAAGGCGCCGTACCGGATGGCCCCGCGCGAGTTGGAAGAGTTGCGTAATCAGTTGGAGGTGTTTCTCATGAATGGTTTTATTTGGCCGAGTTCTTCGCCTTGTGGTGCTCCCATCTTGTTTGTAAAGAAAAAGGATGGATCAATGAGGCTATGTATTGATTATAGAGAGTTGAATAAAGTCACCATTAAGAACAAATATCCTTTACCAAGAATAGATTATTTGTTTGATCAACAACGTGGTAGCACAGTATTTTCAAAGATTGACCTTCGTTCGGGCTACCAACAGTTATGGGTTTGTGCGACAGATATCCCACAGACTGCTTTCCATTCCAGGCATGGACATTTTAAGTTTTTTGTAATGTGCTTTGATTTGACCAATGCTCTCTCTGCCTTTATGGCTATGATGAACCGCTTATTCAAGGATTTTCTGAACTGTTTCGTGGTCGTGTTTATAAAAGATGTTTTGCTGTATTCCAGCAGTGCTGATGAGCATGCCCAGCACCTGCGTTTATTTTGTCTACCTTGAGGGACCATAAGCAATTTGCTAAGCTGAGCAAGTGTGAGTTTTGGTTGCCTCAGGTTTCATTCTTGGGTCATGTGGTAAATAAAGATGGAATTTCATTTGACCCTGAGAAGATTGTTGATGTTATGGATTGGAATAGGCCCACCACAACCAAGGAGATAAGGAGCTTCCTAGGGCCGGCAAGCTAATATAGAAGGTTTGTATAGGGTTCCTTTATGTTGTCTGAGACACTGACTAAACTGACGCAGAAGAACGCAGCTTTTGTCTGGAGCGATAAGTGCGAGGAGGCTTTTCAGGAATTAAAGAGGAGATTGTGCACTGCTCCAGTGTTGGACTTGAATGCGTGTTGATGCAAGAAGGCAAGATAATTGTGTATGGGTCGAGACAACTAAAGGTACATGAAAGGAACTACCCTACGCATGATCTAGAGTTCGCAGAAGTGATTTATACCCTAAAGTTGTGGATGCACTTGCTATATGGCGCATTATGTAAGATTTATATCGATCATGAAAGTTTAAAATACGTTTTCACTCAAAGGGAGTTGAATCTGCGCCAACGAAGATGGTTATAGTATGTTTTTGATTGTGATGTTGAGATCCAGTACCATCCGGGCAAAGCCAATGTTGTAGTTGATGCCTTGAGTAGGAAGACAGCTAAGATTTTTAACCTCTCTGTGGATTCTCTGGTAGAAGAATTTCTCTTGATGGGAATTTCTATTGGGAGTTGTAACTCGTCAAGTAGTTTGGAGGTAGCTGAGCCTTCATGGATTGCACTCACAAGACTACATCAGATCAAAGATCCTGATTTGTTGCACCTTTATAAGAGAACTGAGAAAGTGGAGTTGCCAGATTTTTCGATCGATGACGCGGGTACCTTGAAGTACCGCAACGGATTTTGTATCCCCGATGTAGAAGTTATTCGAGTTAGGTTGTGCAGTGAGTCTCATGGTTCCACTGTTCCCGACCACCCAGGTTCAACTAAGATGTACCAAGATTTGAAGCAGATCGCCTGGTGGTTCAGAATGAAAGGTGATATAGCGAAGTTTGTTTCAGAATTTTTTACGAGGAAGCGAGTAAAGGCCGATCAAGGAAGACCTGGTTGCAAGCTAACACCCTTGGAAATTAAGATTTGGAAGTGAGAGAGTATCTCAATGGATTTCATTACTGGATTATCGAGATCTCCCTGAGGACATGATTCAGACTAGGTTATTGTTGATAGACTAACAAAGTGTGATTACTTCGTGCCTTTTAAGATTGATTACCCCATGAAGAAGATAGCTGAGCTATATTCAGATGAAGTCATCAGATTACATGGAGTGCCAGTTAGTATTGTATCAGATCGAGACTCCAGGTTTATGTCTCACTTATTGAAGAGTATACAAGAAGGTTTGGGTACCGATTTGAGGCATTCCACAGCCTATCATCCGCAGACAAACGGTCAGACGGAGAGAGTAAATCAGATCGTGGAGGATATGATCAAATGTTACATTTTGGACCACAGAGGAGTGTGGGATGAGAGACTCAAATTGATTGAGTTTGCATACAATAATAGTTATCAAGAAAGTTTGCAGATGGCCCCATTTGAGGCCTTATATGGGAGGCGATGCAGAACTCCCTTGTTTTGGGCCGAGGTCGGTAAGAGACCATTGCTGGGCCCTGAAGCATTAGAAGAAATGGATATTTCTATGAAGCTTATTCGGTAAAAGCTTCGGATAGCGCAGGAATGATATGAGAAGAACGCCAATCAGCGTAGATCTGATTTATAGTTTGATGTATGGGACTAGATGTTTCTAAAAGTTTCCCCGATGTATGGAGTTAAAAGGTTTGGTAAGAATCATAAGTTGGACCGGAGGTATGTGGGACCTTTTAAGTTTGTTGAGCGTATTGGTGTATCAGCTTATAGGATGGATTTGCCCGCAAATTTTCCTGGTGTGCAAGTGTTTCACGTGAGCCAGTTGTGAAAATGTGTGCTCAGCGACCGACAGATTCTTGATGTTGTGCCCTAGTTGGAGCCTAATCTATCCTATGTTGAGATGCCTGTCCACATTCTGGATACTCAAGATTGAGTGTGGCGGAGGAAAACCACACCAATGGTTTATGTTTTATGGCGAAATCAAGAGGTGGAAAGCGCCACTTGGGAGTTGGAGTTAGATATGAGTGAGGCTCATCCTCATCTGTTCTCCTAGTTTCTTACGGTATGTATTTCCCCTTCCATAATCTTTGATTATATTCTTTTTATGGAATCTTTTGGTGTGTAAAGTTTCGGGACAAAACTTCTTTTTAGGGGGAGTGGCTGTAACGCCCCTGATTTTTTCGATGTTTAGTTAATTCTTTTATTTGGTGTATTTATGACATCATTGCATTACGTTAACACATGATTGGTGTGTGCCATTATTAGAGCGTGGGTTTTAGTTCTTGGGTTTTTTGTGTGTGGCTAGGTTTAGCATGTTTGCAAGTTTTCTTAGCGAGTCGGGTCTGTTTTTGTGACTCGGTGGAGCCTCTTTGGGAATGCTTGTATTTTAGCTTCGGGAGGTGTTTACCCAAGTTTGGTTCAACGAATATTACTTTCGACTACGTTGTTATGTTTGTAGCATCAGTATTTAGCTACGGTGCGATTTCCGTAGATTTTCGGGAAATTTTGGTTTTTGGGTCATTTTGACGTTTTATTTAATTAATTATGATATCCTATATTAAAATAATCAGATAAAGGAGTATAAATAGAAACCCATTGTCTCAAAACCCTAATCATTGTCTTCCTCATGATACCATCGACTTGTTGAGAAAGAATGCGAGCGGCAGACATTCATAAGCTTTCGGCCGCCGATTTCTGGAGTTTTGGTGCTCGATTTCATCTTTGGAGAGTTGATCCGGGTAAATCTCGCCTAGATCTACATTTCCACGATAAGCTTTTACAGTTTCTTGGATTTTTAGAGGTCTAGGTATGTGGTTTTTATCCTCTTTCCTCCCCAAAAATTTCAGGTTTTCTTGCTTAAGCATTCTTGCGTCCATATCTGTGAGGTGGGGCGTTGCTTGGCCGGATTTCGGGTGATTTGAGGCAAGTGGTGATTTACCCCTTGCTTCCTCTTCTTTTTCTCTTTTGTTTTCTTGTTATCCTCCCGGTACAGTAGGATAAGATTAGGATAAGATTTCACTCCATGTAAAAAATGATTTTTTTTTCTGTAGATCTTGAGGCAAGTGGAGTTTACACCCTTGTCGAGCATTTTGCCCCTTTCAGTTTCCCATTCTGGTAGGCCAGATGACTCTTAGCATCGCTGTAAAATCATCCTTTGTCAAGGTTAGATATAATTAGAAGTTATTAGTATAAGACTGTTGGGATCATAACCCTCTGACAGGTTTCTGTCTAAAAGCTTTGAGTGTAATCTTAGTGTTGAAGTTTAGTTTTTAGGCTAAGTATAAAAGCATCAAGTGTGTTGAATACAATCAACACTTGGCTGAGAGGTCTGAGAAGCTAAGTTAAAAAGCGTTGAGTGAGTGGTATACACTCAACGTGGCGTTGAGTGAGCTTAGCACACTAAATGCCATTCTATAAAATTTTTGAAGTTAAGTATGAAAGAGTTGACAACGTTGAGTGAGTTGAACTCACTCAACGCCATTGCTTTTATAGAAAAGCGTTGACAGCATTGAGTGATCTTGACTCACTCAACGCTGTCACTTTAATCGGCAAGTTAAGTAGAAAGCGTTGACAACATTGAGTGAGCTGAGCCCACTCAACGCCGTCTCCTAAATCCGTTAAATCTATGTAGAAAGCGTTGACAGCATTGAGTGAGTTGAACTCACTTAACACCATCGCGTTTATAGAAAAGTGTTGACAGCATTGAGTGAGTTGAACTCACTCAATGCCATCGCTTTTACTCAGCAATCTAAGTGTTAAAGCGTTGACAGCATTGAGTGAGCTGAACTGACTCAACGTCGTCATCTGATTTTGGCAGCTAAGTGGTAAAGCATTGAGTGAGGTGAACTCACTCAAAACCATAGTCTGTTCTTACTGCTGTGTTTAAGCGTTGAGTTTGCTGAGTTATGGCGTCGAGTGCGTTGACTACACTCGACGCAGTGTCGAGTGTACTCGACACTTTTCCCTTAGATTTGTGTCCTTTTACCGATTTGACGTGTATCTCTAAAGGCTTAGTTTTGCCAAGTTAGAATCATTATGTTTCTGCTGAATTTGTCAAGTTTGGGTTTTATGGGTGTTTGGGATATGAGGTTTGGTTTGGTTGGCTTAGTCTCCTGAATTATTACACCCGAGAATTTTTGGGTCTTGTTTTTGGGTTGTTGGGTTGTGTTGGACTAGATAGCCACCACCGCAGTCCCGTTTTTGAGATGTTTGGGTCTGTTAGTTTAGGTTTGACCGGTTGGTCTCGACTCAGATCTGGTTGCGTTACGGTGTTATTGATTCACTTGTTTATTGAGACATTGTCTCGTTTTTGTTTCCTATGGATTAAACTTATGCTATTTCGGCCTATTCTCGCAGATGTTCTCGGAGTATAACTCCGTTCGTACTTTGTACAAATTTCATTACCTTTTAACTTTATAAGTTAACTCTTTCATTCTTAATCTCTAGTTAGCTTGCTATGTTTTGACAGTTATTCAGGTTTGGATTAGTAATCTTGCTACTCCCTTGTTTATTGACAGTTTTGTTTGCCACTTGTATTCTTCTTGCTGAGGTGTTCTTTCTTTGAATGCCACAGTTTCAGGGCATTAGCCGGTTGAGCGACTAGGTTTGGTGTTTGCTAGTGGACTACAGTATTGCAGAGGTTTCCTCTACCTTGAGAGGTAGTTCTTTGTTGTTTTCTTGTTAGTTCAGACACACTTACTGACCAGTGGGTTCATGTCAGTTTGTTGACGCCCACTGGGGGTTTTATTTTGAATTACTGAATGCTTTGCTAACCTGCTAGTTTTGCCTTTTGTGGTTATTTTTTTACTTGCTCTCTGGGAATGTTTTATGCTAGTTTGCATGTTAGGTATTTTCACTTATAAAAGCATTACTACTAGTATTTCATACATCTCATATTTCTAGAACTAAAATACTATTTTCTAGTTAACGTAAAGACTGTTTCCATACTTATAATAAATCTAGAGTTTTGCATGCCATGAGTTGTCCTTTAGAGATGTTTATACTCATGTAGGGTGTTAATCAACATAACCAAAGTGTTTCTCGTAGTGTATAACTATACTTGTACTCGTGAACTAGTTGATCCACTGTGCCAAGGGATACAACCATCCAATTTAAAATGGTGTTACCTTAATAACTTATGGATTTCATATAAACTATAGAGTTTGGAGTTTTGCCTTAGTGCCTACAGTTATCCCCTGCACGGCGTGGCATCACGGTGCATATTGTATCTTACTCTGGTGTTGAGAAAATACGGGTTGTGACAACCTGCCCGTTGCTCCTAGGGTGATGTTCTGCGTCAAATCTGAGATCAATCCCGAGCTGCCTGCAGAAGCTGATGAACTCGACACTGGCAAACTGAGGGCCATTGTCCGTGACAATGGCCTGGGGTAACCCGTATCGGTAGATGATCTCCCCCCAAACAAAGTTCATGATAACCTGGGAGGTCACCTTAGCCAGCATCTTTATCTCCAACCACTTAGAAAAATAATTTATCATGGCAAGTAAGAACCTCCTCTGCTCGCTGGCCTGGGATAAAGGCCATACCTAGTCCATTCCCCAGAATGCAAAGGGATAGTGGGTCGTGATACTTCTGAGGCGCTGGGCTGGTTGTAGTTGGAGGGGGCGAACAATTGGCTCTTGTGACACTTCTTCGTGAATTCTGCAGCGTCGTGGCCTAGAGTAGGACATAAGTACCCTTGCCTAACAATCCTTCCTTCCAGGGTGCGACTCCCGAAGTGAATCCGAAACTCCCCAGAGTGGATCTCTTCCAAGATTCTCTGGACCTCCCTCTCGACCATGCAAAGTGCCAACATTCCCGATAGGGTCTTTCTGTAGAACTGCACATCGCGGATCAGATAGTACGCTGACTTGTATTTGAACTTCTTCTTGTACATCCCATCCATGTACTCCCTTGTGGAAAGGAACATTGTGAAAGGCTCTATCCATAAGGGGTGTTGATCCACCTCCATCAATTTTCCTCTTCGATGGAAAGGGCGGAATAGGTTGGTGATGGTACCTCCCACCCGGGGACCATGCATTGCCAGCTGATCGACCTGTTCATTTTCCTCCCAGGGTACATGTCGGATGGAGAATGTCTAGAACATACCGATGACCCCCTTCCCCCTTGATAAGTATAACTGGATGGTAGGATCCCTTGCCTCGAACACCTCGTTGATCTGGGAAGCCACCACCATGGTGTCAGTGAGGACCTACACGTCAAGTACTCCCAATTCCCTGGCCAGGCGCAGCCCCGCTTTCACGGCCTCATACGTGGCCTGATTGTTAGTGATGGTAAAGTGCACCACCACTGTTTGTTCGATTCTTGTTCCCTGGGGGCTTTCTAAGATTACCCCCACCCCCAAGGAATGCCTCCCTGAAGCGCCATCAACCTTCACCTTCCATGTAGCTGGCTGAGTGAGGTCTTCCTCCGTCACCTCAACCACGTTATCAGCCAAAAAGTCGGCCATTGCTTGTGTAACGCCCCAAAACTCAAAAGAGCGATGGGAGGCATTTTGGGCCAAATCTGGTATTTGGCAGGGGGCACACGGCCTGGGACACGGGCGTGTCCCAGTGCGTGTCAGGCTCGAGTCGACGATTTGGCCGTGAGGTCGACAATTTGTGGAGTCGACGATCGTCGAGCAGTGAACACGGCTTGAGACACGGGCGTGTCTCGGTTGCCCTCCTCGTGCACCAAATGATGCTCCTGCAACACCTCCGTCGGCTGAGACCATACGATTGGTGGCCGAAGCAGTGTTGGCCATGATTAATGTGCAGCCTGCAAGGTAAATATAGCAGCCCGCTCCTGTGATGGAGCAGGTACCTCTTCCAGAGGTTGAGCCGAGGAGAGTGGAACATGTAGTAGTGGAGCCGGTGGTGCCGAGGAGGGCAACCGAGAGACAGCTCAAACATGTCTTGAGCTTTAATACTCCGGTATTCTCGTGGTTGGGAACCCCATCTCAAGCTGAAGACTGGCTCTCCCGCATGAAGAGAGTCTTGACAGCGACAAAGACGGAGGAGTGGCAAATGACCACCATTGCTACGTTCCTTCTGGACGGTGAAGCGAGATTGTGGTGGGAAGGATTGGAGCTGCATCTGTTGACAGGTAGGAAACTGACAGACGTCTCGATGGAGGAGTTCTCGAGACTATTCTTGGCTAGGTACCTCCCTTCAGCGCAGAGGATAGTGTTGGAGGACGAGTTCCTGAAGTTGGTTCAAGGAGACAGCAGCGTGGATGAATATCTCCACGAGTTCACTCGATTGAGTCTATATGCTAGCTCCACCATCACGGATGAGGAGCGTAAGACGAATCGATTCTACGAAGGGTTGAGAGGTGAGTTGAGGGTACTAATCTTGGGGCCGATGACGCAGGGTTTCTTAACCTTGGTCAACATGGCCCGGTCCTTGGAGAAGGACATGAAAAATGTTCAAGCGAAGAAGAGCATTGGTGATAAGAAGTCTGGGTTCAAAGTGCCGACTACTTCAAAGTCCGGCTATCAAAAATTATTTAAGAAGGCTAGGACTTCGAGACCAGCTCCTTCTGGTGTGTTTGGGGCGACTACGGGTCGGACCCCGGGTGCATGCTTTACTTGCGGGAAGTCGGGGCACTTTGCCCGTGACTGTTGGAGCGGACATTCCAAGTCCGAAGGGAAGCCATGAGCGACTTATGAAGAGAAGGGCAAGGCGGTGGAGTCAACCGCGTCCCATTATGCTCCGGCCCAACCAAGGGTGTATAATCTTGGCCAACAGGAGGCCATCAAACAGGCGGATGTGGTGACAGGCTTTGTTTTGATTTGTGAAAATCCGGCAAGAGCACTCTTCGATACAGGAGCTTCACACTCCTTGTCCGAAGGATTTATATCACGCATCGGAGTACCTTCTTTGATGGCGAAGGACAAGTTGGATGTGTTGTTGCCCAATGGGTGTTCGATGCGCGCGGATAGAATCTGTGGCATGAAGATTCGAATTGGGAATCAAGAGTTCGATTTGCAAGCGTCGTTATTGCCGCTAGTGGAATTCGACGTTATATTTGGCATGGACTGGCTCTCGGAGCAGCGAGCCTATATTGATTGCGGTAACAAGGAAGTTAAGCTGGGAGTAGGTCGTGAGACGACGTTCACGGGCTTGAAGGGGTCGAGCAAGACATTGATGTCTGCTCTTCAGGTTTTGAAGGCGGTTCGTATCGGTGCAGAATTGTTCTTTACACTAGTGGAGGTTGCAAATCCTATGTCTGCGTTGGACAGTATTTCAGTGGTATCGGAGTGCCCTGATGTGTTTCCTAACGAACTTCCTAAATCACCGCCGCAGCGGGAGATAGATTTTACGATAGAGCTCGTACCAGGTGCAAAGCCTATGCCACGCTCTCCATATCGGCTAGTGCCTAAGGAAATGGCGGAGCTGAAGGTTGAACTGCAAGAGTTGTTGGAGCAAGGTTTGTGCGCCCAAGTTCTATGTCTTGGAGCGCGCCGGTCCTCTTTGTTAAGAAGAAGGACGGAAGCTTGAGGCTATGTATTGATTATCGGGAGCTCAACAAGTTGATGGAAAAGAACAAGTACCCAATCCCCCGGATCGATGATCTTTTTGATTAGTTGGTCGGGTCGACGGTGTAGTCAAAGTTGGATCTCAAGTCCAAGTACTATCAGCTGCGAATAAGGGAGAGTGATATCCCGAAGACAGCGTTCAGTACGAGATACAGGCATTATGAGTTTACAGTCATGTCGTTTGTGCTGACTAATGCGCCGTCAGTATTCATGGATTTGATGAACAGGATCTTCAGGGAGTACTTGGACCATTTTGTGATCGTCTTCATCGACGATATTTTTATGTACTCGCAGTGTGAGGAAGATCACTTCAGACATCTTCATTTGGTTTTGGAGACGCTAAGGAGAAATCAATTGTACGCCAAGTTCTCGAAGTGTGAGTTTTGGTTGTCCTCAGTGGCGTTCCTCGGTCATATAGTTAGTGGAGAAGGTATTGCTGTAGATCCGGCGAAGATTATTGCGATACGGGAGTAGCCTGAGCTTTCTACGGTAGCAGAAGTCCGGAGCTTTCTGGGGCTTGCCGGCTATTATTGGTGCTTCGTAGAGAACTTCTCGCGGATAGCGTTACCTCTCACTACTTTGACGAGGAAGGAGCAGAAGTTCATTTGGACGCAGGAGTGCGCGCGAGCTTTTGAGGAGTTGAAATGTCGGTTGACCACGGCGCCTGTGATGAGTTTGCCGAGTGGGACCGAAGGTTATGAGATCTATAGTGATGCTTCGGGCAGCGGTTTGGGTTGCGTGCTACTGCAACATGGAAGTGTGATAGCTTATCGCTCGAGACAGCTGAAAGTGCACGAGAGGAATTATCCGGTCCATGACTTGGAGTTAGCGGCCGTGATTTTTGCCTTGAAGCTGTGGAGACACTATTTATACGCTGTGAAGATTTATATCTACACCGATCACAAGAGCATGAAGTATTTGATCGATCAGAAAGATCTGAATATGCGGCAACATAGATGGATGGAGTTCCTGGGGAATATACATTCAAGATCCACTATGTGCCTGGTAAGGGCAATGCGCTTGCGGACGCGTTGAGTCGCAGAGCCCCAGCTCAAGCCAATTGGATATCGGTGCATGATGAGCGGTTGGTTCGGGAGTTGGAGGCGTTGGAGATTGTTTGTGTAGACAAGCAGTCAAGTGCTGAAGCACTCTTGAATTGGACTGAAGTTCAATATGACCTGGATGATCGGATTCGACAGGCATTGGATATGGATGTCCATATGAAGCAGTTCATGGTAGAGGCTCTGGATGGGTCAAATTCCCAATTCGTTGTGGAGGACGGATTACTTTGGAAAGATGGTCGTCTGTGCGTCACAAGTGAGGGCAATTTGAGGGTGGAATTGTTGTACGAGGCACATCATACCAAGTACTCGATTCAACCGGGGAGCACAAAGATGTACCGCGATGTAAAGAAACTATTTTTGTGGCCGGGTTTGAAGAAGGATGTGGCACTCTACGTGGCGAAGTTCCAAACTTGCGCCTTGGTGAAGGCGGAATGCCAAAAGACAGGAGGATTTCTGAAGTCCTTGCCTATTCCGGAGTGGAATTTCGACGACATCACTATGGACTTTGTGCATGGTTTGCCAAGGTCGCAAAAGGGGAACGACGCCATCTGGGTGGTCGTAGATCGGCTAACGAAGGTGTCGCATTTCATTCCGTATAGGAAGGATGATCCGGTGGAGAAGTTGACAAAACTATATGTGGTTAATATAGTACGGCTTCACGGTGTGCCCAGCAACATCGTGAGTGACCGAGATGGGCGGTTCACGTCCAATGATTGGAGGCTAGTGCTGCAAATGTTGGGAACAAAGTTAAAATTCAGCACAGCATTCCATCTGCAAACGGATGCGCAGACCGAGTGGGCCAATGGAACTATGGAAGACATGCTCCGCATGTGTGTCTTGGACTTTGGAAAGCAATGGGGAGACCATCTTTATTTGGTGGAGTTTGCGTACAACAATAGCTAACATGCGAGTATTCAAATGGCACCCTTCGAGACCCTATATGGTAGAAGATGTCGCACGTTGTTGTCTTGGTTGGAAACGGGCGAGTCAAAGTTGTATAAGCGTCAAGAGGTGGAGGATGCTACTTCTTTGGTAAGAACTGTTCGGGAGAGGATGCAAATCGCTCAGGACCGTCAGGCGAAGTACTATAATGCTAAGCACAGGAACGTGGAGTTTGCTATGGGCGACTGGGTGTACTTAAAGATCAGGCCGTTCAAGGGTGTCTCGCGGGTGCAGCGATTGAAAAAGCTAAGCCCGATATACCTTGGGGCGTTTGAGGTTCTGGAGCGGGTTGGCGAAGCAGCCTATCATTTGAAGCTATCTGTGGAGCTTAGTGGTCTACATGATGTATTCCACATATTGGTGCTTTGGAAGGTGGTGCAAGAGCCTACGCAAGTGATCACGGTCGATCAAGTGCCGGTTGATATTGGTTTGACGACAAAGGTCAAACCCATGCATATTGAGGACTCGTAGGTCAAGCGGCTACGCAATAAAGAGATCAGGATGGTCAAGGTCCATTTGGACAATTGCGGTCGAGAGGAGCTCTCTTGGGAGCGAGAGCATACTATGCTTGAGGAGTACCCTGAGTTGTTTCACCCAGGTACCATTTAAGTTTTATGTTTCTTTCCTTTATGTAATTTCGAGGACAAAATTCTTTTAAGAGGGGGAGAGTTGTAACGCCCCGAAACTCAAAAGAGCGACGAGAGGCATTTTGGGCCAAATCTGGTATTTGGTAGGGGCATACGGCCTAGGACACGGGCGTGTCCCAGGGCATGTCAGGCTTGAGTCGACGATTTGGCCGTAAGGTCGACAATTTGTGGAGTCGACGATCGTCGAGCAGCGAACACGGCCTGAGACACGGGCGTGTTGAGCTTGTGTCGACGATCTGCCAGGGAAGTCGACGATTTTCTCTCGACGATGTGTCGAGTCAGGGAACACGGCCTAGGACACGAGCGTGTCCAAGGCCGTGTCGGGTGGTCGACGAACTTCGCTCAATGAAGTGTAGAGATCGCGAACACGGCCTGGAGCCCTGGCGTGTTCGGGTTTGACACGGGCGTGTCATATAGGACACGGGCGTGTCCAAGACCCGTGTGAGTCTGGGGTTGTTTTCGGTGTTGTGTCGATGGGGGCACACAGCCAACCACAAGGCCATGTCAGTTGGAACACGGGCGTGTCAAGTCAAACACGGGAGTGTCAGATGCCCGTGTGTTTTTCGAGACCCGTCGATTTTGACGGCGAATGAGGGACACGGCCCTGGACACGGGCGTGTCACAGGCCGTGTTCGGCCCAGATTCTGCATTTTAGATCTAGATCATGGTCGTTCGTTTCTTTAATTCGGGATCCGACGGCTGGGGGATGTTAGTGCTTGGATATACAAGGGATTGGACCCTTGAAACCCTCATTTCACTTGAGAGGTTCTCTTTCTAAAGTATAGAGAGAGAGGAGAGCAAAGGAGGAAGAAGAAGCTTAGATCCGGTCTTTGGAGGAGCTTTGGAGCTCCAAATCGCGAACCGACTTCGGATCTACAGAGGCAAAGAGAGTGTGGTGCTTTTCATCCACTTACATTTCCATGGCGCCAAGGAAGAACGCTAGGGTAACGATTCTCTACTTGAGCATGTGGAGCTCTACTTCTTTTGCATAGGACGCCCGCTCTCGCGAGTTTGCGGTGAGTTGGAGGCGTTCCTTCGAGTAGATATGTGAAGTCCCAGTTGTGTAGAGTCCGTAAATGAGAACGGACATAGGCATGATGTATGAAGCCTATCCGAACATGTTCGTCTGGATCGGTGATGTTGCATTGTATATATGGCGGAGAAGACTCCGTGCGAATGTTTGTTTTTCGGGTTTTCTACGTGGTTGATTGCAACAGGGAGCCTTGGGGATTAACCCTAAGGTGCACCCGA
This sequence comes from Platanthera guangdongensis, assembly GCA_039583875.1. Classification (NCBI taxonomy): domain Eukaryota; kingdom Viridiplantae; phylum Streptophyta; class Magnoliopsida; order Asparagales; family Orchidaceae; genus Platanthera; species Platanthera guangdongensis. Next base: position 58,568,927 of record CM077160.1, on the reverse strand, counting down.
AAAACTGGGTGGATGCGTGATCATGCCAACTTGGAGGCCTGGGATCCAACTTGAACATAACCGGGTTATGTGATTTTGTGATGGAAACGGGACTCGGGAGAAGTTTGACCTGCACATATATTTTAAATTAACGTTGCGATGTGAGCACGGGTTAGATGGAACCATACCCGTTCTATGTCGTTCGGATTAGAGCCGTTGGCATAGATGAGGGTCTTCGGCGGTCTATGGTTTAAATTACCGTGACCCATGCCGGGAAGACAAATTGCTCATTGTTGGGCCGTCCTGGGGACGGTGGTGAGTCGGCGGGCTTTGACCGTGTTCACTGAGAATGTTCCCCGAGTGCACGGGATGTGTGGCCGTGTGAGCCTACGCCTGCGATGAAATGTATATTTATACACTGCTTGGTTATGCTAATAAGTGCATGGAAGGAGCATCGCCGCCCCGAATTGGGGGCGGGATCGTTATAATTTCGTCAGCATTGCTGACCGTTGCTTTTGTTTGCCACCGTGTGGTGGATTGTGCTTGCAGGTGTTACTGGACCAAGCGTTCAATAGCGGCCTAAAGCCCAAATTGCGAAGCCGGCCCTCGAAGGCCTAATTGAAGTGTTTACTTGCTTTTGTTCATGTATGAACGGCCTGTGTGCCGTGGTATGAAAAACATGTAATAAGAGTGAACCATTTGTAAGGCCTTAAGGCCAGTACTTGTGTATGTACTTCATTCCTATTTGGCTTGTTAGTGGACATTCATGCTTATTGCTGGGTTCTTTTTATTGCAACTTTTAAAACTGCTTCTGCTAGAATGCTCTATGTAGGACGTTATGATTGGTTGCATGGTTTCCATTGAGTAACCACCCGGTCTGTCTGTGGTATATGGCGTCGGGCCCCGGCCGGACCTACTGCTATATGCTATGCGACGGATAGGAGGTGTTATAGCTTGGGCCTTGATCTAGAGGTGGGGGACAAAGGAGATGTCGAACTCACTCAGTTCCACCGACCACTTGGCCAACCTGACCTAATGCTCCACCCCCTCGAAGATGTTGTGGAGGGGGTAGTCAGTCACCACTTGTATTGAGTGTGCTTGGAAGTAGGACTGCAGGCTCCAAGTCGAGATGACCAGAGCGAAGGACAACTTCTCTATGATGGGATAATGAAGCTCTACCTTCCTCAGGACCTGGCTTCATAGTATATGTGATGCAGGCTTGTAAGCGCGACACAAAATGTTAAGGGAAATTTAACTCTCTCTCAACATTTTCACTAGTTACGCTTCGCACAAAATTTATTTGCAGCACACATGTTTGCAATTTTATCGATCCGAGGCTAACATATGGGTAGCCAAACCGTTAGAGATCGAACAAAGGCTATGAGTTGATATCCGAATGAAGCTAAAAGGACCAATATTGGGTCCGATCGAGCGGTGTTGTACCAATAGAGATCCACCATAAAAATACGATTCAAAAAGGGTAGATCTCTCCCAACAATAATAAACGAGGCTCGCCAAACCTCTCGAATGTAAATAAAATTAAAATAAACACAAGTCATTCATGAAAACCACGATGATTTCAAAGCTATCAAAATTTTACGCCAAAAATTTTCCACCACAAAAATTATCTAGAGGGAAAATAAATCTCTAGGATGTAGAAATTTTGTTACCCCACTAGGAAATAGATCACGAAATTAGATCTACACAAGTTTTGATCGCCCTTCAATGATTCCACCGGAGCCACGCCAATGGAGAGAAACTTGCCCGCCTTCTTCGCTTCACGCCGTAGAAAGGTCTTCGGTGCGGTAGATCTTGTCCTTTGGTCGAAATTCCACCAAGAAGGACACTACTTGAAAAATGACCTTTAGCCACAGTTTTTTTTGCCACGGGGGAAAACCATGTCTAATAATGAAGTATTAGCCACGGTACCTATTTCGTGGCTAATAAGTTAGTATTAGCCACATATGACTAATTCGTGGCAAATAAAAAAGGTTTTGCCACGGTTTGCCTATTTCGTGGCTAATAAACTAGTATTAGCCACGGAAGCCTAATTTGTGGCAACAAAGGGGTACTTTTTAGTCCCACAGCGCCAATTAAAACATCAATTTCGGGTTTATATTGCCCTTTCCGCAATGAATGTTTGAATTAAGCTGGGCTCGAGGGCGGCGGCGCGGGCTGGCGGCGGGCGGCGGGTGTTGGGCGGCGGGCCACGCCGGCGGAATCTTTTTTATGTCAGGAATTATCATTTGTTACAGGCCCTTTAGAAACGACAATTGAACTGTGGCAAAGAAGGAGCTTTTAGACACGACAATTAAACCGTGGATAATTATTGCTGAAAACATGCCCTTTAGCCACGATTTTAATTCGTGGCTAAAATTCGTGACTAAAACGTATTTGTCACAGATTTAGCGCGGCTAATACTATTAGCCTCGCTCGTATTGCCCGCACCCATTTGCCGTGGGTAGGCCGTGGCTAAAAGGTTTTAGCCACGGTTTTGGACTTTTAGCCATGGTAATCTGTCATGCCTAAAAGTCTGTTTTCTTGTAGTGAGGAGGATTCAAGGTTGGCCGACCCTATGAGGGAAAACCAAGATGAGACCAAGATCTTCTAGGTGAGATTTCCTTCGGTTAGTGGGTCGAAGTAAGAGAGGAGAGGAGATTTTAAGGTGGAGAAGAGAGGAGGGAGGAGGGGGAGTTGTTGTCCCCGAACCACTAGGGGAAGAAGGAGGCCGGCAGCCAAAGGAGATGGAGAAAAGCAAGGGGGGATTTCAAATTTTAGGGTTAGCTCTTTTCATTCATTAAATTGTCCAAATCCTTCTACATAATAGCCTATTTATAGGCTCACAAACTAAATGGCTACATGCAGCCCACAAAGCATGAAAAATAAATATTGTCCAAACAAAACAAATTTAAATAAAAAGAAAACATGGAAATAATTAATTAATACTTATAGTGAATATTAATATGTATTAATTAATTATTATGGCGCCGCGAGCGGAGGTTATAACAGCGATGGCGTTTATCAAAATGGTTGTCGCGACGACGTGCGTCTTTGATTTGAGAGGCACCATCATCCGTAAGTGTGCTGGTACCATCGTCATCATGTTGAAGGCCGTCATTTCCATCAATCCTCCCCCGCTCGAAAGTACTCATCACCGAGGAGTTGTCTTGAATGTACTGCCATAGAAGATCATCATCCAAAAGAGTGACCTCCGCTTCAGGAAGCCACGAATCATTGGAAGCTGGACGATAACACCATTGAACCAAGTATCGGCGAATGTCACCATATGGAGAGGAGAGCACCTCATCTCAGAGAATCCTGTCTAGTAAAAGGTGGTCCCAGGGAACCTTGGAAAAGCGTTAATCAAAGAAGGAGAAAAAGATTCTGCATCAACATTCAACGTACCTCTAGTGGATACCGGTGTAGAGGGCGATCTAGTAACAAGCTCACCACCGACCCCATTAGAAATTTCAGTAGACCCAAACGGACAGGCAGACAATTCAAGTGGTCGTGAAACATAAGGCGTTAAATCCGAAACATTGGAAATAGGAGAAATTCCCCAATCAGCGGGTAACTCTAACAGAAATGCATTTTCTCCTAATTTCTTTAAGATTCGAAATGGGACGTCTCGCCGATTCCCTAACTTTTTTATGGTGCCCGAAGACATCCGTTCAGGGATGAGACGCACCATATCTAAATCACCAATTTTAAAGTGAGACGCCCTCTTATGTACGTTAGCTTGAGATTGATAAGTCGCATATTGTGTGGCTAACGTGTCTTTAATGTTCTTATGCAACTCATGGACATGAGAGGCAAACTCTTGTGTGAATTGACTTGACTTATAAGATGGAGGTAAAAAAATCAAGTCAAGTGGCACTGGTGCTTTATGTCTGTGCACGATTTCATTTGGTGACAGACCCGTGGAGCTATTTTTTGATTTATTATAAGCTAGTTGAGCATGGGGAAGGATTAGGTCCCACGTACCCTTGTGGTCACCAACAAGACAACGAAGCAAATTACCCAAACTTATGTTTACCACTTTCGTTTGTCCATCCGTCTGTGGATGGTAGGTCGAAGAAAACAAAATTTTGGTGCCCATAAATTTCCAAAGTGTCTTCCAAAAATAGCTGGTAAATTTTACGTCCCTATCGGTCACTATTGTCTTAGTAACGGTCTGATGCCCAACAACTTCTTTAAAGAATAGTTTCGCCATATGTGACGCATCACTGGTATTATTACACACAATGAAATAGGTCATTTTATAGAACCAATCTACGACCACTAGAATGGAATCATTACGTCTAAACGTGGTGGGTAAGCCTAGAATGAAGTCCATACTAATCTCTTCCCGGGGAATGGAAGGAATCAGAAGAGGGATATATAGTCCTGCATTCTTTTTGTTCACCTTAGCTAATTGACACGTGCGACAACTTCCCATGATCTTACTAACTGTTGACTTAAGGCCGTGCCAATAAAACTTATCTTCCACTAACGTGATGGTCTTATCACGGCCAAAAATTTCCACCTAACCTGCCACTTTGCAGCTCCCAAACGATGAAATGACTTAATGAGGAACTAGGGATACACATATTCGAGTGCTTAAATAAATAGTCGTCCCTAATATAATATGCAGAGATGGTCGTGGGGGAGTCACTTTGAACGGATAAATATATTTCCTTAAAATATGGGCAGTTGACATATCCATCCTTGATTCTATCAAACCCAATAACGTTCACCTCAAGCGTAGTCAGAAATAGAGAGACCGGACTAAGGGCGTCGGCCACACGATTTAACGTTCCCTTAAGATGTTTTATTATAAAGTGTACTCCTGAAGATAGGAGATCCACTTAGCATGCCGGGGACTAATTTTGTTTTGAGAGTTTACAAACCTCAAGGCATCATGATCAGATTTTATTACAAATTCTTTAGAGATTAAATAATGCCGCCAATGTTGGAGGCAATGAATAACAACATAAAATTCTCTATCATAATTGGAATAGTTTAATTTTGGGCCCGCAAGTTTCTCACTAAAATATCCAATAGGATGATCCTCCTAACCCAATACACCGCCAATACCTACGCCAGACGCATCACAGGACAATTCAAAAACTTATTAAAATCTGGAAATCATAAAAGAGGAGCTTCAAACATTCTAGATTTAATGTTTTCAAACGCTTTAGTGGCTGATTTGGTCCATGTAAATTCTCCTTTTTTCATGCACTCCGTGATCGGTGCCATGATGCTACCAAAATCTCGAATGAACCGGCGGTAAAATGTAGTTAGGCCATGAAAACTCCTAACATCTCTTATGTTTGAAGGCTCTGGCCAATCTGAAAGTGCAGCTAAATCTGAAATACTCTAGAGGGGGGTGAAAAGAGTATGGTGCTTAAAAACTTTTTACAACAGTTGTTGTAATCTGAGTGAATAGGGAAGCAAATATTCAATCTAATCACAAAATAACGTACAAAAGAAATTAATCACAGATCCTAACTAATCACAAAACAATCACAGCCAGAAACAAAAATAAAGATAAGCAAGCTAGAAGACACAAGGAGCTATAGTGGTTCCCCTAAACTTGGGTACATCCACTCTTCTACCACCCTAGGTAGGAATCCACTACAGGATGAGTTGATCAGGTGTCCTGGGCATCAATGAGCTTTTGATAAGGTGCTCAAAAACCAAATGAGATTTTTTGATCAGGTGTCTTGCCACCAATGAGCTTTTGATAAGGTGCTCAAAAACCAAGCACAAACTTTTGAAGGGAGTTTGAAAAACCCTTTACATAGATGGGGATGAGAGAGATGAGGAAGTCTTCTCTTTCTCAAAGCAGCTGAGAAGATTATGTGGATTTGATGTTGTCAAAGCTCCCTCTGAGTTCTTGAGATGTTTAGGAAATGAAGCTTTGCTGTAGGGTGATAGGCCTTCAGAAGTTGATCTCCAACAATTGATGATTTTAGCAACAGTTGAAATGTTAGGTGTCTGGAGTCTTTGAAAGATGTTGGCCTTGAACACTTGAATCAAAGGGGATCTGAAGATTTCAGATTTGTTGATCTCCTTTGGTGTGTGTTCTTGTATGAATTCTTTGAGACAGAGAATGTTTTGTTCTTGTTCTTCTTGTTCTGCTTATCTGTGTTGTCTGTTCTGAGAGATTCAAAAATCTTGAGTTTTATTCCCTGGTTCTGAATAGAAAATCATCCTCTGTCAAGAATAGCCATTATCCTGTCATTAATTGCATCTTAATTGCAAATGTCTTCTGGGGGAAAGTTCAAAGAAATATTCCTTGATAATCCCTTGAAACTTGATCCAGAATAAATGAAAACGGCTAGAAAATCTTCTGAATTAATTGCTGAATAACTCCTTAACTGTTCTGAATTTGAATCTTGAAAATCCTTTAACTCATCAGAAAAATGTCGAACTGAGCTCTGCTATCGTCGAACTGAGCTCAGCGATTTGGACTTAGACAGTAACAGAGATCGTCAATCTGAGCTCAACTATCGTCGAACTGAGCTCAGAGATAGAGAATCAAAACGGGAGTCAAGATCGTCGAACTGAGCTCGAAGATCGTCGAATGAAGTTCGACGATTTGTTGAAGTTGAGCTCAGCGATCGTCGAATGGAGTTTGACGATCCGTCGAAGTTGAGCTAGACGATCGTCGATTGGAGTTTGACGATTCGTCGTACTGAGCTCGACGATATGACTTAGTCTCCAAACTGAAAATCCTTGGTCTTGAGGGCAGCTTCCAAACCTAACTACTAACCCTTAGACTCAATTCTAGTTGACCTTTGGATCTATAAAGGAGGTCAAAAATAGGTTTCCTAAAGTCATAGTGATCCTGACCCAAATTAGTAATAGGGTGTTCCAACAACCTCCCCCTATTTGGGTTAGGATTACTATTTACAGAACTTGGAAAAATTAAATAACAACATACAAAGAAACAATACTGAAATGCAATAAGCAGGACATTGCAGAACCACAAATATATATTATCCCAGACAATAATCAAAAATCAGAATGATTGTCACCTTACATAGTTATTTTTTCTCCTTGCTCTTTATAAGTTTGATTTCTCTATTTGGATTGAGGGCTTCCTTCTTTGACCTTCTGTCATATGTTGCACCTAGAGAAGTTTGTTGTTTGGGCCTGGGAACCACAGCTTCAGGATGCAGCTCCATATATCTATCAGAGTCAAAGAATTTACTTGAGCCATATCTTTCCAGTTCTTTCTTTCTTTGCTCAGACAATGTAGTAATGTTGGAGGAATCTCTGCCTTGCTCTTTAGCTTTCTTAATTTGATCCAGGGCAGCTAGCTCTTTCATCCTGGCAGTCCAAGTAGTTGGGTTATTTTCAGGATCTTCAAAGGGCACTGGAGGCTCATATCTGTTGGATGGATTGTCTTGAGGAGCTCTGGAGGAGACTACTTCTTTTAGCTTATAGGGAAAAGGACCTGAAGTTGTGTCTGATGAAGCTTGTCCTTCCCTGGAGTAAGGATGTTGCCTTGAATAACCTTTTGAATAAACTTGGAATTCCCTCTGGTTTCCTCTGTAACTTCCTCTTTTAGATTGAGAACCTCTGGACTGGCTTCCCCTATCATAAGATCTTGCATGAGGCTGATAGGGGGTTTGGCTTTTAGCATGAGGTTGAGCAGTTGAGCTTCCACCTGCACCTGCATCAGGAGGAGGTGGTGGAGGAGGATGAGGATGATGAAACTGAGAAGATGCTTTTTCATACTTCCTCTTCTTCTTCATGGCTTTAAGTTGGTTCTTGGAATACTGCATCCAATGATCAGTAATGGGGCAGTCATGAAGAATGTAATATAGAATGTCATTAGTGTCCTTGACTTTAGCTGGAGGTACTCTTTTCATGGCTTTGCTCCTTGCCTTTCTCTTCCTGGCAATAGTGGCAGAGGAGTCATCAGAATCAGTCTTGAATTCATCACTCTCAGAACTTTGCTCATCATATAGAGCATCAACCTTTTTCATATATTCTTTCTGAAGTTGTGTTGGAGCAGATGAAACAGTAGTGGTGACAGCAGCAGATACAACACTAATAACAATAGAAGTTGTAGCAACAGTTGTAACAACAGACACAAAGTTTTCTGGAGCAACACTCTTAGAAGGTATAGCAGCAGTAATATCAGCAGCAGTTGAGGCAGCGACAGTGTCAGATAAAACACTTTCAGATACAACAACATCAGCAACAACAGTTTCAGATATAATAGGTTCAGCAGTATCAATATCATCAGCAATAGCAGCAGGCTCAAATTCATATGCCTCTATCTGCATATCCTCAGGAACTGGAACAACAACATCATCATTACTGACAGTAGTAGCAACAGAAACATCAACAATACTCTCAGCAGGAGTAGCAGCAATATATACTGAACTAACAAAAGAATGAATAATGCTGGTGTCACAACATGAGAAGGGCACAATGGCCTTGGAAAGATCCTCTGAGGAGTGGACTGCAACTTTCTCTGGAAGACAACTGAAATAGACTGAATCAAACACTGAGAGCAGGGACTTGAGGTCTACTGAAAAAACAGCAACTGGAGAAGTTGAAACTAGAGCTTGAGTTGGGGAAACAACAGCAGTAGCATCAACAACTGAAGAAACAACAGGCAATTTCACCACTTCGTTAGGCATCTCCCCCTGCCTGGATTCAGAGAATGCTGGATCAAGGCACACTGATGAAGGGATTGCCTGAGGAAATAAGGAGGATAGCCTGACAGAAAGAGCTGCCATTGACTAAAGTAATGGAGCCAAGGAGGTCTCCAATAGAAGAGATAGCCTGGGGGCTAGCAATTCATATAACTGGTCAGCTAGGACAGGAATGTCTACTTGCTCAGCAGTGACTGGAGCAGAGGTAGAGAGGGATGGATGAGCAATTGGTGATGGTGGTGGAGAGCTGGTGTATGGGGGAAGTGATGGTTGAGGTGAGGGGATTGTGGAAATGGAAGACAGTGGGATTGAGATAGAGGTTGTGAAGGTGGGTTGATCAATAATTTCTTGCAGAAGTTGTTGATAAGAAGTTGATGAAGAGGGTAGCTCAGGAGGAGATGAGGGTGAGTCATCCATGAAGGAATCATCTAAAAGATTGAAGGAGGGAATTGTGGATGATATTTCAATGTCTGGTTGAGGGTAGGAATATAATGGATGGAAGATTTCTTCTGTGACTGGTAGAGTTGGAATTAGAGATGGTATTGATGTTGGAGATGGGCTGGAGATGATGATAGTGGATGGAGTTTGAATGGTGGATGGAACTGGAGGAGATGGAATTGGAGTTAGAGGGGAGAAGCAGCAGCAGGCAAGTCATCTGCAGGGGCAGAGACTTGAGGGGAAGTGACTATTACAGTCCTGGTGCCTGAAGTTGTGCTTGCAGAAGGCCTTCTAGGCTTGGTTATCCGCCTGTCCCATTTACCAAATAGGGCACAGGACAATCTCTTTGATGCATTAATATGTATCCTAGAAGATACAAGCAGAGTAGGGCATCTGTTCTGAAGGAAGAGCCCTAGGATCCTCCCAAAATTCACAAAATTCTTGTTGATTTTCTTTTTAATCAGGTCAAAGAAGACCTCTCACCAGTTCAATTGCTTCTTGTCCACAATGGCTCCCATCAAGCATAGCTGATACCTAGAGATAGTATCATGTGCTAAATGCTTGGCCAGCAAAACCTTGCCTACTACATCAGCCAAGAACCTGTATTCCACGGCTAGGTTCTTCTTCAGCAGCTTGCTAGGGTTAGCCTCAGAGTGACCCATTCTTGCAAGCAGATTAGCAAATTCCTCTCTAGATAAATCAGCAGAATCTCTTCCAGAACTTAACTCAAAAACTTCTGTCAGAATAGCTGGAGTCAAGGGTACCTGGGTTCCAGAAATTGAACCAACTATTATGTTATGATCCTGGTTCTAGGCAGTGTAGACCCACTCCTTAATCTCATCAGCAGGCAGCTTGATCCTGGTGGTCATGATGATAGCAAGTTTTTGCTCCTTGAAGAGTCCCAAAATATCCTGGAAAACTTGATCAGTGGTGCTGAAAGACTCCATGTCTATGTCAAATTCAGCATCGAATTTCATTGCGGCGAGAACAGCAACAGAAACGGCCATGGTTACCTGCAAAAATCAACAAACAAAACGACCAAGTGTTGAAATGTTTGAAGGGAAAGAGAAGTTTTACAGAGAAATCGAAAGCGCAAAAGGAGAACGACGGCGAAAAATAAATTTTATATTAGGGTTCGACGTAGAAAAGGAAAGATCGTTGAACTCAGTTCGACGATCGGGGCTTCTAAAGAAATCTGAAGAGTCTTCAATATCGTCGATCTCCGTTCGACGATATTGGAGAGCGTCGAGCTCTGTTCGATGATAGTTCAGAGAACAAAATCGTCGAGTGCCGTTCGACGATCGTTGACCGGAAGAGATAGTTCAGACTATCTGAGAATCGCTGAACTCAGGTCGACGATTTCGGAAATCGTCGATCTCCGTTCGATGATCTAGGGGAAAATCGTCGAGCGCAGTTCAGAGACCAGAAAGACACTCTAGACACTAAGAAAAATCAAGATGTTTGCCTAGTTTTGGTCAATTTTTAAACTTTTAAAATCTTGGATATTATTTTAGACTTCCTCCATCAAACATTCCTAACTGATTTAGGAGGAAGGTGTGTTTCTTTTCATCCAAGGGCTTGGTGAAAATATCTCCCCTTTGTAAATCAGTTGGGATATATTACAGTTCAATTTTATTCTTCTCAACATTATCCCTTAAGAAGTGATGCCTAATTTCTATGTGTTTTGTCTTACTATGGAGGACTGGATTTTGAGCTATAGAAATAGCACTGGTGTTATCACAAAAGATTTTTGACTTCTCTAAGTTGTAGCCATAGTCTAGGAGTTGGTTTTGAATCCAAAAGATTTGTGAACAACAACTGTCTGCAGCCATATATTCAGCTTCAGCAGTTGAAGTTGACACATAAGTTTGTTTCTTGCAAAACCAAGAGACAAGTCTATCACCAAGAAACTGACAAGTTCCACCGGTGCTTTTCCTGTCAATTCTACATCCAGCATAATCAGCATCAGAAAATCCAGTTAATTCAAATGCTGAGTCTTTTGCATACTAGAGACCTAGATTTGGACAACTTTTAACATACCTGAGAATCCTCTTTACTAGTGTTAGGTGTGACTCTCTAGGGCTTACTTGGAACCTAGCACATATGCATGTAGCAAACATTATATCTGGTCTACTAGCTGTAAGGTACAGTAAAGAGCCAATCATTGCTCTATAAGTTGTCTGATCAACAGGTTTCCCATGTTCATCAGCATCCAATACAGCATTAGTAGGCATGGGTGTTTTCATACAAGATGCTTCAGACATGCCAAATTTCTTAACCAATTCATTTGCATACTTGGTTTGAGAAATAAAGATGCCTTCAGCATGTTGTTTGACTTGCAATCCTAGAAAGAAGGATAGCTCACCCATGCTACTCATTTCAAATTTAGAATGCATTAGGTTGGAGAACCTTCTGCACAATTTTGAATCAGTAGAACCAAAAATAATATCATCTACATAAATCTGTACTAGTAGGGTATGGGACTTATGGGTTCTAATGAAAAGAGTTTGGTCTACTCTACCCCTTATAAATCCATTTTCCAGAAGGAAGCATGCTAGGGTCTCATACCATGCTCTAGGTGTAACACCCCAGTTTTGCAAGAGGTTCAGTCTGCAGTTCTGGAAAATTTTTTTGGGTTTCTGGCAGGAGGCACACGGCCTGCGACACGGGCGTGTCGCAGGGCGTGTCGAGGCCGTGTCGACACTCGGCCCAAGTGTCGACACTTTCGCTCGACAAAGTGTCGAGAGTGTGGCACACGGCCTGTGACACGGGCGTGTCGCAGGGCGTGTCGAGGCTGTGTCGACACTCGTCCCAAGTGTCGACACTTTTGCTCGACAGGGTGTCGAGACTGGGGCACACGGCCTGTGACACGGGCGTGTCACAGGGAGTGTCCCGGTTGGTTGACGATCTTCGCTCGACATTTTTCCACGGTGTCGACACAAAGCCTGTCGACGGGTGTCGAGACTTGGCACACAGCCTGGGACACGGGCGTGTCCCAGGCCGTGTCATCTCTCAGGTTGGTTTTCGGGCCGTGTTGATTGGAGGCACACGGCCGGCCACACGGCCGTATCACTGGGGACACGGGCGTGTCGGGGTGAACACGGGCGTGTCAGATGCCCGTGTGCGATTCCAGGCGCGTCGATTTGAGACGGTGAATGAGGCACACGGCCCTGGATACGGGCGTGTGTCAGGCCGTGTTCGGCCCAGATTTTCTATTTTCCAGGCGAATCGCGGCCATTCTTTTTCTGGTTTTGGGATCTAACGGTTCAGGACATCTCCTGGGAAGTTAAGTCCGATTTTAGGGTTGGAAACCCTCATTTGTTTTCCAAGTCTTCTCTTTCTAAGTTCTTGAGAGAAACTAGAGCAAGGAGGAAGGAGAAGAAGGTCTTGGGCTGTAGGGAGAGTTTCGGTGCTCCAAATCGCGAGCCGAGTCCGGATCCGTGAAGCTTAGAGCGTTGCGAAGATTTCCATCCGGCTATTGTTTTTGCCATGGCAAGGAAGAGGAGTCGGAAGGTAACGACATCTCTCCTCTCGGTCCTTAGGATGCATGTCTTAGCATCATGTATTTTCTTTCTTTCTAATTTATGGGCACCAAACTCTCAAATGAGAGGGGTTTTAGTTTGCCAAGGTTCAAGAGGAACCTCCGGGTTGATTGAGTCCGTCCCCGGCATAGTTTGCATTAGAGATCCGCTTCGCTAGTGGATTAGGCATGGTGGGTGAAGCCGTAGTCGCGACCGTTAGTCCGACTCGGTGATGTTGCATACGAACTTAGGGATTCGTAGAGATTTCTGTTGCGGCAAGATGCTGTTTGTGTTGTGGTGGTGATTGTCCCGTTTGCTTGAAAAGGGTACGTGTAGTCGAACCCGGACAAGGTTAGCTCCTGGTGGCGGTAGATGGTTTCCTTGAGGGACAAGGTTAGCTCCATATGAGTTGGAGATGGTTTCCTTGGTGGACAAGGTTAGCTCCGCACAAGTTGGAGATGGTTTCCTTGGTGCGCAGGAACGCTGCAGTACAAAGAGGGATTACAATGTATTTAGTCTTGGTTTGTGTTGTGCCAAGGCTTGGCTTTGTCTCCGTGGTCGGCTGGCTATCTCGTGACATGTGCGTCATGTGTGGAGAGTGTCCCGGTGATACTAGTCCCCTTCTGTGAGACTGACGAGAATGCCAAGCTTGGGGCAAGCCCGGGCAAAGAGGCCATGAGCGGGTGGGGTCCAGCAAGGCTTCTTAGAATCGGTCGGTCTGTGTTTGTTGGAATCCTGACATGATACGTCAGAGCTTGCAGGCAAGCCCGGGGCTAAGCCCACGAGCGGGTGGGGCCTTGGCAAGAATTCCTTGTGGCGGCCTGTGCGCCGTTTGAGGGAGAGGTGTCTCCCTTAGTGTTTGCGGCTTTATGCCAATTGAGGAAATGTGAGTACCCAAATGATGTGATGTTGTGCTAGATGCATACGCAGTAGGGTACCTTAGGGGAAGCCCGGGTGTTGCATTCATGTTGCATAGTAGGCCCTTTCTTTATATGCTCAACCAATAGAGAACATGTTTGATGATTGAGACATCCAAGCCTGTTTTAATGTTCTTTAGTATATAGCTATTTTTATTGCATATGAAGTGCTGACTTGCAGGTTGGAGGGTTCCCCGGGGTCCGTTAGGGGCGGCCGGGAGGAGATGTGTTGTTACACAGTTTGAGATCAGCCTTTGCTGACCCACATTACTAATAATTTCTACAGGGCAAGGATCGCATGCAGGAGCTAGCACGCCGGCCAAAAAGGCTTAAGCCCATGAAGTGTTTTTCCCTCTTTTGTAGCACTACATTGATGATGATGTTTGTTTGAGACTCTTTTGTCCGGCTTGCATGCCGAGGTAGACTAGGAGTGCTGAGCACATTCGTGATTGATGTATTATGTCTCTTTTGGACACTTGATGTTAGGCCTTAAGGCCATTTGTTTTACTCTTTAGTGGTGGATAACTTCTAGTCCTGTTTGTTTCCGCTGTGTTGTGCAAGTGTTTTGAGTTTGGGTAGTTATATCAACTTATAATACTAAAGCTGTGGCGTTCATATGCTGTGGGGCCCCGGCCGGACCCATATTATACGTCCACTACAGGGGAGGTGTTACATTTTGGTATCAGAGCCAGGTTTGATTCAAGCTTAGTGCGTAGAGAAGTTATCCACATTAGAGTAACGCGGGACCGTGAGTGTCCTTATGTTTTAGTCTTGAGATTGGAGACTAATCCCTTATTTCTTGTTTTCCTGAAGAGTGCAAGCAACGAGGCGGGCACTTCAAGAGCAAGGGATGATCTCTCAGCGAGCAGTGCTACTGCTCCAGGCCTTTTGGCAACGGGTGTAAACCCGGCCGACTTCTATCGTATGCTTGCAGAAGCGATGGTGGCAGCCCAAGCAGCGGCTGCAGCCCAGGTAGCAACCCCTGCTACACCGGACACGGCGACGGCCATGCCAGGCGGAGAAGCCAGGCGAGTGGAGCCTTTGGCAGAAAGGGTGGTGGTAGGACATGGAGACCGACACATGAAGTATTTCCTGAGTTTCCATCCCCCGTCCTTCAAGGGTGTTGGAACGCCAACGGATGCGGAGGATTGGTGGGTTCGTATTCAAGAACTGTTAAGGGCGTCAGAGATGCCAGAGGAAAAGAAAGCTGAGTATGCGGCGTTCATGTTGGAAGGAGATGCCAAATTGTGGTGTGTGAGCCATAGCGGCCGCCTGTTCCCGGGACGCACCCCGTCAGTGGAAGAGTTTGGGGACGCTTTTCTTAAGAGGTATATTCCAATTTCAACACGGTTGGCCCTGTAGAGGCAGTTTCTGCATCTAATGCAGCGAGACAAGACAGTGGATGAGTACGTGCAAGAGTTCACCCGTTTGGGTCGTTATGCGGGAACGACAATGGCGGATGATGTAGAGAGGGATAACCTCTTCTACCAAGGGTTGATGGAGAATCTGAGACAGCCCCTCATCTCCATGAAGAGGGCGGGATTTAATGAGCTAGTTAAAGCCGCCAGGAGTTTGGAGAATGATCTGGAGCGAACCCAGCGTCGAAAGGGTTTTACTCCCAAGCATGGGGAAGGGAATCCCTCCCAATCTCATGTAAAGTCTGATGGGAGAAGGTGGAGGAGGAAGCCTCACACTTCCAGGTCGGGTGAGAGAAGCACTTGGACGCCTGGGGGTTCTCACTCTAGGGGACCGCCGACGTGTTATAATTGCGGGAAGATTGGGAACATAGCCCGTGCTTGTCAGCAATGGGGTGTGGGGCAAGATGCAAAGCAGGAGCAGTCTGTGCGCTCGGGCCCCAGTGCTGCAGAGAAAGGAAAGATGGCGGAGTCGAGCGCTTCTCGGTTCCAACCGGTGCAACCAAGGGCTTACAACCTTGGACAGCAAGAAGCGATCCACCAAACCGACGTGGTGATAGGTATGAAGAAAATTTAAGTTTGCATTTGTGCTTCATACTTTTAGACTCCCTTTCTGTGTGTTGTCTTGTTGTAGGCTTCGTGTTAGTTTCTGGATACCCCGCTAGGGTATTGTTCGATACTGGGGCTTCGCACTCTTTTCTTGCGGATAGTTTCATCTGAAGGGTAGGAGTCGAGTCTTTCTCGGCGGACATGGAACTGAAAGTGTGCATGCCCAATGGGTCATCTATGACCACCGGGGCTAAAGGGCGCATCTGTTGGGAGCTAGACGGAGTTGACTTCATTTTGGAAGCGGCAGTGTTGCCGTTAGTAGAGTTCGATGTCATTTTGGGCATGGACTGGCTTGCAGAGCAGCGCGCCAACATTGATTGTTTGTCCAAGGTAGTGACCCTAAAGAGTAAGGGGCAATCGGAAGTCAAATTTGTGGGCCTTTGTGGAGTAGCCCATTCCCTAATTACGACCATGCAAATAATGCGGGCGGTTAACCAGGGAGGTGTGGCGCTGGTAGCGTTGTTGGAGGTTCGTCTCTCCCAGCTATCTATTGATGAAGTGCCTGTGGTGGCAGAGTTCAGGGATGTGTTTCCGGATGAACTTGCTGGAGCGCCTCCTCGGCGGGAGATCGACTTCTCGATCGAGTTAGTGCCGGAGGCTAGACCGGTGTCGCGTCCCCCATTTAGGATGACACCAAAGGAGTTAGCGGAACTTAAAGTACAGTTACAGGAACTGTTGGAGCAAGGGTATATTAGACCCAGTTCTTCACCGTGGAGCGCACCGGTGTTGTTTGTAAAGAAGAAAGACGGTAGCATGCGCCTGCGCATAGACTACCGAGAGCTGAATAAATTGACCGTCAAGAATAAGTATCCGATCCCTCAGATAGACGATTTGTTCGACCAATTGGTGGGGTTAGTGGTATATTCGAAACTGGACTTGAAGTCAGGCTACTATGAACTGCGAATTCGAGATGAGGACATACCCAAAACTGCCTTTGGTACAAGGTATGGACACTTTGAGTTTACGGTGATGCCGTTCGGGTTGACGAACGCACCATCGGTGTTCATGGATCTGATGAATCGAGTATTTCGGGATTACTTGGATTCGTTTGTGGTTGTCTTCATTGATGACATCTTGGTGTACTCCAAGTCTGAAGTGGAGCATGAGACCCACTTGAGAGTGGTCCTGCAAGTGTTGAGGGAGAATCAATTGTTTGCAAAGTTCTCAAAGTGTGAGTTCTGGTTAGCCAAGGTGGCGTTTTTGGGCCACGTGATTAGTGGTGATGGGGTGGCAGTGGATCCAGCGAAAGTGGAGTCCATCAGAGATTGGCCGGTGTTGAGGACCGTGGCGGAAGTCCGAAGTTTTCTTTGACTAGCCGAGTATTATAGGAGATTCGTGGAGAATTTCTCGAAGATAGCTCTACCCCTCACCTCACTCACTCGCAAAGACCATAAGTTTGTGTGGACCCAAGAGTACAGCCAAGCATTTGAGGCCCTGAAGGAGAGGCTTATGATGGCTCCAATCCTGAGTTTACCGCAAGGGACCGATGGATTTCAGATTTTCAGTGACGCATCGGGATGCGGTTTGGGTTGCGTGTTGGTGCAACATGGCAAGGTGATAGCTTTTGGGTCTAGACAGCTGAAACCTCATGAGAGGAATTACCCCGTCCATGACTTGGAGTTGGCGGCGGTAATCTTCGCGTTGAAAATATGGCGACACTATGTGTATGGCGCAAGGGTGGAGATCTTCACGGAGCATAAAAGCCTGAAGTATCTCTTGGATCAGAAGGACTTGAACATGCGGCAACGCAGATGGGTTGAGTTTCTTGGAGACTACAAAGTGGCGATTCAGTATACGCCGGGTAAAGCCAATGTGGTGGCGGACGCATTGAGTAGAAAGTACTCGGGGCAAGGAAATTGGATCGAAGCTCATGATGAGCGGTTGGTACGGGAATGGGAGTCCCTTGGATTGGAATGTGTTGCGAGAGGCGAGTCTAGCGTGGCTCGGTTGAACTGGATTGAAGTGCAAAACGACTTGTCCGATCGTATTCGGGAAGCGACTCGATTGGATGTGGAGTTTCAACCTTTTGTGTTGGAGGCTCAAAAGGGCGAGAGCAGCGCCTGGGAGATGATTGGGGGAATCTTGAGAAAGGATGGAAGGGTTTGTGTACCGCAGTTTGGCAATCTCCGTGAGGAGTTGATGTTTGAGGCTCACTTATCAAAGTACTCCATTCACCCAGGCAGCACAAAGATGTACTTGGATATGAAGAAATCCTTTTGGTGGCCGGGGTTGAAGCGAGATGTAGCTTTGTATGTGAGTCGTTGCCAAACATGTGCCTTGGTGAAGGCCGAATGTCAGAAACCGGGCGGGTTCCTGAAGCCCCTTCCAATTCCTGAGTGGAAATTTGAGGACATCTCCATGGACTTTGTGCATGGTTTGCCTAGATCGCAGCATGGTAATGATGCTATTTGGGTGATCGTGGATCGCCTAACCAAGGTGGCTCACTTCATCTCAAATCGGAAAGAGGACAGCGTAGAGAAGCTGGTGGAGTTGTATGTTCGCAATATCGTGCGACTGCACGGAATTCCTAAGAGCATAGTCAGTGATCGAGATGGACGGTTTACGTCTAAGGACTGGAGATTGGTTCAGAAGAGCTTGGGCACGAAGATAAAGTTCAGTACGGCATTCCATCCTCAAACTGATGGGCAAACAGAGAGAACGAACCGTACTATGGAGGATATGTTGAGAATGTGCGTTCTTGATTTTGGCACGAGGTGGGAGGATCACCTCTTCATGGTAGAATTTGCGTACAACAATAGTTTTCAAGCCAGCATAAAGATAGCGCCATACGAAGCTTTGTATGGGAGGCGGTGTCGAACGCCAATGTCTTGGGCAGAGGCGGGAGACACCAAACTGTTGGGAAAGGATGCGGTGGTTGACGCTTGTGAGTTGGTACGGACCATCCAAGAGCGTATGAAGGTGGCGCAAGACAGGCAAGCAAAATATTTTAATGCTCGTCACCGGAAGTTGGTATTTGCAGTTGGTGATTGGGTTTATTTGAAGGTCAAGCCGTTCAAAGGCGTCTCACGGGTTCGCCGACTCAAGAAGCTGAGTCCAAGGTTTTTCGGGCCTTTTGAAATTGTTGAGCGGGTAGGAGAAGCAGCTTATCGGTTGGCGCTGTTCGCAGATTTTAGTGGATTACATGACGTCTTCCACATCTCCGTTTTGAGAAAGGCCTTGGTAGAGGCTAGCGTAGTGATTGAGCCGGCATCGGTGCCGATTGAGGAAGACTTGAGGACGCGAGTCCTTCCAATTGCTATAGAGGATTCGGAGACTCGGCAGTTGCGTAATAAAGAAGTCAAACTTGTAAAAGTTCGATGGGACAACTACGGTCGTGAGGAGTTCTCTTGGGAACGAGAACAGGCCATGCTAGAAGATTATCCAGAACTCTTCGTGTCAGGTACAATTTAAGTTTTGTGCCCTTTTGTTTTGAAATTTCGGGACGAAATTCTGTTAAGTGGGGGAGAGTTGTAACACCCCAGTTTTGCAAGAGGTTCAGTCTGCAGTTCTGGAAAATTTTTTTGGGTTTCTGGCAGGAGGCACACGGCCTGCGACACGGGCGTGTCGCAGGGCGTGTCGAGGCCGTGTCGACACTTTCGCTCGACAAAGTGTCGAGAGTGTGGCACACGGCCTGCGACACGGGCGTGTCGCAGGGCGTGTCGAGGCTGTGTCGACACTCGTCCCAAGTGTCGACACTTTTGCTCGACAGGGTGTCGAGACTGGGGCACACGGCCTGTCACACGGGCGTGTCACAGGGCGTGTCCCGCTTGGTCGACGATCTTCGCTCGACATTTTTCCGCGGTGTCGACACAAAGCCTGTCGACGGGTGTCGAGACTTGGCACACGGCTTGGGACACGGGCGTGTCCCAGGCCGTGTCATCTCTCGGGTTGGTTTCCGGGCCGTGTTGATTGGAGGCACACGGTCGGCCACACGGCCGTGTCACTGGGGACACGGGCGTGTCGGGGTGAACACGGGCGTGTCGGATGCCCGTGTGCGATTCCAGGCGCGTCGATTTGAGACGGCGAATGAGGCACACGGCCTGGGACACGGGCGTGTGCCAGGCCGTGTTCGTCCCAGATTTTCTATTTTCCAGGCGAATCGCGGCCATTCTTTTTCTGGTTTTGGGATCTAACGGTTCAGGCCATCTCCTGGGAAGTTAAGTCCGATTTTAGGGTTGGAAACCCTCATTTGTTTTCCAAGTCTTCTCTTTCTAAGTTCTTGAGAGAAACTAGAGCAAGGAGGAAGGAGAAGAAGGTCTTGGGCTGTAGGGAGAGTTTCGGTGCTCCAAATTGCAAGCCGAGTCCGGATCCGTGAAGCTTAGAGCATTGCGAAGATTTCCATCCGGCTTTTTTTTTGCCATGGCAAGGAAGAGGAGTCGGAAGGTAACGACATCTCTCCTCTCGGTCCTTAGGATGCATGTCTTAGCATCATGTATTTTCTTTCTTTCTAATTTATGGGCACCAAACTCTCAAATGAGAGGGGTTTTGGTTTGCCAAGGTTCAATAGGAACCTCCGGGTTGATTGAGTCCGTCCCCGGTATAGTTTGCATTAGAGATCCGCTTCGCTAGTAGATTAGGAATGGTGGGTGAAGCCGTAGTCGCGACCGTTAGTCCGACTCGGTGATGTTGCATACGAACTTAGGGATTCGTAGAGATTTCCGTTGCGGCAAGATGTCGTTTGTGTTGTGGTGGTGATTGTCCCGTTTGCTTGAAAAGGGTACGTGTAGTCGAACCCGGACAAGGTTAGCTCCTCGTGGCGGTAGATGGTTTCCTTGAGGGACAAGGTTAGCTCCGTATGAGTTGGAGATTGTTTCCTTGGTGGACAAGGTTAGCTCCGCACGAGTTGGAGATGGTTTCCTTGGTGCGCGGGAACGCTGTAGTACAAAGAGGGATTACGATGTATTTAGTCTTGGTTTGTGTTGTGCCAAGGCGTGGCTTTGTCTCCGTGGTCGGCTGGCTATCCCGTGACATGTGCGTCATGTGTGGAGAGTGTCCCGGCGAGACTAGTCCCCTTCTGTGAGACTGACGAGAATGCCAAGCTTGGGGCAAGCCCGGGCAAAGAGGCCATGAGCGGGTGGGGTCCAGCAAGGCTTCTTAGAATCGGTCGGTCTGTGTTTGTTGGAATCCTGACATGATACGTCAGAGCTTGCAGGCAAGCCCGGGGCTAAGCCCACGAGTGGGTGGGGCCTTGGCAAGAATTCCTTGTGGCGGCCTGTGCGCCGTTTGAGGGAGAGGTGTCTCCCTTAGTGTTTGCGGCTTTATGCCAATTGGGGAAATGTGAGTACCCAAATGATGTGATGTTGTGCTAGATGCATACGCAGTAGGGTACCTTGG
This sequence comes from Platanthera guangdongensis, assembly GCA_039583875.1. Classification (NCBI taxonomy): domain Eukaryota; kingdom Viridiplantae; phylum Streptophyta; class Magnoliopsida; order Asparagales; family Orchidaceae; genus Platanthera; species Platanthera guangdongensis. The sequence continues at coordinate 58,548,057 of CM077160.1, read as the reverse complement.
GTGAAGCCCGGGTGTTGCATTCATGTTGCATAGTAGGCCCTTTCTTTATATGCTCAACCAATAGAGAACATGTTTGATGATTGAGACATCCAAGCCTGTTTTAATGTTCTTCTGTATATAGCTATTTTTATTGCATATGAAGTGCTGACTTGCAGGTTGGAGGGTTCCCCGGGGTCCGTTAGGGGCGGCCGGGAGGAGATGTGTTGTTACACAGTTTGAGGTCAGCCTTTGCTGACCCACGTTACTAATACTTTCTACAGGGCAAGGATCGCATGCAGGAGCTAGCACGCCGGCCAAAAAGGCCTAAGCCCATGAAGTGTTTTTCCCTCTTTTGTAGCACTACATTGATGATGATGTTTGTTTGAGACTCTTTTGTCCGGCTTGCATGCCGAGGTAGACTAGGAGTGCTGAGCACATTCGTGATTGATGTATTATGTCTCTTTTGGACACTTGATGTTAGGCCTTAAGGCCATTTGTTTTACTCTTCAGTGGTGGATAACTTCTAGTCCTGTTTGTTTCCGCTGTGTTGTGCAAGTGTTTTGAGTTTGGGTAGTTATATCAACTTATAATACTAAAGCTGTGGCGTTCATATGATGTGGGGCCCCGGCCGGACCCATATTATACGTCCACTACAGGGGAGGTGTTACACTAGGAACTTGCTTGAGACCATATAATGCTTTGTTCAACTTAAAAACATAATCAGGATAAGTTGGAGAGATAAAACCTGGAGGTTGTCTGACATATACTTCTTCTTTGATGTCTCCATTTAGAAATACACTCTTTACATCCATCTAATATACCTTGAAGCCTTTGTGTGCTGCATAAGCTAAGAAAATTCTGATGGCTTCCAATCTTGCAACTGGTGCAAAAGTCTGGTCATAGTCTATGCCTTCTTCTTGAGAATATCCTTGAGCAACTAGCCTTGCCTTGTTCCTTACAATTACTCCTTGATCATCCAGTTTGTTTCTGAACACCCACTTTGTTCCAACAATGGAGTGATCCTTAGGCTTTGGCACTAGTTCCCAAACTTTGTTCCTTTCAAATTGATGCAACTCTTCTTGCATTGCAATGATCCAGTGTGGATCTTGCTCTGCATCTTGAATGGACTGAGGTTCAATTTGAGATAGGAAGCAAGTGTGCAACAGGTTTTGGTTGACCTGATTTCTAGTTTGCGCACCAGCTGAGATGTCTCCAATTATTTGGGAAATTGGATGGTCTCTTGATATTACTAAATCAACAGGGGGTGTTGATTGTTCACCAACCTGTGTTGTTGTTTCCTCTTGTGGTACAACAACTGGCTCTTCAAGTTGTGTTTCGTCAATATGTTGAATGCTTTCTTCATCTTCACTACTTTTCTCTTTTTGAGTAACCTGTAACTTGTTCAAGTCTTCAACAAGAGAATGTTCCTGCAAAGGTTCTATGGTAGAAGTGTTCTTCTCCTTGAAAGACATGTTAGATTCATCAAATGATATATGAACAGATTCCTCAATTTTTAGAGATGATTTATTATAAACCCTATAGTCCTTGCTGATCATGGAGTATCCCAGAAACACTCCTTCATCAGCTTTAGCTTGAAATTTTGTTAAATATCTCTTGTCATTATTATGGATATAACAAATGCATCCAAAAACTCTAAAATAATCAACTTTAGGTTTCTTCCCTTTGAGTAATTCATAGGGATTCTTTCCCTTTAGTTTATGTATCAAACTTCTATTCAGCACATAGTTGGAGGTGTTCACTGCCTCTGCCCAAAAGGATAGAGGAAGGTGAGCATCTGACAACAATGTAGTGGCAGATTCAATAAGGGTTCTATTTTTCCTTTCAGCTACGCCATTTTGTTGAGGAGTTCTAGGAGCTGAGAAAGTTTGCCTGATCCCTTCACTCTGACAGAACTCTTGCATAAGAAGAGAATCAAACTCTGTCCCATGATCACTTCTGATCAGGGCAATGTGAGTATTGAACTCAATCTGTATACATTTGAGAAACTCTGTCAAACACTTAAAGTTATCAGACTTCTTTCTCAGAAAGAACACCCATGTGAATCTAGAGAAGTCATCTACAACTACTAAGGTGTAAGATTTCCCTCATAGGCTTTGTACTGTAATGGGTCCAAAAATATCCATGTGTAACAGATACAAGATCCTAGGTGAATCACTCTTATTAAGTGACTTAAATCTATTTTTAGTTTGCTTGCCTAATTGACAAGCCCTGCAGAGTCCTTCCTTCTTGTAGGGGCCAGAAGGTAGTCCTCTAACAAGGTTGTCCTTGGATAGCCTAGCAATAGTTCTAAGGTTTAAGTGTCCTTGTCTCTTATGCCATAAAATATTAGGTCTACAGACAGAATTGAACAGGCAAATATCTACATCTGTTGAAAGAAAATCTACTAGATAGATGTTACCTTTCCTTTTACCTGTCAACACAGTTGTGTTGTCCTCTGACTTGATCTTGCATAATGCTTTGTTGAAGGTCACCTGGTAGACTTCATCACACAGTTGACTGATGCTTATTAAGTTGTGCTTCAGTCCTTCCACATAGGCTACCTTCTTGAATGTCACTGTCCCAATCTGTACTGCACCATATCCTTTAGTTTGTCCAAAGTTTAAATCACCAAAAATAACTTTGGGTCCAAGCTTGGCTTTAAAGGATGTGAGGTTGTCCTTGTTTCCTGTCATGTACTTTGAGCACCCACTATCCAAGTACCATTGCTGGTTTGATGTTGGATAGGTCTTCACCTGCACATAAAATAATTCATTTGTTTTTGACCCAGTTTACCTTGGGCCTAGGTTGATAACCTTTAAACTCAGAAATAAAAGACATCCCAGGTTGACTCTTATAACCTTCAGGATGATATCTCCTTGGGGGTATTATCCATTCAGTATAAGGGTTAAAGATTTGGGATGAAGGACCCCTAGGATTGGATTTTGATTTGCCTTTGAAGGAATTTCCAGAGCTCTTATCTCTGTTCGACGATCGTGGAGCTGCGTTCGACGATCTTGGGTCAGATTGTCGAGCTCCGTTCGACGGTTGACTTTGGCAGAGTTCAGGAATTAGAGATCGTTGACCTGAGTTCGACGATTTTGCCTGAGATCGTCGATCTGCGTTCGGCGATCGTCGAGCTCCGTTCGACGATTTCTGCTGGAACTTAGTTTTCTTAGGCAGATCAGAATTTTTCCTAGCTACCTCTACATGTAACGCCCCCACCTGTCACATGACATATAACGGTGGGTCCGGCCGGGGCCCCACCCCATATAGCACAGACAAGCAAAGGAATCACGTGTGGAAATCAAAATCTATGCGTATCCTTAACTCATTCCATTCTAGCGCAACATTTTTCTTGTTAGAATGAACTCAAACCAGAATGTCCACCAATATATAAATACCATATTTATATATAACAACACCAGGAATGTATACAACTCACACACCCTGGCCTTATGGCCTTACAGGTTCCTCTTTACACAACAACAATTTCGTACATCGGCACGCAGGCCGGCCACACATGAAATCCAACAATGATTCTTCTCATAGCCTTCAAGGACTAAGAACACCAGGCTAGCCAATCCACTTATTCTTTCCAAACCGCAGCACCTGCAATTCATCATCCAAACCAACACAGAAAACAAAGTAACGGTCAGCATTGCTGACCCATTATAACGACCCTACCCCCTACCCGGGGTAGTGGTTCCTTCCCTGTATATAGTGCTTCCTTTCTCATCAAGCATCAGCAAACATCACCAAATCACATCATAGATAGATCATTCTCTTTATTCCACTAACTAACAAACACATCACATCACAAACGCTGGAGTCCACCAACGCTCCGTGCACTCAGGGCACCTTCTTGGCATACCGGAATCCACCATCGTACACCGCTGTCTCTCGAGGTTTTAACTTGTTGGTTGACCGGCCCTAGTCCACCAGCTCGCAGGCTGGCGACATCCCGCCCAAGCCACTCAGAGGTCCATCCTCACAGCATCACAAACAGAGCAGACCGACCCACACTATGTGGTGTAGCAAGCCGGGTTTATCTAAGCTCCCCAGGCATTGTCTACCCATCGATCCCCCTCCTAGTCCGATCGACCCACCCATGTGGTGCAGCAACCCGGGTTTAACTCGGCTCCCCTAGCATTGCCACCCATCGATCCTACCTTAAAGGATCAACCCACCCTAGTGGTGTAACAAACCGGGCGTATCTCGCACTAACCAGGCGTGCTACCAATTGATCATCTCATAGCTAGGAGCTTCACCAAAGCCTCCTCACAATCATCACATCCATACATTCAGCACAACAGAAATCCGTTTTGCACATCATCAAAGCCACGGAGTCTTCTCCGGTTTACCCATGAACATCACCAATCCAGACTACCGGTCCAGATGGGCTTCATACAGCATGCCTACGCCGTACTCTATATTTCCGGCTCTAAATGCAGACACAACAAAGGAATCACTTCCGCGATTATCCACCTCTTGGTGGAGGATTCCAAGCACATGAATAAAGGAAGGACTTCGATGTCCAAGAAGGAGATCGTTACCCTTGAAGATCGCTTCGGCGCCATGAAGTAGCCGGATGGAAATCACCGCCTCGGCTTTGCCTTCACGAATCCGCTCTCGGATCTTCGCTCCGCACTCTGCAGCTCGTACAGCAGCTGGAAGACTCCTCCCTTCTCTCTCCCTTAGGCCTTTCTTCTCTCTCTCTTTTGGCATAAAGATGAAGATGAAGAAGGAGAAGAAGATAAGAGAATTTATCTTCTAATTCTCGGCCTCCTAGACACCTGGATAAAGCCCGGCCCTTGGATTCAGGAAGAGGGAAACAAACGGCTCAGATCTGGCCAGAAACTCCTGAACACGGCCCGACACGCCCTGTGACACGCCCGTGTCACAGGCCGTGTCCCTCTAAGCGGCAGACAACCGACTCAATCCAGCCAGTACACGCCCGCGTGACACGCCCGTGTCACGTGCCGTGTACCCGACACGCCCTCAGACACGCCCGTGTCTGAGGCCGTGTACCTCAACAGAAATAATCCCAAAACAACCCGAGACTTCACACGGCCTGGCATACGGCTTGGCACACACCCGTGTTCCTGGCCGTGTGCACCAGGACACACCCGTGTCCCGCAAACACGCCCCAGCCCGAGACATCGAGCTGAGTTCGACGACCACTGACACGCCCTGTGACACGCCCGTGTCACAGGCCGTGTCCTCACGGGAAACTCGATACTCGACGATCGTCGCGTAACAGTCGTCGAGCTTTCGACACGGCATCCGACACGGCCATGTCCTGGGCCGTGTGCCCCTCTCGACGATGTCGAGCGAAAATTGTCGACACCAAGTCCGATCGTCGACACAACCTCGACACGCCATGCGACACGCCCGTGTCGCAGGCCGTGTCAGCTGACACGCCCTGGGACACGCCCGTGTCCCAGGCCGTGTCACCCAAAAATCCTGTTTTCAGAAACTTGGCCCGTTACAATCCTCCCCTCCTGCAAATAATTTTGTCCTCGAAATTTGACTCCAAACAGCCAATTAGTCACAACATCACAAAATCATACACCCCAAGCCTCCGCACACACTAACAAACAGACAACACAACAAACATCCCTAACTTCCACTTGTGCACATTCAACCACATAAAACCTCAAAACAAAACAACATGCTGTCATATCGCCTTACCATCACACATGCACCACATTTTCAGCAAGATTGTCAACATCACGATTTTATTCATCATCTAGCCATATAGTTGACATACCACTATATAGATGATTCATCAAGTTCTAATTCAGTCAAAAGTAATTCACAACACACTCACTTCCGCTCAGCCTCCCGATTTTGAAATTCACGATTCAAAGATAAATGAAACGCTCGAGGCTGAATTTCACCAACTGAGCTTTGCGGCTCTTGCAGTTCCATAGCATGCAAGCGAGGTTGCATCCGGGGTGCAGATGATTCGGCCACTGCTTTCCCTTTTTCTTCATATGACGCACCTGTCTTTTTCTCACTCCCTGGAGGGACATTCCAACAGAATTTTGCGATGTGTCCTTGCTGCCCACATTTATAGCAGATATGTGTATCCACACGTCCTGGCCCATACGTCGCCCCCGAAGAAATAGTCGACGGAGCTAATTCCACCGGTCTAAATCTTTTCTTCTCTTGTCGTCGAAACTCCGATTGATCCGATGGTGACATTTTAAACTCTGACTTTTCCCTTGCCAGTCTCTTATTCTCTCGTACTCGCTTCAGATCCTTCTCTAAGGCACGAGCTGTATCGACCAACGCTTGGAAGCCTTGGCTCACCGAACTCGTAAGTGCCAACCTCAATTCATCCCGTAATCCTTCATAAAAACGATTTGTCTTTCGCGCTTCCTCCGCAAAGGTCGATCCCGCATATCTCCCCAATCTTGTAAACTCATGCAGGTAGTTATCAATATCTCGCTCACCCTGCACAAAATGGAGAAACTCATTTTCCATCGCAATCCTCTGCGACACTGGCACATACTTGGCTAAAAATAGTTGGGAGAATTCCTCCATCGAAATCTCCATTAAACCTCGACCTGCCAAGTGGTGCACTTCAATCTCATCCCACCACAATCTCGCATCTCCTTCCAACAGAAAAGTGGCCAACATCACTTTCTGCTCCTCGACCGTCCTGATTGCGGTTAGGATCCTTTTTACTCTTGCCAACCAATCTTCTGTCTGCGTTGGTGAAAGCGCTCCACCAAACATCGGTGGATGAAAGTGCATAAAACGTGACAAGGAGTCGTCACTTGCTTGCGCTTCCACCACCTCGGCAGCATGCTCTTGCCTTCCACCAGGTCTTACCTGTCCAGCAGGTTGTGCTTGTAACACTGCAAGCACTGTCTCCGCCACCACCCGTATGGCCTCTGCCGAGGGAGGCATCGGTGCTTCCACGGGTGCTGCACTTTCATCAGACCGCTGAGGCTCAGACGGCCCAGCTCCATCCCTCGCCACCTATCAATGTACAGAACGCCATTAATACTTCCAATAACGGTACTGCTACATTGACTACACCCTCACGCACATCATGTGCATGACATACATTCCTAGTGGACATTCATGAGGTCAATTATGTTCTCTCCTCCCAAACAATCTCAACCTGGCTCTGATACCACTTTGTAACGCCCCCACCTGTCACATGACATATAACGGTGGGTCCGGCCGGGGCCCCACGCCATATAGCACAGACAAGCAAAGGAATCACGTGTGGAAATCAAAATCTATGCGTATCCTTAACTCATTCCATTCTAGCGCAGCATTTTTCTTGTTAGCATGAACTCAAACCAGAATGTCCACCAATATATAAATACCATATTTATATATAACAACACCAGGAATGTATACAACTCACACACCCTGGCCTTATGGCCTTACAGGTTCCTCTTTACACAACAACAATTTCGTACATCGGCACGCAGGCCGGCCACACATGAAATCCAACCATGATTCTTCTCATAGCCTTCAAGGACTAAGAACACCAGGCTAGCCAATCCACTTATTCTTTCCAAACCGCAGCACCTGCAATTCATCATCCAAACCAACACAGAAAACAAAGTAACGGTCAGCATTGCTGACCCATTATAACGACCCTACCCCCTACCCGGGGTAGTGGTTCCTTCTCGGTATACAGTGCTTCCTTTCTCATCAAGCATCAGCAAACATCACCAAATCACATCATAGATAGATCATTCTCTTTATTCCACTAACTAACAAACACATCACATCACAAACGCTGGAGTCCACCAACGCTCCGTGCACTCAGGGCACCTTCTTGGCGTACCGGAATCCACCGTCGTACACCGCTGTCTCTCGAGGTTTTAACTTGTTGGTTGACCGGCCCTAGTCCACCAGCTCGCAGGCTGGCGACATCCCGCCCAAGCCACTCAGAGGTCCTTCCTCACAGCATCACAAACAGAGCAGACCGACCCACACTATGTGGTGTAGCAAGCCGGGTTTATCTAAGCTCCCCAGGCATTGTCTACCCATCGATCCCCCACCTAGTCCGATCGACCCACCCATGTGGTGCAGCAACCCGGGTTTAACTCGGCTCCCCTAGCATTGCCACCCATCGATCCTACCTTAACTGGATCAACCCACCCTAGTGGTGTAACAAACCGGGCATATCTCGCACTAACCAGGCGTGCTACCAATTGATCATCTCATAGCTAGGAGCTTCACCAAAGCCTCCTCACAATCATCACATCCATACATTCAGCACAAAAGAAATCTGTTTTGCACATCATCAAAGCCACGGAGTCTTCTCCGGTTTACCCATGAACATCACCAATCCAGACTACCGGTCCAGATGGGCTTCACACAGCATGCCTACGCCGTACTCTATATTTCCGGCTCTAAATGCAGACACAACAAAGGAATCACTTCCGCGATTATCCACCTCTTGGTGGAGGATTCCAAGCACATGAATAAAGGAAGGACTTCGATGTCCAAGAAGGAGATCGTTACCCTTGAAGATCGCTTCGGCGCCATGAAGTAGCCGGATGGAAATCACCGCCTCGGCTTTGCCTTCACGAATCCGCTCTCGGATCTTCGCTCCGCACTCTGCAGCTCCTACAGCAGCTGGAAGACTCCTCCCTTCTCTCTCCCTTAGGCCTTTCTTCTCTCTCTCTTTTGGCATAAAGATGAAGATGAAGAAGGAGAAGAAGATAAGAGAATTTATCTTCTAATTCTCGGCCTCCTAGACACCTGGACAAAGCCCGGCCCTTGGATTCAGAAAGAGGGAAACAAACGGCTCAGATCTGGCCAGAAACTCCTGAACACGGCCCGACACGCCCTGTGACACGCCCGTGTCACAGGCCGTGTCCCTCTAAGCGGCAGACAACCGACTCAATCCAGCCAGTACACGCCCGCGTGACACGCCTGTGTCACGTGCCGTGTATCCGACACGCCCTCAGACACGCCCGTGTCTGAGGCCGTGTACCTCAACAGAAATAATCCCAAAACAACCCGAGACTTCACACGGCCTGGCACACGGCTTGGCACACGCCCGTGTTCCTGGCCGTGTGCACCAGGACACACCCGTGTCCCGCAAACACGCCCCAGCCCGAGACATCGAGCTGAGTTCGACGACCACTGACACGCCCAGTGACACGCCCGTGTCACAGGCTGTGTCCTCACGGGAAACTCGATACTCGACGATCGTCGCGTAACAGTCGTCGAGCAAACGACACGGCATCCGACACGACCGTGTCATGGGCCGTGTGCCCCTCTCGACGATGTCGAGCGAAAATCGTCGACACCAAGTCCGATTGTCGACACAACCTCGACACGCCCTGCGACACGCCCGTGTCGCAGGCCATGTCAGCTGACACGCCCTGGGACACGCCCGTGTCCCAGGCCGTGTCACCCAAAAATCCTGTTTTCAGAAACATGGCCTGTTACACTACAACTCCCTTCCCTTTATCAGAAATGAACTTGATTGGGGTTGTTAGGACTATAGGTTGGCTGGATGAAGCTCCCAAGCCCAGTGTACTATTGAATCTGGAGTTCACTGTGCTTGTGATGTCCATCAGCTTGATACTTCTCCCATTAAGGGATTCTTCAAGCTTCTTGGCCTCTGATAGCTCACCTTTCAGTGAAGCTATCTGTTCCCTACAACACTCCAACTCCTGAGAGAGTTTGAGGTTTTCTGACTTTAAGGTATTATGTTCAGATAAATGATTTCTGAGAGAGATAATTTCTTTCTCAGATTTTAGCAAGTCTAAACATAATGCTTTAAACTCAGATTTAAAGTCCTCTGAATTGAAATAAAATGAACTAATTACCTGTTCTTCTTCAAGTTGAGTCTCTGAATCTGACTCCGAGTCTTCTTCATCTGAATTATGTTGTGAGGCATTGATTGCCATCATGCAGAACTCCTTCTCTTCTGCATCATCTTCATCATCACTGGAGCTAGATGAGGCTTCTGATTCCTCTTCAGTTTCACTCCAGGATTCAGCAACAAATCCCTTCCTTGTGTGTTTGTTTTTGCTTGAGGAGGGTTTGCCATTGCCATTCCTCTTAAAGTCTTTCAACTTTCTTATTTCTTTCTTGTCCCTTCTGTCCTTGTTTTTGTTTTCTGGACAGTCAGGTACAATGTGCCCTGGTTTCCTGCAACCAAAGCAGACAATTTCCTTATTATTTGACTTATCATACCTTGGCTTATCATGCTCCTTGTATGATCACTTTCTGAAGTCCTTTCTGGCCATCTTGTAGAATCTTTTGGCCAACAGACTGAGCAGTTCATCATTGCCTGTGACTTTGTCTTCAGGCTGATCTTCAGTTGCTTTGAAGGCTATTGTCTTCTCTTTTCTTGTGGCTGGTGATGCAGCCTTCTGCTCTTCTTCTCTATTTTTGATTAGCAGCTCAAAAAATTTGAGCTTGCCCATAAGAGCTTCTGTGGTGATCTCATTCAAACTTCTGGCATCCTTGATTGGCCAGATTCCTGAGTCCCAAGTGCTTGGGAAGCACATTAGGGTTTTGTCATTTAGTTCAGTCAGTGAGATCTCCTTATCCAAGGTCTTGAGTTCATTGACTATTAGACTGAGCCTGTTATACATTTCAGCTACTGGCTCAGCTTCTCCTTTCTTGAAATTCTCATATTGGTATATGAGGTGGGATCTCCTATCCTTTCTTTCATCAGCTGAGCCTGAGACTATTTCAGAGATTTTATCCTAGATTTCCTTTGCTGAATTACATTCAGCCACCTTTTGAAAGATGTCATCAGACATGGTCTGGGCTAAAATATTCATATCCTTTGCATCAGCTACCTTCCACTTCTTGATATCAGCATCTGTTCCTGATGGAGGTGGAACATCATTTGTACTTGAGTTCTCTGGAGGACTTGGACAAACTGTCAAAACAGAATTAAAAATATCCTCGTCAATAGAATTCATGTATAATCTAATCCTTGCTTTCCAAAGTGCAAACTTAGACAGATTGCACACTGGAGGTCTGGTGCTAGCATAATCTTTGTTTTGGGCCATGATTGGTGAAAACAAAATCTAATAATAAACTCAAAAGAAAACAAATCTAACTAGGAATCTTTGGGGTTCAGGTGTTAGCCTTTGCAATCACCAAGGTGTGGTATGTTTAACCAACCTAGAAGATGTGGTATTTTTAACCAACCTGCTTTGATACCAATTGAAAGTGCAGCTAGATCTGAAATACTCTAGAGGGGGGGTGAATAGAGTATGGTGCTTAAAAACGTTTTACAACAGTTGTTGTAATCTGAGTGAACAGGGAAGCAAATATTCAATCTAATCACAAAATAACCTACAAAAGAATTTAATCACAGATCCTAACTAATTTCAAAACAATCACAGCCAGAAACAAAAATAAAGACAAGCAATCCAGAAGACACAAGGAGCTATAGTGGTTCCCCTAAACTTGGGTACATCCACTCTTCTACCACACTAGGTAGGAATCCACTTCAGGATGAGTTGATCAGGTGTCCTGGGCACCAATGAGCTTCTGATAAGGTGCTCAAAAACCAAATCAGATTTTTTGATCAGGTGTCTTGCCACCAATGAGCTTTTGATAAGGTGCTCAAAAACCAAACACAAACTTTTGAAGGGAGTTTGAAAAACCCTTTACAGAGATGGGGATGAGAGAGATGAGGAAGTCTTCTCTTTCTCAAAGAAGCTGAGAAGACTATGTGGATTTGATGTTGTCAAAGCTCCCCCTGAGTTCTTGAGATGTTCAGGAAATGAAGCTTTGTTGTAGGGTGATAGGCCTTCAGAAGTTGATCTCCAGCAAATGATGATTTCAGCAACAGCTGAAATGTTAGGTGTCTGGACTCTTTGAAAGATGTTGGCCTTGAACACTTGAATCAAAGGGGATCTGAAGATTTCAGATTTGTTGATCTCCTTTGGTGTGTGTTCTTGTATGAATTCTTTGAGACAGAGAATGTTTTGTTCTTGTTCTTCTTATTCTGCTTATCTGTGTTGTCTGTTCTGAGAGATTCAAAAATCTTGAGTTTTATTCCCTGGTTCTGAATAGAAAATCATCCTCTGTCAAGAATAGTCGTTATCCTGTCATTAATTGCATCTTAATTGCAAATATCTTCTGGGGGAAAGTCCAAAGAAGCATTCCTTGATAATCCCTTGAAACTTAGTCCAGAATAAATGAAAACGACTAGAAAATCTTCTGAATTAATTGCTGAATAACTCCTTAACTGTTCTGAATTTGAATCTTGAAAATCCATTAACTCATCAGAAAAACATCGAACTGAGCTCTGCTATCGTCGAACTGAGCTCGGCGATTTGCACTTAGACAGCAACAGAGATCGTCGATCTGAGCTCAACTATCGTCGAACTGAGCTCAGAGATAGAGAATCAAAACTGGAGTCAAGATCGTCGAACTGAGCTCGAAGAACGTCGAATGGAGTTCGACAATTTGTTGAATTTTAGCTCAGCGATCGTCGAATAGAGTTCGACGATCCGTCGAAGTTGAGCTAGACGATCGCCGATTGGAGTTCGACGATTCGTCGTACTGAGCTCGACGATATGACTTAGTCTCCAAACTGAAAATCCTTGGTCTTGAGGGCAGCTTCCAAACCTAACTACTAACCCTTAGACTCAATTCTAGTTGACCTTTAGATCTATACAGGAGGTCAAAAACAGGTTTCCTAAAGACATATTGATCCTGACCCAAATTAGTAATAGGGTGTTCCAACACAATCCTTAATGGCTTGGACCTTCTTAGGATCTACATGTATACCTTCCAAACTCGCAATATAGCCAAGGAACTCCACAAAATTCATAAAGAATGAGCATTTTTTAATATTGACATACAGTTCTTCTTTTCGCAAAGTGGTAAGGATGTCCTTAAATGTGTCTCATGATCAGTCGGAGAGGTGCTAAAGAATAAAACATCGTCAAAATAGACCACTACAAATTTTCCCATGAAGGGTTTAAACACATGAGTCATCAACCTTGAAAAAGTACTTGGGCCATTAGTCAGCCCCTCTCCTAGCACCATCCACTCATAAAGCCCATCTTTCGATTTAAAAGTTGTTTCCCATTCGTCTCCCTCCCTAATTCTTATTTGGTGGTAGCCACTCTTAAGATCCAACTTAGAGAAAATCATGGCCCCAACTAGCATGTCTAATAAATCATCCAAACACGGGATGGAAAACCTATACTTGATCGTAATTTTATTAATGGCCCTATAGTCCACACACATTCTCCAAAAACCGTCCTTCTTAGGGACCAATAGTGCATGTACAGCACAAGGACTCTTGCTATGATGGATAAACCCATTAGTAAATCTGAGACTAACTTTTCCAATTCATGATGTGCGGAAGGGTTAAGTCGGTAGTGGGGAAGGTTAGGCATGGAGGAACCCAACACGAAATCTTTCTCATGCTGGATTTCCCGCATGGGGGGTAACTTGGATGGAAGCTCATCTGGATAGACATCCTTATACTCTTCTAAGAGTTTCCTAATCACTAGTGGTGAATTATCAAATGGGGACACTTCTTGCTTATCTTGTACACAAACTAGCGCATAGATTATACCAGCCATAAAAGTATCTCGCTCAAACTCCTTCCTACATATCAGGCTGATCGTCTTCTTCTCGACAAGAATTATCTTGTCCTTAGGAAGGACAGTAGGATCCTTGGGCGGGGTGGGTTTAAAAATTATGGTCTTATCATTAAATTTAAACTCATACGTATTAGTGCACCCTAAGTGGGTAACGTCATGGTCATAAAGCCATGGGCGTCCCAATAACACATGACAGGCATCCATGGGGATGACGTCGCACCAAATCTTTTAAGAATAACCCTTGATGGTAAGAGGTACCAAACAACGCTTCGAGACCGAAAGGGATGCCTTATTTACCCAAGCAACCTTGTAAGGGTGTGGGTGTGGTTCAGTGGTTAATAACATCCGTGACACAGCATTTTCTAACACTACGTTCATACAACTAGCGCTATCGATGATTAACTTACACCATTTCTCAGCAACTTTAAAATTTAAGCAAAATATATTCATTCTGTTCCATTCATCCGACGCACGTGGAATTACTCAGATACACCTCATCACCATAATATTATTATCATCGTCTATATTACTAGGCACGCCCTCTGACTCGGAATCTTCGCAAGCCTCATATACTATCTCGGCAGGTTCCGTTGAGGTATCTAAGAGGGCCAGAGACTTGGGTTTAGTAGGACATTCACTAGCATAATTTCCCTGGATCCACCGGCAAAACAGGTAGCGTTCGTTTTGTTAATCCTGCCCACGAGTACTCTCTTGCCAGTAGGATTCTTAATATTCCTAGCTGTTATAACTACCGAGTTCGAATCATGCGACCAGAACTTACCCTTTTCCTTAGGTGTGAATGGAGGGGGTTGTCCTAAGATGGATTTGCCTTTATCCTTCTGAAAAGATCGATTCTTTGACTTGTAAACATTGTGTTTTTCAATATCCAATGCGGCGTTAAAAGTGGTGCTCAAATCAGTGTGACCATATCGCAGTAGCTTACCCTGAATGTCGGGGTTGAGCCCCTTACAAAATCTAGATAGGGTGATCTCTGGAATCTCCCTAACATCACACCTAACTATCATATCCTTGAGGAGACTGATGTATTCAGAGACCAATCTATTCCCTTGCTTAAGTGTTGTTAACTCATTAAACATCTGTGTCCGATGATACGCGGGGACGTACTGATCAGTCAACATAGCTTTCATGGATGCCCAACCAATGGGTGGTAAGCCACCATTCACCGCACCTAGACGACGTTCCTCATTTAACCAGAATATCTTAGCCCGACCAAAAAGCTTCACCCTCGCAACTCTCACCTTATTTTCGTCTGTCAGACTGTGCCACTCGAAATAACACTTCATCTCCATAACCAAGTCTAAAAAGACTTTGGGTTCTCCCAAGCCATCATACGATGGAGGTTTGACTCGTACTGCCATAGTAATATCAAACTCAAATGGTTCCCGATTATTTTGAAAACGTGCACGCGGAACATGATCATTATGATGATTATTATTCCTTTCGTCACGTGGGTGGTCGGCTTGATTACGGGGAGCGGCTTGGTTTATTCTCATTTTGTGAATCATCTCCCTAAGCTCCGTCAACTGATTCATGAACTCCTGACGGAGTTCTTCAATCACTGTGGAACTGTGACCGACATCCCACTGAACCGCCATTTGGGAGGAAGACAAGGTATATTCCGTGTCTAATCTAGTGTACAAGCAAGACAGTAGTTCAGACCTAAGGGAAACGACAACTGAAGGAATTGTTCCCACTTACTATCTAGGGTAAAAAAATATTTTTTTTGATTTTCTTAATGAAAATAAATAAGAGGCTATTAAAAAAAAGTTTTGATTTTTTTGCAGAAAAATAAGAAATTTAGGCCGCTATTGGCAAACAAGGAATTTTTTTATTATATAATTTGGACAAATCGACGTGCAAGACAAGTGCATGTTGATGAGCAAGGCAAGAGGGGGAGGGTGCCAATTGGGAAATTGATGTGAACCTCTCTCTGATACCTAATTGATGCAGACTTGTATGTGCGACACAAAATGTTAAAGGATAATTTAACTCTCTCTTAACATTTTCACTAATTACGCTTCGCACAAAATTAATTCACAACACACAGATTTGCAATTTTATTGCTCCGACGCTAACGTACGGGTAGCCAAACTGTTAGAGATCGAACAAATGCTATAAGTCGATATCCGAATCAAGCTAAAAGGACCAATATTGGGTCCGATCGAGCGGTGTTGTATCAAAAGAGTGTTGAGGTCATTTTAACTAGGATTGTCATTGTTGTCCTTCTTGTTTTTAATTTTTTTTAATAACTATATCCTTTATTTTCAGGAAAAAGAATATGAACAAGTGTTATGTTAACACTTGGAAAGAAGATGATGAGAATCAATTTGCTTCAAACAAATGGTACCGTGAAGGGTACTCATCTCCAAGTCGAAAGAAATTCTTCTACTAACCAAAAGCACTTTATGCTCTTTTAAATGTGGTTTTATATTTACTTCTTATGAATGACTTTATTGTTTTTAACAACATCAGAAAGACAATGTGTGGCTTGATGGTATGAGCACAATAGTTCATGTTCTTATTCAAATGTTAAGTTGGCATATATCCTTTTATGTTGATGGTGTGTAATGATATGATCAAGTCTATGTTAAACATGATGTAGGGTATCTAAGCATTGTTTTGAAAATGATTACATGATGAGAAAGAGAATTCATATCATGAAAGGTTATCACATGTAACACTATATTTGTTAACTTAATGCCTAAGTATTACACTTGTCAAAACCTTACTTTTATGGAATATTTTGTAAGGTCCTTTATGAGTTTTATTAAGGTTTGTTTTTTACTATATTAAGATAAATAATCTCAATTATTTTCGGATTTAAACCAGCCTTTTTTTATTTAATAAAAACTAATTTAAAAAGGGCTGAATCTCTTGCTACCATTGGCGGTTCCTTTTTAAAAATAAAAAAACAAAACACGAAAAGGTAGCACCCCTTGATGAAAGGTTACAATTTCTTCTTTTTGAATAACTAACATCTTATAAATGCTATAGTGATTATTGAGTTAATGCTGAAGCCGTGTGTTTTAAAATAGCAAGTGAGAAAGAAAACCGCAAAGGGTGAAGAAGGAAAACCGTGAAGAACATTGTTGCCAAGAACAATATCTTCGGTTTTGTTCTCTTGAGGGCAATCTCAAAAGAATAAAGAATCAAGTCCATGACTTGATTGAAGAAAGGATAAAGCCGAGCACTTGGATCTCAGATCCAAAACACTTGCATAAGAAGTGGAAGGTTCGGCCATAGAAAAGTCTTGTTGAAGAAAACCGTGAAGAGGCTTCAAGTTGGATGAGAAGGTTTGATGAGAATTAAGTCTTTGTCCCTTCAAATATTGAGAAGAAAACTGAGGTAGTTGTTTGTCTAAAATTACTATATATCATCTACTTCATTGTGGACAATTAAGGTTTCAAACCTTAAGTAATTACTCCACAATTTTTAGAGAGACAAATAAAGAAATTGTCACACAAATTCTTTATTTGCTCATAGTTTAAATTCAACTTCATTTCTACTTCTATTAGTATCTTGTCCTTTAAATTTCATTGAGGTTGTTGTAATGATATTTAATCATATGTATCTTGTTAGAATGAAGATTTTTATTTAGATAAATTTATAAAAGAAATTCTGTGATTTGTTGAGTTAATTTATTATGAAATGTTTGAAATTCAAATTGTTATATGTATGTTAATTTCCTTTATGTATTGTCATTAGCACTCAATATTAACAATTGGTATCAGAGCGATCATATTATAATCTTTACAGATTAGGGTCATAAGTTTCTTTAAAAAAATGACTAATGAAGGAGGTGCCATGAATAGAGCTCCATTGTTCAATGGAAAAGATTATAATTATTGGAAGAAAAGAATGAAAATTTATATTAAATCATTAGGAATTGATGTCTGGAATTTTATAGAAAATGAATACGTGCAAACTGCTGGAATAAATATCCTTGAAGATCAAAATGAAATAAGAAAGATAGATAAAAATAATAAAGCAATGCAAGCTTTAATGTCTGGCTTAACTGATTCAGAATTAGTTAAAGTTATGAACTGTTCTACTGCTCATAGTATATGGCTAAAACTTCGAAATTTATATGAAGGAGATAGCAAAATAAAAGAGGCAAAATTACAAATTTATAGGAGTAGATTTGAATCAATAAAAATGGAAAATGATGAAAGAATAGAAAATTTCATGCAAAGAACAAATGAAATTGTAAATTCTATTCGCGGTTTAGGTGAAATTCTAAATGATGCAACAATTATAAAGAAAATATTAAGATCATTACCAGAAAAATTTAATTCCAAGGTCTCGGCAATTGAAGAGGCTAAGGACTTAAACCAGTTATCCTTTGATGAGCTACTTGGATCATTAGTGGCCTATGAAATGAGAACAATGGACATTAATAAAGAATATGAAAAACAACTTGCTTTCAAAACTGAGCTTGCTAAGAACAAACATAAAGTTGAACATTCAAACTTTGGAAAGAAAAACAACTCTAGATATAATAAGTTTGATAAACCCAAGTTAATAGGAAATTGTTACACTTGTGGAAAACCAGGTCACTATTCAGTGGATTGCTATCACAACAAAAACAAAAACAAAGGAAACACTGAAAGTAAAAATGATAGATATAGCAATGGAAAAATGAAGTTCTACAATCAAAATAAATCAAATTTTGTTAATGAGGAAATTGATAGTAGTGAGGATGAAAATGAAGCTAATAATGACAAGAAAAAACACTCTTTTACATTCATGACAAAGACTAGTTTTATTGAATCTTCTGATGATGATTTAGAAGATAAAAGTGATTTAGAAAAAGAACTAATAGCTTCACTAAAAAGGGTAAGAGAACAAGAAGAGTTAATTGAATCACTTGAATTGTCTCTAAAAAATACTCAAACATGGAGTCAAAGCATCACCTTAAATCGCATTGAAAATCATGTAGAGAGATCAATGAATATGATTAGTGATTTAAAAGAAGAAATTCTCTTGTTAAAAACCGAAATTAAAAATAAACATTATAAAGTTTCATCCTTATCTGATACTTGTTCCTTTGTTGATGCAGGAGACCAAATGGAAGAGAAAATGAAAAACATATCTGAAAACCTTCATGAAGTGAAATTAAATTTAGTAACCAATAATGAATTAACTGACAGTGATGAGCTTTTTGAAGCTACTGATTTAGTGAATAACATAAATCAATTAATGAGAGACAGGGATATTGATAGAAAGCAAATTCAAGAACTAACACTGCAGGTTCAACAACTCAAGGATGATCTTCAAAGGTTACTCAAGTTTGAAGACTCCACAAACAAGCTGAATAGTCTCATATCCATACAAAGATCTACACATGATAAGAGTGGATTAGGCTATCATATAGGAGAATCATCAGAAGGAACAGAGAAGGGTGGAAATCAAATGAATTTCCAACTCAAAGTTGCTGAAAATCTCATGCCCAAAAGGTATACTTCTCAACCACTCTCCAACAAAATTTGTTATATCTGCAATTATTATGGTCATGAATCTATTAACTGTAATTTTTATAATTATTCATCTTTATCATCTTTTAGCACTGTTGATAGTTGTTCTTACTACAAAAAATATGGTCACACTATAAGAACCTGCAATAAGTTAAACTCCTCAAATGTCTTTGAAATAAATAATGGAATCTATCATTGCTATATTGTTCAATCTGCCCTAAAAGCATTAAAAGAATGTAGATCCAATAAATGGATAATTGACAGTGGTTGCACTAGTCATATGACAGGAGAATTAAAGAAAATTAAAAATCTAGAAAACTATCTAGGAGGCACAGTTAAATTTGGAAATGATCAAGGAGCAGAAATTAAAGGAAAAGGTGAAGTCTCACTTGTTAATGGTAAATTAAAAAATGTCTTATTTGTAGAAGGATTAAAACATAATCTGCTAAGTGTAAGTCAAATTTGTGATCAAGATTATGAAGTAACATTCAATAAAGAAGGTGTTAAAGTTTATGACAAAAGTGGCAATGTAGTGGCTTTAGGAAAAAGAAATAAAGAAAATCTATACATCATGAGTGATTCCATCAATCCAAAATGCATGATAACTCAAGAAGAAAATAACTGGTTATGGCATAAGAGAATGTGCCATATTAGTTTTGACAATTTAGTAAAATTATATCAATGTCAAGTTGTACGTGATATTCCTAAAATTAAAAACCAGTAAATCCTATCTGTGATTCTTGTATGAAAGGAAAAATGGTTAGAGTTAAACATCCTAGCAAAGAAATTAATACCTCTAAACTACTAGATCTTATTCACATGGATCTATGTGGCCCTTTTAGGACTGAGGGGTATAATGGTGAGAGATATTTCATGACAATGATAGATGACTACACAAGGTTAACATGTGTCACTCTTTTATAGAGCAAAGATGAGGCATTCAAAAGCATTTATGATTATAAAATTCATGTAGAAAAACAATCAGGAAAGAGCATAAAAAGTATAAGAACAGATAGAGGTGGGGAATTTATATCAAAAGATTTCAAAGACTTCTGTATTGATAATGGAATTAATAAACAATTAACTGAAGCTAGAACACCACAACAAAATGGTGTTGCAGAACGGAAAAATAGAACTATTCAAGAAATGATTAGGACTATACTTAATGAAAGTAAGCTAAGTGATACCTTCTGGACCTTTGCAGTTCAAACAGCTGTTCATATAATGAACAGGTGCTTATTAAAACATGATTCTCAAAAAACACCATATGAATTGTGGTATAATAAAAAACCTTCAGTTAAATATCAAAAGGTATTTGGAAGCAAATGTTGGGTTAAGAAGAAAGAAGCTAATCTAGGAAAGTTAGATAACAGAAGTGATGAAGCTATATTTATTGGATACTCTTTGGCCAGTAAAGGGTATAGATGTCTCTTAAAAGAAAGTCAAAAATTGTTGAAAGCTCGGATGTTAAATTTGAATAATCTAATTTGAGACAAGTAAAAGTAGATTCTGAAAAAGATGATGACCTAATAGAAAATGAACAAATTGAAATTACACCTGAACTAGATAATTCTGATTCATCTAGTGATGCATCCATAAACTCAAATGTGGATGAAAACACAGAAATAATTACAAGAAAAATCAAAACATGCCACAAACATCATCCTGAAAGTCAAATTATTGGAAGCCCAAGTCAAGGGGTCACTACAAGAAGAAATTCACCAAGAATACTATATTCCATGATAGCCGTGATGAACTAAAAACTGTAAAAGATGCTCTTGTTAATGAATCTTGGCTACATGCTATGACTGAAGAAATTCATCAAATTCTAAAAAATAACACTTGGGAACTTGTAGAAAGACCTAAAAATAAAAATATTATTGGTTCAAAATGGGTGTTTAGAAATAAGCTAAATGAAAAAGGTGACGTCATTCGAAATAAAGCTAGACTAGTATGTAAAGGATATTCCCAAATAGAAGGTATAGACTATGAGGAAACTTTTGCTCCTGTCGCAAGAATGGAGTAAATAAGAATGTTTCTTTAAATGTCCATAAACTTAAACTTTAAAATTTTTCAAGTGGACGTAAAATCGGCATTTTTAAATGGCTACCTAGAAGAAGAGGTTTACATGGAGCAACCTGAAGGATTTGTTGATCGCACAAATCCCTCACATGTATGTATATTAAAGAAGGCATTGTATGGATTAAAGCAAGCTCCTCGTGCCTGGTATGAACGGTTAGATGATTTTTTACACAAAGCTAATTTTGCAAAAAGTCAATTGAACAGTACCTTATATATCAAACACACTAAAGATAATCTAATATTTGTTCTCATATATGTTGATGATATATTATTGGGTTCAAGAGACTTAGCTTCATGCAATGACTTTGTGAAAGAAATGAAAAATACTTTTGAAATGTCAATGATAGGTGAACTATCATATTTTCTAGGTTTACAAATACATCAAAAGAAAGAGGGAATCTTTCTAAGTCAAAGTAAATATCTATTAGAGATACTTGACAATTTTGGAATGAAAGATTGTAAACCCATTAGTACTCCCATGAGTACAAATGAGAAGTTATCAAAAGATATGGATGGACAAGAAATTGACCAAAAACAATATAGATCCTTGATAGGAAGTCTCTTATACTTAACATCAACTCGACCAGATATAATGCACTCAGTATGTTTAATATCTAGATTTCAAAGTAATCCTAAAGAGAGACACTGGAGTGCTGGAAAACGAATTTTAAGGTATTTGAAAGGCACTATTGATTTTGGGTTATTCTATTCAAATAAAACAAATGACACTCTTATGGCTTATACAGACGCTGACTGGGCCGGTTGTATCGATGAACGTAAAAGTACAGGTGGAGGAGCCTTCTTTATAGGAAACCATCTTGTGGCATGACACTCAAAGAAGCAAGATTCAGTTACATTATCGACAGCTGAGTCAGAATTTGTCGCTGCAACGACATGTTGCACACAAATTTTATGGATGAAAGAAGAACTTAAAAACTTTGGGATTCAAATTGATAAACCTTTAGAGATAAAGTGTGATAACACAAGTGCAATTAATATCTCAAAGAATCCTGTTATGCATAATCGAACAAAACATATCTCTATAAAATATTTCTTCCTAAAAGAACATGTCACCAACAAGGATGTTATTCTAACCTATGTTTCTACAAAGGTACAACTAGCCGATATATTTACTAAACCCTTGTCAAAAATTCACTTCATTAACATAAGGAATAGCTTAGGGATCAAATCCCTAGCAGTTATTACCTGATCATCCAGGAAGGGGGCTACTATCCTTTGGCATGGTTGTCAAAGGGGGAGAATGGTAATAGGGGGAGACTGCTATTACTATTATTAAAAAATAAAATGTTGACAACAATGCCAAAGGGGGAGTTTGTTGAGGTCATTTTAACTAGGATTGTCATTGTTGTCCTTCTTGTTTTTAATTTTTTTAATAACTATATCCTTTATTTTCAGAAAAAAGAATATGAACAAGTGTTATGTTAACACTTGGAAAGAAGATGATGAGAATCAATTTACTTCAAACAAATGGTACCGTGAAGGGTACACATCTCCAAGTAGAAAGAAATTCTTCTACTAACCAAAAGCACTTTATGCTCTTTTAAATGTGGTTTTATATTTACTTCTTATGAATGACTTTATTGTTTTTAACAACATCAGAAAGACAATGTGTAGCTTGATGGTATGAGCACAATAGTTCATGTTCTTATTCAAATGTTAAGTTGGCATATGTCCTTTTATGTTGATGGTGTGTAATGATATGATCAAGTCTATGTTAAACATGATGTAGGGTATCTAAGCATTGTTTTGAAAATGATTACATGATGAGAAAGAGAATTTATATCATGAAAGGTTATCACATGTAACACTATATTTGTTAACTTAATGCCTAAGTATTACACTTGTCAAAACCTTACTTTTATGGAATATTTTGTAAGGTCCTTTATGAGTTTTATTAAGGTTTGTTTTTTACTATATTAAGATAAATAATCTCAATTATTTTCGGATTTAAACCAGCCTTTTTTTATTTAATAAAAACTATTTTAAATAGGGCCGAATCTCTTGCTACCATTGGCGGTTCCTTTTTAAAAATAAAAAAACAAAACACGAAAAGGTAGCACCCCTTGATGAAAGGTTGCGGTTTCTTCTTTTTGAATAACTAACATCTTATAAATGCTATAGTGATTATTGAGTTAATGCTGAAGCTGTGTGTTTTAAAATAGCAAGTGAGACATAAAACCGCAAAGGGTGAAGAAGGAATACCATGAAGAACATTATTTCCAAGAACAATGTCTTCGGTTTTGTTCTCTTGAGGGCAATCTCAAAAGAATAAAGAATCAAGTCCACGACTTGATTGAAGAAAGGAGAAAGCCGAGAACTTGGATCTCAGATCCAAAACACTTGCATAAGAAGTGGAAGGTTTGGCCATAGAAAAGTCTTGTTGAAGAAAACCGTGAAGAGGCTTCAAGTTGGATGAGAAGATTTGATGAGAATTAAGTCTTTGTCCCTTCAAATATTGAGAAGAAAACTGAGGTAGTTGTTTGTCTAAAATTACTACATATCATCTTCTTCATTGTGGACAATTAAGGTTTCAAACCGTAAGTAATTACTCCACAAGTTTTAGAGAGACAAATAAAGAAATTGTCACACAAATTCTTTATTTGCCCATAGTTTAAATTCAACTTCATTTCTACTTTTATTAGTATCTTGTCCTTTAAATTTCATTAAGGTTGTTGTAATGATATTTAATCATATGTATCTTGTTAGAATGAAGATTTTTATTTAGATAAATTTATAAAAAAATTTCTGTGATTTGTTGAGTTAATTTATTATGAAATGTTTGAAATTCAAATTGTTATATGTATGTTAATTTCCTTTATGTATTGTCATTAGCACTCAATATTAACAAAGAGATCCACCAAAAAAATACTATTAAAAAAAGGTAGATCTCTCCGAATAAAAAGAAAGGAGACTCGCCAAACCTCTCGAACTTAAATAAAATTAAATTAAACACAAAACATTCAAGAAAACCACAATGATTTCAAAGCTATCAAAATTTTACGTCAAAAGTGTTCCACGACAAAAATTATCTAGAGGGAAAATAAATCTCTAGGATGTACAAATTTCATTACCCCACTAGGAAATAGATCACAGAATTAGATCTACGCAAGTTGTGATTGCCCTTCAACGGTTCCACCGGAGCCACGCCAACGGAGAGAAACTCGCCCGCCTTCTTCGCTTCACGCCGGAGAAAGGTCTTCGGTGCGGTAGATCTTGTCCTTTGGCCGAAATTCCACCAAGAAGGAGGATCCAAGGTTGGCCGACCCTATGAGGGAAAACCAAGATGAGACCAAGATCATCTAGGGGAAATTTCCTTCAGTTAGTGGGTCGGAGAAGAGAGGAGGGAGGAGGGGGAGTTGTTGTGGCCAAACCACTAGGGGAAGAAGGAGGCCGGTGACCAAAGGAGAGGGAAAAAAGCAAGGGGGGATTTCAAATTTTAGGGTTAGCTCTTTTCATTGATCAAATTGTCCAAATCCTTCTACATAATAGCCTTTTTATAGGCTCACAAACTAAATGGCTACATGCAGCCCACAAAGCATGAAAAATAAATATTGTCCAAACAAAACAAATTTTAATAACAAGGAAATATGGAAATAATTATTAATACTTATAATAGAATATTTATATGTATTAATTAATTATGCACCGCGAGCGGAGGTTGTAACGGCGATGACGTTTATCAAAATGGTTGTCGCGGCGACGTGCGTCTTTGATTGGAGAGGCAAGGCCTGGAACGCCTCCCCACATTCTCGAGTGCACTCGAATTTCTGCCACCCCCCCCTCCTTAATGTCTTGAAGAAGGGGGAGCACTTCTCTCCGGCCCATGATAGAAACCTGCTCAATCCTGCCAGATTCCCTGTCAACCGTTGTACCTCTTTAACATTCCAAGGCGACCCCAGCTCCATGATGGCTTTGACCTTATCGGGGTTTGGCTCGACACCCGTGGGGGTGAGGAGATGCCCTAAGAACTTCCCCCTACTAGCCCCGAAAATGCACTTCAGGTGGTTCAGTCTCATCTTTTACTTGCGGAAGGTGGTTAAGGTCTCCTCCTGGTCCTAGAGGTGAGAGTCCACTTCTCGACTCTTGATTATAAGGTCATTTATATACTCCTCCAGGTTCCTCCCCTTCAATTCTTGGAAGACCCTATCCATCATCTTCTGGTACATCAACCCTGCATTCTTCAGCCCAAATGGCCTCATTTTGTCGCAGTAGCACCCATCCCCTGTGATGAAGGAGACATCTTTGATGTCGGGGGGGGGGGGGGGGGGGGGTGCATCCTGATTTGGTGGAAACCTGAGATTCCATCTAAAAAACTAATTACAGGATAACTGATGGCTGAGTCAACCAATGCGTCGATCCAAGGCAAGGGATAACACTCCTTAGGGCATGATTTATTAAGTAAAGAAAAATCCACAAACATACGCCACCGGCTGTCTCCCTTTTTAACCATAACTAAATTGGATACCCAACTGGGGTATTGGATTTCGGATACAAAACCAGCCTTGAGGAGCTTGGCCACCTCCTCCCTGATGGGCTCGGCCAGCTTGGCTACGATGGACCTCTTCTTCTACTAGATCGGGCGAGCTTTCGAGTCCATGTTGAGGTGGTGGCGTGAAACGTCTGCATCGATCCCTGGCATCTCCGCTGCGCTCCAGGCCAAGACATCCATGTTTTTCTGGATGCACTCCAGCATTCTGCCCTGGGCATCTGGTGTTAGCCCCCTGTTGATGCGAACTTTCACCACCCTGCCTCCCTAGGTGAGAACTTCCATCTTCATTACCTCTTCTGCACCCTCTAGCCTATACTGCTCCCCCATTCTCAAATGTCCCTCTCCTCCAGGACAACAACCTCCACAGCTTCCATTGCTTACGCTACGGCCATCGCCTCGACTGGCTCCAGTCGATCTCCTCTTGCCACCTCCTCCTGGGTGCTGCTCTCCACCTCCATCTCCTCTCCACCGGCCTCCTGCTCCGCCTCCTCCATCCTCCGCTCCATCTCCTCGGCTCCATCATGGTAAGAGATGGAGTTCATGGCGGTGACGTTGCATTCCCTTGCCACATTGTGGTCACCCCAGACCCAGACCTGGATCCACTCAGCACTGAACTTCAAGCAGTGATGGAATGACGAGGGTATGCAGCGGAAGGCACTGATGAGGGTCCGCTCGAAGATGGTGTTGTAGCTGCTGAAGGCGTCCACGATGACGTACCTACAAGTAGGAGACTGCCCCCTGATAATACGGTTTGCAGTCAATTTTATTAGGATATTTTCGGGGTTTTAAAGCAAATCATGTCTTGTAAAGTACTTATTTTGATTACCCTTTGTATATATTTTTGTCGCTAATGCATTTTTTCTGCTTTTTGCAGGTTTTCACGGCTTTCAGCCGAATTTTGCTGTGACACGCCCCAAGGTCACGCCCTACCTGGGCGTGTACCTAGGGCGTGTAACCCAAAGGAATGAAGCAATTGTTCTGAAACTACATTCCGTGGAAACTTAGTGTACACGCCCTCTGTCACGCCCGTGTCACATCCGACACGGGCGTGTTCTAGAGGCGTGTCCCCAGGTTCCGAGGAATCGCCGCAACGCGCTCGTTTTTTCCCGCTCCACCGTCGTACCGAAAGTGTCACGCCCCAGGGTCACGCCTAACCCGGGCGTGACATATGGGCGTGTACTTCAGCAATTCCGCCCGTCACCTCCAGCATTCAATTTCAGCTTAACAAAGTCACGCCGCAAAGAACACGCCCCAGGTACACGCCCTACCAGGGCGTGACTTGTGGGCGTGTACCTCAACTACTTCGTCAGAATTAAATTCCAGCCCGAAAAAGTCGCGCCGAATGTGTCATGCCCCATGGTCACGCCCGACTAGGGCGTGACAGGGGGGCGTGACCCGACTCGAAAAATTCTATAAATAGAGCCCAACTCTAAGGGTTCAGGACACTTTTTGGATTGAGAGGGGAGGTTCTGTCCTTTGTATTTTTGAACTTTTTTAAGCATGTCTCTCCATTTTTAGTTCTTAGCTCTAGCTTTATGCTTTCCCTGTATTAGTTCCTAGCTTCGTTCTGTAGTATAATGTTAATGATAGTGTAGTTTACCTTTGCATGCACTTGTAATCTCTGGTTTTCAAGCTGTAAGATCCCTGTTTCCATTAATAAAAAGTGTTGTTTTCTTTTTCGTTTCTGCTCTGTTTTCATTATTCTTCTTCTACTCATCCCCCCTCTTCCACCTCACCATGATTAACTAATCCTCCATGTACTCGATCTTGATGATCCGAGGTTCGAGTGATTAGGTTATGATGCTTTGAATCTTACCTTTTCTTTTTAGGGTTTAGCTTTGAATTACTCTTGATTTATCACGGGTTGGAGGTATATCATCAATATATACTCTCCACCTTTGCTTTCATTCTGGGCTAGCCGAGAGGCCGAAAGTTTGAAATGAGCACTCAAGAGTAAAGGGAGTTGTTCGCACCCCTCGAGTGAGGCAGACGTTCAAATCTCCCGGATTGGAGTAAAATCCAATAGCGGGGTTCGCCGCGTAAAGCGAGTTTTAGGCCTCCGATTTAGGCGAGAGTCGGTCGGACCTTCCTAAACTCAGTTAGGCACGGCCTTCGAGAGAAGTGTGTCAATATTCATGGAACCTCCACGGTCAAGGACCTTTACCCTAATTAGCTTAGGTTTATTTATCGTATTTTTCTAACCACTCTTGCCGAGGTGATTTCTGATCGAGTGCATTTTCCCCTCATCGTTACTAAGCTTAAGTTTACTCGCTCTTTTAGCTCTCTTTATCTTTTCATGCAAGTAGCTCTCTTTCATTGCAAGTAGTTCTCTTCCTTTAGTACGTTTAGCTTTCTTCTAAAAAACTTAATTTTTCCGTCAATAAAATTATAGATTTCGTGTGAGTAAGCTTACTCAACTGTTCCCGGATTTTAATACGACACTTGTGTCCCCTAGCTGCATTTCGATAGGTATACTTGCCTTGTTGGATTGTTAGTTTGGTTATTTTCTCCTTGCAGATATCTAAGAGACAATCAAGTTTTTGGCGCCGTTGCCGGGGAGGCAACGCTCGTTGATAAATTGAAAACACAAATATATTAATTTTATCACTTCTCTTTCTCACCCTCCTTCTTAAAATTTTTCCGCCTACTCACTTGAGTTAAATGGCTGGATTTTCTTCAAGCAAGTGTGCGTATTTTTAATTTTTCCGCCGACTCACTTGAGTTAATTGGCTGGATTTTATTCAAGCAAGTGTGCGTATTTTTATTTTTCCGCCTACTCACTTGAGTTAATTGGCAGGCTTTATTTCAGTAGAGTGTGTTTACTTTCTGTAGAGTGGGTGTGTTTTAATTTTTTGTCGAGTGCGTGAGTGTAGCTTTTATTTTCCTCCTACTAGCTCGGAGTTAAATGGCTGGATTTTAATTACCACCTACTTAATAGAAACCCACATCACAAATTTTTCTACACCACCTAACTCTCTCGAAAAGGGCAAAGTGGCTCTAAATGCCACTATCTTGTCTAGTACCTTGCGAACCCTTCACCGGGTAGCCCTTGGGAAGTTCGGGAGTTAAAACATAAAAAATCTATTTCAAAAAAAAATTTTGAACTTCATTAGCTCTTTTATTTTCTAGTCTTTCTTCTCCTCTCTTCTTCTAGTGTATGACCCGCGGAAGTCCGTCGGTTACTTTGGACCTGGACCACGAAATTGAGCGTACTATTCGGAGAAGTTCGCGATTTCAAGGCCCTACTACCCAAGTGCCGGTTGAGGATTCCGAGTCATTTTCTACCTTAAGAATGGCAGAACCCAACGTGGAGGAAGTCGTGCAAAGGCCTATGTCCTATTATGCACGACCGAATCTCGAGGGTACAGAATCTAGTATAGTTTACCCTGCAATAAATAATAATAATTTTGAACTGAAGCCTAGCATAATTCAAATGGTGCAGCAGTATGTGCAATTTGACGGGCTTCAAGATGAAGACCCGAACGCACACATAGCCAGCTTTCTTGAGATTTGTGACACCTTCAAGATAAATGGTGTCACAAATGATGCTATTAGGCTAAGATTATTTCCTTTCTCTCTTAGAATTAAGGCTAAGCAGTGGCTGAACACCCTTCCTAAAAATAGCATAACTACTTGGACGCAATTAACTGAAAAAGTTTTGGCCAAGTATTTTCCGCCTGCTAAAACTGCAAAACTTAGGAATGACATTTCTGCCTTTGGACAAATAGACTCTGAGACCCTTTACGAAACCTGGGAAAGATTTAAAGAATTATTAAGACGATGCCCACATCACGCTCTGCCTGTATGGTTGCAGGTGCAGACGTTCTATAATGGGCTAAATCAAAGCACAAAGCAAATGATAGACGCAGCTTCTGGCGGTACTTTAAACCATAAGACCCCGAAAGCAGCTCTTGAGTTGTTTGAGGACATGGCCATGAACACTTACCAGTGGAATGTGCCTAGGACCCGCCCAAACAAACCTGCAGGTCTCTTTGAAGTGGACAACGTCTCCCAACTCGCACTGCAAGTTGAAATATTAAGCAAAAAAATTACGGAGATGACTGCTGCCTCCGCCCCTCAGGTATGGGAATCTGCAACTCCTCCCGCCGAACATTTGGATTATGTAAATAATATGCCTAGAACTGCTTTTAATAATTTTTCTGCTGCAAATTATCATCCTCCTGGTTTTAATTTTCCGAATAGTTATAATCCTGCGTTAAGAAATCATCCGAATTTTTCGTGGAGCAATCCATCGAATGTTGTGCGCCCGCCACCGCAAAGTGATTTTTCTGCACCACCACCACCTCCTCAAAGTTTTCCAAAACCTCCAAATTTGGAGGAAATGTTTTCAAAATACATGAATGCTAATGACGCTACGATTAGAACCTTAACAGGAAGTGTTAAAAATTTAGAAAATCAGGTAGGACAGCTCGCTAAAATGATTTTTGAGCGACCCGTAGGGTCTCTTCCTTCCAATACCGAGCCCAACCCGAGAGAGCAAGCGAAAGCTATAACTCTTCGGAGTGGGAAGAAAGTTCCTGGTACGATAAGTGAAGAGCCCGAGGCAATCTCCGCTTCCGCTTTAAAAAATCAAAGCTCCGTTCCCGTTTTAAAAATTCCATCCTCTGCCGAAGAAATTATCACTCCTATTTTAGAAAAACAACTCCCTCCACCACCCACCTTTAAAAATAATCCATCCCCGTCATACCCTTCCGAACTTAATAAACAACGACAGGATGATCAATACACCCGTTTTTTAGAAATGTTTAAACAAATCCACATAAATCTGCCTTTCCACGAAGCCATATCCCAGATGCCGAAGTACGCAAAATACCTTAAGGACCTCCTAACAAACAAGAAGAAGTTAGAGAACCTCTCTCATGTCACGTTAAATGGCGAGTGCTTGGCGGTTTTGACAAACGGATTACCAAAGAAAATCAGTGACCCGGGTAGTTTCTCTATCCCGTGTGTCTTTGGTGATCTCTTTGTCAAACACGCTTTAGCCGACTTAGGTGCGAGTATTAATCTTATGCCCCTCTCGTTGTTCAAAAAGTTAGGAATTGGTAGTCTCAACCCCACACGCATGAGTATCCAGCTCGCCGACAGATCAGTCAAATACCCGTTAGGAATAGTGGAGGACGTCCTAGTCAAAGTTGACAAGTTCATCTTCCCGGTGGACTTTGTCATTTTGGACATCGAAGAAGACGTCGAGGTTCCCCTGATCCTTGGCCGACCCTTCCTTGCCACCTCCCGAGCTATCATTGACGTAAGCAATGGTAAGCTCTTCCTTCGAGTGGGCGACGATGAGGTAACTTTCTCTATCACCCCCTCGATGAAGAACACACTAGCTAATGATGACTCCTGTTTTTTCATGGATACCGTAAGTGAAGAATCCTTCCCTCACACCTCTGATTTTGAAGAAGAATTTTCCAATTTTTGTTCCTCTCCTACTCCTCCAACTGAATCTCTACACCTAAGTGAAGAATCCTCAACCCGCCTTTCTGATTTTGAAAAAGAATATTTTGATTTCTATTCCTCTTCTACTTTTCCAATTGAATCGCTGCACGAATCTGCCATGGCCGCTAGCAACACCCCTTTTAATTTTACATATAAAAAAGTGTACGAGGACATAGTTTTTGAAAAAGAACAAATTTCCAAAACCTCGTATGATGACCCCCCCTACCTTGGAACTGAAAGAACTACCAGAGCACCTTCGATACGCTTTCTTAGAAAAGGACTCCAAGCTGCCTGTCATAATTTCGGCCTACCTCACGGATGCACAAAAGGATAAACTTCTTTCAATTTTACAACAGCATCGCCAAGCTATTGCTTGGCAGATATCTGATATTAACGGCATAAGCCCATCTTTTTGCACTCATAAAATCTTAATGGAAGATAATTCACGTAACTCGATACAACCTCAGCGCCGTATAAACCCAAACATGAAAGACGTAGTTAAGGGCGAGGATATGAAATTGTTAGACGCAGGAATTATCTATCCTATATCCGACAGTAAGTGGGTTAGCCCAGTACAGGTAGTACCAAAGAAGGGAGGGATAACGGTTGTAAGTAATGAAAATAATGAATTAATCCCGACTCGGACGGTGACCGGATGGCGAATGTGTATAGATTATCGTAAGTTGAATGATGCCAACCGCAAGGATCACTTCCCCTTGCCGTTCATTGATCAAATTTTAGAACGACTTTCCGGACATAGCTTTTATTATTTTCTCGATGGCCTCTCGGGGTATCTTCAAATCCCCATCTCCCCCGAGGACCAGGAGAAAACTACGTTTACTTGTCCCTTCGGCACCTTCACCTACCGAAGAATGTCGTTTGGATTGTGCAATGCGCCAGCTACATTCCAACGATGTATGCTCGCCATCTTTGACAAGTACGTAGAAAGCATTATGGAAGTTTTCATGGATGATTTCTCCATGTTCGGGATTTCCTTCGATAGTTGCTTAGAGAACCTTGAAAAAGTCTTAGAGCGATGCGAAGAAACTAACCTCACCTTAAATTGGGAAAAATGTCATTTTATGGTGAGGGAAGGGTTAGTTTTGGGACATAAAATTTCTGAAAGGGGTATTGAAGTAGACGTTGCGAAAATAGAAGTTATCGAGAAGCTGCCGCCACCTACGAACATAAAAGTTATAAGAAGTTTCCTGGGTCATGTGGGTTTCTACCGCCGCTTCATAAGGGACTTTTCCAAAATCACCAAGCCCCTTACCCATCTCTTAGAAAAAGATGCCCCATTCATCTTTGATGACCTCTGTCTAGCTGCCTTCAATTTAATAAAAGAAAAATTAGTTAATGCACCAATCATGATAGCTCCGGTGTGGGATCTTCCATTTGAGATAATGTGTGATGCGAGTAGTTATGCGGTGGGAGCCGTACTAGGTCAACGTATTTCCAAAAACTTCCACCCCATTTATTACGCTAGTAAAACACTCACACCTGCACAGGAAAATTACACCACAACAGAGATGGAGCTCTTAGCTGTAGTATTTGCTTTTGACAAATTTCGCCCTTATATTACTCTTTCAAAAATTATTGTTTTTACGGACCACTCGGCCCTCAAATATCTTCTCTCTAAAACAGATGCCAAGCCTCGCTTGATTCGCTGGGTCTTACTCCTCCAGGAGTTTGACTTAGAGATCCGTGATAAGCGAGGTGCCGAGAACTTGGCCGTCGACCACCTTTCGCGCCTAGACAACCCATTTATAGAACAATTAGACGAAAATTCTTTTCATTACTATTTCCCTGATGAGAAGCTGTTCATAATTAACACATCTACTTCTCCTTGGTTTGCCCGCATCGCCAACTATCTAGTGGCCCGTGTGCTCCCAAAAGAGTTTTCATCTCAGCAAAAGAAGAAATTCTTTTCTGAGCTGAAAAACTATTTTTGGGAGGACCCGCATCTTTTCAGAATTTGTGCCGACCAAGTGATCAGGAGGTGTGTTTCTTTTGATGAAGGATTAGATATTATTAAACACTTGCATGAAGGACCGACAGGTGGGCACTATCAAGCTGCTCGCACCGCTCACAAAGTGTTAAGCGCGGGTTTTTACTGGCCCACCCTTTTTAAAGACGTGCATGCCTTTGTGAGTAGGTGTGATAGTTGCCAACGGTCGGGAAATATTTCGAATAAAAATGAAATGCCACAACATTATTTCCTAGAGTGCGAAGTTTTCGACCTCTGGGGGATTGATTTTGCTGGCCCTTTTCCTTCTAGCTTCGGGAATAAGTACATTTTAGTTGTCGTTGATTATGTTTCGCGTTGGGCCGAAGCCCAAGCTCTTCCTATGAATGACGCCCGAGTCGTAGTTAATTTCCTAAAAAAAATATTTTCTCGATTCGGTACGCCGCGCGCTATCGTTAGTGATAGGGGTTCTCATTTCTGTAACGCGCAATTTTCAAAAATCCTAACTAAATATGGTGTTACTCATAAGCTTTCCACTGCCTACCACCCCCAAACTAACGGACAAGTCGAAGTAGTCAATAGAGAAATAAAAAGAATTTTAGAAAAGACTGTTTCAACATCTAGAAAAGACTGGTCAGCCAAATTAGACAATGCTCTATGGGCCTACCGAACAGCGTACAAAACCGCCCTCGGATGTATGCCATATCGGTTGGTTTATGGAAAATCGTGTCATTTACCCGTAGAGTTAGAACACCGCGCCTTTTGGGCCTTACGGTTTTTAAACTTCGATCCCCACTCTGTCGGCGATTTTAGAAAATTTCAACTTAACGAACTCGACGAGTGGCGCTCTTATGCATATGAAAATAACAGACTTTATAAAGAGCAGACGAAGCGTTTACACGATCGACATCTTAGGCACCCAAAAATCTTTAAGCCGGGCGACCAAGTGCTTCTTTATAATTCTCGTTTACGTTTATTCCCGGGTAAATTAAAATCACATTGGTCGGGGCCTTTTACTGTTTTAGAAGTCTTTTTTTTATGGTACTGTTTTAATTTCCCACCCTAATAAGGGTACTTTCAAAGTGAATGGTCAGCGTCTTAAATTGTATTTCTGTGATGATGCCAGTCTCAACCCTGTTAACTCTATCTTTCCGGTCCTGACATTTGATTAATCTGAACTTTATTTTTCTCATAAACTTTGAACTTTATTTGAACTTTATTTTTAAAAAATGATTTTTGGGACACTCTTATTTTGATGCGTCGAGCTCAAATGACGCTTTAAACAAAGGGCGCTCTTGGGAGGCAACCCAAGTTATTTTTTTCTGTTTTCTTTATTTTACAATTTTTGCCCCGAATGGCTCCGGCAAGATGAAACTTCTGTGATCGCCTGCTCCAACGGTTCTGATTCCCTGACAAAGTCCACCGGACGACGTTTCATGAAGATCCACCACACAGGCATGGAGGAGCGGCATCACTCAGCTTTCCCTGCAACCTAAAACCGGGGAAGTACCTGTTTTTCAATTCTGTCTTTCATTTCTGTACTTTACTATTCTCTCGTTCTCCGACCTCCTTCTCCATTGAGGACAATGTAGATTTTAAGCTTGGGGGATGAGTTCCTCCTTTTTGCTTTTTGTAAATATCCTCTTTTTTGCTTTTTGTAAATATCCAAAAAATCCAAAAAAAATTCAAAAAAAAAAGATATATATATAGCTGCATTTTGGTATTTCAATAAGTACCCCATGTTTATGTTTTGTTTTTCTCAAACTTCTTTATAAACAACGTAGTTAATTATAATTTTTCTAATCATTTTTTTAATCATATTTCACAAGTAAAATGTTGGTCATGCTGTGTTTCTAATTCACGGTAGCATGTTAAGGTAAAATATTTCTCTAAAACGTGCATTTCTATTATGGTTTTTCGTTCTTTATTTTCTTTACTTTCTCTAAAAATTTATCATCCACTATTTTCTTTTTCGTCTTTAGATAATTTTTGTAAGAACAAATTTTGAATAACGTAGTAGATATGAACGATTCAAGTCACATATTATTTTTATTTTCAAAATAATTTCATCAATCTTCTTTTATTATCTCGAACTTGCTTTTTGAAATTTATCGACTATATGTTTT
The DNA here is from genome assembly GCA_039583875.1 of Platanthera guangdongensis. Lineage (NCBI taxonomy): Eukaryota > Viridiplantae > Streptophyta > Magnoliopsida > Asparagales > Orchidaceae > Platanthera > Platanthera guangdongensis. Next base: position 58,512,862 of record CM077160.1, on the reverse strand, counting down.
AAATAAATTTAAAAAAAGCGTGAAAATGATTTAGGCCATTTTGTTTACGTTTGAGCTTTCCTGCCAACCTAAAATCTTTTACCACTAGTTAGCCGCTTTTGAGACTTTTTTCCAAATTCATTTGATAACTCCACACAACATTTCATTTTCACCAAAGCCCAAATTCCTATCTATCTAATCATGCTAATTTTTTTGTGTTATCTTTGGAGAAATTGTTGGAAAAAGTGTACTCAAAAGCAATGTATTGAAAAAAAGAGAAAAAATGAATGAAAATAATAATAAAAAAAAGATAAATAATCATAAAGAAAAAAAATAAATTTATTTATACATATTTTGTTTAAAATAAATTTATTTTTTTGAAACTGGTTGTTTTGGTTTAGTGTGATTTTTAAGCCTCCATGTTTATATTTGAATTCTACTCCTATTCATGTTCCTAAACCAAACGTTTCGGTCCTATTAAGTCCTTTTGATTCACTCCCTTTTTTAATTTTATTTAACAACTAAGAAAAGAAGAAAAGTAAATCAGTTTTAGTTTTGGATTTAAACTTAGATTTTTGTTATTTAATTGATATAATTATAATGCATTGCTTGGATCTAGTAATAACTCAATACGTTCTTTTCATTTTCATTGCCTTGCTTAAATCTATTTAAAGAATTTCGTCAAAATTCTGGATGATTTATTTTTATTAAGTAAAGTTTATAAAAGTTAAACCATACCAAAATAATTGTTTTAGATTTACGTTTTACATTCTCCCTACATAGAATTTCGCATAGTACTTGTGTAAGTATGATTAAAACTTTTTGAATTAGTCACTTTTATGATTAGCTAGTCTTTATATCTTTGCTTGGGGACAAGCAAAACTTAAGCTTGGGGGAATTTGATAATACGGTTTGTAGTCAATTTTATTAGGATATTTTCGAGGTTTTAAAGCAAATCATGTCTTGTAAAAACTTATTTTGATTCCCCTTTGTATATATTTTTGTCGCTAGTGCATTTTTTCTGCTTTTTGCAGGTTTTCACGGCTTTCAGCCGAATTCTGCTGTGACACGCCCCAAGGTCACGCCCTACCCGAGCGTGTACCTAGGGCGTGTAACCCAAAGGAATGAAGCAATTGGTCCGAAACTGCATTCCGTGGAAACTTAGTGTACACGCCCGTGTCACATCCGACACGGGCGTGTTCCAAAGGCGTGTCCCCAGGTTCCGAGGAATCGCCGCAACGCGCTCGTTTTTTCCCGCTCCACCGTCGCACCGAAAGTGTCACGCCCCAGGGTCACGCCTGACCCGGGCGTGACATATGGGCGTGTACTTCAGCAATTCCGCCCGTCACCTCCAGCATTCAATTTCAGCTCAACAAAGTCACGCCGCAAAGAACACGCCCCAGGTACACGCCCTACCAGGGCGTGACTTGTGGGCGTGTACCTCAACTACTTCGTCAGAATTAAATTCCCGCCCGAAAAAGTCGCGCCGAATGTGTCACGCCCCATGGTCACACCCGACCAGGGCGTGATAGGGGGGCGTGACCCGACCCGAAAAATTCTATAAATAGAGCCCAACTCTAAGGGTTCAGGACACTTTTTGGATTGAGAGGGGAGGTTTTGTCCTTTGTATTTTTGAACTTTTTTAAGCATGTCTCTCCATTGTTAGTTCTTAGCTCTAGCTTTATGCTTTCCCTGTATTAGTTCCTAGCTTTGTTCTGTAGTATAATGTTAATGATAGTGTAGTTTACCTTTCCATGCATTTGTAATCTCTGGTTTTCAAGCTGTAAGATCCCTGTTTTCATTAATAAAAAGTGTTGTTTTCTTTTTCGTTTCTGCTCTGTTTTCATTATTCTTCTTCTACTCATCCCCCCTCTTCCACCTCACCATGATTAACTAATCCTCCATCTACTCGATCTTGATGATCCGATGTTCGAGTGATTAGGTTATGATGCTTTGAATCTTACCTTTTCTTTTTAGGGTTTAGCTTTGAATTACTCTTGATTTATCACGGGTTGGAGGTATATCATCGATATATACTCTCCACCTTTGCTTTCATTCTGGGCTAGCCGAGAGGCCGAAAGTTTGAAATGAGCACTCAAGAGTAAAGGGAGTTGTTCACACCCCTCGAGAGAGGCAGACGTTCAAATCTCCCGGATTGGAGTAAAATCCAAAAGCGGGGTTCGCCGCGTAAAGCGAGTTATAGGCCTCCGATTTAGGCGAGAGTCGGTCGGACCTTCCTAAACTCAGTTAGGAACGACCTTCGAGAGAAGCTTGTCAATATTCATGGAACCACCACGGTCAAGGACCTTTACCCTAATTAGCTTAGGTTTATTTATCGTATTTTTCTAACCACTCTTGCCGAGGTGATTTCTGATCGAGTGCATTTTCCCCTCATCGTTATTAAGCTTAAGTTTAATCGCACTTTTAGCTCTCTTTATCTTTTCATGCAAGTAGCTCTCTTTCATTGCAAGTAGTTCTCTTCCTTTAGTACGTTTAGCTTTCTTCTAAAAAACCTAATTTTTCCGTCGATAAAATTATAGATTTCGTGTGAGTAAGCTTACTTAACTGTTCCCGGATTTTAATACAACACTTGTGTCCCCTAGCTGCATTTCGATAGGTATACTTGCCTTGTTGGATTGTTAGTTTGGTTATTTTCTCCTTGCAGATATCTAAGAGACAATCACCCCCTAGATTGACATGGATCCCCACTCCTCCTTCTACCGCCTTTTTCTCCCCGGAGAATTAGAACAGAGGCTCATCTGTGGCCAGTACCCTCTTCGATTCTACCTTCATCACATCGAATGAATTCTTCAATATGACATTGCGGAGCTGCCATTTTCGATGAGTATGTGGGAGAACATGAAATTCATGATGGCTGTCTGGATGACCAGTGCATCACAAAAGGGATCCTCATGATCAGGCATGTCACTTCTGGAGAAGGTGATATTCTCCTATGGGGGTGGGGTTTGGGATGTAGAGCCAATGCTCCTTCGATATATGGTGTGGAGGCTCGCCTTCTAGGAAGCCACAATCTCCATACCCCCATGGATCATCTGATCCGTCCCCAGGTTCCAACATCCGCCCGATCCTCGCACATATTCATCTCTGCCCGAGGCAGGACCTCCTCAATCCATAATTCCTGGCGGCCTTATTGTTGTTGCTGCTCCCTGTTTGCTCTCATCTCAAGGAACTCCGGGCATGTGGTTGTGGCGTGCACTTCCTCTTGGTGGAAGTCACAGTAGGGTAACTCCACACTAACTTCCCTTTTCCTTCTCCGTGCCGCTCTCCTTATCTCCCCTAGGGCTATGTCCATAGCCTAATTTTTATCGGGGAGAGGGTGTCTCTGGCTTTGCCTCCAACCCGGAGGATGAAACTGACCCTGGCCCCCTGGTGGTTGTCTCCTCCATGGAAACCTCTCTACGGTCCCTGGTCCTACCACTCTGGCCTCCAACCCAACCGATGGTTAGTCTCCTGGCGCACCCACCTGGGCTATTGCTGCTGCTGCTGCTGTTCCCTCTATCGTGGTTCAGCTCTCCTCTCATCCAGACCTCTGCCACCTCTTGGCTCCTTCTCCTCCTCTGAGGCCCACCTGGCCAGCTTTCAGGAAAACTACGGGTTTGACATCTCTCCGTCGACTTCCCTTGCCGCCCTTTCCATCAGCTCCTCATAGGAGAGTGGGCACCCACTTCAGCTCCATCCTGAAGAAACCTTGTTGTAGCCCCAGAGTGAAGGCCATCATCAGGGTGTGCCCTGACATCTCTTAGACCCGGGTGACCTCCTCCTGGATCCATTCGACGTAACTCCCTATGGTCTCGTTCACCCCGTGCTTGATGTGGAATATGGACTCCGACTCCTTCTTCATCCTCTTAGAGGTGGTGAATCTCAGCATGAACCTCCGACACAGGTCCTCGAAGTAGTAGATGGAGTTGGTACGTAGCTGGTCGAACCACTCTCTCGCCTTTTCCTTGAGAGTGATGGCGAAGAGCCTGCACTTGAACCCATCCGACATTTGTCGGATCGAGTCAATGTCTTCAAACCACTGTACGTGTTGGACTGGGTCTCCCTTCCTGGTGTAGTAAGACATCTCTGGCTCCCTGAACCCCTCCAGAACTGTGGCAGAAAAAACAAACTCGCTGAATGGGCTGCCTCCCCATGCTGCACGAGCCGGAGGGTCTCGCACCCCCATCTCGCTGAACCGGACGCCACTCACTGATCCCGAGAAGAGCACTCACCCGAGTAGCTCGCATCCTCACACTTCCTCCGCAACTTCCTTCCCACCTCGCCTGCCGGGAGCGTCCTCGCCAAGTGCCAGGATCGTGAGTATAGGTGTTGCTGGCGTCGAGCACTCGGCATGCGCGCTGAGTGCACACCTGACGAGGCTGAGCACCTCCTGCCTGAATTCTTCAAACATCCCCACCGTGCCGAGAGGGGGAGGGGTTGCGAGTCGGACCTGTATGAGCCTTGCCCTGATCCTCCATTCATCGAGCTTGTCGAAGATTTTCTGTGCTGACCACTCTCCACGCTCACCACATCAAAATATTGAAACAGAGAATTTGGTCTCTTGTGGAGTTCACCCTTGGGGATGGGGTGATCGCGCACTTACTTCTCTCCTACAAACCAAATAACAAAGAAAAAGAAAAGGGAACTGACCCGTGGGCTCGGCATGGAGGTCCCACCACACACCCGAAAGATCTTAGAGCGCTTCCCCTCCTTAGCCAACTGCCGAGCTAAGGCGACCTCAGAAAGCGCGAGTAGATTGGGGAACAAGTGAGCATGCCTTCTGAGGTACCCCTTGGGTCCTATTTATAGATTTCTGAAAATGGCATACAAATAGCTAACATCTGTTGTTCCAAACAGCTTTATGAAGTCCAGATTGGCCTTCCAACAGCGTAACTCCACTGTTCTGAAAGACTATGGGCTTGTCAGCGGGGTCAAAATGGTAAAAATCATCATAGATTGCTAGGCGAGTGGCCCCATGAAGCCTCTGCTCGCCTGGGGCGGCGAGTGCTCAAAGGACCTGACACTCGTCACCTCGCCCTGGACTTCGGCGAGTACAGGCTCGACTGGCCCTACTCGCCTGCCACTTGCCGGACTTGCCTGGGTGAGTGTGAGCCCTCCGGCTCCACTCTCCCCCCGGTAATTCCACCTCTCCTGGGCGAGCCGGGGGTTGCTGAGCTCTAACCCCCTGGGTGTACGCCCAGGACTTGGACTGCTCGATTCGGCCGGTCTGGCTCCTGGTGACCCTACTCACCGGATACAGGGTTGTACACTTACTGCTCTAGTTTACTTGTTTACATTACTGCATCCTTGATATAGTTCTTTTGTACATGCACCTACTAGGGTAGTTGTCACCTACATTTTCCACTCTGCTGTATTGTCCTCCAATTTCATCCTCCCTGCACGGTACCTACGAGCCACGTGGGTCAATTGAGGACGATAGTGGCTTAGTCTTTTGACTTATGGTTGGTGGACCACATCATTTTAAGAATTCGAGGTGATGCACCCGTAGCAGGAGTAAGGCAGGACTTGAGGAGTAGTTTCTGCGCAGTACCGCTACTACACGATGACATGTCGAGGATGGATTTCATTTTGCTTCCGCTTAGATGTTGTAAGTTATGAGAGAGAGATCATTTGTATTAAACATGTACTGGGGTTAAGCCCACTTCTTTTCTACTCTCTTTCATACTTTATGCTCATTGTGGACTATTGATTTTATATATTGAGTTGTGATTTGTGAACTTGATTATATTTGTCTTAGTTGTTGGTGCAACCGTAGTGATCTGGAAGCGTTCAAGCATGTAGCCTCACTGTCAACTCAGTATGAGCTTATCAGTCTCGCACATAAGATTGTGGAGAAATTGGGAGATTTGATCTATACTATCTAGCTCATATGATGAGTTGAAGGATATTGAAAAGGGGATGAAAATATTAAAAGGCATTTGGCGTTGAGTGTGTTTTGCTCACTCAATGCCATGAGGCATTTGGCATTGAGTGTGTTTATCTCACTCAACGCCATAGGGCTGTTGGCATTGAGTCTGTTTAGTTCACTCGATGCCATGGAAGTTGTAAAGATTATAAGACATTAGGCGTTGAGTGTGTTTAGCTCACTCAACCCCATCGGGCTGAAAGCGTTGAGAGTGTTGAGTCCAGTCAACGCTTTTGTGGGTTAAGTGTTAACTCTATGAATGTTGGCATTGAGTGCGTTGACTGTCACACTTAAGTGTTGAGTGCGTCGAGTCCACTCAACGCCTTCGTCGAGTAAAGGGTTTACCTGGCGAATCTGGCTCTTAGGCGTTGAGTGTATTGTATTCACTCAATGCCATTCGCCGATTGAAGTTCGACGTTCTGGCCTGCGGTGCAGATTTTGTCGAGCTGAGTTCGATGAATCCAATTTGATGCTCTGGCCTTTGGAGCAGATTTCATCGTGCTGAGTTTGACGAATCCAGTTCGACCTTTTGGCCCTTGGCGCATATTTTGTCGAGCTGAGTTCGAAGAATGTGTTAGACGTTCTGACGTTTGGTGCAGATTTCGTCGAGCAGAGTTCGACGAATGCATTCGAAGTTCTGGCCTTTGGCGTAGATTTCATCATGTTGGTTCAACGAATTGTTTGTCGAGCTGAGTTCGATGAATGCCTGTGCTGAGTCAAATGTTGACTTGCTGTTTCTATCACCTAGGATATAAATAGGATGTTTTAGTGTTTTCTGTAGACGGTTCTTATCTTCCAGCACACGAGCTGTTACTGTGCGATAAGAGGAAAACCTATAAACCCGACGGAAGTGTTCCGCCAATCCTGTCTCTGATTTCGATCCCGATACCAGTGAGTGTCGTCGCCGCCTCTCCTACAACAGATCTAGCAGTCTTTGGAGATGTAGAGTGTCCTCTCCCAATCTAGCGCTTGTGTGACAAGTTGCTGTGGGATCTCCCAATCATGTGGATTGTTATAGAGGCGCGGATATACTTTCTGTGCTATGATGAGTCCAAGTTATAAACATATTTTTGGACTCATCTGGGAAAGTTTTCTCGTTAATGCACTACACTTGAGAGCCATAATTGTTCATATTCATTTCTCTGTCCATTTCATGTTAAGTGCACTTTAGGCCCATTTTCAGTGTGATTTCATAGTTTTTGTACTTTGGCATACTTGGTGTTTTCTATGTCTGGAGAATGTGGTGTGCCCTTTATGGTGGCTTTTTTGTTTCTTCTGTAGGTCCACGGGTCGTGTGCATGTTTCGGGATTGTTCGGGAAATCCCAAACTGTACAGGAACACTGTGCATGATCAGTGGATCTATTGCACACGACCAGTAGTCGTGCTCCACTGATCGTGCGCACTATATACTCCATTTTCCAAGTTCTGCCTTGGTAACTGCACGAACATTGGACATAGTGTGCATGACCGCGGGTCATGCGCCACTGCTCGTGCTCGTTATTCCAGTATTTCTGAAGTTCTACCATTGCCTATCGCACGATCAGGGGATCTAGTGCGCATGACCATCGGTCGTGCGCCACTAGTCGTGCACATATATATTAGTTTTCCCTTGCAGCTACAGGTTTCTCTGGGAGTTGAGTGCACAATCATCAACCATCAGTGCACACGACCACAGGTTGTGCGCCACTTATCGTGCGCTCTATTTTTCTACAGTAGTATTGAATCTCGGCTCCGCGAATTAGGGCATATACACTTTTCATTTCCGCCCTGCTGCTACGCGCGAAGCGCCGTCCTTCGCCCACACAGGTCCTCCACTCATCTCTCTCCTCCTTGTAGAGTTGATCTGACTACCATTCTCCCTCCAAAAGCTTGCAATAGCTTCATCTCCGGCCACCATTTTCTTCTTCAAACTCCAAGCTCCGTTTCAAGCTCATAAGGTGCTGCATCTATGGAGTTCTCCAGATAGATTTAGCCCAATGACTATTCACGAAGAAGACGGGTTATTAGAAGGAGGTGACAGCCCTTATGGACCCCAGACGTCATCCGTAGACCGAGCTAGGACAAGGCCCGACAAACCTTAACTCTGGCCACGAATCTCGGAAAGCCTTTGTGCGTTTGGTTGTATTTCTCCCCTCCTCTTATAGTTACTTTGTTCTGAACTTGTGGTTGTTTGATTGTTGATTAAGAACACTGTTTAGTTTAAGTATTTCAGCATGTCTATGTGTTTCAGAACACGCAAGGGATGCGTAAGAGTGTGTTGGAGGAAACGATGGAAATTTTTTTGGATATGGCTGAATCTAATACGGCCACTCAAACCACATCCATGAGGAACTTGGAGACTCAGCTAGGGCAACTGGCTCGGGTGCTCTTCGAGCGTACTCGCGGCACCGTCCCGAGCGACACGGAGAAAAATCCTAGTGAGCAAGGGAAGAGTGTTGGAGAGGCGGATGAGTGCAATATAAATGAAGCTGTGAGATTAATACGGTGGAGACGGTAGCTTATGTGATTCTGGATCGTCGTGCAACATTCTTGCTTTGCAAGATGTTGAGAAACTGAATTTAAACATCGAATCAAATGTCCGGAAGTCACTAGTGCTTGTTGATGGGTCGGTAGTAAAGACCGACGCGGAAATTAGGGATATGGAAGTGAAACTGAATGGGGCTATTGTAGTCACTGACTTCCAGGTGTTAGGACCCATGGGAAATACATCAAAATACATCTTGGGGGTCCCATTCCTAAAAGCTAGTGAGTCTACATTACAGTTTAATGCGAGCAGCATCACCTTGGCTCCCAAGGTTGATTTGCCATCATCGTCGTCCCTTCCCCCTATTCCTCCGATTGACCCCAAAAAATGTAGGAGTTGAATGTTTTATTATCTGATGATTTGTCTAGTGCTGCTGAGAGATGTGTTCTCCTAATTGAGGAAGATCAAGTTAAGAAAGTGGTAGAGATGTGTATGTTAGCTGATGGAGATATGAAGATGGAATTGCTTTTAATGAAACAAGACTCGGATAAGAAGGAACTTGAGCTGAGCACGACTGTAGAGAGCATGCAGAATATAGAATTAAAAACTTCTATTGATCTAAACAAATTCTGTAAGACTATAAAACAGGTCACTTGGGCTGATCTATCACCCACCGCGGGTGAGTAAAGGATGTCCGCGGATGGAAATCCTAGACCTTCTGCTGATTCGCATGGAATGGTTATACGTCCCTCGTGATCCCCATCCGTGGATTTGAAAAGAAAAGAACTGCTCATGCACAAGGCGCAGACTTTTGCTAGCTGGCGCTAGAAGGAAGAGGTTAGGGGCAAGCGAGATTCGTCTTCCCTAGGCTCTAAAGCTTTCGCCTCTCCCTCATCTCACATGATTGGGGGGATCTATCACAAGTCAGCATTCAGCTGAGAAGTGAAGGATCTCCGGGGCCCCTTTTCTGCCTTCTCTGGTTTTATTTTTTGCTTAATGATGTGTGTAACTCTATACCTTTTCATTGCATATTAAACTTATGCTCTGAACATTATATATTATGCTTAATACAGGTATTTAGTCCACCTTAAGGACGGTAAAGAATAGTGGCTTATGTGAGACAACCCAATTTCTCTACTTTCAATTAAGTTTTTTTTGTGATTTTATGTTTATAGTTTTTGTGCTTGGAGATGTTCTCTTTTGCAGGTGGTGCTTGCTTGGGCCGTGCACTTTTTGCTGAATTTAACGAGAATCTTCTGGTATGCTCATTTGCTGAGCATGGGTAACCTCTCTCCCAATTCTTATTTATTTGATTTTATTGCAAATCTTGGTTAGGTTGCTTAGTTTAAGTCTGGGGGAGAGCATGCTTGTAGTCAATACACAACACATTTTATTGCATACCAATCTGTTATTTATTTATTTCATAATCACTGTAGCACACACCGAATCACGCACTTGAGCGCGATCTTAACCACGCACGCAGCTCGAGTCAAATGTTTTATTTTTGTGTAAACTTTAAAATAGTGGTGCTGGCTTAGGATTTTAGGATATAGTAGTTCGAAACTCAAGCAGTGCTCCTAATCGAGTACTCATGGTCTGTGTAGAAATAGTATAGATTTAATTTTTCTTTATGCTCGTATATTTATATTTTTCTACAGATGTAAATATTGTTTGTACTACTCAAAAATGTGAATTTGAATTAATCGGACAGTAGTGTAGGAATGTGTGTAGCCGTCACTAGACTCGTATTGCCCGAGTCGGGAGGAAGGATGAAAGAAATAGTGCCTAACCACCTAGAGGGGGGGTGAATAGGTGTTATTTTTCTTTTGACTTTTAAGGCAGATCAATTGTAAATAACTTTAAAGAACAAATGCAATTCTACAGCTATCACAATACAGCATCCACAGAAACTAACATTCACAGAGTGCACACAGATTTTTATAGTGGTTCCCCAAGGTCTGGGTACATCCACTTTCCCCCTTCGCCTATCTAGTAGTCTACTAGATTCGGCCTAACTTCTCCACTTCTTCTCAGATCCTCAGATCTTACAACTCAGAACCCCAAACAGGTTCCTACAACTCAGAGTGTCCCCACTCCTACAACGCAGGCACAAAGCCTTACCACTCAGTCTTCACCAACACCTACACTCAGGCTAAACAGCCCTACCTCAGCCTTCAATCAAGGCCTACACTCAGAGAATAGAATCTCCTACACTCAAGCACAATAGCCCTCCCTCAGCCTTTATAAAATAGGCTTACATCTCAGATCCATTAGGATCCTACAGAAAATAAAGTTTACAAAGTATTTAACCACAACTCTGAAAGAGAGAGATGAGTTGACTGGCTTCTTGATGAGTTCTTGAAAGAACTTTGCAGAGATCAACCTCCCTTGGCTTTCTTCAAAGCTTCTTGAATTAGAACACAGTAGGGTTGAGTCTCCTCTGAAGATGATCTTCTATCAACTTCTGTCTTGAGAATCAGATCTCAATCTGAAACTTACATTTCAGCCTGGTTCAACAGCTATTCTTCTTAGAAGGAGATCTCTCTCTCCAACTTCTTAGATCTTCTCTTGAAGGTCTTCTTCTTTGTTGCATTGTTTTTTAATTCATTGATCATTTTTTTTTCTGTTGAAGGAGAAAGGTCTTTAAATAGTCTTCCTCCAAGGTAACCGGCTAATCCGGTTTCTAACAACCTTCTGACAGCTCTAACAGTTGTAGTTGACCGGTTGAAATGGCAGCTGTCAAGTCATCCAGTCACTTCTTGAAATCTCTATCACTGTCTGAAAGTGTCGAGACAGATAGTCTTTATGTGTCGACACAAATAGACTAAGTGTCGACACAAGTAGACTGAGTGTCGACACTAGACTTCATGGTGTCAACACAACGCCTTATGTTGTTGTACCAGCTTCTCGACACTGCTTCTTCAGAATGTGTCGACACTGATTCTGTGTGTCGACACAAGTATTTCTTCTTTAATACTTAGTTGAAATCTGTTGTGTGTCAACACAACTCCTTTGTGTCGACACTTCTTCTTGTGTTGAAACTTTGTTGAGTGTCGACACATCTCCTTTGTGTCGACACATGTACTTTAACTTTGTTGAAGTTTGCTGAGTATCGACACAGTCTCCTGGTGTCGACACTTTTGCTGTCGACAAAGTATCTTTGGGTGTCGACACTACCTCTAAGTGTCGACACTGATTCTGTAGACAATTCTTCACTGTGTGTCGACACTGATTGTATGTGTCGACACTTTTATTCTGGTGTCGACTCTGCCTTCCTGGTGTCTACACAACTACTCCAAGTGTCGACACAGCTTCTCTGGGTGTCGACACAAGCCTTCATAAGTGTCGACACTTCACCTCTAGGTGTCGACACATGGACATAGAAACTTTTATGCTTTTCCTGCAATTACTTAACCTGCACATATAAACTCAAAGCACATCAAATACACCTTGATGTATATCATTGAGTAGGGTGAGGCTTCTTCAAATCATGTACATGTATTCCAATGTACCCAACAATCTGCCCCTATTTGGAGAAGTCATAACCCTTAGTCAATGATATACACCATACATAACAAATACTCAATATGATGTATAACAATATTAAATGACAGGGTAAGAACTAAACATGTATAAACAGAACATGTATAAACAATTATCTAAGAACAATAATGTAATAGATTGAACATATAACATTGTTCTTACAACTTCAAAAAGTTTTATTAATCAGACGTTTACATGAAGTTTAATGCAAAAGATTACAGGATTGTAAACTTAAGAAAAATTCTATCCTATGGCTGCTCTGGTTCCTTGATAACAATGCCCTTTCCAGATTGAATCTTTGCTTGAACAGGAGCATCATTGTCATGAGCAGGCTTCTTCCGTTTAAGATATTTCTTTTTCTGTTCTTCAGCCCTTATCTTCTGTCTTTCAAAATAGTGATAAGGCTTAGGGAAATACTTGCTAGGCACCTATACATTAGGAGGTAGCTTCCCTAATTTAGCCTTCCTTTTGTAATGTACTATGGCCTCTTGCCTAGCCTCATGTTTCTTCCATTCCTGGTCAGAATACCATTTGCCTCTGTCTAGGAAATTATCCTTAGCAGCCTTCCAAGCAGTTAATATGATATTCCTAGAGGTTGGGCTCCATTGCTCAAAGTCTAGCCTTAATTCAGCTTGCTCTCTGAACCTTTTCTTAGATAATTGGGCCTCTTGTTCTTTTAGGACTGCCTCTGGCACAGGCTGTACAACCTTCTCAAGAATAACATTCTGATTACCCTCAGGAGGACTATACATAGATTGTACCTCCTGATGTATCATGTCAAAATCTACAGGAGGGTATATCACTTGAGCTACTTCAGCTTGTCCTCCTCCAAAATAAGCAGGATTTATTGCAGACTCTGTCACATTATCATCATCACATAAAGGTGGATATCCAAGGGTGGCTCTGATGCTGTTTGAAATCCATTTTGCATGATCAGAGCCTGCTTTAACTAACACCCTCTCCCCCTTTATGACTTCTCTCTCTATATGATCCCTATGATCATCCTTCTGGAATCTGATTTGAGCATTTAAATAGTTAACTCCATCTTTATAAAAAGGTTTTAACCTTTGTAGCCTGTCAGTAATAATCTTTTGAGAATCGGCAATGGCAGTGTGAACTGCATGTAGGCTCTCTTGGAGTTGCTTATCAAACTCAGCCTTGGCAGTAGCACTTGCTGCAGTCTGGGCAATAGCTAGATTTTTCATTGTAGTTACTATCTCATTATGAGATTCAGTTAAATTTTCATTCATTCTAATCTGATTATCAAGCACATATCCTTGCTTGACTGCCATGTCATCCACCTATGTTTTTATTTGCTCTTGATGAGTAGCCAGATAGACCACTGCATTCCCTCCTTTATGAAAGCAGTCAGTCATTTCCTTTTTATGTTGATTCACTTCAAATCTTATGGATTTTATGTCTTGAGCTAAAGAAAATTGTAGCTCCTTATGGTGCTCATCCATATAAGTTTTCATAGCCCTCCTTTGCTCATCTAGCTTTATTTGCAATGCCACCAACAGAGAACTATAGTCAGTAGTTGGGGCAGGCTATGGAGTAGTTGTCTACAGTGCATTCTTGTAGTTCTGGCTTCTTCTTTTGAAAACCTAGAACTTCCTTTTCTTGGCTCTAGCAGCCTCTTAATCCTCTGAAACAGAAGTACTGACAATGTCTACCCTGTCCTTAGGACTAGGAGGTAACTCCTTCTCAGTCCTTTGTATTTCCTCAACATCCTTTGGCTCCACAGTCTCTTTTCTTGCAGTTTCCTCTACATGCTCCACATGCTCCCCCTCAAAGTCTACCTGCTCCCCTTCAACAGCTGCTTTCTCTCCCTCTAAGTCAGTTTGTAAAAGATCAGGGAACAACTCATCTAGTGTATATTCCTGTTGAGATTGTACAGGAGAATCTCTTATCTCTGGAGCAACTGATTCTACTTTATCAACAACTGATGTGTCCTCCATGACAACATCTTGTGGTTGACTATGTAACTGTGTTTGCTGATCAACATCAAGTAATGATTCAGTCAAAACTTCATCCTCAATAGTGAAATCTAATTGATTAACTTCAGTGATTACCTCTAGAATTGTTTGGGTAGCCTTTCACTCTCTAATTGAGTTGGCTCATCCACATGTAGAGGCTCCCCCTGGAGTGGATCCAGGTGAATAGGGCTAGCTGATGGTAGCTCCCCCTGCATCTGAGCATCTTCCTGTCTTGCTGGTGACTTTCCAGCATTATCATCTCCTCCATCATCAGAACTAAAAACCACTTGCTCCTCTGAGCTACTTGAGGATTCTTGAGCCACAATGGCTGTCTTCTTCTTCTTCTTCTGTGGTGTTTCCTTTTCTATAGTTGGCAGTTCCTTTGACAACACTCTATCCCATCTTGAAATAATTATTACATCCATTCTCCTCATATGATTTATCTTAGAACCAGCAGCTTGGTTCATCACATCAGGGATACTTCCAGCTAAGTATAAACTCAGAATTCTACCTAGATTTGGCTTCTTTAGACTTTCCTTTTTCTTATCAAACATAACTACTGACCAATCAGTTTTAAGCTTGAAAATTATCCTTATCATCAGACTGAACATATGAGCTGAAATTCTATCATGTCCACCAGGCTTGCTCAGAATTACCTTACCAACTATTTCAGATAAAAATTTTCCTTGTATGTTCATGCCTTTCCTGTTGTAAACTGATCCTATCTTCAGCTTTGAATCAAGTCCACACCATGTCAGTGCCTCCCTTGTCTTTGAAGCAGATACATCTTCCTCTTCTTTAGTTCTAGGGAGATGTAGAACTTTTCTTAGAGTCTTATGAGTGACCTTCACCTTTGCCCCATGAACTTTGGACTTAATCGTGAGTCCAGATTCATCAAGAGTTGCTGCACTCAAGAATTCGAGGACTTCTATCTTCCAGATCTTGATAGATTCTGATACAAGATACTCTAATCCAGTTTTTGCAATTAGGGTTACCACATCTTTGATTTCTAGTTCTGTGTCATCAAGGCGTGTCGCACGAGCTCATATCCTTCATTAATGTTCTCTTCTAGCTTGGGCGCCATTAGGGTTTGAAGAAATTTTGAATTTAGAGAAGAGAAATGTCGACACACAAGTTTGGTCTCGAAACTAAGGTGAGCGTGTCGACAAATAATGGTGAAGACCTATTTATACCTTTCTAAAATTGAAGGTGAAAAGGCGTGTCAAAATACTTAAAATGTGTCGACACTGTTGAAAAGTGTCGACACTTAGTTCAATGTCTCGACAACTATGTGTCGACACAAATATAGTCGACAAAATATATGTGTCGACACTTATATATCTCAGCTCGACACTTAGTCGAGACTCTACTCGACGAATTATGTGTAAATCCTAAGTGTCGACAACACCCTGGATGTGTCGACACCTACACTACATGTGTCGACACTAATTCTCTGAAGTGTCGACACAGACTTCCTAGATGTGTCGACACCATTTCTCTGAAATGTCGACACCACTTCTATGTGTCAACACAGACAACTCTGTGTGTCGACACTATTTTACTTAGCCAATTTTTGTAAACTATTCTAAGTTTATCATTCCTAATTCAATTTTAAATTTATTGAATTTGGTTTCATCTAAGGGCTTAGTAAACATATCAGCTAACTGATTATTTGTCTTAACATAATATAGGGAAATGTCTTCTTTTTCCACATGTTCTCTTAGAAAATGGTATTTAATTTCTATGTGCTTAGTCCTACTACGGGAGACAGGATTATTTGCAATAGAAATGGCACTAGTAGAATCACAAAATAAAGGTGTTCTACTTACTTGAATACCATAATCTTCTAGCTGGTGTTGTATCCATAGTAGTTGTGCACAGCAGCTTCCTGCAACAACATACTCTGACTCATCTATGGAGATGGCCACACTGGTCTGCTTCTTGCTACTCCATGACACCAGCCTTCCACCTAGAAATTGACAGGTTCCTGTGGTAATCTTCCTATCTTCCTTGCAGCCTGCAAAATCTGCATCTAAATAACCTGTCAGTTCAAAATCTCCATTCCTAGGATACAAAAGGCCTAGATAAGGTGTGCCCTTAAGATATCTCAAAATTCTTTTGACTGCTGTCAAATGAGATTCTTTAGGGCATGCTTGGTACCTAGCACAGACACATATAGCATACATGATATCTGGTCTACTAGCAGTTAAATACAGTAGGGAGCCAACTATCCCTCTATACAAAGTGTCATCTACAGGTTTCCCTGCATCATCTTTGCTTAGAGACATGCTTGACCCCATAGGAATTTTCATAGTAGTGGATGATTCTATACCATACTTCCTTATCAATTCTAGGGTGAACTTAGACTGGCATATGGATAATCCATCTTAAGTCTGTCTAACTTGGAGACCCAAGAAGAACTTAAGTTCCCCCATACTGATCATTTCAAATTGTCCTTGCATAAGTTTTGCAAACTTTCTGCAAAGACTATTTTCAGTAGGCCCAAATATTATGTCATCTACATATATTTGGACTAAGATAATCTTGCCTCTGGATTCCCTAAGAAATAGAGTCTTGTATATTTTCCCCCTTGAGAATTTATTCTCAATGAGGAAACTAGACAGAGTTTCATACCAAGTCCTTGGGGCTTGTTTTAACCCATATAAAGCCTTCCTAAGTCTATAAACATAATCAGGTTTAAGAGAATCAACAAAACCTGATGGTTGCTCTACATAGACTTCTTCCTTCAGATTTCCATTCAGAAAAGCTGACTTAACATCCATTTGATATACCTTAAATCCTTGATAAGTTGCATAGGCAAGGAACATCCTTATTGCTTCCAGTCTTGCTACTAGAGCAAAGGTTTGATCAAAATCAATATCTTCTTCTTGCATATATCCTTTTGCAACAAGTCTAGCTTTATTCTTTATGATGATTCCATTCTCATCCAACTTGTTCCTAAAGATCCACTTAGTTCCAATAATGTTGTGGTCCTTGGGTTTAGGAACTAGCTCCCAGACCTTGCATCTTTTGAATTGATTCAGCTCCTCTTGCATGGCCTCAATCTAATAAGGGTCTAGAATTGCTTCTTCAAATTTCTTTGGCTCAACTTGGGATGGGAAACTGGAGTAAAGAACTGTACTTAGATTCCTGCTCCTTGTTTGCACTCCTTGTCTAAGATCTCCAATTATTTGATTTGCTGGATGATCCTTTAAATGCCTATTTGCTGGTGGCAGCCTGTCTTCAGGTTGTACACCTTCAGTCTCTTCATTTAGCTGCATCTCTTGGTCTTCTTCAGCATCAGGAGTATCTTGTACTCCCCCTGGACAATAGCCACCATCTTCCACTTACTGACTTGTAGAAGAACCTTCTGTTATGGTATGCTTGTCCATCTTCTCAATTACACCTGTAGAGCTGCAAACACTTCTTGGCAATTCATTGTTAATGAGTCTAGCTTCATCAAACACTACATGAACATACTCTTCTACAACTTGAGTAATCAAGTTATAGACCCTATAAGCCTTACTATTATTGTTGTACCCAACAAAGATCCCCTCTTGGGATTTGGAAGCAAACTTGGTTAGATAATACTTACCATTATTAAGTATATAACACTTGCAACCAAAGATCCTGAAATAGGATAAATTTGGTTTTCTTCCCTTCACAATCTCATAGGGGGTCTTCTTGTGGCTCTTGGTGATAGTAGCCCTATTGATCACATGACAAGCAGTGTTTACTGCCACAGCCCAGAAATATTCTGGGAGAGATGTGTCACTCAATAAGGTTCTACCAGCCTCTATCAAGGTTCTATTTTTCCTTTCAGCAATACCATTTTGCTGAGGTGTTCTTGGTGAGGAAAATTTCTGAAAGATTCCAAATTTTTCACACAGTTTTGTCATACTTTCAGATTGAAAATCAGTACCATGGTCACTTCTGATTTTGACCACTGTACTGTCCAATTCATTCTGAATTTGTTTAACAAAAGTGTATAAGATACTTGGGGTTTCAGATTTTTGTCTAAGGAAGAACTCCCAGGAAAACCTTGAATAGTCATCTACAATCACAAATGTGTAGACCTTCCTACCTAAGCTGTGAACTGGCATAGGACCAAAAAGATCCATATGCAAGAGGTATAGACACCTCACAGAATCCTTGTTCTCAAGGCTATGAAACGTGGATCTGGTCTGCTTGCCTTTTTGATAAGATGAGCATATCCCATCCTTTATACACTTAACCTGAGGACCATTCCTCACTAACTCTTTGCTAAAAAGTTGGCCAATTATCTTATAGTTAAGATGAGCCAGCCTCTTGTGCCATTTAACACAATGTGAGACTTTCTCATCAGCTACAAGACAAATAGGAGAAACATTGTTCTCACATACAAAGTCTAGACAATAGACATTTCTCTTCATATATCCTGTCAGAATGATCTTTTGATCACTTGACCTTTTGATATGACAACCATCCTTGACAAATGAGATGTCATATCCTAAATCACTCAGCTGACTTATGCTAATGAGATTATGTTTCAAACCCTTAACATAAGCCACTTGAGTAATTATAATTTGGTTACTATAAATGTTACCAAAGCCTTTGATGATTCCTTTTTCTGAACCATCAAAGGTAACTTTTGGACCATCCTTGATAAGTGTATAGTCCTTCAGCAACCCCCTTGTTCTAGTCATGTGCCTGGAACATCCACTGTCCAAGTACCATATAGGGGCATGGCAACTTGGACTCACCTGCAAAACAGATTACTTAACCTTAGAACCCAAATAATTCTTGGGTCCTTGGTGCAGGTTAGTTTGACTTTTAACAAAACTACATGTAGCACTTCTAGCAAGTAGTTTGCTACTCTCCTTGACACTTGAATTGTGCCAACAATCTATGGCAAAGTGGCCTATCTTGCTACAGCACCAGCAGTCAAACCTGTTGTATCTTTGTTTAGGTACAACCCTGGCTGAATTTTCTGCTGCAGCCTTCTTGTTTAGTGCTGGGGCTTTGCCCTTAGATTTGGACTTTACTGTCCAGGCAGGTTTTGTAAACCCCAATCCAGTTTTACCCTTATGAGATACAAACTCATCTATCACAGGTAAAATAGATTTTGGTTTAGAAAAACTTGCTACAATCTCTCTCTCCTTCTGAAGTCTACCCTCCAGATTTCTAATTTGATCATTCTTAAATGTTATAGTACCCATCTGAATAACAGTAATGTTCTTCAGCCTGGCTATTTCATTAAGTTTCTGATCAAATAACTTGTCTGAATCAGCAGCAGCCAATTTAAGACTAGCAATCTCCTTTGCCTGCTTTTGGCTAAGGTTTTGCTTTTCTTCAAGGCCTGCAACAAGTCCCTATATTCATCAATTAACTGATGAATATCTCCTTCAGATTCAGGCCAACCCACATCACTTGATGCAGATGTATCTGATTCTAACCCAGTACTAGAAATTGAACTAGAAGAACAACTTTGTACCTTACTTGGTCCTGGCTGATCCTGGATTTTGTCTCCTTCAGATAAGGCCATCAGTCCCTTGCTCTGAATGTCCTCATGCTCATAAATTGAGTTCATTAGCTGCATGAACTCATCTTCTTCCTCTTCAGCAAACAATCCAATATAGCCTTCAACTTCTGAATCTGTTTTTGAAGATGACTGATCAGTCAAACTTTTGTCTTTCTTGGCAACAAAGGACTTTTCCTTTTTGCCCTTAAATTGTGTCTTCTTTCTGTCAGATGACTCCTTCCTCTTTTCAGGATAGTCAGTCACTACATGTCCCTATCTATTGCAACAATAGCATACAATCTTTAAGGATGTAGTTTTACTTGACTTGGACTTTCTTCTGTCATTCCTTGATGACTTCCTATTCTGATAGTAGTCATCTTTTGTCTGTAAAGTGGATGGCTTAGACCTCCACTGCTTCTTCTTCAGAAACTTTTGAAAATATCTTGTAAAAGCAGCAAAGTCTTCATCACTTTCACTGCTATTAGAATTCTTGCTTTCTGAATTATCTATCTCAGCCTCAGCAACAATTTGAGGTGGAGATGGAGACTTGCTTCTATACTTCCTAGTGGCTTCAGTATTGAAGGCCACAGATCTTTCCTTGTGCTCCACTCTAGTAGTCTTCTCTTCCTCCTTTCTAACCATTAATTGCATCTCATAAGATAACAGTTTTCCAAACAAAGTTGGAGGAGGTATATCAGCTAATTTGGCCATTTCCCTAATGTCACAAATCTTTGTGTCCCAGTCCTTAGTCAGGGATCTTAAGAACTTGTCATTCAGCTCATAGTTGCTAAATTCTCTTCCATAGTACATTAATTCATTTACTATCATATAGAACTTCTTGTAGCATTCAGTAATACTATCAGACTTTCCTTATCTGAAGCTTTCGTATTCCTGATTTAATAAAGACTTAATGTCTTGTCTTACTTCTTCTGATCCCTCCATATAGACTATTAATGTGTCCCACATTTCTTTAGAAGTTTTATAGTGAATTAAATTCTGAAAAGTTGCATCATCAATTGCACTAACAATAATATTCTGGGCCCTCTTGTCCATAGTGGCCAGAATAATTTCATCTTTAGTCATTTCTGAATAATCTTTGGGAGTTCTCTGATTTGCATCCAGAATAGATACTTTCATTGGCACATATGACCCTTCTTTGACTGTAATGTATATTCTTGGGTCAGAGGCTTCCATAAAAAGTCTAACCCTCTCTTTCCATATGCCAAAAATCTCTTTTCTACAGATTGGCAATTTCATGGACCCCAGCTCTTTGTGATTCTCACTAGAACCCATTTTCTTGATTCTTGTTTATTCTGATTCTGCCTACAGGATCTTACTCAGACTGTTATGTCCCTTTGGAGTAACCTCCCTCGGATACCACTTGAAATAAATAGTGCCTAACCACCTAGAGGGGGGGGGGGGTGAATAGGTGTTCTTTTTCTTTTGACTTTTAAGGCAGATCAATTGTAAATAACTTTAAAGAACAAATGCAATTCTACAGCTATCACAATACAGCATCCACAGAAACTAACATTCACAGAGTGCACACAGATTTTTATAGTGGTTCCCCAAGGTCTGGGTACATCCACTTTCCCCCTTCACTTATCTAGTAGTGTACTAGATTCGGCCTAACTTCTTCACTTCTTCTCAGATCCTCAGATCTTAGAACTCAGAACCCCAAACAGGTTCCTACAACTCAGAGTGTCCCCACTCCTACAACTCAGGCACAAATCCTTACCACTCAGTCTTCACCAAGACCTACACTCAGGCTAAACAGCCCTACCTCAGCCTTCAATCAAGGCCTACACTCAGAGAATAGAATCTCCAACACTCAAGCACAATAGCCCTCCCTCAGCCTTTATAAAATAGGCTTACAGCTCAGATCCCTTAGGATCCTACAGAAAATAAAGTTTACAAAGTGTTTAACCACAACTCTGAAAGAGAGAGATGAGTTGACTGGCTTCTTGATGAGTTCTTGAAAGAACTTTGCAGAGATCAACCTCCCTTGGCTTTCTTCAAAGCTTCTTGAATTAGAACACAGTAGGGTTAAGTCTCCTCTGAAGATGATCTTCTATCAACTTCTGTCTTGAGAATCAGATCTCAATCTGAAACTAACTTTTCATCCTGGTTCAACAGCTGTTCTTCTTAGAAGGAGATCTCTCTCTCCAACTTCTTAGATCTTCTCTTGAAGGTCTTCTTCTTTGTTGTGTTGTTTTTTAATTCATTGATCATTTTTTTTTCTGTTGAAGGAGAAAGGTCTTTAAATAGTCTTCCTCCAAGGTAACCGGCTGATCCGGTTTCTTACAACCTTCTGACAGCTCTGACAGTTGAAGTTGACCGGTTGAAATGGCAGCTGTCAAGTCATCCAGTCACTTCTTGAAATCTCTGTCACTGTCTAAAAGTGTCGAGACAGATAGTCTTTATATGTCGACACAAATAGACTAAGTGTCTACACAAGTAGACTGAGTGTCGACACTAGCCTTCATGGTGTCAACACAACTCCTTGTGTTGTTGTACCAGCTTCTCGACACTGCTTCTTCAGAATGTGTCGACACTGATTCTGTGTGTCGACACAAGCCTTCTGTTGAATGTGTCGACACTGATTCTGTGTGTCGACACAAGTACTTCTTCTTTAATACTTAGTTGAAATCTGCTGTGTGTCGACACAACTCCTTTGTGTCGACACATCTTGTTGTGTTGAAACTTTGCTGAGTGTCGACACATCTCCTTTGTGTCGACACATGTACTTTAACTTTGTTGAAGTTTGCTGAGTGTCGACCCAGCCTCCTGGTGTCGACACTTTTGCTGTCGACAAAATTTCTCTGGGTGTCGACACTGCCTCTAAGTGTCGACACTGATTCTGTAGACAATTCTTCACTGTGTGTCGACACTGATTGTATGTGTCGACACTTTTCTTCTGGTGTCGACTCTGCCTTGCTGGTGTCGACACAATTACTCCAAGTGTCGGCACAGCTTCTCTGGGTGTCGACACAAGCCTTCATAAGTGTCAACACTTCACCTCTAGGTGTCTACACACGGACTTAGAAACTTTTATGCTTTTCCTGCAATTACTTAACCTGCACATATAAACTCAAAGCACATCAAATACACCTTGATGTATATCATTGAGTAGGGTGAGGCTTCTTCAAATCAGGTACATGTATTCCAATGTACCCAACAAAGGATCATCTTTCTTGGTGGCTAAGAACTTGACCCAAGATACTCTCGAAGCATTGGTGCATGGTTAGTCAAGCGTGAGCGTGACGTAGGCCATCATTTTGCCTAGTTTGAGCTTTGTTTACCATGTCCTAGGCGCTAACCATTGCATGCCAAGTTTGCACCTATCCCTCCTTTGATTCAGCTCCACCTTCATTCACCAAAGCCTAAAGCCAATCCTACTTTCGCAACAAAATCCCTGAGCTTGATTGAATTTAATATTTTGATGATGTTGTGATACGTGGAATTCGTGTGATGTGGGGATGAATACATGAAATTATACTTGCTAAAATTGGGTATTACAAAAGAAGAAAAGAAAAAAGAAAAAAATTGAAAAAGAAAATCTAAAAAGAATTACAATGAGAAATTGAATCCCCATCATGTTTATCATTTTATTGGTCGGGTTAGGCCGTGTACACACCCGGTTTTCAAGCTAAGTCTGGGGGGGTGTCACATGTGCAATTCTAGTGGTTGTATTGGTTTAGTTGTTGTTCGCTTGATTTGGTTGCTTGTAGCCTCCATGTTTATCTTTGACTACCAAACCGTAGCCTAAGCCCCAGTCGATCCTACAAGTCCTACCGATACTTCGCTTGAGTCTAGCTAGTGTTATGGAGTGAGTGCGAACGGGCAAGCGTATGGTCCTCGACATTGATGGATTTCTTTGGAGGTGCTCACGAGCCCCGGTCTTTGGCAATGCTCATCTTAGTGGCCTGCCTACTTTCTTCCTACATATGATGAAACGATTCTCTAGAATTCCAATTTTGAGTAGATATAATATTTATTTATGCCTGTCGAATAGTTTAAACTTCGTAGTATAATTAAAAAGTTTTTCTATTATATTTTATATGCCCATGATGTATTTGATTTCTCGTCTTACTTTATTTTTAAATTATTGAGCCAGCTAGCTGTTTTCTAGTCCACAGAGTGATGATTTGCTCGGGACATGCAAATGGTTAAGTCTGGGGGTGTGATGAGTCCAAGTTATGTACATATTTTTGCACTCATCTGCTCCAGGTTTCTCGTTAATGCACTACACTTGAGAGCCATATTTATTCATATTCATGTCTCTGTCCATTTCATGTTAAGTGCACTTTAGGCATGTTTTCAGTGTGATTTCATACTTTTTGTACTTTTGCCATACTTGGTGTTTTCTGTGTCTAGAGAATGTGGTGTTCCCTTTTTGGTGTCTTTTCTGTTTCTAATACAGGTCCAGGGGTCGTTTGCATGTTCTGGGATTGTTTGGGAAATACGAAACGGTATAAGAACACTGCGCATGATCAGTGGATCTACTGTTCATGACCACTGATCGTGCGCCACTGATCGTGCGCACTATATTCTCCATTTTCTAAGTTCTGCCTGATCAACCGCACGACCATTGGACATAGTCTGCATGACCGCTGGTCGTGCACCACTGCTCATGCGCGTTATTCCAGTTTTTCTGAAGTTCTACCACTGCCTATCGCACGATCAGGGGATCTAGTGCGCACGACCATCGGTCGTGCGCCACTGGTCGTGCGCATATATATTAATTTTTATTTCCAGCTACAATTTTCTTTGGGAGATAAGCGCACGATCATCAACCATCAATGGGCATGACCACTGGTCGTGCGGCACTGATCGTGTGCTCTGTTTTTCTGCTGCATTATTTAAGCTCGGCTCCGCTAATTAGGGCATATACAGTTTTAATTCCCCCCCCCCCCCTCCCCCGCTGCGGTACGTGAAGCGTCGTCCTTTGCACAAGTCCTCCACTCATCTCTCTCCTCCTTGGAGTGTTGATCCGACCACCATTATTCCTCCAAAAGCTTGCAATAACTTCATCTCCGGCCACCATTTTCTTCTCCAAACTCCAAGCTCCGTTTCAAGCTCATAAGGTGCTGCATCCGTGGAGTTCTCCAAATAGATTTAGCTCAGCGACTATTAATAAAGAAGACGGGTTATTGGAAGGAGGTGATAGCCCTTCTGGACACCAGACGTCATCCGTAGACTGAGCTCGGACAAGGCCCGACAACCCTTGACTTCGGCCGCGAATCTCAGAAAGCCTTCGTGTGTTTGGTTGTATTTCTCCCCCTCCTCTTGTAGTTACTTTATTCCGAACTTGTGGTTGTTTGATTGTTGCTTAAGAACAATGTTTAGTTTAAGTATTTCAGCATGTCTATGTGTTGTTATATCTTAGATCATGATTGTGTTGCTGAGCTTTAGTTTTTCGTGTTCTTGGAGAGATAGTGACGTTCTAGCGATTTCTAGAAGCATGCGTGCCGAAGAGGTGATTGCGGCCCTCATTGGATCATCCATCTTTCATATTACTCTCTTGAGTAATCCATCAAAGAGATACGGTGACGGCGACCCGTAATATGTTTATTAGTGTTGAACTTAGGAAACTCCAAACCAAAACCCCCTTTATTTACGTTAACACTTGCAATCACTTTTTCAATAGCGAAATCACACTCCCTACTTGCACACCTTGAGAGATCGATATCCGGGGATTCAACTCCTCAACTTTATTACTTGACTACGGTCGGTACACTTACCGACACAACACGCTCAAGACTCTAGCCGATGTGTGGCCGTCTTGATTTTTCTAGAGCATCTATGTTGAGTTTTGACTCAATCCCTCAAAGGTAATTTTTATTACAGTATGCTTTACTTCTTGATTCATGAATATTGCTAGATCAGAACTCGTTTGGGTTTTTGTTGTTCTTTTTCCGCTGAGTGCACAAGTGTTGTGCCATTCCCAAAAACCCAATAGTGGTAGAGCGAGGTTGCCAGCAATATTCATTGTTTCAGAAGTTGCTGAATCCATGATGTGTAGATTTGGTGATTTTGAAGTGTTCCAAATGCCCAAATCTAGTCTTGGATCTTTCCAACAGCGCATGTGATTTCATTGAGTTTACTCCTTAACAGTAACCGTCACTGTGTTGGTTTGTGAAACTAAGTATGTGTTAGATTTTGAATCTCACAAAAAGTGGCATTCTTGTCTATTGTGTAAGTGGAGTTGGTGTTGCTCATGTCCCGTGCATGTAGGTCTAAATATTTGGACATGTTTTAGATGTTCAGACTTAGCCCATTTCATCAAGTGTTGATGATTCTTGTGCACATTTGGGATGCATTTGGATTATGCTTGTTGTATTTTATTATGCTTGATGTGCACACTGGTTAAGTGTTAACCACGATTAAAAAGTTAATCAACTATTTAAAATCCCTTAAGCAATATTAAGTATTCGGATGCCTTCTGATGGATGACACTCTTCCTGCCTCGATCGATGAAGTGTTGGCTTGCCAAAGCAAGATGAATTAATCTATCTTGGTGTGGGTGCGAGCGGATAAATGTAATATCCCACTGTCGACATCGGGTCTAGCTTAACTGGGTGACCTCAAAGGTTGAGTGTACAGATGCATGGGGTTGTCATGTACTGTATGATGGATGCGAATAAAGAGTTATTAACCAGCCATATAAGAATTGCATTGTGATGCAATTGGCAAGCGTTGCATACCTAAATAGTTGCATTGTGAGAGAAAAGCCAAAGCTTACTCATAGTGTTTGTGAAATATGGATCTTGTCCACTAAGAGGGTTACTCACCAAACTCTTCGAATTGATATCGAGGGTTATCAGTTCGATAAAAATAGTAGTAGCTTTTGATTAAAGTCTTAATTGAAAGGTAAATTCTATTTTGAAATGTGGTACTAATTTGTTTTGCTTGAATTCTTGTAGAATTTACATGGCAGGTGGTTCACACTCCACCCTGTCCCTCAAAGTGATCCTTGAGAAGTAGAAGCTGAGTGGTAAAAATTATTTGTAATGATACAGAAACCTGAGAAATGTTCTTAGACAAGAGCGCAAGCTCTATGTTTTGGAAGAGGCATCCCCTGATGAGCTTGTCAGGAATGCACCCCGTACTGATAAAGATGCTTATAAGAAGTATCTTGATGCCTCCTTAGACGTCGAATGTCTCATGTTAGCAACCATGAACTCTGAGCTTCAGAAGCAACATGAGAACATCGGTTGTAAGGATATTGATGAGCATCTCAAGAAAATGTTTCAAGGGCAAGCTCGTCAAGAGAGATTTGACGTCACTAAGGTATCATTCCAGTGTAAGATGGGAGATCGGGACCTAGTAGGGACTCAGGTACTCAAGATGATTGGGTATATCGAGAACCTTGAAGGACTAGGTTTCCTTCTGGTCCAAGAGTTGGCGACAGACTTGATCATACAATCGTTGTCGGATAGTTATGAGTAGTTCGTATTGAACTATAACTTGAATGAAATAGACAAGACACTGCCCGAGCTCATAGGCATGTTGCGAACTGTCGAGATTAATGAAGAAGGCCAAGTATGCTAGCCCTATATTGATGGTGCAGAAAGGCAAGGGTAAGGCCAAGGGCTTCAAGAAGACGAAGGTGTGACCTATGTCTGTATTGGAGCCCAAGTCTTCTATACTGAAAAAGAAAGGCTCAGGGAAAGAAGGGAAGTGCCACCATTGTGACAAGGCTGGTCATTAGAGGAGGAATTGTCCTTCATACATTGAAGGTCTGCAGAAGATAAAAGGAGGTATGGCCTCCACTTCAGGTGTATATGTTATAGAGATAAACCTTTCTGCTCCTTCATCCTAGTATTGGATACCAGATGTCGTTCTCATATTTGTATAAATGTGCAGGAACTGGGAAGGAGAAGAATATAGAGTAAAGGAGAGGTGGACCTACGCGTTGGCAATGGTGCAAGAGTTATTGCCGTTGCCGTGGGGGTTTATTGTCTTACTTTGCCCAGTGGGCTTATAATCGAACTAGATAATTGTAATTTTGTTCCTTCCATAACTAGAAACATTATATCCATTTCATGTTTGGACATGGTGGGTTTTTCTTTTATTGTTAAGAACAACTATTGTTCAATATTTAAGAATGATGTTTGTTATGGTGTAGTCCAAATGTTTAATGGTCTGTATATTTTGAACATAGACCATCCAATATATAATATTGAAAATACTAAAAGACTAAGAACAAATGACTCAAACCCTACATATCTTTGGCACTGTCATTTGGGTCATATAAATGAGAAACATATATCCAAGCTCTATAGAGATGGACTATTTGACTCATTTGATTATGAATCATTTGAGAGATGCGAATCTTGCTTGTTAGGCAAGATGACTAAAGTTCCTTTCACTGGCTTCAATGAGAGGGCTGATGATCTTTTTGGTATAGTACATAGTGATGTATGTGGTCCCATGAGTTCTATGGCTAGAAGTGGGTTCTTCTACGTTGTTACATTTACTGATGATTTCAGTAGATACGGATACGTGTATCTTATGAAGTGTAAATTCAAAACCTTTGAAAAGCTCAAAGTTTTTAAAAGCGAAGTAGAAAACCAGCTGGGTAAGAAGATTAAAGCACTCTGATCTGATCTAGGTGACGAATACCTAAGTCATGAGTTCCGTGATCATCTAATAGAGTGTGGTATTGTATCACAGCTCACTCCACCTAGAACACCACAACAAAATGGTGTGTCTGAGAGGAGGAATCGTACTTTGTTATATATGATACGGTTGTTGATGAGTCATGCAGATCTGCCTATTTCCTTTTCGGGCTTTGCTCTAAAAACTGTTGCTTTAACATTAAATCATGCTCCAACAAAAGCAGTTCTAAAGACACCACATAAGATATGGACTGGGAAGCGTCCCAGTATGTGATTCATTAAGGTTTGGGGCTGCGAGGCATACGTAAGACATCAAATGCCCGATAAGCTGGAAACCAAATCAGATAAGTGTTATCTTGTGGGGTATCCTAGGGTAACCAAAGGGTACTATTTCTACCTACCGTCCGAGGGCAGTGTTTGTTGCAAGGACTGGTGTCTTTCTTAAGAAAGAGTTATTAAGTAGAAAGACAGCTAGTGTAGAACTTGAAGAAGTTTAGGAACTACAAATAGTGAATGAACTGGAATTCAAACCTGGGTTAGGACTACAAGTAGTGGTAGCTGGAGAACCTGCTCAGGAAACACAAGTTCCATGTAGATCTAGTAGACCAAGATTTGAGCCTGAGAGATATGGATTTCTCGTGTCTCAAATAGGTAATGTTTTGCTTATGGATCATAGTGATGAGCCTAAAACCTACCATGAGGTTATGTGTGGACCGGACTCCGAGAAGTGGCTTGAGGCCATGAAATCTGAAATGGACTCCATGTATGAAAACAAAGTATGGACTTTGGTAGAACTACCTGACGAGGTAAGACCCATAGGGTGTAAGTGGGTCTTCAAGAAGAAGACTGACATGAATGGGAATGTACAGACATTCAAAGGCCGACTGGTGGCAAAGGGTTTTAAGCAAATTCATGGTGTTGACTATGATGAGACTTTTTCCCCTGTTTTCATGGTTAATTCCATCAGAATTCTGCTTGCTATTGCTGCGTATTATGACTACGAGATCTGGCAGATGGATGTCAAAATGGCTTTCTTTAATGGGAACCTCCTCGAGGAAGTGTACATTACACAACCTGAGAGTTTTGTATCTCCAGGTGAAGCCACTAAAATATGCAAGTTGTAGAGATCCATTTATGGATTGAAACAGGCTTCTCGAAGTTGGAATTTTTGTTTTGATGAAAAAATCAAAGAGTTTGGTTTTATCAAGAATGAGGATGAATCTTGCGTTTACAAACAAATTAGTGGGACAATGGTATTCTTCCTGATATTGTATGTAAATGGCATACTGTTGATTGGGAATGACAAACCGACCATGCAAGTTGTTAAGAACAACCTAGGGGACTGTTGTTCAATGATGGACTTAGGGGAAGCAACTTATATACTCGGTATTAAGATCTATAAAGATAGATCGAAGAAGTTGCTGGCTTTGACCGAAAGTACGTACATTGACAAGGCGTTGAAATGGTTCAACATGCTTGAGTCCAAAAAAGGGTTCTTGCCCATATCTCATGGTATGAGTCTCTCTAAGGACCAGTGTCCTAAGTATTATGAAGATAAGTACCGCATGAAGTTGGTTCCATATGCTTCGGCAGTTGGATCAATCATGTATGCAATGTTATGTACTAGACAGATGTCTCTTATGCTTTGAGCATGACAAGTAGGTATCAATCTGATCCCGGTGAAGGTCATTGGATAGCCATCAAGAATATCCTCAAGTACTTGCCAAGAACTAAGGATATGTTCTTGGTATTCGGCGGAGAGGAAGAGCTCGTTGTAAGTGGTTACATTGATGCTAGCTTCCAAACTGATAGGGATGATTCAAAGTCTCAGTCAGGGTTTGTATTTTGCCTGAATGGAGGTGTTGTTAGTTGGAAGAGTTCCAAGCATGATATAGTTACTGATTTTACTACTGAGGCCGAGTATATTGCCACTGCAAATGCAGCGAAGGAGGATGTATGGATTAGGAAATTCATCGGCGAGTTAGATGTAGTTCCTAGCATTTTTCATCCTATAGATCTCTACTGTAACAATAAAGGTGCAATTGCACTTGCTTCCGAACCTAGATCTCATCAGCGCTCCAAACACATACTCTGGCGGTTCCATCTGATTCGGGAGATTGTCGATCAAGTAGATGTGAGCATATGCAGAGTGCCGACTGAGGAAAAATTATGGATCCACTAATAAAGCCTCTTGCATAGAGAAAGAATGATAGCCATGTAAGATCTATGGGTATACGATACCTAAATGATCAACTTTAGCTTGAGTCTTGTGGATTGTATGTTTGTTGGTTGTATAATATTTCATTTCATGAATAAAAGTACTATATGCATTTCATTTTATATATTTTGGAAAGTTCTTTTATTATGAAGTTGTCAGAACACCCTATTACTGATTTGGGTCAGGATCACTATGTCTCTTAGGAAACCTGTTTTGACCTCATTGTATAGATCTAAAGGTCAATTAGAATTGAGTCTAAGGGTTAGTACTTAGGTTTGAAAGCTGCCCTCAAGACCAGAGATTTTAGTTTCAGAAGACTAAGTCATTTCGTCGAGCTCAGTACGACGAATCGTCGAACTCCATTCGACGATCATTGAGCTCACTTCGACGAATCATCGAACTCCATTCGACGATCTCTAAGCTCAACTTCATCAAGTCGTCGAACTCCATTCGACGATCTATGAGCTCAACTTCATCAAGTCGTCAAACTCCATTCGACGATCTTCGAGCTCAGATCGACGATCTTGACTCCAGTTTGATTCTCTATCTCTGAGCACAGTTCAACGATAGTTGAGCTCAGATCAACGATCTCTGTTTCTGTTTAAGTCCAAATATCTGAGCTGAGTTCAACGATAGTGGAGCTCAGTTCGACGATTTTCTGAAGAGTTCAACGATTTTCAAGATTCAAATTTGGACAGCTGTGGAATTATTGTCAGCATTGAATTCAGAGATCTTATAGCCATTTTTCAATTAATCTGGAGCAAGTTTCAAGGAATTTTCAAGGAATGTTTTTATTGGACTTTCCTCCCGAAGATAAATTCAGTTAAGGAAGTAATTAATGACAAGCTAACGGCTATATTGAAAAAAAGGATCATTTCTATTCAGAGAAAAGCAATAAAAGACAAGCTTTTTCATTCCTGAAAAAAAGGAAGAAGAACAAGAAGTTAGAAAAATTATGTGCAACAATAACTCTCTGAAACAACAAGAATTACAGCTCTCAAAACAACAATTGCACAAGAGAAAGAAGGAGAGTTCCAGACATTCTCACTCTCAAGATTCATACAAGAACACCAACACCAAAAGGAGATCAACAAACCGAAATCTTCCGATCTCTCTTGATTCAAGTGTTCAAAGGCCATCATCATTCAAGACTCCAGACACCTCACATTTTAGCTGTTGCTGGAATCATCATTTGCTGGAGATCAAATCATTTGAAGGCCTATCACCCTACTGCAAAGCTTCACTTCCTGAACAACTCAAGATTGCAGGGGGAGCTTTGACAACATCCACTATCTTCTCTCTGGTTGTTGATAGAGAAGATCTTCTAATCCCTATCTCTCTCTCTGCTGTAAAGGGGTTTTCGAACTCCCTTCAAAAGTGTGTGATTGGTTTCTGAGACCTTATCAAAACCCAGTGGTGGGAAGACACCTGATCAAAAAATCTGGTTTGGTTTTTGAGCACCTTATCAAAAGCTCATTGGTGGCAAGACACCTGATCAAAAAATCTGGTTTGGTTTTTGAGCACCTTATCAAAAGCTCATTGGTGCCCAGGACACCAGATCAACTCATCATACAGTGGATTCCTACCTAGGGTGGTAGAAGAGTGGATGTACCCAGGTTGATTGGGGAACCACTATAGCTCCTTGTGTCATCTGGTTGCATATTTTTCTTTTGTTTCTGGCTGTGGTTTGTGATTGCTTTGTGATTATTCTGTGTCTAGATTTACTTTATTTGATTTGCTTCCCTGTTCACATAAGAATACAATAACTGTTGTAAAAAGTTTTTACCAAGCACTATAATCTATTCACCCCCCTCTAGAGTATATCAGATCTAGCTTGCACTTTCAATTGGTATCAAAGCCAGGTTGGTTAAAAATACCACATCTTGGTGGTTGCACAGGCTAACACCTGAACCCAAAGATTCCTATAGTTAGATCTGCTTGTTTTGATTTTGTCATTAGAAATATTTCTTCACAAAACATGGCCCAAAACAAAGATTATGTTAGCACCAGACCTCTAGTGTGCAATCTATCCAAGTTTGCACATTGGAAGGAAAGGATTATACTCTACATGAATTCTATTGATGAGGACATCTTCAATTCTGTTTTGACAGTGTGTCCAAGACCTCCAGAGAACACAAGTACAAATGCTATTCCACCTCCCTCAAGAACAGATGCTGACATCAAGAAATGGAAAGTTGCAGATACAAAGGCTATGAACATTCTAGCCCAGACCATGTCTGATGAGATATTCCAAAAGGTGGCTGAATGCAACTCAGCAAAGGAAATCTGGGATAAGTTATCTGAAATAGTCTCAGGATCAGTTGATGAGAGAAAAGACAGAAGATCTCACCTCATAACCCAATATGAAAACTTCAAGAAAGGAGAAGCTGAGTCAGTAGCTGAAATGTATAATAAACTCAGTCTGATAGTCAATGAACTGAAAACTTTGGATAAAGAAATCTCATTGACTGAGCTAAATGATAAAATCCTAATGTGCTTCCCAAGCACTTGGGACTCAAGGATCTGGCCAATCAAGGATGCCAGAAGTCTGAATGTGATTACAACAGAAGCTCTCTTGGGCAAGCTCAAGTCTTATGAGCTGCTCATTAAGAACAGAGAAGAAGAGCAGAAGGCTGCCTCACCAGCCTCAAGAAAGGAAAAGTCAATAGCTTTCAAAGCCACTGAAGACCAGCCTGAAGACAAGGTCACATGCAATGATGAGCTGCTTAGCTTACTGGCCAAAAGATTTTACAAAATGGCAAGAAAGGACTTCAGGAAGAGATCATATAAAGAGCATGACAAGCCAAGGTATGATAAATCAAATAATAAAGAAATTTTTTGCTTTGGTTGCAGGAAACCAGGCCACATTGTGCCTGACTGTCCAGAGAACAAAAACAAGGACAGAAAGGACAAGAAAGGAAGAAGAAAAGACAAGGACTTCAAGAAGAACAGCAATGGCAAACCCTCCTCAAGCAAGAACAAACACACAAGGAAGGGATTTGTTGCTGAATCTTGGAGTGAGACAGAAGAGGAATCTGAAGCTTCATCCAGCTCAAGTGATGATGAGGATGATGCTGAAGAAAAGGAATTCTGCATGATGGCTATCAATGCCTCACAACACAATTCTGATGCAGAAGATTCAGAGTCAGACTCAGAGACTCAACTTGAAGAGGACCAGGTAATAGACTCTTTTGATTTTAATTCTGAGGACTTTAAGTATGAATTTAAAGCACTATGTTTAGATTTATTAAAATCTGAGAAGGAAATCATTTCTCTCAGAAATCAATTATCTGAACATGGTACCTTAAAATCCAAAAACCTCAAACTCTCTAAGGAGTTGGAGTGCTGCAGGGAGTAGATAGCTTCACTGAAAAGTGAGCTGTCAGAGGCCAAAAAGCTTGAAGAATCCCTTAATGGGAGAAGCATCAAGCCAATGGACATCACAAGCACAATGAACTCTAGATTCAACAGTACACTGGGCTTGGGTGCTTCATCCAGCCAACCTATAGTACTAACAACCCCAATTAATTTTATTTCTGAGAAAGGGAAGCGAGTTGTAGAGGTAGCTAGGAAAAATTCTAACTTACCCAAGAAATCAAGTGTTCAACAGAAATCGTCGAACGGAGCTAGACGATCATCGAATGCAGATCGATGATCTCAGGCAAAATCATCGAACTCAGGTCGACGATCTCTAAACCCTGAACTCTGCCACAGTCGATCGTCGAACGGAGCTCAACGATCTGACACAAGATCGCCGAACGTAGCTCAACGATCGTCGAGCAGAGATCAGAGATTTGAAAACTTCTTTAAGGGTAAATTAAATTCCAATCTTATGGGTCCTTCATCCAGGTTTAACCCTTATACTGAATGGATAATACCTCCAAGGAGATATCATCCTGAAGGTTATAAGAGAAAACCAGGGATGTCATTTATTTCTGAATTTAAAGGTTATCAACCTAGGCCTAAGGTAAACTGGGTCAAAAACAAGTAAATTATTTTATGTGCAGGTGAAGACATATCCAACATCTAGCCAACAATGGTATCTGGATTGTACAACCCCGTGTCCGGCGAGCGGGTCCTGCCAGGAAGGATGAGTGGACCTGGACCCGCGACCCGCACCCGGGCGGCGAGACGGGCTATGCAAGAGAAGGCCTGACCCGCTCCCGCCCACCACAGGCGAGCGGGCTGACAACCCGCGGCGAGCGGGCTGGCAACCCGCGGCGAGCGGGCTGGCAACCCGCGGCGAGCGAGCTGGACCCAAGGATGGCGACCCGCCGGCTGACCCCCCCCCCCCCCCCCCCCCCCCCCCCCCGCATGCGACCTGACCGCCGATCCGCCCGGCAAAAGGCTGGCAGCTCGCCCATATCGGCTCTCACTCGCCCAATGATGGTAGGTGAGCCCTAGAGCCAGGTCGCGCCCGCCTCCCACGGACGGAATCGGAGGCGAGCTGACTCCCCATGGGTGCGAATAGCTATGCAGAACAGCGGAGTTCGGCTGTTGGCAGACCAGGCTGGACTGCACATAGCTATCCAGAACAGCGGAGTTTGGTTGTTGGCAGGCCCAACCAGGGGCCTTTTGGTACTTCCAGGTCAGTTCTTTTGGTTATTGGCAGGTCAGACTCTGAAAATCTATAAATAAGACCCAAGGGGTACCTCAGAGGGAACGCTTTCATTGCCTCCTTATTTTCATCTTCAAGTGTTCTCTGAGGGTACCTTAGCTCGGCTCTTGGCTAAGGAGGGGAAGCGCTCAGAGATCTTCCGGGTTTGTGGTGGGACCTCCCTGCTGAGCCCTTGGGTCTGTTCTTTCTTGTCTCTTCCGTTGTTTTTCTTGCAGGAGCGAAGTAGGCGCGAGACCACCCCTTCCCCAAGGGCAGAACTCCACAAGAGGCCGGATTCCGGTTTCAACATTTTGGTGCGGTGAGCGTGGAGAGTGGTCAGTGTAGAAAAGCTTCGGCGAGCACAATGACGGGAGGTCAGGGATCGGACAGACAGGACTCGCCACCCCCCCCCCCCCCCGCCTCTCGCAACGGTGGGGATGTTGGAGGATTTCAGGAACGAGGTGCTGAGCCTCGTCAAGTTCGCACTCGGCGCACGGGCCGAGTGCTCGACACCGGCGATCCCGATCGCGGCCGCCCCCTCTTTGGGCGAGGACGCTCCCGGCAGGCGAGCCGGAAAGGAGGTGACAGAAGAAGGCCGAGGAAGCGACCTCCCGGGGCGCGAGCTCTTCCCCGGCTCGGCAGGCCGAGGCCGATTCGGCGAGCTGGGTCCGCGAGACTCGCCGGCCCGCCAGGTGGGGGGAGACAGCCCCTTCAGCGAGCTGGTCTCCTCAGCTCCAGTACCAGACGGGTTCAGAGAGCCCGAGATGACCTACTACACCGGGAAGGGAGACCCGGTTCAGCACGTCCAGTGGTTCGAGGACGTGGTCTCCATCCGTCAGATGTCGGACGGATTCAAGTGCCGTCTCTTCGCCATCACCCTCCGAGAGAAGGCAAGGGAGTGGTTCCACCAGCTGCCGGCCAGTTCCATCTATTGCTTCGAGGACCTGCGCCGAGGGTTCATGTTGAGGTTCACTACCTCAAAGAAGAGGAAGAAGGAGTCTGAGTCCCTGTTCCACATAAAGCAGGGGGTGAACGAGACGTTGGGAAGCTACGTCGATCGGTTCCAGGAGGAGGTCACCCAAGTCCAG
This sequence comes from Platanthera guangdongensis, assembly GCA_039583875.1. Taxonomy (NCBI): domain Eukaryota; kingdom Viridiplantae; phylum Streptophyta; class Magnoliopsida; order Asparagales; family Orchidaceae; genus Platanthera; species Platanthera guangdongensis. The sequence goes on along the minus strand of CM077160.1, from coordinate 58,476,946 downwards.
GAGATGCCGGGCCACAGTCTGATGATGGCCTTCACACTGGGCCTGTAGCAGGGTTTCTTCCGCATGGAGCTGAAAAGGATTCCCCCCCTCTCCTACGAGGAGCTGATGGAGAGGGCGGCGAGAGAGGTCGACGGGGAGGCGTCGAACCCAGAATTTGCGAGGAAGTTGGCCAGGTGGGCGACTGAGGAGGAGAAGGAGTCGAAGGGAGGAAGAGGACAGGGAGAGAGGAGGGAGGAGCCCAGGCAGAGGGAGTAGAGGGAGCAGAGGCAGCTCCAAGGACAGCAGCCGGGATGGGGGCGTCAGGAGCCCGACCGTAGGCTGGGCTGGAGACCAGAGTGGCAGGGGCAGGGGCCACAGAGGGGATACTACGGGAGAGGTCACTATCAGGGGAGGCAGGACCAGTTCCACCCACCCGGCTGGAGGCAGGGTCAGAGGCCGCGGCTCCCCGATCAGGAGGAGGCCATGGCCATAGCTCTGGGAGCAAGGAGAGGGGTCATGAGAAGGAGGAGAAGGGAGTTCAGGGTGGAACTGCCCTACTGCGACTTCCATCAGGAAGAGGGACACGCAACGGCCACGTGCCCGGAATTCTTGGAGATGAGAGAGAACAGGGGGCGGCAGCAGCAGCAGGAGGAGGTGCGGCAGGAAGTGAGGATCGAGGAGGTCCTGCCTCGGACGGAGGAGGATCGCTGTGAAGACCGGGTGGATGTGGGGACCCGAGGAATGATCGGAGTGATCCACGGGGGAGTGGGGATCGAGGCTTCCCGCAAGGCAAGTCTCCACACCATGTATCGGCGGAGCGTCGCCTCTACGTCCCAAACCCCGCCGCCAGAGGAGAGGATCACTTTCTCCAGAAGTGATATGCCGGACCACGAGGATCCGTTCTGTGATGCGCTGGTCATCAAGGCCGCCATCGAGAACTTCACTGTCTCTCGGATCCTAGTGGACAATGGGAGTTCCGTGAACGTCGTCTTCAAGAAGGCGTTTGACGCGATGCAGGTAGAAGCTAAGAGGGTGCTGGCCTCGGACGGGCCCTTGTTCGGGTTCTCGGGAGAAAGGAAGGAGGTAGAGGGAGGAGCCGGCCTCCATGTCACCCTGGGGGGGGAGTCCCGAAACTGCAAGTTCGTCATAGTGGACGCCCCCAGCAGCTACAGCGCAATCTTCGGGAGGCCCCTGATCAGCGCCTTCCGCTGCGTCCCCTCATCTTTCCATCAGTGCTTGAAGTTCAACGCTGAGGGGGCGCAGGTCAGGGTTAGGGGAGACCCTAAGGTGGCACGGGAATGCTACGTCACCGCGGTGAACACCATCTCTTGGCAGGAAGGGGCCGAGGAGATGGGGCGGAGGATGGAGGAGGACGAGCAGGAAGCCGGAGAGGTGGAGCTGGAGGTGAAGGGCTGCGCAGAGAAGGCGGAAGGAGGGGGTTTGGAGGAAGTGGTCGAGGTAAGGGCCGTGTCAGAGGAGATGGAGGTAGAGGTCCCCGCTCAGGAGGAAGGGGATGCCGAGGGATGGGGGGAGCAGTCCAGGCTGGAGGCCGCAGAGGAGGTGGTGGAGCTGGAGGTGCTCACCCGCGGAGGCAGGGTGGAGAAGATCCGCGTCAGCGGGGGGCTGACCCCGGAGGACCAGGGCAGGATGCTGGAGTGCATCCAGAAGAACGTGGACATCTTCGCCTGGAGCGCCGCGGAGATGCCGGGGGTTGACGCGGATGTGGCTTGCCACCGCCTCAACCTGGACCCGGGAACACGCCCCGTCCAGCAGAAGAAGAGATCCACGGCGGACAAGCTAGCGGAACCCATCAGGGAGGAGGTGGCAAAACTTCTCAAAGCGGGCTTCGTGTCCGAAATTCAATACCCCGGCTGGGTCTCGAACGTTGTGATGGTCAAAAAGGGAGACGGCCGCTGGCGCTTATGTATCGATTTTTCCCTTCTTAATAAAGCTTGTCCTAAGGATTGTTACCCCTTGCCTCGGATCGACGCGCTGGTTGACTCAGCCGTCGGTTTTTCTGTAATGAGTTTTTTAGATGCATTTTCAGGTTACCATCAGATCAGGATGCACCCCCCAGACATAAAGGATGTCTCATTCATCACAGGGGACGGTTGCTACTGCTACAAGATGATGCCGTTCGGGTTGAAGAACGCCGGGGCCACCTACCAAAAGATGATGGATAGGGTCTTCAAGGAACAGAGGGGGAGGAACTTGGAGGTGTACGTGGACGACCTCATGATAAAGAGCCGGGACGTGGACTCCCACCTTCGGGACCTAGAGGAGACGTTCGCCACCCTGCGCAGATACAAGATGCGGCTGAATCCCCTTAAGTGCATTTTTGGGGCTGGCCGAGGGAAGTTCTTGGGGCACCTCCTCACCCCCGCAGGGGTCGAGCCGAACCCGGACAAGGTCAAGGCAATCTTGGAGTTGGGGTCCCCGCGGAATGCGAAGGAGGTCCAACGGTTGACAGGGAAGCTAGCAGGACTGAGCCGCTTCCTCTCTCGGGCAGGGGAGAAGTGCTCCCCCTTCTTCAAAACACTGAGGGGGGGCCAGAGGTTCGAGTGGACTAAGGAATGCGAGGAGGCGTTCCAGGCCCTCAAGGCGCAGCTGACACAGGCCCCGCTGCTCCAGGGGCCGAAAGAGGGTGAAGATTTGTTCTTATACCTCGGGGTCGGGGCAGAGGCCTTAAGCTCCGTCTTGGTACGAGAAGAGGGGAAGAGGCAGCTCCCTATTTATTATGTCAGCCGGGTCCTGAGGAAGGCCGAGCTCCGATATCCAATCTTGGAGAAGCTTGCGTTCGCACTGATCATCTCGGCTCGGAGGCTACGACCATACTTCCAGGCACACTCGATCCGAGTGGTGACCGACCATCCCCTCCGCAACGTCTTCGAGGGGGTGGAGCATTCAGGCCGGCTGGCCAAGTGGTCGGTGGAGCTGAGCGAGTTCGACGTCTCCTTCGTTCCGCGGCTCTCGATCAAAGCTCAGGCGATGGCCGACTTCTTGGCCGACTACGTGGTGGAAGTAGCGGAGGAGGAGCTCACCCGCCCGACTCCTTGGAAGGTGAGGGTGGACGGAGCCTCAGGAAGGCATTCTCTCGGAGTAGGAGTGGTTCTGGAAAACCCTCAAGGGACTCGGATCGAACAGACGGTGGTGGTGCATTTTCCCATTACCAACAACCAGGCTGAGTACGAAGCAGTGATAGCGGGACTACGCCTGGCCAGAGAGTTGGGGGTGCTGGATGTGGAAGTTCTGACCGACTCCATGGTGGTGGCTTCCCAGATCAACGGGGAGTTCGAAGCAAGGGAGCCCGCTTTGAAGTTATACTTGGCCAAAGTGAAGGGGGTCATAGGGACCTTCCAGACCTTCTCCATCCGACACGTGCCAAGGGAAAAGAATGAACAGGCCGACCAACTGGCGAAGCACGGCCCCCGGATGGGAGGCACCATCACCGACCTGTTCCGCCCCTCCATCGAAGAGGGGGAGCTCATGGAGATCGATCAGCAGCCCTCGTGGATGGACCCAGTAGTAGTTTTCCTCTCCACGGGAGAGTATCCGGAGGGAGTAGACAAGAAGAAGCTGAGGCACAAGTCCGCCTACTACCTCCTCAAAGACGGGCAACTATACAGAAAGACCCTTTCCGGGATGCTGGCTCGCTGCGTGTCCGAGGGCGAGGCGCAGAGGATCTTGGAAGAAGTCCACTCCGGGGAGTGCGGGAGTCATTCCGGGAGTCGGACCTTGGAGGGGAGGATAGTCCGGCAGGGGTATTTCTGGCCCACCCTGGGCCGGGACGCCGCGGAGTTCGCAAGAAGATGTCATAAGTGCCAGCTATTTGCCCCCCTCCAGCTACAGCCGGCCCAACAACTCAGGGGCATCACGGCCCCCTGGCCCTTTGCAATCTGGGGAATGGATTTGGTTGGGCCGTTCCCCCAGGCTAGCGGCCAGAGAAGGTTCCTCCTAGTGATGATCGACTACTTCTCAAAGTGGATGGAGGTGAAGGCGTTGGCAAAGGTGACCTCCCAGGTGATCAGGAACTTCGTTTGGGGGGAGATCATCTGTCGCCATGGGCTGCCCCAAGCCATCGTCACAGACAACGGGCCTCAGTTCGCCAGCGCCGAGTTCACCAGTTTTTGCGAGCAGCTTGGGATCGACCTCAGATTCGCCTCGGTCCACCACCCCAGGAGCAACGGGCAGGTGGAGGCGGCGAACAAAATCATCGTCAATCTCCTCAAAAAGAAGGTGGAAAACCTGAGGGGGAGCTGGGTGGAGCAGCTCCCCGCCGTCCTTTGGGCCCTTAGAACCACCCCGAACACGGCCACGGGGGAGACCCCCTTCAAGCTCTCCCATGGGTGCGAGGCGGTGCTCCCCATAGAATTTGAAGTCCAAACGCCGCGAGTCGGGACGACCAGAGAGGGCCGAGAGGAATGGCAGGCTGAGAACGGGGAGGAGCTGAGACTCACCCTCGACATGGTGGAAGAGTTGAGGGACCTTTCGGCCATCCGGCAGGAGGAGGTCAAAAGGAGGATGGCAAAATACTTCGACAAGCATGTCAGGGTCAAGCAGTTCGCAGAAGGGGGCCTGGTGCTGAAGAAGATAGACGCGGCAGGGAGGTCAGCATCCGTGGGAAAACTCAACCCCAGCTGGGAGGGTCCATTCATTGTGAAGGAAGTTTTGAAGTCGGGGGGCTATCGGCTCCAAAATGTAGAGGGCAAGGCCCTGAGTCTCACCTGGAGTGGAGACGACTTGAAGAGATTTTTTCCCTAATTTCCTGTAAGCAACATGATTTATTATAATGAAGCTTTTCTTTTCCCTCCCCCCAGGATTGTCATACCTAGGCTTGCTCAGAGAGTTGGAATGAATTTGGACCCCGAGAAGATCCCGCTGCCAGGCTCCCACCTAGCTGGCAGGGCCGGAAGTCACTCGGTGTCATCCCTAGCCTCGAGAAGATCCCGCTGCCAGGCTCCCACCTAGCTGGCAGGGCCGGAAGTCACTCGATGGAATGAATTTGGACCCCGAGAAGATCCCGCTGCCAGGCTCCCACCTAGCTGGCAGGGCCGGAAGTCACTCGGTGTCATCCCTAGCCTCGGGAAGATCCCGCTGCCAGGCTCCCACCTAGCTGGCAGGGCCGGAAGTCACTCGATGGAATGAATTTGGACCCTGAGAAGATCCCGCTACCAGTTTCCCACCTAGCTGGCAGGGCCGGAAGTCACTCGGTGTCATCCCTAGCCTCGAGAAGATCCCGCTGCCAGGCTCCCACCTAGCTGGCAGGGCCGGAAGTCACTCGATGGAATGAACTTGGACCCCAAGAAGATCCCGCTGCCAGGCTCCCACCTAGCTGGCAGGGCCGGAAGTCACTCGGTGTCATCCCTAGCCTCGAGAAGATCCCGCTGCCAGGCTCCCACCTAGCTGGCAGGGCCGGAAGTCACTCGATGGAATGAATTTGGACCCCGAGAAGATCCCGCTGCCAGGCTCCCACCTAGCTGGCAGGGCCGGAAGTCACTCGGTGTCATCCCTAGCCTCGAGAAGATCCCGCTGCCAGGCTCCCACCTAGCTGGCAGGGCCGGAAGTCACTCGATGGAATGAATTTGGACCCCGAGAAGATCCCGCTGCCAGTTTCCCACCTAGCTGGCAGGGCCGGAAGTCACTCGGTGTCATCCCTAGCCTCGAGAAGATCCCGCTGCCAGGCTACCACCTAGCTGGCAGGGCCGGAAGTCACTCGATGGCATGAACTTGGACCCCGAGAAGATCCCGCTGCCAGGCTCCCACCTAGCTGGCAGGGCCGGAAGTCACTCGGTGTCATCCCTAGCCTCGAGAAGATCCCGCTGCCAGGCTCCCACCTAGCTGGCAGGGCCGGAAGTCACTCGATGGAATGAATTTGGACCCCGAGAAGATCCCGCTGCCAGGCTCCCACCTAGCTGGCAGGGCCAGAAGATCCCGCTGCCAGGCTCCCACCTAGCTGGCAGGGCCGGAAGTCACTCGATGGAATGAATTTGGACCCCGAGAAGATCCCGCTGCCAGGCTCCCACCTAGCTGGCAGGGCCGGAAGTCACTCGATGGAATGAATTTGGACCCCGAGAAGATCCCGCTGCCAGGCTCCCACCTAGCTGGCAGGGCCGGAAGTCACTTGGTGTCATCCCTAGCCTCGAGAAGATCCCGCTGCCAGGTTCCCACCTAGCTGGCAGGGCCGGATGTCACTCGATGGAATGACTCAGAAAGCAATGGCCTGCGACCTAGAGCAAATCGCGTTGTCAGACTCCCACCTAGCCGGCAAGGCCGGGAACTACCCGAAAAGCGTGCGCAGCAGGACGGAATCGCAAGAGTTAGCCAGAAAAGAAGGAAAGGGTCTAGCATAGCCCCACCCTCAAGCCCCGGGAAAGGTGGTCGAGTAAATGCAAAGGCCTGGGCGAGAGTCCCCAGAAAATTAAGCGTGCGGCCGAGGAGCGAGCCGGCTCGCCTCGCTCGGCGGACGAGTCAGCTCACCTCGCTCGGCGGACGAGCCAGCTCGCCTCGCGCGGCGAACGGGCAGCAGCCTCGTCAGAACCGGACCGCAGGGGGGGGGGGGTCGCGCCGTCCGGCAATGACATCGTTGGAAAAACAAGGCAGGCGAGAAATATAAAAGGAACAATAGCTGAAAGGAACAATAGATAGAAATATAAAGTATAAGCGCAACTCGCGCATACATCTCAGACTAGATTGTTATACATAATGTTCATCTACAAAGTAAATTACAAAAAGGGGGGGGGGGGAAACGCGAGATCTAGAAACCCTAAAGCGGCTGGAAGGCCTTGTCGCCAGGATCCGGCACGGGGAGGAAAAGCGCCGACACAACGTCTTCCGCAGAAAGCCCCGCCGCCTCGCTCGTAAGCAGGTCCGCGCGCCGCAGCATCTGCATCGTATACTTCGCCGCACTGGCCGCGTTCTTCTGCATGAGTACCTCTAGGTCGTAGTCGGACAGGTGCTCGCGCGGGCAGACCCCGCTGTCTGGTGGAGGGACAGCGGCAGCGGCCTCCAGCTCGCGTATCCGGGCCTCCAGCGCTGCCTTCTCCTGGCCAAGGGTGGCGACCTCGGCACCCATTCGACTCGCCGTCGCCGCATCCTGAAAAAGAAATAGGAATTGCCATGAGCTGTGTTCGCAAGGGGAAGAGGGTAACTCAGGATGAGCGCGTACCACCCCCCCAGATATTGCGCGAGGGTCTCCTCGGCAGCGGCGGCTCGCCCCCTCTGAAGGTCCGCGTCCACCCGAGCGAGCTTCCGGGCCTCTTCTTTCTCCTCCGCCATCTTTTGGATAGACGCGGCGTTCCGCTCCACCTGGGTGCAGCGTCGCCCCACCATGTGAGCCAGCTCCAGACCGCGCAGCTGGGCCCGTGCGCTCTCATGGATCAGCACCCGCGTCTCCTCCTTGTCGTATATGGCGGCGTCTTCGCGCGAGTACAGCCCAAAGGAGAAGCTGTACGCCTCCCCACCGATTGTATCCTGCTCCATCCAGCTCGGCAGCAGGGTCGAGATCGTTGCGCGATTCGACTCCTTGTCCCACGACAGGAGCGGGACGCCGAGCTCGTCCAAGTACTTCTCGCCGTAACCGAAGTTCTGATGCCCTCTCGGCACCGGCCCCGCAGCGGCTTCAGACCCGCCCGGCGGCGCGGAGGTGCCCGCCGCCCCGACCGGGGAGTCGCTGGTCGAAGCAACCAGCGGGGGCGAGGGGTCCTCAGTCGGCAAGACCGCGGGGGCCTTGCCCTTTCTTTGGCTCGCGGAGGGTTGCTGATCCGCGGTCTTCGCCGACTTCGGCGGAGGCGCTGACTGTCCGCCGCCCGGTCGCTTCTTGGCCGGGATCGATGAGATGTCGCGCTGGGCGGCATCCGCAGCCTGGGCGCGGGCGAGAACCCCGGGGGGAATCCGAGCGCTCTCATAAGGGGGGTGAAGAGGAATGTCGCGTTCACCTGCGAAGGAGGGAAGGTGAGATGAAAGAAGAGTGGGAAAGTAAGGACTAATGGAGACGAGTGGCAAACCTCCCCCCGGCGGGACAGCCGCGAGATCGTCAAGGTGGCGGCGCAGGAACGCGACCTCAAAGTTCTTCCCGACGAAGAACGCGAACAGGTCGGCTTCATGGCCGCCTAGGCTGGGTGGCCGGTAGCTCGCCTCGCTGAGCTGCACCGGCGAGAAGGGCACGTTGCCGAAGTCCCCTTTGACGAACAGGAACTTCTTCAGCCAGTTGTGGCTCTTGTTGACGGTCTCCCGCACCTTGAGGTGGGCGCTGGAGAAGTAGGCCGTCCCGTCTCGGTTCGCCCTGAAGGAGAACAGCTTCTGGAATACTGCGAGGCTGAACTCCACCCGCTCCTCTCACAGGAAGCAGGCGAACCCCATCATGACGGCGATGGAGTTCGGGGTCATCTGGCCCAGGACGACCCCGAAGTATTTTAGCACCTGGCGCACCTCGGGCCATAGGGGGAGTCGCAGGCCTACCTCGAAGTGAGCGAGAGGGATGGCAAGCTCATCCCTAAACAGGTCGTTGATCTTCTCCCCCTCTTCGGGTCGCCTCGCAGAGAACCCGGCTGGGATGTGGTCGCCAAGGGCTTCCAAGTATTCGCGCTCTGTGATGACGGCGCGAGGGAAATCATGATCGGAGAAGGTCCAAGCGCATTTGCTTCGGCCGTCCGCATCGCCGCCGCCTCCGCCATCCCCGTCGATTCGCCGCCGAGCGCGAGAGAAAGAGCCAGAAGGCGAACGCAGACGACACTCCGCGGGAACGGGAAGCCAGAAAGTTTGGAAACGGTGGAGAAATTAGGGCCGGCAAGGCCTATTTATAGGGAAAGAAAAGGGCGGGAAACTTCTCGCCGAAAGGCGGGGTGCGGATAGCCAAAAAACAGCCCGACGGTTCGACTTCACGCGCGCGACCGCGCATCAAAGGTCGATCCGGCACGGTCCTCGCCCGGCTGCAACCGCGGGAGATCGGCGCGGGCGAGCCAACCCCAACCCGCACCCGCACGCCGTTCCGCGCGAGACGGGAGACTCCCGCCTGGCGAGCCCCTCGGCTCGCCCTCGCCCCGATCAGCGCAAAAGGAAGAATGGACCTTTCCCTTAACCCGCACACAGAAGACAAAAGAAAAGCAGCACGATAATTTCAATACATCTCAGCAATAAAATAGTTAGGCCCATAGGCGGGCTGAAACAGTTGCGAGCAATTACAAATACGAGATAACTACGAAATGACAATAACCCCGCGGTATCCCGCGAGCGAGGGGCAAACAACTGGGTCAGTACTCGACCCACTTCCACCTGTGCCGCCTCTTCGTTCCCGCCCGAGGCATCACGCGGGGATCGTGGTAATCGCGAACCGCCACCAGCTCCCGCTGAGCCAGGCCGACCTGCTCCACGGCGCTCTTAAGATGCCCCTCGGCTCGCGTTATGTGCACGCCCGGCGAGGTGACATCGTCGTCTTCCGCTCCGCGCGGAGGGCCCTCCAAGGCCGCGAGTCGGGCCTCTGTCTCAGCCTTGTCGTCATCGATTCTCTTCATGATCTCCTGCAGCAGCAATGTGTGTTTCTGGAATAGCCGCGTCACCTGCCTCTTCATCCCCGCCGCATCGGCCGGGTCGCCCAGGTAGTCAGAAACGCTGTCCACGTCGGGCGGAGGCGAGTACCCTTCACTCATCTCGGTTTCAGGGGAGGCCCTATTAAAGCCTGCAAACGGGGAGGGGTCAGAACAAGCGAGCAAAAGAAAGCCAACGATAAAAAACCAGCTCACCAGGGGTTGGCACGTCGCCCGCACCGACAGATGGGCGAGAAGAGCTCGGCCGACCCTGAAAGTTTCCTCCCTCGAGGGTCTCGAGCGATTTCCCCAGCCCGTGGGAGACCGCCGGACAGGGGGTTTCCGGAGGTGGGCGATCCCGATCCAGGGAACCAGCGACCTTCTCGGGCGACTCGCGGGAGGGGCGATCCTCTCCCCCATTCCCCGCCCCCTCACGGGGAATCGCCTGCAAAACAAAGGTTCAAAGGTACAGCAAAAACCCGTGGGAGGTCACGTCCACTGGGAATTACCTCGACACCCGCGGCCGAGCTGGAGCCCGGACATTCGCCCGCCAGAGACCGCCTGACGATCTTCCCCTTCGCCGGCCTGAAGACAGGGCCGGGAGACCCGCGTGATAACCAAGGGGCGGCCTCGAGGGCCTCCTCCTGAGTCCCCAGGCTCGTTGCCGCCAGGCGAGCTCGCACCTCTTCGCTGACCGGCATCGAGAAATCAGGGCCTGCTCAAAGGAAATGAAGGGATCTGGGGAGCCCCCCTCCGGGGGTTAGCGGTGTGTATTTATAGCAGGACAGTGGGCCCCCACCAGAAGATTCCCTGCCAGCTCAGCACAGGGGCTCGCCGAACACACGGGTTGGATGATTCTTTCCGAGCTTGATTCAAGCTCAAAAAGAGCGGGGATTGTGTACAACCCCGTGTCCGGCGAGCGGGTCCCGCCAGGAAGGATGAGTGGACCTGGACCCGCGACCCGCACCCGGGCGGCGAGACGGGCTATGCAAGAGAAGGCCTGACCCGCTCCCGCCCACCACAGGCGAGCGGGCTGGCAACCCGCGGCGAGCGGGCTGGCAACCCGCGGCGAGCGAGCTGGACCCAAGGATGGCGACCCGCCGGCTGACCCCCCCCCCCCCCCCCCCCGCATGCGACCTGACCGCCGATCCGCCCGGCAAAAGGCTGGCAGCTCGCCCATATCGGCTCGCACTCGCCCAATGATGGTAGGTGAGCCCCAGAGCCAGGTCGTGCCCGCCTCCCACGGACGGAATCGGAGGCGAGCTGACTCCCCATGGGTGCGAATAGCTATGCAGAACAGCGGAGTTCGGCTGTTGGCAGACTAGGCTGGACTGCACATAGCTATCCAGAACAGCGGAGTTTGGGTGTTGGCAGGCCCAACCAGGGGCCTTTTGGTACTTCCAGGTCAGTTCTTTTGGTTATTGGCAGGTCAGACTCTGAAAATCTATAAATAAGACCCAAGGGGTACCTCAGAGGGAACGCTTTCATTGCCTCCTTATTTTCATCTTCAAGTGTTCTCTGAGGGTACCTTAGCTCGGCTCTTGGCTAAGGAGGGGAAGCGCTCAGAGATCTTCCGGGTTTGTGGTGGGACCTCCCTGCCGAGCCCTTGGGTCTGTTCTTTCTTGTCTCTTCCGTTGTTTTTCTTGCAGGAGCGAAGTAGGCGCGAGACCACCCCTTCCCCAAGGGCAGAACTCCACAAGAGGCCGGATTCCGGTTTCAACATGGATAGTGGGTGCTCAAAGCACATGACAGGAAGTAAGGATAACCTCACATCCTTTAAATCCAAGCTTGGACCCAAAGTCATATTTGGTGATTCAAACTTTGGACTAACAAAAGGATATGGTGCAGTCCAAATTGGGACAGTCACATTCAAGAAGGTAGCCTATGTGGAAGGATTGGAGCACAACTTGATCAACATCAGTCAGCTATGTGATAAAGGCTATAAGGTGACTTTTAGCAAATCCTTATGCAAGATCAAGTCAGAGGACAACACAACTGTGTTGACATGTAAAAGGAAAGGTAACATCTATTTAGTAGACTTTCTTTCAACTGAAGTAGATATTTGCCTGTTTAACTCTATTAGTAGACCTAATGTATTATGGCATAAGAGATTAGGACATATAAATCTTAGAACCATTGATAGGCTATCCAAGGACAACCTTGTTAGAGGACTACCTTCTGGCCCCTATAAGAAGGAAGGACTCTGCAGGGCTTGTCAATTAGGCAAGCAAACTAAAAATAGTTTCAAGTCACTTAATAAGAGTGATTCACCTAGGATTTTGTATCTGTTACACATGGATCTTTTTGGACCCATTACAGTACAAAGCTTAGGAGGAAAATCCTACACTTTAGTAGTTGTAGATGACTTCTCTAGATTCATATGGGTGTTCTTTCTGAGGAAGAAGTCTGATAACTTTAAGTGTTTGACAGAGTTTCTCAAATGCATACAGACTGAGTTCAATACTCACATTGCCCTGATCAGAAGTGATCATGGGACAGAGTTTGATTCTCTTCTTATACAAGAGTTCTGTCAGAGTGAAGCGATCAGACACACTTTCTCAGCTCCTAGAACTCCTAAACAAAATGGGGTAGCTGAAAGGAAAAATAGAACCCTTATTGAATCTGCCACTACATTGTTGTCAGATGCTCATCTTCCTCTATCCTTTTGGGCAGAGGCAGTGAACACCTCCAACTATATGCTGAACAGAAGTCTAATACACAAACTGAAGGGGAAGACTCCCTACGAATTACTCAAAGGGAAGAAATCTAAAGTAGATTACTTTAGAATTTTTGGTTGTATCTGTTACATACACAATAATGACAAGAAGTACTTAGCAAAATTTCAAGCTAAAGCTGATGGAGTGTTTCTGGGATACACCATAATCAGTAAGGCTTATAGGGTATATAATAAATCAACTCTTAAAATTGAAGAATCTGTTCACATATCTTTTGATGAAACTAACATGTCTTCCAAGGAGAAGAATACTTCTAGCATAGAACCTTTGCAGGTACATTCTCTTGCTGAAGACTTGGACAGATTACAAATCATTCAAAAAGAGGAAAGCAGTGAAGATGAAGAAGACATTCAACATCCTGAAGAGAAACCTCTTGAAGAGCCAGTTGTTGTACCACAAGAGGAAACAACAACACAGGTTGGTGAACAATCAACACCCCATGTTGATTTAGTAACATCAAGAGACCACCCAATCTCCCAAGTGATTGGAGACATCTCTGCTGGTATACAAACCAGAAATCAAGTCAACCAAAACCTGATGCACACTTGCTTCCTTTCTCAAATTGAACCTCAATCCATTCAAGATGCTGAGCAAGATCCATACTTGATCATTGCAATACAAGAAGAGTTGCATCAATTTGAAAGGAACAAAGTTTGGGAACTAGTACCAAGGCCTAAGGAGCACTCCATTGTTGGAACAAAGTGAGTGTTTAGAAATAAATTGGATGATCAAGGAGTAATTTTAAGGAACAAGGCAAGGCTAGTTGCTCAAGGGTACTCTCAAGAAGAAGGCATAGATTATGACCAGACTTTTGCACCAGTTGCAAGGTTGGAGGCTATTAGAATCTTCTTAGCATATGTAACACACAAAGGCTTCAAAGTATACCAGATGGATGTAAAGAGTGCCTTACTCAATGGAGACATCAAAGAAGAAGTCTATGTCAGACAACCTCCAGGTTTTATCTCTTCATCTCATCCTGATTATGTTTTTAAATTAAATAAAGCATTATATGGTCTCAAGCAAGCTCCTAGAGCATGGTATGAGACCCTAGCATGCTTTCTCTTGAAAAATGAGTTTATAAGGGGTAGAGTAGACCAAACTCTTTTTATTAGAACCCATAAGTCCCACACCCTACTAGTACAAATCTATGTAGATGATATTATCTTTGGTTCTACTGATTCAAATTTGTGCAGAAGGTTTTCCAATCTAATGCATTCTAAATTTGAAATGAGTAGTATGGGTGAGCTATCCTTCTTTCTACGATTGCAAATCAAGCAACATGCTGAAGATATATTTATTTCTCAAACCAAGTATGCAAAAGAATTGGTTAAGAAATTTGGTATGTCTGAAGCATCATGCATGAAAACACCTATGCCTACTAATGATGTATTGGATGCTGATGAACATGGGAAACCTGTTGATCAGACAACTTATAGAGCAATGATTGGATCTTTATTATACCTTACAGCTAGTAGACCAGACATAATGTTTGCTACATGCATATGTGCTAGATTCCAAGTAAACCCTAGAGTGTCACACCTAACCTTGGTAAAAAGGATTCTCAGGTATGTAAAAAGTTGTCCAAATCTAGGTCTCTAGTATCCAAAAGATTCAGCATTTGACTTAACTGGATTTTCTGATGCTGATTATGCTGGATGCAGAATTGACAGGAAAAGCACCAGTGGAACTTGTCAGTTTCTTGGTGACAGACCTGTCTCTTGGTTTTGCAAGAAACAAACATCTGTGTCAACTTCAACTGCTGAAGCTGAATATATGGTTGCAGGTAGTTGTTGTTCACAAATATTGTGGATTCAAAACCAACTCCTAGACTATGGCTACAACTTAGAGAAGTCAAAAATATTTTGTGATAATATCAGTGCTATTTTTATAGCCCAAAATCTAGTCCTCCATAGTAGGACAAAACACATAGAAATTAGGCATCACTTTTTAAGGGATAATGTTGAGAAAAATAAAATTGAACTTCAATATATCCCAACTGATTTGCAAAGGGGAGATATTTTCACCAAACCCTTGGATGAAAAGAAACACACCTTCTTCCTAAATCAGTTAGGAATGTTAAATGGAGGAAGTTTAAAATAAGTTCCAAGATTTTAAAACTCTAAAAATGACCAAGACTACGCAAACATTTTAATTTTTCTAGTGTATAGAGTGTTTCTGATCTTTGAACTGCGCTCGACGATTTTCCCCCCGATCGTCGAACGGAGATCGACGCTTTCCAAAATCGTTGACCAGAGTTCAGCGCTTCTCAGATAGTGCTCAACTATCTCTCCAGGTCAGCGATCATCGAACAAAGCTCGATAATTTTGTTTTCTTAACTATCGTCGAACGGAGCTCGACGCTCTCCAATATCGTCGAACGGAGATCGACGATGTTGATGCCCTTTCAGTTTCCTTTAGAAGCCCCGATCGTCGAACTGAGTTCAATGATCTTTCCTTTTCTACGTCGAACCCTAATATAAAACTCTTTTTTCGGCCGTCGTTCTCCCTTGCGCTTTCATACTTTCTGCAAAAATTCTCTTTCCCTCCAAACTTCTCTACACTTGGTCGTTTGTTTGTTGATTTTTGCAGGAAATAATGGCCGTCTCAGTTGCAGTCCTGCCCGCCATGAAATTTGATGCAGGATTTGATATAGATATGGACTCTTTCAATAACATTGATCAGATTTTCCAAGAAATTCTAGAACATTTCAAGGAACAAAAGCTAGTTACTATCATGTCCACCAGAATCAAGTTACCTGCTGATGAAATAAAGGAATGGGTATATACTGCCCACAACCAGGATCAAAATACAGTTGTTGGAATAATATCTGGAACCCAGGTACCTCTGACACCTACTATCTTGAGAGAGGTTTTTCAATTAAATTCTTGAGAGGACTCTGCTGAACTGTCTGGAGAAGAATTTTCTGATTTACTTAATAGAATGGGACATTCAGATGCGAACCCTAGCAAACTCCTGAAGAAAAATCTATCTGTGGAGTATAGGTTTTTGGCTGATGTGGTTGGAAAAGTCTTGTTGGCCAAACACTCAGCCCATGATACCATCTCCAGGTATCAGCTGTGTTTGATGGGCGCTCTTGTAGATAAGAAACAGTTGAACTGGGGAGAAGTCTTCTTTGATCTGATCAAGAAGAAAATCAACAAGAATTTTGTTTACTTTGGAAGGATACTAGGGATGTTTCTTCAGAACAGATGCCATGCCCTGCTAGTCTTAACTGGGATGCACATCAATGCCTCTAAGAGGCTCACTTGTGCCCTGTTTGGCAAATGGGACAGGCAGATAGTGAAGCCCAGCAGGCCCTCTGCATCTACTATTTCATGCACAAGGACTGTTGCAGTCTATTCCCCTCAAGTCTCTGCCCCTGCAGAAGACTTGCCTGCTTCTTCCTCTCCTCCTCCACCTCTTATTTCATCTCCACCAGTCACATCCACCATCACAGTTTCCTCCACCGTCATAATTTCAACCCCATCTCCAACTTATATCCATTCTCCAACTCTTCCTCTAATAGAAGAAATCTTCCATCCTTTACATCACTACCCACAACAAGAAATAGATTCATCATCTCAACTTCCATCTTTCACACTTCTGGATGATTCCTTTATGGATGATTCCCCTTCATCCCCTCCCGATCTACCCTCTTCATCCACATCATATCAACAATTGCTCCAAGATATCATTGCACAACCATCCTTCACCCCATCCATTTCCATTCCATGCACTATCTTCAATTTCCACAATCCCCATATCTCAACCTTCATTTCCACCATCCACCAGCTCTCCACCCACATCTCTAGCTGCTCCACCTTCAGTCCCTACCTCTGCTCAAGTCCCTCTTGAGCATGTAGATCTTCCAGCTTTAGCAGATAGAATATATGAGCTGTTAGCTCCCAGGAGATCACTCTTGTTGGAGACCTCCTTGGCTCCACTTCTCAAGTCAGTTGCAGACCTGTCTGCCACGTTCTCCTCTCTTCTTCCCTCTCAGGCAATTCCTTCCTTTGGTTGCCTTGATCTAGTCCTGACTGAATCTAGGCAGGGGAGATGCCTCATGAAGTGGATAGATTGACTGCTGCTGCTGCTGTTGTATCTTCAATTCAAACTCAAGCCTCAACATCTCAAGTTACAGTTTTCTCAATAGACCTCAAGTCACTATTATCAGATTTTGATTCTCTTTATTTCAGCTGTCTTCCAGAGCACACTGCAGTCCAGCCATCTGAAGATCTCTCTAAGGCCATTGTGCATATTTCAAGTTGTGACACCAGTTTAATACATTCTTTTGTAAAGTCCCTTTCTGTTGCTGCTCCTTCAATTTCTGCAGAAAGTACTGATATTTTTGATATTGTTGAAAGTATTGATATTGTTAATTCTGATGCTTTAATATCTGAGGATATACATATGACAGAGGCACTTATTCTTGAGCCTGCTATTATTGCTGCTGTTGCCCCTTCTAGTGATGATTTTCTAGCATCAACTGATACTACTGCTGATATTATTTCTGAAACTGATGAAACTATTATATCTGAATCTGCTGCCCCAGCTACTACTGTATCTACTACTACCGCCACAACTTCTTCTGCCAGTTTTGCTTCTACTTCTCTTCCTGTTGTTGCTGTTACTAGTGCTACCACTGCTGTTTCTCCTGCTCAATCACAACAACAAAAAGATTATCTCAAACAGATTGATGCACTATATGATGATCAAAGCTCAGAAAGTGATCAGTTCAAAACTGACTTAGATGACTCTTCTACAACTATTGCAAGGAAAATAAAGGCCAGAAGCAAAGCAATGAAAAGGTTTCGTCCAGCAAAATTCAAAGACACAAATGATATTCCTTACTACATATTGCATGACTGCCCCATCATAGAACACTGGATGCAATATTCTAAAAATCAACTGAAGGCCATGAAGAAAAATAAAAAGTATGACAAAGGTTCCTCTCAGTTCCATCATCCTCATCCTCCTCCTCCTTCACCTGATGCAGGTACAGGTGGTAGCTCTGCTGTTCAACCCTCTGCCAGAAGCCAAACCTCTTATCAAACTCAAGGTAGATCCCAATACAGAGGAAGCCAATCCAGAGGCTACCAGTCAAGGAGAGGAAACCAAAGGGAATTTCAAGTTTATTCCAAAGGCCATTCCAGGCAACACCCTTATTCAAGGCAAGGACAAGATTCATCTGATACAACTTCAGGTCCATTTCCTTACAAGCTTAAAGAGTTAGTCTCCTCCAGAGCTCCTGCAGGCAATTCTTCAAACAAATATGAGCCTACAGTTCCTTTTGAGGATCCAGAGAATAATCCTACTTCATGGACAGCTAGGATGAAAGAGTTAGCTACTTTGGATCAGATTAAGAAAGCCAGAGAACAAGGCAAAGACACCTCCAGTATTACAACATTATCAGATCAAAGGAGAAAGAAACTTGAAAGATATTCTTCCAGCAAGTTCTTTGATTCTGAAAGATACATGAAGCTACACCCTGAAGCTGTAGTGCCCAGGCCTAAGCAACAAACTTCTTTAGGTGCAGCTGATGACAAAAGATCTAAAAAGGAAGCTCTAAATCCAAACAGAGAAATGTCCTTATAAAGAGCAAAGAAAAAGAGTAATTCTGTAAGGTGACAGTTATTTTGATTTCTGATCTATCTGAGATTATGTCTGTGATTCTGCAATGTTTTGTTTATTGCTTTTCTGTATTGTTGCTTTGTATGTTGTTTTTAATTTTCCAATATCTGTAAATAGTAATCCTAACCCAAATAGGAGGAGATTGTTGGAACACCCTATTACTGATTTGAGTCAGGATCACTATGTCTCTTAGGAAACCTGTTTTGACCTCATTGTATAGATCTAAAGGTCAATTAGAATTGAGTCTAAGGGTTAGTACTTAGGTTTGAAAGCTGCCCTCAAGACCAGAGATTTTAGTTTCAGAAGACTAAGTCATTTCGTCGAGCTCAGTACGACGAATTGTCGAACTCCATTCGACGATCGTTGAGCTCACTTCGACGAATCGTCGAACTCCATTCGACGATCTCTGAGCTCAACTTCATCAAGTCGTCGAACTCCATTCGACGATCTCTGAGCTCAACTTCATCAAGTCGTCGAACTCCATTCGATGATCTTCAAGCTCAGATCGACGATCTTGACTCCAGTTTGATTCTCTATCTCTGAGCTCAGTTCAACGATAGTTGAGCTCAGATCGACGATCTCTGTTTCTGTCTAAGTCCAAATCTCTGAGCTCAGTTCAACGATAGTGGAGCTCAGTTCGACGATTTTCTGAAGAGTTCAACGATTTTCAAGATTCAAATTTGGACAGCTGTGGAATTATTGTCAGCATTGAATTCAGAGATCTTGTAGCCGTTTTTCAATTAATCTGGAGCAAGTTTCAAGGAATTTTTAAGGAATGTTTTTATTGGACTTTCCTCCAGAAGACAAATTCAGTTAAGC
The DNA here is from genome assembly GCA_039583875.1 of Platanthera guangdongensis. NCBI lineage: Eukaryota > Viridiplantae > Streptophyta > Magnoliopsida > Asparagales > Orchidaceae > Platanthera > Platanthera guangdongensis. The sequence continues at coordinate 58,458,262 of CM077160.1, read as the reverse complement.
AAGTAATTAATGACAGGCTAACGGCTATATTGTAAAAAGGATCATTTCTATTCAGAGAAAAGGAATAAAAGACAAGCTTTTTCATTCCTGCAAAAAAAGGAAGAAGAACAAGAAGTTAGAAAAATTCTCTGCAACAACAACTCTCTGAAACAACAAGAATTACAGCTCTCAAAACAACAATTACACAAGAGAAAGAAAGAGAGTTCCAGACATTCTCAGTCTCAAGATTTATACAAGAACACCAACACCAAAAGGAGTTCAACAAACTGAAATCTTCAGATCTCTCTTGATTCAAGTGTTTAAAGGCCATCATCATTCAAGACTCCAGACACCTCACATTTCAACTGTTGCTGAAATCATCATTTGCTGGAGATCAAATCATTTGAAGGCCTATCACCCTACTGCAAAGCTTCACTTCCTGAACAACTCAAGATCTCAGGGGGAGCTTTGACAACATCCACTATCTTCTCTCTGATTGTTGACAGAGAAGATCTTCTCATCCCTATCTCTCTCTCTCTATTGTAAAGGGTTTTTTAAACTACCTTCAAAAGTTTGTGATTGGTTTCTGAGACCTTATCAAAACTCAGTGGTGGCAAGACACCTGATCAAAAAATCTGGTTTGGTTTTTGAGCACCTTATCAAAAGCTCATTGGTGGCAAGACACCTGATCAAAAAATCTGGTTTGGTTTTTGAGCACCTTATCAAAAGCTCATTGGTGCCCAGGACACCTGATCAACTCATCCTGTAGTGGATTCCTACCTAGGGTGGTAGAAGACTTTATGTACCCAGGTTGATTGGGGAACCACTATAGCTCCTTGTGTCATCTGGTTGCATATTTTTCTTTTGTTTCTGGCTTTGGTTTGTGATTGCTTTGTGATTATTCTGTGTTTAGATTTACTTTATTTGATTTGCTTCCCTATTCACATAAGAATACAACAACTGTTGTAAAAAGTTCTTACCAAGCACTATACTCTATTCACCCCCCTCTAGAGTATATCAGATTTAACTTGCACTTTCAGAAGTTATTTCTATTGTGATAGTGTAGTTCAATTTAATAAATGCCCTTTGAGTGTTTGCTTCCATAGGTCAAGTAGTGGCTTGATGTGAGAACCTATGATTTCAGAAGCTTCATTCTTAAAGGTCCCTGGTCGTTGTATCATCTTAGAAGCTAATGGCGATGATGATACCTTTAAGACTAGCATGTGCATTGACTGATGACCTGTCCTCATAGGTCATGATATTGTGATATCAAGTCATCACATGGGTACTTGTTGTGAACAAGTTGTACTGGACAAACCTACCGCGAGAATACTTTGTGGATTGCTATATGAATGTGTCATAAGTATGGCTCAAGTGATAATGGTGTTTGTGGTCCTTTGACCTGAAGTCACAACTTTCATTGAGTGAGGAAGAGCGTGCTTTGATGCCATCAAAAGTCTAGTCTTGAGAAAGTTGGATGATAAAGGTGTTTATTGGGTACGTTACGAATCATTTGGGTGTTTGCGTTTGAGCGGAGATGGGATTTGTCCTCCTATATGACAGGAGTTGCATCCACGGGGCCCCTTGATGGAATGGGACTGAGAAGTGCATTGTCATGCTTGTTTGAGTCAATATATGATATTGGACTCAAAAAAATTCTGCAAGTCCATTCTAGATCAAAAAACTTGGATTGAACATTAATGAGGGTGACACGGTCTATACCTCTAGTTCTATACGGATGTAAGGGATGAAGGGACATGACAACACTGTAACATTGGTCACAATTGCTATTGATTTTTATAAACTCTTACTATTTGGGGAGCAATGATATATTGCTAGATGTCGCTCATTATTTGTGAAGCTTTTGTTTGATACTTTCTATATCAAGTGGGAGAATTTTGGTGCAACCATAGTGATCAGGAAGTGATCAAGCATGTAGCCTCACTGCCAACTCAGTATGAGCCTATTTGGGTCACACATAAGATTGTGGAGAAATTGGGATATTGGCTATGTACTATCTAGCTCATATGATGAGTTGAAGGATATTGAAAATGGGCTGAAAATATTATAAGGCATTTGGCGTTGAGTGTGTTTAGCTCACTCAATGCCATGAGGCATTTGGCGTTGAGTGTGTTTAGCTTACTCAATGTCATGGGCCTATTGGCGTTGAGTGTGTTTATTTCACTCGATGCCATTGAGGTTGTAAAGATTCTAAGGCATTATGTGTTGAGTGTGTTTAGCTCGCTCAATGTCATCGGGTCGAAAGCGTTGAGAGCGTTGAGTCTAGTCAACGCTTTTGTAGGTTAAGTGTTAAGTCTGCGAATGTTGGCATTGAGTGCGTTGAGTGCGTCGAGTCCACTCAACACCTTCGTCGAGTAAAGGGTTTACGTGGCGAATCTGGCTCTTAGGCGTTGAGTGTATTGTATTCACTCAACGTCGTTCGACAAATGAAGTTCGACGTTCTGGCCTGCGACGTAGATTTCGTCGATCTGAGTTCGACGAATCTAGTTCGACGTTCTGGCCTTTGGCACAGATTTCTTCGAGCTGAGTTCGAAGTTCTGGCCTTTAGCGCAGACTTTGTCGAGCTGAGTTCGATGAATGTGTTCGACGTTCTGAGCTTTGGCGCAGATTTTGTCGAGCTGAGGTCGACGAATGCGTTCGACATTCTGGCCCTTGGCGGAGATTTCGTCGAGCTGAGTTTGATGAATTGTTTGTCGAGCTGAGTTCAACGAATGGCCGTGTTGAGTCAAATGTTGACTTGTTGTTTCTATCTCCTGGGATATAAATAGGATGTTTTAGGGTTTTCTATAGATGGTTCCTATCTTCCAGCACACGAGCCGATACTGTGCGATAAGATGAAAACCTAAGAACCCGACGCAAGAGTTCCGCCAATCCTGTCGCCGATTCCGATCCCGATCCTGGTGAGTGCCGCCGCCTCTCCTACAACAGATCTAGGAGTCTGTAGAGACGGTGAGTGTCATCTCCCGACCTAGCGCTTGTGTGATAAGTTTCTATGGGTTCTCCTGATCACGTGGATTACTGTAGAGGCATGGATATACTTTCTGCGCTCAAGATGCTAGCCGATGTGTGGTCGGCTTGATTTTTATGGAGCATCTAGGTTGAGTTCTGACTCAATCCCTCAAAGTTAATTTTTATTACAGTATGCTTTACTTCTTGATTCATGAATATTGCTAGATCCGAACTCGTTTGGGTTTTTCTTGTTCTTTTTCCACTGCGTGAACAAGTGTTGTGCCATCCCCAAAAACCCAACATTAGTTGTCATTTCTACTTCTTTGGTGATCACTAATGTCGGCAGGATCGGCGTTTTGTAGTAACGACCCTCATGAGTGTCAGTGTCACCACAAAACAACGATTATGGGCATAAGACCCGGTAGCGTAGCAAACAAATGGGGTCTTACACATGCACTAAATGAAGACTTCATTTTTGGAAATACAACTTTGATGATCCAAATGCTCCTCCAGATCCACCAAGATATTAGCCGAAGCCAAAAGCATATTTTGCCAGACAAAGATAGAAGAGCAAGGGAAAACATAATTGATGGTCTCTTTTATGATTGATGTTTGTAGACACTGATTTCCACAACTAAGAACTTTCATATATATATATATATATATATATAATTAAATGATTTGTCTGGGAATGCATTTTTTTCTTCTTTTATGTCCTTTCATTTTTATGCTCTATTGTGTGTACAATTCACCTTAGTTTATAGGGTTCTGACTTCTTCAAATAAGAGGAGATTGTTGGGCATTGTATCCATAATAATCCTAATTTGAAGAAGTGTATCTTGAACTATGATGAATTGAGTTGAATTTGATGCTCTATTCAATTATGTGCTTGTAGGACTATATTGCTAAGTATAACCCAATGTCTGGTTATAGTGGGTCAGAAAACCCAGGACTATGGAATGTAATCATTCATTATATATGTCAATTTGTTGACTCAAGTGTAATCTCTCTATTGGAGTGTACTTCTATTCCAATTGTATTAAAAGTATCAAGGAAGGACCAAGTGTTGGAATCAGCAGAACAGAAATTTACCTAAGTAAAATTTGTGGAGTATAGTAGTTGATACTCGTCGAATTCATCGAGTACACTCATGAATACTCATCGAATTCGTCGTGAATACTTACTAGTACTCATCGTACCCATCGTATTTACTTAAGGTATAATTTATGAGATCTGAAAAATCAGTTAAGTAAAAAATCATCGAGTATCATCAAGTATACTCATCGAATTCGTCGAGTGTATCGCTCGATACCTGCCGAATTCGTCAAATATACATGTTGATAAATGCCGAATTCATCGACTCTTTGGATACACCTTTGAGTTTACTAATTTACTTCTCTGTATTTTTATAAGTCATATTCATCGAATATCACTCAACCTATGCATCGAATATATCGAGTGCATCAGTCGATACTCATTGAATTCGTCGAGTGAGCTAGCTGATATTCGTCGGATTCATCGAGTTTGACTTCTGCCAAATGATGAGACATAAAATCGATCTGGGTGGATTTTTCCAAGTAAAATTCATTGAGTTTAATAGTGGTTCGATGAGTATACCCGTAGATACTCGACGATACTCGATGAATTATACATGGGGTTTTTCTTCTCCTGTTTTCAAGTTTTCGGCTTGAGTTATCTGTATCTCCATGTACAGTAAATTTTGCACGTCTCCGGATGGAAGGTATTTTCTAGCTGTTACAAGAGAAAGATTCCTATATGTATTTAGTGTGGAATTATTTAAACCCTAATCATGCTCTTAATCAAATCGAGAAATTCCAGAATGTGAAAACTTTGGTCCACGATTTCTTCGCACATCTCTCGGCTGAAGAAAAGCTTGTTGTACGATTCGTTCTTCCTCAACTAAATCTACTAGATCGTTGATCTCTGAAGATTCCTATTCTACTCAAAGCCTTCGATTTCAATTGTTCTTCAGTACATTCAAGATTGACTTTTCAGAAGAACAAAGGACCCAAGTCTTCAAATCTATAGCAGATTATTTTCAATCTTTATTTGTGAAATATGTTTTTCTATTGTAGGAGGTTTTTCCCTCCGAGTTGTAGATCCATGATTGGATCGAGTTGTAGGAGAGTTTGTTCTCCTAGTGGTAGGAGCTTTGTCTCCGAGTTGTAGGAGTTGAGGCTCTGAGGTGTAAGATTCCTTACATTCTAAGATAAATGTGAAGTAGCGGAATCTAACCCTTTGTGGTTGATAGGCGAGGCGGGAAAGTGGACGTACCTAACTCGGGGAACAACTATATATCTTTGTATTTTGTGTGTTTAATCTTTCAGCTATTTTTATTATGCAAAAAGACTCAGAACTTACCTATTCACCCTCCTCTAGGTGATTTAAGTAGACGCTAGATACTTTTATTATTCGTAAGAGAAGTTAAGGGTAAGATCATCCTAGCCCAAATTTGTGTTGATGACATAATTTTTTGGTCTATTGATGATGGCCTATGAAAGAAGTTTACTAAACTTATGTAAGGAAAATTTAAGATGAGCAGTATTGGTGAACTCAAGTACTTCTTGGGCCTCCAAATAAGAAAGACTGAGAATGAATTATCCATCTCTCAGTGTAAGTTCACTAAGAAGTTAATTAGAAAATTTGGAATGGAGAGTGCCTCCTTAATGAAAAATCCTATTGTGTTAAATATGCCATTAGACAAGATGAGACTGAGAAACCTGTTGATGAAACCTTGTATAGCGGCATAATTAGATCCCTCTTCTACTGTATTGTTAGTAGGCCAGACATTATGTATGCTAAATGTGTTTGTCCTATATACCAGACTTGCCCTAAGGAGTCTCATTATTCTACAGCAAAAAAAATTCTGAGATATCTTAACGGCACTCCCAATCAAGGCATGTGGAATCCTAGGAATAATGATTTTGAACTAACTAGCTATTCAGATGCAGACTTTGCAGGTTACAGAGAAGACAGGAAAAGCACCTCTGGCTCCTATCAATATCTAGGAATAAGTCTTGTATCATGTAGCATCAAGAAGCAAGCAAGTGTTACAATTTCAACAACTAAAATAGAATACATATCAGCTGGTAGTTACTATGCACAACTACTGTGGATCCAACATCAGCTCCAGGACTACAATCTCGAGCTAAGTAGAACTCTGATGTTTTGTGATTCTACTAGTGTAATCTCTATTGCTATGAATCCTGTATCTCATAGTAAGACTAAATATATAGAGGTTAGGTATCATTTTATTAAAGGAAATGTGGAAAGTGAGGACATCAATCTTGAGGTTGTCCCCGTAGACAAACAGGTGGCTGATATCTTCACCAAGACACTAGATGAAGCCATATTCAACACCTTCAAATTTGAATTGGGTATGATTAACTTAATATAGCTTCAGTATCTCTTCATGTATTTTAGTTGTAGGTATTATTAATCCCTGCAGGATAAGAAAGGAGTAATTGACTAAGTGTCCAAGCGTTGAGTGCGTTGAGACAACTTCAGGCATCGAGTCCACTCAACGCATACTGACAGGGACTTCAGATTGTGGCTATCTCACGGAGTTAATCTTAGTCGTTGATCTCTTCATGATTATCACAACAGGTACACGCCTCCCAATATTCTCAAATAAGTGACAAGTATAAATAGAAGTGTGTGTGCTTAGAATAAAAATACTATTCCTAGCCTTTGTGACCTGCTGTCTCCCTGTGGCAAAAGCTCATTAAACCTTTAAAAACTCAGAAAATTCATGGCACCAAAAGGAATGGATTTCCTATTTGATGGCTCAGAATTCGTTCGAAATGGTTTCAAAGATGCTCTAGAGGAAGTTCTGCTAGCTCTACACTTACTGGAGGTCATTGACCTAAGTTTCATTCTATTCGAGCCGTTCTTGATATCAAAGAGAGAAGTTATGGAACTATACTCCAATGCCACTGTAGACTCATCCTAAAACAAAATCAAATCCTCCATCAGTGGGCATAAGATCAAAATCACTCCCAAGAGATTGTGTAAAGCACCGCAACTACCCAAGGTCAAGCAATCTAATGAAGATACAGACTTATAATAGGATGATGTGAAGTCAGGCCTAAAGTGGTATGCGCTCTTAAAGTAAACCATTGGATCAGTGTTAAGGAGGGAGATGAATCTAAGAGGAAAGTTTCAAGCATATACAGTTGGAAAATCTCTGCTTTACAAGACATGTTCTCATGATAAGATATCCAGAAAGATGTTTGAACTCCACACCAGGATAATTGTATCTATGAAAACAGACTGGGGAATGGTGTTGTTTGATAGAATAGTGGAATACATCCCAAAACCTAACCTGGGATGAATTTTATCTTTATATATGCATAGTACTATTCCAGGGATCCTCAACATGATGCTAGGAACAAATATCACTCACATGAGGAGATTGGACACCAAGATGTTTGATAGGTAGGACAAAGTTCTACAGCCACATCAACAGAGTTTTGAGAAGAAGAAAAATAAAGTTGTACCAGTCCCTGAGGAAAGCACAAAAAGCAGTTCTTTTGAGAAAAGTAAGGAAGAGCCGCATAATCCCCAGCTGTCTGAGTCTACTGAGGAGACAAGAAGGGATATGAGTACTCATGTTTCAATTTCCTCTGAACCTGCAGCAAGAAATAATCTAGGTGAACTCATTTTAAAGAAATTCTAGCTGAAGATCTAGAAATTCTGACTATGCAGGTAGTGGAAAACATCTATGGAAATATTGAGTGGGAGACTGATAAGATAGATGCTCCTGTTGAGGGGGAGCAAGTTCAGTCTGGTATATAGGACAAGCTTGTCTCTTTTCTAGAAAATCTCCAAAATAGAATAGATCAGATTCTTGATGAGCCTGTATGGCAGGTTTCCAATACTCCTGTTGAGGATGAACAAGCACCTGCAATAGTGGAAGAAGATGTTCAAAACATTACTACAGAAGACCATAATGTCCCTAAGTACAATGCTGAGGTTGAGGGGGAGATTCACTCTAAACTCCCAACTCCAAAAACAGTGTATACTATAGACTTCTCTGAGTCTGACAAGGGTAATGCTACTGCTGATTTCAATGCTGATGCACAATCTTCAAAGTATATGATGGCTGACTCAGAAGAAGGAGATATTTCCAGGGATGGGGATGGAGGTTTTTGTGAACAAGGTACATCTCATCAAGCTGAACTGATGTCACCTACATTGCTAGCTCAATTGAAGGGTCTTCTTGATGATCAAAGAATATAGTTGGAGCACTATATTGATAATTCCATCAATGACGTAAGACGAGATCTTTCCACTGAAATCTTGTCCATTAGCTGTTGAAAGCCAACACAGTAGCATTCTTCACAAGAGCTATTCCTACTGTAACTTTCACTGAAAGCAAATTTCAAGAAATAACACTTACACAGAATGATATTCTCCAAAATGAGAACATTACCTCTAGCAATATGGAAATGGTCCATAATGCTCAAAAAATATTGATGGATGCCCACAAGACTATAATAGAAAGGAGAATGGATGCCTGTACTCAAATTCTTGATGATCACATGTTAGAGGTCAAGAATCATGTTACTAAGGGAGTCAATTTTTTGGATGAAAGACTCTCTAGAGCCAAGAAGTCCTTGATTGTAGTTGTATCTGAAGAAGTCATAAATGGGGAGAAGGCAATGATCAAGGCTAACACTGGGAATGTTTTTTCGGTTACTATTGTAATCAGAAGTCCATTGGGGATTGAATAGTATACATATGACAATATTCCTGCTGCTTCTACCCCTATTCTAGAAGGTATGTATGATGACCAGTATGGTGATCAATATGATGATCAAAGTGGCACTTAGTTGGCAGAACCTTCTACTGCGGTTATAATTCCTACATTTAGCCCCACTGTTGATCAGATAGCAAGAGCCAGAGGTAAGTCTGTTGCTGAAGAAGAGGAAGAGGTCGGACACAGCAAGAAAAGTTACAAAGAAGAGATGGAAACTAGGCCAGACTTTGAGAAGTGGAGTCCTCAATCAAGGAATATCATATTGTTTGTCTAGAATCAGATCAAATATAAGAAAACTGACAGGGGAAAGCTTTATAGCACCCTAGAATGGACCAAGTTAGAAATAAATGAAGAGTCTAGGAGGAAGTTCAAAAGAGATAAAAAGTCACGTGTTGTGCCACCAGATGTTGTTAAGCCCAGCAAATACTTTCCTAAGCCCTATAGCTACTTTGAGAGACAAAGGAGAAGAAGAATGAAGATAAGGAAAAGGCTTCAAAGAAACCCAGCAAGGTGATAGTAATCAAGGAACCAGAAACATGACATGTTTATTGTGTTTTTCATAAGGGTTGTTAGAAAATGAAGATTATTTTAAGCACACTATATATTTATGACTTTTGCCTTTAACAATAATCTTATTTTTGTGTGTGTGTGTGTGTATCATTTTATACTCTTAAATTTTGTGAATGTTTATCATCTATATTTGGTAGTGTATGTCATTGACTAGGGTCCTGACTTCTTTAAATAGGGGTACATTGTTGGGTCCATTGATCACAATGTACTAGATTTGAAGAAGTCTCATAAGTTAATGGTATACACATGAATGTATTTAATATATGTTCAAGTTAATTGTATGCAGGTTGTACTCTGTTACTTTGACAAGACATGTTATCAGGGTCATAATGACTCTTATACCCAAGACAGGTTGTTGAACATGCAAAAAACTGGCTAAGTGTAGAAGCGTTAAGTTGACTCACTTCACACAATGCCAGTGTAACATCCCTTGAACAACTATACCCCTAAGAGTGGCTTTTTCATGACTAGGTCATGAGAAAACCCTAGGAAGCTCAAGAGGCCAAGTGAACAAAGACATGAAGGTAGAATTCACCTTGGTCTTCCTATAGCACAACCTCATCAACAAACCTAGGGTATGACTTTAAGCCTCAACTTGACTCCAGGACCCCACTACAATACCACTAACCCTTTAGGAGGTCCATAGGGTCACCAAGGACCAATTGGGGTCAATCAAGTGGTCAAGTTGACAAAAGTCAACCATAACCCTACTTGTGATTTGGGCTAGGTTCACTATTAGGATTGATTAGATGACCCAACATGTATAGTCATGGGTCATAGGTTATTTCCAGGGTTAAGGTCAGCAGCACATACTTAGACTGTTGGAACTCACCTTCAGAAGACTTTAAAGACAGAAGACTTCAGAGGAAAAGTATTTTTAAAGAACGCAGAAAAGGCATTCGACGATAGCTGAACTCAGCTCGATGATCGTCAATCTTAGATCGATGAACTCAGAGTTCCTTCTCTGAGTTGAGCTCGACAAAAGTGTAGTTGAGATCGATGAACTATGATGTCCTATCAGAAGTTCAGCTCGACGAAAGTCTAGCTGAGATCGATGAACTGTGATCACATATCAGAAGTTCAACTCGATGAAGTGCTATCTTAGTTCGACGAACTTGGAGCTCAGGTCGACGAAATTCTTGCTGAGTTCGACTAACACCTTCCAGGTTCTATTCGACTAATCTTCTCTGTAATTTCTCAGTTCGACTATTTCAGTCTGATTTCAAGTCATATTATATTAAGACAGTAATACTCTGATAATTAATGTTCAATATTCTCAAGAATATAGTCGTTATATGGAATCATTAATTATGGATTTCATAGAGTTATTACTCTACCATATTTACAGGGACAGTTAGGGAAATACATTCAAGACAAAATTAGCTGCTCCAACTCCCAGAAATTATGCAGAGGATTTCAAGGAAAGAATTTAAAACTCAAATGCTTTTGAATCTACAATCAATATATAAAGTGTTTTTTTTAGAAGATTGCCAGTAATTAGAAACAGAAAAAAGGGGAAAATCAGAAATCAGAGAAGAAGAGACAGAGACATCTTGTTCTTCATCTTCTATTTCAAGCTTTTCTTCCAGGAACACATCTTCAATCTGAGACAAAAAGTTCACATCTCTCAGAAAAATATACTGGAATAAGAAGTTTTCAACTTTGAAGGCCTACACCCTGAAGCAAAGCTTCTACTCCTGACCAGATCCATACAACTCAAGGGGAGCTTTGACAACATCAACAAATCCATTAGTCTTCTCAGAGATTTGAGACAGAGAAGACAACATCATTCTCTTTTTTTTCACTGTGTATAGGGTTATAACTCCCTTCAAAAGTTAAACCTTTTGGTTCACAAGTCACCTGATCAAAAGACTTGGGTTTTGTTTTTTAGAGCCTGATCAAAAGCTCAAAGGGTTGCTAGATCTCCCTTAGAAAATAGATCTTGTGGTGATAAGGCACCTGATCAAAAACTTATGGTTGTAGGGCACCTAAGTAAAAACCTATGGTGGATTCATACTAGGGTGGTAGAAGAGTGGATGTACCCAAGTTTATTGGGGAACCACTATAAATTCCTTGTGTCAACTGGTTTTGATTTTACTTGTTTGTTTTCTGTACTGTGATATTTCTCTTTAAATATATATGAAAGTTATTTAACTGAAGGTTAGCTAATCACCTAGAGGCAGGGGGGGGGGGGGGGTTGAATAGGTCTTTGAATTTTTATCAATTCTTTTGCTGATTTTTTACTTATACTATCTTGAGCTTGTCCTTAGCACCTACAATAAATCAGAAAACAAGCATACAACAAACACAAAGATTTATATTTGTTCCGCAATTGGGTACATCCACTTTCCCTCCCACCTATCCAACTGATTTGTTCGACTGGGCTCAAACTCCACCAAAATGCTCGTCAGAACTTATACCTCAGGCCGTCAGCCTATTACACAGATTCTTCACAGAATCCAAACTGAGAACTACAAGGGTTCCTACCTCAGATCCCTACAGGACTCTTACAGCTCAGTGATCCACTGATCACCTACCTCAACCTTATTTATAAGGCCTACAACTCAGGCTTTTTAGCCCTACATATGCAGGCACACATCCCTACTCTTAAAGTGATGCAGTGATGAGTCCAAATTTTACACTGATTTTTGTACTCATCTAGGCCAGTTTTATCGTCTTAGCACTACACTTGAGAGCTATAACTGATTATATTTGTTTACGTGCCTATTTCATGATTAAGTGCACTTTAGGCCCGTTTCTGTGTGCTTTATTTGTTTCTATGTTTTTGTTGTTCTTTAGCCGTGTCTTGGGAATGTGGTGTGCACTTTTGGTGGACTATCTGCCTCTTCTACTGGTGCAGGGTTCGTGTGCGTGCTCCGGAACCGCTCGGGAGACCTCGACGATACAGGAACACTGTGCACGACTATTGGACTTATTCTGCATGACCACTGGTCATGCGCCACTGATCGTGCGCAGTACATTCTCCTTTTTCCTAATTCTGCCCGGTTAATCGCACGAACACTGGCTGTAGTGCGCACGATCACTGGTCGTGCGCCACTACTCGTGCACGTTTACCTCGCTTTCTGCAAATCTGTCCTAGCCAATCGCACGATCAGTGGATTCAGTGCGCACGACCACCGGTCATGCGCCACTGATCGTGCACATATCTGCTGAAGTTTCTATCCAGGTTGCAGGTTTAATTAGAAATGGCGCACGATCATCGACCTACAGTGCGCACGACCACTGGTCGTGCGACACTGATCGTGCACTCTGCTTTTGCTGTCTCCGTATTTAAGGGCATGCTCTGCGATTTAGGTCAATGCCCGTCATTTTCTACGATCGGGGAGCGCGCGGGAAGCGCCATTTTACTTCTCCAACTGTTCCATCACCTCCACCTTCATCGGGAGTCCATAACTGGCTATTCCGAAGCTTTCCAAACCCTCTAGCGAAGCTCCCGGCCATTGATAACCTCAACTCCAAGCTTGCCACTGGAGTTGGAGAAGAAGACAACCTAGAGAACGGACTCAAAGGCCTTCGAGGTGACAGCTCGTTGGTACCGGAAGCCTCCTCGGACTGATCCCAGAAGCGGATTGACAACTCGCTATTCCGTCCACGACCTGCGGTGGATCTTCACCCTCTGTTGGTTTACTCCTCTTCCCCTTCCTTTATTGTATGGAATGATATAACATTGTAATGAACTACATATCCTATTCTATATCTAATGGGATGTTTGTAGTTTTCTTATGCTTGTAAGTTGTGTGTGTGAATGCGCCTCGCCCACTCCACATCCACTCCATACCGTTGTTTCACCTGATTGCACTCCGCACAAGAACACTTCCACCCATTAGCTTTCCGGCCACTCGCCCAACCGAAGTTCGGCATCGCGACCGATACACTCACCTCACCTTGAGAAGCGGTGCCTTCGACCGACATAGTTTTAATTAGTTTATTAGATCAAACAACCACAATCTCTCAAGTCCCCTTTTTACTCTTTTTCTAAGTATAACCCTCATAACAATATTTTTTGAACTGTTGCCGCTCTATGCTAATTGCATTCCTCAAGAGACCGACACTCGGGTATTTATTCCCAAACTTTATTACTTGTGTGACCGGTGCGCTTGCCGATTTACACGCATCATGTAGCACTCCTACAACTCAGTCCCCTTCCAGGTACCTACAGCTCAGCCTCCTCCAAGGCCTACAACTTAGTGACATACTTTTCACCTACAGCTCAGTGACTCTCCAGTCACCTACCTTAGGCACAAGGCCCTATACTCAGGCTGGGAGGACAGCTCTACCTCAGATCCACACTTTGATCCTACCTCAGAGAGCAGCACTCTCCTACCTCAGGTAATTAAGCCCTATAGCTCATATACACACATGAATCCTACCTCAGTACCCTAACAGGGCACCTACCGCAGTGACTAATTAGTCACCTACCTCAGACACAAAGTGTCGTACACGCAGATTCAGATAAAATGGAACCTATAAGAAAAGAGTACATAATGATTTACGAAAAATAAGCAATTGACTCAGAGATAAATCTCTGAGTCTATCTTACTGGATTGAGTAAATATAAGTCTTGCACTCTTGCTGTAGAAGGAATTAGTCCTCTTCTACAGCAAACCCTTTTTTGCTGCACAGATTGTAACGCCAACTATCCGTCGCATAGTATATAGCAGTAGGTCCGGCAGGGGCCCGACGCCATATACCACAGACAAACCGGGTGGTTACGTATGGAAACCATCCAACCAATCTCAACATCCTACACAGAGCATTCTAGCGGAAGCAGTTTATAAGAGTTGTAAACAAGAACCCAACATAGGAGCATGAATGTCCACTAATACCAAAAGGAATGTTATACAAAAATACCCAAAACCGGCCTTAAGGCCTTACAAAGTGTTTCACTTGAAAATTATATGTTTTACAAACCACGGCACGCAGGCCGGTCATACATGAATAAAGCAGTAAACACTTCTACTTGGGCCTTCGAGGGCCAGCTTCGCAAAAAGGGCTTTAGCCCGCTATTGACCGCTTGGTCCAGCTGCACCTGCAAGCAATAAACCACCGCACGGTGGCAAAACAAGGCAACGGTCAGCAATGCTGACCAAATTATAACGATCACTCCCCCAACTCGGGGCGGCGATGCTCCTTCCCTGCATTTCATTAGCATAAGCGAGCAATGTATATATCCATAGCCATTTCAACACAGACGTTGGCTCGCACGGCCACACGCCCCGTGCACTCAGGGCAAATTCTCGGTGAACCGGTCGATGTCACGTCAATTAAAGCCATTAACATTCCGGACTCACCACCGCCACTTAGACAGCCAAACCTATGAGCAATTTGTCTTCTTGGCATGGGTCACGTCAGTTTAAGCCATTGACCGCCGAAGACTCACATCTATGCCAACGGCGAGTGCCACGTAACCTTAGGTCTCTCTAACCCGAACGACATAGAGCGGGTACGGTTCCATCTAACCCGTGCTCACATCGCAACGACCATTTAAGCCATTTGCGCGGGTCAAACTTTCGTCGAGTCCCATTCTACCGCAAGTCACATAACCACGTTATGTTCAAGTTGGCTCTCAGGCCACCAAGTTGGCAAGATCTCGTATCCGCCTAGTTTTCCGGGTGCACCTTTGGGTTAGTCCCCAAGGCTCCCTGCTGCAATCTACCGCGTAGAAAACCCGAAAAACAACCAATAGCACGGAGTCTTCTCCGGCCTTACGCAATGCAACATCACCGATCCAGACCAACATGTCCGGGTAGGCTTCACACATCATGCCTACGTCCGTTCTCGCATACGGACTCTAAACGACGGGGACTTTACATATCTACCCGAAGGAACGCCTCCAACTCTCCGCAAACTCGCGAGAGCGGGCTTCCTATGCTAGGAAAGAGAGCTATTCGTGCTCAAGATGAGGATCGTTACCCTTGAGTTCCTCTTTGGCGCCATCGAAAAGTAAATGGATATAAATCACCGCACTTGCGTTGCCTCCGTGGATCCGGAGTCGGCTCGCGATTCGGAGCTCCGAAGCTCCTCCAATGGCGGGATCTAGTTCTTCTTCCTCAAATGGCTCTCCTCTTTCTCCAAGGACTTGGAGAGATGATAAGGTATGAAAAGTGAGGTTTTCCAAGTCAAATCACGGGTATATCCTCTCAGGAACAACCCCCAGCCGTTGGATCTCAACCTAAGGAAACGAACGGCTTCTATTCGGGGCTGAAATGCCCAATCTGGACCGAACACGGCCTGGCACACGCCCGTGTCCAGGGTCGTGTGCCGCATTCGCCGTCAAAATCGAATCACCTGGAACCTCACACGGGTATCGAACACGCCCGTGTTCGAGCTGACACGCCTGTGTTCCAACTGACACGGCCGTGTAGCCGGCCGTGTACACCATGATTTTTCCCCCATTTTCAACCCGAGCACTGCACGGGTTCTAGGACACGCCCGTGTCCTCGCCCGTGTCACATTGACACGCCTGGACCCCAGGCCGTGTACACGGGACATTTCGTCGAGGGAAGATCGACGACTTGATGACACGGCCTTGGACACGCCCGTGTCCTAGGCCGTGTGCCTTGTCTCGACGATCGTCGAGTGACTCTCGACGACTCCCCGGGACGATCGTCGACACGGGTCGACACGCCCTGCGACACGCCCGTGTCGCAGGCCGTGTGCCCGTTCTCGACGAATCGTCGAGTATAACTCGACGACTTCACGGCTAAGTGTCGATACGGGGTCAACACGCCCTGCGACACGCCCGTATCGCAGGCCGTGTGCCCATTCTCGACGAATCGTCGAGTATAACTCGACGACTTCGCGGCTAAGTGTCGACATACGCTTGACACGCCCTAGGACACGCCCGTGTCCCAGGCCGTGTGCCTTCTACCAGAACCCAAACTGGCCCAAAACGTCCCCCCTTTGCTCCTTTGAGTTTCGGGGCGTTACAACTCTCCCCCTCTTAAAAGAATTTCGCCCACGAAATTACATAAAGGAAAGACATACAAAAACAAAATTTGTCTCTGAGCGGAATAACTCCGGATACTCGTCAAGCATAGTCTGCTCTCTCTCCCAAGAGAGCTCCTCACGACCGCAATTATCCCACCGGACCTTGACCATCCTGATCTCTTTATTGCGTAGCCGCTTGACCTCCGAGTCCTCAATCCACACGGGCTTGACCTTTGTCGTTAGCCCACTATCCACCGGTACTTGATCAACCGCGATCACTTGCGTAGGCTCTTGCACCACCTTCCAAAGCACCGAAATATGGAATACATCATGTAAACCACTTAGCTCCAACCTATAGGCCGCTTAGCCAACTCGCTCCAGAACCTCAAACGGCCCAAGGTATCTCGAGCTTAGCTTTTTCACTCGTCGCACCCGCGAGACACACTTAAACGGCTTTATCTTTAAGTATACCTAATCGCCCACAGCGAACTCCACATTCTTGTGCTTGGCATTATAGTACTTTGCTTGTCGGTCCTGAGCGATAAGCAACCTCTCCCGAATGGTTCTCACCAAAGAAGTAGCACCCTCTACTTCCGATCGCTTATACAACTTTGACTCACCCGTTTCTATCCAAGACAACGGCGTGCGACATCTTCTACCATATAGGGCCTCGAAAGGCGCCATCTGAATACTTGCTTGGTAGCTGTTGTTGTATGCGAACTCCACCAAATAAAGGTGGTCTTCCCATTTCTTTCCAAAATCCAAGACACACATGCGAAGCATGTCTTCCATGGTTCTATTCACCCTCTCGGTCTGCCCATCCGTTTGTGGGTGGAAGGCTGTGCTAAAATTTAGCTTTGTTCCCAACATTTGCTGCACCAGCCTCCAATCATTGGACGTGAACCGCCCATCTCGGTCACTCACGATGCTGCGGGGCACACCATGAAGCCGTACTATATTATCCACATAAAGCTTTGCCAGCTTCTCCACCGGATCGTCCTTCCTATGCGGAATAAAATGCGACACCTTCATTAATCGATCAACAACCACCCAAATGGCGTCGTTCCCCTTTTGCGACCTTGGCAAACCGTGCACAAAGTCCATAGAGATGTCATCAAATTTCCACTCCGGAATAGGCAAGGACTTAAGAAATCCTCCCGGCTTTTGGCACTCCGCCTTTACCAAGGCGCAGGTTTGGCACTTCGCTACGTATAGCGCCACATCCTTTTTCAAACCCGGCCACCAAAATAGTTTCTTTACATCACGGTACATCTTCGTGCTCCCCAGGTGAATCGAGTACTTGGTATGGTGCGCCTCGTACAACAACTCCACCCGTAAATTGCCCACACTTGGGACGCACAAACGACCGTCTTTCCAAAGCAATCCGTCCTCCACGACGAATTAGGAATTTGACCCATCCAGAGCCTCTATCATGAACTGCTTCATAAGAGCATCCATATCCAAAGCCTGCCGAATCCGATCAGTCAGGTCATATTGGACTTCAGTCCAATTCAGAACCGCTTCAGCACTTGCTTGTCTGTCCACACAAACAATCTCCAGCGCCTCCAACTCCCACACCAACCGCTCATCATGCACCGATAGCCAATTGGCTTGAGCTGGGGCTCGGCGACTCAACGCGTCCGCAACCGCATTCCCTTTGCCAGGCACGTAGTGGATCTTGAATGTATAGTCCCCCAAGAACTCCATCCATCTACGCTGCCGCATATTCAGATCTTTCTGATCTATCAAATATTTCAGACTCTTATAATCGGTGTAGATATCAATCTTCACACCATACAAATAGTGCCTCCACAGCTTCAAGTCAAAAATCACGGCCGCTAACTCCAAGTCATGGACCGGATAATTCCTCTCGTGCACTTTTAGCTGTCTCGAGTCATAAGCTATCACGCTTCCGTGCTGCAGTAGCACGCAACCTAAACCGCTGCCCGAAGCATCGCTATATAACTCATAGCCTTCGGTTCCACATGGCGAACTCAGCACAGGCGCCGTGGTCAACCGACACTTCAATTCCTCAAAAGCTCGCGCGCACTCCGGCGTCCAAACGAACATATGCTCCTTCCTCGTCAAAGTAGTGAGAGGTAGCGCTATCCGCGAGAAGTTCTCTACGAAGCGCCTATAATAACCGGCAAGCCCCAAAAAGCTCCGGACTTCTGCTACCGTAGCAAGCTCAGGCCACTCCCGTATCACAACAATCTTCGCCGGATCCACGGCAATACCCTCTCCACTCACTATATGCCCGAGGAACGCCACTGAGGATAGCCAAAACTCGCACTTCGAGAACTTGGCATACAACTGATTTCTCCTTAGCGTCTCCAACACCAAATGAAGATGCTTGAAGTGATCTTCCTCACTTTGCGAGTACACCAAAATATCGTCGATGAAGACGATCACGAAATGGTCCAAGTACTCCCTGAACGTCCTGTTCATCAAATCCATGAACACTGACGGCGCATTAGTCAGCCCAAACGGCATGACCGTAAACTCGTAGCGCCTGTGTCCTGTACTGAACATTATCTTAGGGATATCACTCTCCCTTATCTATTTAGAGTACGTCGTTGACCCTACCAACTGATCACAAAGATCATCGATCCTTGGGCTTGGGTACTTGCTCTTTTCCGTCAAGTTGTTGACCTCCCGATAATTAATACGCAGCCTCAACCTTTCATCCTTCTTCTTAATAAAGAGGGTCGGTGCGCTCCAAGGCGAAGGACTTGGATGCGCATACCCTTGCTCCAACAACTCTTACAGTTGAACTTTCAGCTCCGCCATTACTTTAGGCGTTAGCCGATACGGGGATCGTGACACAGGCTTTGCACATGGCACTAGCTCGATCATACAATCTATCTCCCGCTGAGGCGGGGCTCCAGGAAGATCTGCGGGGAACAGATCAGGGTATTCCAATACCACCGAAATACAATCCAACGCGGGCTTTGGCTTTACAACCTCCACTAGTGTACATAACAGCTCTACACTAGCACAAACCGCCTTCACCACCTGAAGAGCGGCCATCATCGCCTTGCTCGACCTCTTTGAGCTCATAAGGGTCGTCTCACGACTTGCTCCCAAGTTGACTTCCTTGCTACCACAGTCTATGTAGGCTTGCTGCTCCGAGAGCCAGTCCATGCCAAATATAACGTCGAACTCCACCAACGGAAGTAACGACGCTTGCAGATCGTACTCCTAATTCCCAAACCACAAACTAAGAGCAACGAATTCTACCCTCGCCGAAAGAGCACCATTGGACTATAACGCATCCAATTTATCTCTTACCATCGAAGGAGGTACTCCAAGGCACAATAAAATTTCTAATAAAGGAACGCGAAGCTCCCTAAACGAACGGTGCTCTCGCAGATAAAGTAAAGTCGCAACAAAGCTTAGCACAGTAGTCCTAAGCTAATATGCATAATAAGTATTTAAAGCAAAACTATCTTTAAACCATACCTGTCGTCACGACAACGTGCTTCCACCAGGGTTTTAGGCACTCACGAGCATAATGCCCCGGCTCGCCACAGCTGAAACATGTGCCCGGGGTATGACCCGTAGTCGCCCCAGAAGTACCAGAAGGAGCTGGACCCGAAGTCCTATGCTTCTTATACCATTTTCGATATGCCGACTTTGAGGTGTTCGACACTTTGAATGTCGTTTCCTTTACACTGACATCCTTGACTTCTCCTGACATAGGTTTCTTACCCTTCCGAGCACCATTCCAACAGTCTTGGGAAAAGTGCCCTTTCTTTCCACAAGTATAACAAGTGTAAGTTGCTTTACTAGTCGATTTCATAACCCCTTTCTCCAGCATTCTGTTGGATGCAGCCCTTGTGGGGTTTGTATAGTTCGATACCATGGTCGCTGGCATTGGAAGGGTCTTCTTCAACTCTGCCTCCAATGATCTAGCTGATTCCACCAAGGCTCGGAACCCCAATAACTTTGGTCCTAGTAGTAGAACTCGTAACTCGGCACGCAGGCCATTATAAAATCTATCGATTGTAGTTTGCTCGTTATCCAACTCGAAGCATGGGTAGTGACTTATCAGAAGAAATGCTTGCAAATATTCCTCAACCGTGTGCGCTCCCTGCACTAAATGCATATTCAGCTGCTGCCCCAAAGGTCTACCAAAGGTCATCTGCTGCATCGCACCCACCGGCGTTGAAGCCACAGCAGGGGCGCAGGGTTGTACATTTCCTCCTAACTATGTACCCATCACAGCGAACACCGCTTCTACAATCCTTCTAACGGTTTCATACGAAGGAGGAGGCTCAAACACCTCACCGGGTGCACTATGCTCCTCAGAAACCGGACATTCTGGCTGTCCAGCACCGCTTCCGGTCACCTATAGTGGTACAAAACACCGTCAAGCGACCAAATAAAATTGCGAACAGCAATTATAGGAACACGCAGGTTCCTCAAACACGAGTATTTTCATTCCTAAGTGGACATTCATGGGTTCTTTTACTGTTATAACGATGACGCACACAATGTGCTCACCACCCCTTAAAAAGAATTCGTCCACGAATTCAGCTTAAGTCCGACCAAAACCAGTAGTCTGATACCAAATTGTAACGCCCCCTATCCGTCGCATAGTATATAGCAGTAGGTCCGGCCGGGGCCCGACGCCATATACCACAGACAGACCGGGTGGTTATGTATGGAAACCATCTAACCAATCTCAACGTCCTACACAGAGCATTCTAGCGGAAGCAGTTTATAAGAGTTGTAAACAAGAACCCAACATAGGAGCATGAATGTCCACTAATACCAAAAGGAATGTTATACAAAAATACCCAAAACCGGCCTTAAGGCCTTACAAAGTGTTTCACTTGAAAATTACATGTTTTACAAACCACGGCACGCAGGCCGGTCATACATGAATAAAGCAGTAAACACTTATACTTGGGCCTTCGAGGGCCAGCTTCGCAAAAAGGGCTTTAGCCCGCTATTGACCGCTTGGTCCAGCTGCACCTGCAAGCAATAAACCACCGCACGGTGGCAAAACAAGGCAACGGTCAGCAATGCTGACCAAATTATAACGATCCCGCCCCCAACTCGGGGCGGCGATGCTCCTTCCCTGCATTTCATTAGCATAAGCGAGCAATGTATATATCCATAACCATTTCAACATAGACGTTGGCTCACACGGCCACACGCCCCGTGCACTCAGGGCACATTCTCGGTGAACCGGTCGATGTCACGTCAATTAAAGCCATTAACATTCCGGACTCACCACCGCCACTTAGACGGCCAAACCTATGAGCAATTTGTCTTCTTGGCATGGGTCACGTTAGTTTAAGTCATTGACCGACGAAGACTCACATCTATGCCAACGGCGAGTGCCACGTAACCTTAGGTCTCTCTAACCCGAACGACATAGAGCGGGTACGGTTCCATCTAACCCATGCTCACATCGCAACGACAATTTAAGCCATTTGCGCGGGTCAAACTTTCGCCGAGTCCCATTATACCGCAAGTCACATAACCACGTTATGTTCAAGTTGGCTCTCAGGCCACCAAGTTGGCAAGATCTCGTATCCGCCCAGTTTTCCGGGTGCACCTTTGGGTTAGTCCCCAAGGCTCCCTGCTGCAATCTACCGCGTAGAAAACCCGAAAAACAACCAATAGCACGGAGTCTTCTCCGGCCTTATGCAATGCAACATCACTGATCCAGACCAACATGTCCGGGTAGGCTTCACACATCATGCCTACGTCCGTTCTCGCATATGGACTCTAAACGACGGGGACTTTACATATCTACTCGAAGGAACGCCTCCAACTCTCCGCAAACTCGCAAGAGCGGGCTTCCTATGCTAGGAAAGAGAGCTATTCGTGCTCAAGATGAGGATCATTACCCTTGAATTCCTCTTTGGCGCCATCGAAAAGTAATTGGATAGAAATCACCGCACTTGCGTTGCCTCCGTGGATCCGGAGTCGGCTCACGATTCGGAGCTCTGAAGCTCCTCCAATGGCGGGATCTAGTTCTTCTTCCACAAATGTCTCTCCTCTTTCTCCAAGTACTTGGAGAGATGATAAGGTATGAAAAGTGAGGTTTTCCAAGTCAACTCACGGGTATATCCTCTCAGGAACAACCCCCAGCCGTTGGATCTCAACCTAAGGAAACGAACGGCTTCGATTCGGGGCTGAAATGCCCAATCTGGACCGAACACGGCCTGGCACACGCCCGTGTACAGGGCCGTGTGCCGCATTCGCCGTCAAAATCGAATCACCTGGAACCTCACACGGGTATCGAACACGCCCGTGTTCGAGCTGACACGCCCGTGTTCCAACTGACACGGCCGTGTATCCGGCCGTGTACACCATGATTTTTCCCCCATTTTCAACCCGAGCACTGCACCGGTTCTAGGACACGCCCGTGTACTCGCCCGTATCACATTGACACGCCTGGACCCCAGGCCGTGTACACGGGACATTTCGTCGAGGGAAGATCGACGATTTGATGACACGGCCTTGGACACGCCCGTGTCCTAGGCCGTGTACCTTGTCTCGACGATCGTCGAGTGACTCTCGACGACTCCCCGGGACGATCGTCGACACGGGTCGACACGCCCTGCGACACGCCCGTGTCGCAGGCCATGTGCCCGTTCTCGATGAATCGTCGAGTATAACTCGACGACTTCACGGCTAAGTGTCGACACGGGGTCGACACGCCCTGCGACACGCCCGTGTCGCAGGCCGTGTGCCCATTCTCGACGAATCGTCGAGTATAACTCGACGACTTCGCGGCTAAGTGTCGACACACGCTTGACACGCCCTGGGACACGCCCGTGTCCCAGGCCGTGTGCCTTCTACCAGAACCCAAACTGGCGCAAAACGTCCCCCCTTTGCTCCTTTGAGTTTCGGGGCGTTACACATATGAGCAGCTACCAGCTTGTTGAGTAGAAGGATCAGCTTCTCTATTCTTGAAAGAACTATCTTGTTGAGATTGAAGAGCTCAACTAATTTCCTTTACCTTGGCGGTTATCCCTACTGGACTTTAGCTTTCAAGCTTGGTGGAGAAGATGATGTTCAACCGCCTCTTATTTTCTTTTTCCGTTCGATCTCTTTTTTTTATTCGTTACCCTAATCCCTTTTCTTTTTTCCTTTTTATATGCATTGATTTGAATCAACAACAAACTTGTATATAGGCCCAGCCAAGGATTGGTGAGGCCCACCTTCTTCAGAAAAGGACAAGACAGCTTTCGGCACCACTGCAACTTTCCCGCAACGGCTACATGTAAGTTGACTTTGATGACGTCAGTAATGGTCATCACCATCTGGATTTAGATAATATTCCAGAATTCCATGAAGTGTTGAGTTATGATAAGTCACTCAACGCCTTCTATCTTGGCTCTCAGCGCTTTTGGATTTGTGTGTTTTTTCTGGATTTGTCTCAGCGATTCTGTCTCAGTGGTCTTAGAAGTTTCTTCATAATAGTTGTGACAGGCCTTTGTCTCAACACTTTCTTCTTATTAGCTGAGACAAGTCCTCGTCTTAGCGGTTCTATCTCAGCGGTCTTTGTTTCTCAACTGAGACTATCTTCTATCTCAGCAGATTTCCTCTTAACTGTCTCAATGCTTCCTTCTTCAGTAGAAGCGTTGAGTGAACCTGCTTCACTCAATGCTTCTAGACTTGGAGAAATCCAACTAGTTTTGTCTCAACTGTCTCAGTGCTCTCAACGCCTTCTTCTCAGCTGTCTCAGTAGTCTCAATGTCTTCTTCTCAGCTATCTCAGCGGTCTCAGTGCTTTTTGCCTTAGTCAGTTTCTCTGGCTTTAGCTGTGTTCGACGATCTGTGGGCTAAGCGCGACGAACTCTGATCTTCTCAGCGGTCTTAGCGCTTTTTGCCTTAGTTGATTTTTCTGGCATTAGCTTAACAAGTGTTGAGCTGAGTTCGACGATTCATAAGCTGAGCTTGACGAAATTTGAAACCTGAGCTCTTGTGCTTATCCCAAGGAATGTTGAGCTGAGCTTGACGACTAGCGACCTGAGCTCGACGAACTTCAAGCGGAGCTCAATGAAATTTGAGTTTACTACCAAACTCATTTTTTCACCTGTCCAATCATGGACAACCAGCATGCATGAACAAAAGCACACATCAAATACATTATGCTCCTTAGCATGATTGGTGATGCCCCTTCAAATCCTGAGAAACATTGTAGGGCACAATTCCCAACAATCTCCCCCTATTTGAAGAAGGCGGAACACCCATCCATGCTAAGGTGCATCAACACAAGAAATAACATGATAGGTATAATTATAACATTATCATGACAAGTAGCCAATCCAGTATAGGATAACTCCTCCTGGATGAGATGGCTTACCACTATGATTGAAAGATCAATGGTACAGGTGAATTATCAATCATTGACAATATGATATTATGATTAACAACCAAAGTTTTATTAATCAGTAGCTAGATAAACATTATGATCAAGATGAACCTAATCATTAACTAATTTAGATATATTTAGTCAAACTATAGCAGATAAAATTTGTGATTATAAGATATATGTCAAAGAATAGCTTATTTATCAAAAACAGACATGTAAGTGAAAATTTCATGCACATTTGTCACATCAATGTAGTCAGGTCCAAAACATATTCATTTCCTTGATAGAAATTTGAAGTTTTTACACTGTTGAGATTCATTAAAAAATATAGATTAGACAATTTTTAAATAAGCTTAAGTCTTGCAGTCTTCTATCAGCAATTCTTTGATGAACTTGCACCAACATCCTTGGTTGCATCAGTTTTCTTCAAGTTTTGTGGTTTGTTCTTCTGCCTATTGAAGTAGAGCAATGACTTTGGAATATATCTGGAAGGCATTTTCTTGGGGTTGCTCTTCCTTACCAGATTCTCCTTGAATACTCTTTCACTTAGAGAATTTCTTTCTAGATGCTTTATCCATTCCTCGGAAGGATATAGACTCTCAATATTCTTTAAAATTTGTCCATGGCTTACCCAAGCATTGATAATGATAGATTCAAAGGCATCACTTAGCTTTTCATAGTCTGGATCATCTCTGTTCTCAGCTCTCATCTTTGACATGAACTCTTCAGCCATTTGAGTTCCTTCCCTCTTTCTTCTGGCAGAAAGCTAGGCATCCTGTGCAATTCTAGCTTGTGCTGGGAAGTCTAGGTCCTCTAGCCTCTTTCTGTCCAGGAGGGGCAGGTGTAGTGCCACCCTGGTGCCTTGAATTACATTGAAGGCTTCATCTTCAATGAGTGTTGTTGCCTTAGCATGGCTACTCTCCCCCTTTCTCCCTTCGTTAGAGATGGTCTTTTGCAGTAAGGTGGTGTTGGCTTCATTCTTTCTTGATATAAAATTGAATATTCTTTCATTGCCAGCAAGCAGCCCATCTTTCAGAAGTATTGCCTCCTTCATAGATTGGAAGGCAACATTGGTGATATGCTGATTTACATGATCTGCTGCACTCTTGATCACCTCATTAGTTACACTTACATATTTCTTGACATATCCTATGTCAGCTGCAGAGAGTTTTTGGCTTGTGTCTAAGGATTGCATGAGGGTGGTGAGTTTGATGCCAGCAGTTACAGCCTGATCAAACCAGGTGGTGACCTGTTTGTTTAAGTGAGAGATTTCTTCTTTATTTTCATTGACTTTGGTTATCATGTCATCCTTCAGTTTGGCAATTGATTGATCAACATACTCCTTGAGGGTTGAGGTCTAAGCATCCAAGAGTGCTTTGATTTGGTTTAGAAATTCCTCATTGGAGATGGGGGTAGATGATGTATGGATCATAGGAGGAGGTACAGCATTCTGAGTAGGGATCTGAGAAGGCTCCCCCTCAACTACAGTACCTATAGTAGGAAACATTTACTCAGCAAAAGCTGTATTAACACTACTAATTAAGAGGGTTTTGGTGATACCTGTAGTGGGTGTAGACTCAACTATTCTGTTGACAAATTGATGTAAGTTTGTCAGATCCATCTAATCATGCTCCCCCTCAGACTGAGCATTCTTTTCTTGGCTTGACCTATCAAGATAAGCATTTAAAGCTTCAGGAGGCTCATGGTTATCTTCTGCCATACCCGCCTCATCCTCTGCAGCAACTTCTTCCTCATTGCCAATCTTTGACACTTGTCCTGACCTAGGGCTGACATGGATTTTATCCATATGCACTACAGTGTCCTGGAGTTAAATGTTTGTAGAGGATTGACTGAGTGAAAAGTCAACCTACAGACCAATATCAGCTGGAGAGGATGATCCAAGCTCTGGTTCAAGGCTGGAGGTTCTTTCTTGCTCAGTAGGTTTCTTCCTTGTGCCCTTAGAGGAGTACTTTATTGTTGAAGGTTGGCTTATTGGTAGGACCCTAGTGAATCTATCCAAAGTCTTTATGTCCATTCTCTTTAGGTAGTGAATCTTCACCCCATGTTCCTGTTTGAAGGTATCAGGATAGGTGTTCACTATGTATAATGAAAGAATTCTGCCCAAGTTTGGAGAGGGAATACAGTCTACTAATCTCTAATAGATGAGAGAAGACCATGAGATCTTACTATTCAGGATAATTCTGGTCATGACATCAAACATGGACTTGGAGATTGTGTCATGTGATCCAGATTTGTAGATAAGGGCTTTTCCTACAATATCTTCTCGCAATTTGCCTCTCTGATTGAAGAAGTTTCTTTTAAGACACCCAGATTTGGCCTCATTGTATGGACACCATCTGAGGGCACTGTCTTTGTCTGAGACGGCGAGCTCGTCTTCCTCACTAGGGTTGACGGAGGGTTTATGAAGGGCCATTTCTAGTCTCCTAGAGTTTACCTTTATTTTGATATCTTCGATCTTAGATTTAAGTGAGTTTTGAGAGGAAGACACTTTAATGTTCGAGAAGAATTCAATTAACTCCTTTTTAAGAAAGGTGGAGGTTTCAGACAGGGCGTACTCCAGGCCTGTGATTTCAATCATCCTTATTACTACTTTAATCTCTGGAGAGGCATGACTAAATCCATCCCTCACAATTTTGTATCCTTCCTGGAGCTCCTTGATGACATTTGGTACCATTGTTCTAGTGCGGCATGACACTGAGAGGGTTTCGGTCTCGACGACAAGGGTTAAGGCTTTTAAAGAGCGGAGTGGTTTTTCATCTCTTGTCGCCTTTCTATTTATACCAAAAGGGTTCAATTAACACTTCAGCATTTTTAGCATAAAACTTATACATGTTGTTTTAACCGATTGTGTTATGCTTCCTGTTATGTTCTATGTGATTTAGTGCTTTGATTCTTCTACCTCTCAGCTATTCTTCTACTTATTCACTGCATATTTAATTTATGGCTACCCTCACGGATTGGATATACAATCTATTTGACTTAATAAAAATTTTAATAATTTTAAATAGAAGGGGACCTAACATGTTAATGAGCCAGTTCTATTGGCACTCCAATTTATGCATTAGTTTACCTTGAAGCTTGCTAATAAGATATTTGACATTTAGAATAAAGCCTACAAAAATTAACAGTGTAGGTAATTGATTCACTATTTTCTATTTGGTGTGCTTGATTAGGTTCAGCCTAAGCACATCTAACATTACTATCAATTAACAAACTTAATCTCTATACAGGAGAGAGAGACTTACCTTGAGGCTTGCTTCCTCTAGATTTTAAGGATTACATTCTTGACAGCCTAAATCTTAATTTGTTGCTTTTCCTAGAGTATATTCTTAGAGCAACTATCATGTCCCCAGACATTTGCCTGGAGCACCGATTGTCTTAATTGGACAAGTACTTGAACTATCCAGCAAAATAGAATTCATTTACCCTTAGACACCCAGTGATAATTGGGTCCTAGTTTCTTGTTAGCATCATAAAACTTTTACCCAACTCTCTACCTAGGCTGAGCACCATTCTGTCCACTAGTCACATTCAGGTTATGCCAACAATCAATGGAAAAATGACCCACTTTCTCACAGCACCATCATTTATTAATGTTGTATCTTCTCTTTAGGCCAACACAAAATTGATGACCATGAGAGAAGTGAGCAGCAATAGACTTTGCTGGATGAGCATTGCAAGATGCTGCCCCCTTCTTCCTGAGTGAAGGTGCTAGGGACTAAATACAACTGGTCCAGTATGGGCCTGATGTATTTTTTGAGCCTGCCATCTAGTGGACTCTCTCATTTCCTTAGATAAAGGATATTTGGATCCAAATTTAAATAACTTCTCCTGAACTTTGTGGCTAGAGTGAACAGTATCACTCTTTCTTAGATCATGGGCCTTCACCCCACTGGTGGATCACACATTTGATTGATCCTTCTGGAGTGGTGCAAACTTTACAGTTTTAGAAGGTGAATTTGTCTTTTGAAACACTGTCCTCTTATTAGGGAATTCAGATTAGAAATGATGATTGATGTGATTAATACCCAGCTTCATAGGGGCTGGGCAAGTTGCAGCTTTTGGCAACTGACCCTGTGACTGAGAAGGGTTAATCACAATCCCCAATCTCTCTGTATACTTTTGTTTCAGATATCTAATATGCTTTTTCTTCTCTTCCACAAGCAAAGTCTGACACTCAAGACTTTTCTTGAGTTCAGACACCATATGACTTTTCTTATAGAACTCAATATATTTATTGTTATAAAGAGTTTTATAAGGTATTAGGACTTCTATCTCCTTGGATTGCCTTTTGGAAAGAATTCTGCTCTTCTTTAGAGCATCTAGGAGTAGTCCATACTTGTCAATCGATTGATTGACATCAGTCACAGATTCTGAGCAATCATTATCATAGGATGAAGATGCAATAGTATCTGGACTAGTCTCATAGTCAGAGGAAGATGCATAATTGAAAATAGGTTGTACCTTGATTGATTCTGAATCTGGCTAACTTCTTTCTTCTTCAGTCATTGCCATCAAACCATAGCATCCATATTCTTCTTCATCCTCCTCATTGTCACTGTCTGAGTGTGATAGAGGGGCCCTGATTCCTATCCTGGCAGCAGGATCCTCCTCATCTCCTGGATCTGCAGTAACAGATATGCGCCCTATATAGGCTTCTTCCTCTTCATCTTCAGATTCTGAGGATAAAGAATCTGCCCAATTTTACTCCTTCTTAGCCACAAAGGACTTCTCCTTCTTATTTCCCTTGTGGTGATGGTGATGCTTTTTCTTCTTCTTCTCATCTTCTTCCTTTCTTTTGACTGGGCAGTCAGCAATGACATGCCCAGCCTTGCTGCAATAATAACAGATGATATTAGAATAAATCTGTTTACTTGTTTTAGGGACATACCTGTCATCCTTGGATGACTTCCTGTAATAAGAGGATGAATATTTCCTGCTCCTCCAGTCCTTCTTCTTTATGAACTTCTGAAATTACCTGGAGAAGGCAGCTAGATCTTTATCACAAATGTGGTTGTCTGATAAGCTTGCTTAGAATTTTCTGAGCTAGATTCTGCTTCACTCCTTGGTGGTGAGGGAGTGTTCCTCCTGCTTATTCTTTGGGCTTCTGCCTTAAATGCCACAGACTTGTCCTTGGACTTGAATTTTCTGCTCTTCTCCTCTTATTGTCTAGCAGCCAACTGTATTTCACAGGACTGCAGCTTTCCAAAGAGTGTTCGTGGAGGAGTGTCTTCTAGCTTAGTCATTTCCCTAATGGCACAGATCTTGGTGTCCCAATCTCTAATGAGAGATCTAAGGAACCTGTCATTCAACTTATAGTTGCTGAATACCCTACCATAGGTTCTTAGTTCATTGACTGTCCTAAAGAACCTTTCAAAATAATCAGCAAGTTTTTCAGACTTGCTTTGCCTGAAGGCCATATACTCTTGATTGAGCATGGACTTTCTATCATCTCTAACTTCCTCAGAGCCTTCCATGTAGACCACAAGGGTGTCCCACATTTCCTTGGAGGTCTTGCAATATATAAGATTTTGGAATGTTGATTCTTTAATGGCATAAGCTATAATACTTTTTGCCCTTTTGTCCATGGTGGACAGAATCACTTCATCACTATCCATTTCTGAATATACCTTAGGCACTCTCACAGTTGGATCTATGATAGAAGTCTTTGTGGTGACAAAAGGACATTCTACTACTGTTACATAGATCCTAGAGTCAGATGCTTACATGAACAATCTGACCCTCTGCTTCTAAATATCAAATCCTACCTTCCTGCAGATGGGCAGCATCATGGTCCCTAGATCCTTATAGTTCATTCCAGACCCCATAATCTTATCTTATACCTAACCTTGGAGGTATACTCAGATTGTTAAATACTTTTTGAGTAACCTCCCTCTAATACCACTTAAAAGTTATTTAACTGAAGGTTAGCTAATCACCTAGAGGGGGGTGAATAGGTCTTTGAATTTTTATCAATTCTTTTGCTGATTTTAAACTTATATTATCTAGAGCTTGTCCTTTGCACCTGCAATAAATCAGAAAATAAGCACGCAATAAACACAAAGATTTATAGTGGTTCCCCAATTAGGTACATCCACTTTCCCTCCAACCTATCCAACTAATTTGTTGGGCTCGGCTCAAACTCCAGCAAAATGCTCCTCAGAGCTTACACCTCAGGCCTCAGCCTATTACATAGATTCTTCACAAAATCAAAATTCAGAACCACAAGGATTCCTACCTCAGAGCCATGCAGGACTCCTACAGCTCAGTTATCCACTGATCACCTACCTCATCCTTATTTCTAAGGCCTACAACTCAGGCTCTTCAGCCATATAGCTTCAGGCACACAACCCTACTCTCAGAGTACTACAACACTCCTACAATTCAGTACCCTTCCAGGTACCTATAGCTTAGCCTCCAACAAGGCCTACAACTCAGTGACACACTTGTCACCTACAGCTCAGTGACTCTTCAGTCACCTACCTCAAGCACAGGGCCCTACACTCAGGCTGGTAGGACAGCAGTACCTCAGATCCACACTTGGATCCTACCTCAGAGAGCAGCACTCTCCTACCTCAAGTAACTAAGCCCTATAGCTCAAATCCACACTTGGATCCTACCTCAGTACCCCAACAGGGCACCTACCTCAGTGACTAATAAGTCACCTAGCTCAGGCACAAAGTTCCCAACGCTCAGATTAAGATAAACTGAATCCTACAAGAAAAGAGTACATAATGATTTACGAAAAATAAACAATTAACTCAGAGATTAATCTCTGAGTCTATCTTACTGTACTGAGCAGATATCAGTCCTGCACACTTACTGTTGAAGGAATTTGTTCTCTTCTACAACAAACCCTTTTCTGCTGCACAGATGAGCAGCTACCAACTTGATGAGTGGAAGGATTAGCTTCTCTGTTCTTGAAAGAACAATATTACTGAGCTTGAAGAGCTTAGCTAAATTCCTTTACCTTGGCGGCTATTTCTGCTGGCCTTTAACTTTCAAGCTTGGTGGAGAAGATGATGTCCAGCCATCTCTTATTTTATTTTTTTCGTTCGATCCCTTTTTTTCTGTTCATTACCCAAATCCCTTTTCTTTTTCCTTTTTATATATGTTGATTTGAATCAACGACACACTTGTATGTGGGCCCAAACAAGGTCTGGTGAGCCCCACCTTCTTCAGAAAAGGACAAGGAAGCTTTCGGTGCCACTACAGCTTTCCCGCAACGACTACATGTAAGTTGACTTTGATGACGTCAGCAATGGTCATCACCATCTGGGCATAAAAAATATTCCAGAAGTCCATGAAGCATTTAGCGATGATATGTCACTCAATGCCTTCTGTCTTGGCTCTCAGCGCTTTTGCAGTTGTGAGTTTTCTCTAGATTTGTCTCAGCGGTTCTGTCTCAGCTGTCTCAGCGGTTTCTTCTTAATAGCAGTGACAGTCCTTTGTCTCAACGCTTTCTTCAAATTAGCTGAGACAATTCTCTGTCTCAGCGGTTCTGTCTCAATGGTGTTTGCTTCTCTGCTGAGACTATCATCTGTCTCAATGGATTTCCTCTTAACTGTCTCAGCGCTTCCTTCTTCATTAGAAGTGTTGAGTGAACCTGCTTCACTCAACGCTTCTGGACTTAGAGAAATCCAGCTAGTTTTGTCTCAGCTGTCTCAGCTGTCTCAACGCCTTCTTCTCAGTTATCTCAGCGGTCTCAGTGCTTTTTGCCTTAGACAGTTTCTCTGGCTTTAGCTACGTTCGACGATCTGTGTGCTGAGCTCGACGAAGTCTGATCTTCTCAATGGTCTCAGAGCTTTTTGCCTTACTTGATTTTTTGGCTTTAGCTTTACAAGTGTTGAGCTGAGTTCGACGATTTCTAAGGTTTGCTCGATGAATTGCAAACTGAGCTCGACGAACTTCAAGCTGAGCTCGACAAAATTTGAAACCTTAGCTCTTGTGCTTATCTCAAGGAATGTTGAGCTGAGCTCGACGACCAGCGAGCTGAGTTCAATGAACTTCGAGCTGAGCTCGACGAAATTTGAGTTTACTACCAAACTCATTTTCTTCACCTGTCCAATCATGGATAACCTGCATGCATGAACTAAAGCACACATCAAATACATTATGCTCCTTACCATGGTTGGTGATGCCCCTTGAAATCCTGAAGAACATTGTAGGGAATAATTCGCAAACAATATATATATGTATCACCTATTTTAATCCGCTGTAAAAATAAAAGTAAAATTTTAAAATACTCTATTCACCCCCTAGAGTTAGTTAAATCTATACCGCACTTTCAATTGGTATTAGATCACTGGTTCTTTGGTTTCACAGGTTGACACCTGAACCAAAAGATCTTTGATATATCTTATCTACTCTAGTTTATCTTTTATATCATGGCACAAAATAAGGAGTATTCAAGCACCAGACCTCCAATGTGCAATCTTAATAAGTTTGCACTTTGGAAGGTAAGGATTAGGCATTCTAGGAATTCCAATGATGAAGATATATATAATTCCATTTTGACAGGTCCCCCACTACAAGTAGCAACCACAAGAACAAGTGTTGTTCCACCACCAGAGTGGACTGAAGCACAGAAGAAGGCCAAGATTGCTGATGATAAATGTTGCAGAATAGTGACCGGGCGGCCTGACTCTGGCGGATTGCAATCTGGGCGGTCTGTTGGTTTCTCTCCAGCGGTTTGGTAGCAGGATTGTTATTGTTGGTGCCCAGGCGGTCTGCCGATCTGTCCCTGGCAACTTGGAGACCGGGCGACCTGGCGTTCTCTAGTGGCGGCTTGTTCTCTCCCTCTGGTGGTTGCCGGGCAGTTTGCCCATTCGTCAAACCGCGCGGCTTGGTCGGCTTGTATTTATGTTAAACCGCTTGTACATGTAATTTTTTAGTCCCACATTATTTAATTGTAGTCTCTCTTATCTCCTCCATTCTATAAAAGGGAGGTTATACCATGTAATACACACCTTTTTGGATTATAAAGATTTCAGTTATTCCAATTTCCGAATTCTCTTTTTCTATTCGCACATGGTATCAGAGGACACGATCTTGTCCGCCTGATTCGGTGCCTTCTCCTGTCCGCGCAGCTTTATCTCCTTCTTGTCGTCTGTTAGAGCGGTCTCTCCTCCATTCCCTCCTTTGTTGCTGCACTTTGTTTGCACGGCCTTCTTCTCGCTCTCTCTCCGCGCCCTGTTTACGCGGCTTCTCGATCTCCTATTCGCGCGGTCTGCTATCTTACCGCGTGACTTCATTCACAATGTACGCCACCGGTTCTTCTCTTGTCCGCAGTGGTTTCTTGTCCTATCCACTGCCGACCCATTCCCTATGTCTGCGCGGTCTTCACTCTACCTGCGCGGCCTTTTCTCTGCCTTGTCTTTCTACCTCGAATTCTTTATACCTACGCGGCCTTTCTCACTTCTCTCTACCCGTGCGGCTTCTCTTCCATGGCTCTTTCCTTCTCTTCTACCACAACTGCAACTCCTGTGACAACTCCGCCTCCTCCTCTCATTCATTCCAGGAATCTTGGCATTGTCTCCAAGCTTATCGGTTCCAACTACCCTGATTGGAGTGTCTCCTTCACCTTCTTCTTCGCTCACAACGCAGCTGCCACCACCTCACTGATGACCCTCCTTCTCCCACTTCTGCTGAGTTTGATGACTAGGATGCTCGAAATGCGCTCGTGCGCACATGGCTCGCTAACAGTCTCTCCGATGAATGTCTTACTGTCATCCATCATGATAAGATGGTGAAGAAGGAATGGTTTCATCTTGCTGCTCTGTACTCGCAAGGGGCTCAGAAGTCCCGCATCTATACTTTGTATGCGGACCTCTTTGCCTGTCCTTCCATGTCTCCTGCTACTGCTTATCAACAGGTCCAGGCTCTTGGGGCTGAGATTCTTCAACATCGCCCCATCTCTGTGGATTTAGCCGAACAATAAAAGCACTTCCAAGAACTTCTTGTTGTGTGCAACCTCCTATGGCTCCCTGAGTCCTACGACATGATCCGCCAACAAATCTTGGGCGAAGCAGACTCTCCCAACTTGGATACAACTGCAGCATGCATTGCCGCAGTTACATCTCTCCTTCAGCGTCCGATTCTGTCTTCTACTCCTCCAAACTAATATGCTCACCAGACTCAACAGAGTGGCTCTGGTAGTCACAACCACCATTCCGGTGGTCGTAGTTCTTCGCGCTTCCTCTGCTCTCACTGTGGTCGCATCGGGAATCTTGTCGATCACTGTTGGATGAAACATCCACATCTTCGCCCGTCTGGTGACTCTTCTACCTCCTCATCCAAGCCGTCCGCTTCAGTGTTCACTTCTTCAGGTAGTACTCACGTGGTCACTCAATGTAAATGGCTCATTGACTCTGGTGCAACTAATCACATGACGGGCAATCCTCAATGCTTTTCTCTCCTTGAAACACATGATCGATTGCCCTCGGTCCTTATTCCAGACGGCTCTTCCTCCCTAGTTCATGGGACAGGAGTGGTTCATACACTCCGTCTCTTTTCCTGGCTGACACACTCTATGTGCCCAAGTTTCCATGCAATTTATTATCGGTTACTTCTTTGTGCAGGCAACTTCAATACTCCGTCACATTTACTCCAACTTCATCTTCTTTTCAGGATCCGAGCTCCCAACGGACGATTGCTACTAAGACTGAGAGCGGCGGCCTCTACTTCCTTGACAACGTTTCCGCTCTATCGGCCTTCTCCACCTCCTCTACATATCTTATACAATGGCATCTCCGTCTTGGGCATCCTCCTCCACAACTTCTTCGTCAGCTTCTGTCCCACCTCCCTCAGCACAGTTCTCCTCTCAACTGCAATGCCTATCAGCTTGGTAAGCATCACCGTTCCTCCTTCCCGCCGAAGCAAGATCGTGGTTCTACCCGTCCGTTTGATCTTGTTCACTCTGACATCTGGGGTCCTGCTCCTACCCTCACCGTTGGTCGGGGTAGTTCTTATTTTGTTACTTTCATTTATGACTTCTATCGATGTACCTAGTTGTATCTCTTACGAGAACGCTCTGAACATTTTGATGTACGGATATATTTTTATCATTTAATTAAAAATTAGTTTGATGTTTCCATTAAAATCTTACGCTCTGATAATGCAAAAGTGTATGTTAGTCAAGCTTTTTGCTCTTTTTGTATGCAACATGGGATTGTTCATCAAATAAGTTGCGTTTATACCTCACAACAAAATGGAGTGGCGGAACGCAAAAACCATCATATCCTTGATGTCGCTCACACTCTGATAACGTAAATACATGTCCCTCGCTCCTACTGGGGCTATGCTGTTCTCATTTCTTGTTATCTCATCAATCGCATTACCTCCACCGTTCTCCGCGGTCAAACCCCTTTCTCCATTCTCTATCCGGGCAAGGATCCCTTTCCTCTCCCTCTACGTATCTTTGGGTGCACAGCCTTTGTGCATGCTCCCTCCGCCACCCGCGATAAACTCTCCCCTCGCTCCACCAAATGTGTCTTTCTGGGCTACTCTATCACTCAAAAGGCTATTGTTATTTTGACCCCATTCTTCGCAAGCAGTTCTCCTCTCCAGACGTTACCTTCTTCGAGAATGCACCGTATTTCTCTGCCGATTCCTCTCCTCTCCATGTGGCTCCAGTTCTCCTCCTCTTCCCTCCAGCCCATCCACTCCTACTGAGGTATTTCCTCCTCCACCGTCTCCATCATCTTCTCCTCCCTCTTCGCCTCCGCTATCTCCCTCCTCTTCGTCGTCATCTCTCTCTCCTCCCGGTCCAGCTCTCTCCACCACGGATGCTCTGGATACTGAGGAACCTGATGAACTGGACATCCTAATTGCCCTTCGTAATGGGGTTCAGGTGTGTACCAAGCACACGCTTACTTCTGTTATTTCCTATGATCATCTAACCCCTGCTCGTAGGAAGTTTGCGCTGGCTATCTCTTCCACTTCCACCTCTCATTCCTATCAGGAGGCCCTTACTGTTCCACATTGGAAGGCTGTCATGGATGAAGAGATTGCTACTCTCACTGAACGGGGTACTTGGACCCTGGTTCATCCTCCTTTTGGCATAGATGTTATTGGCTGTCGCTGGGTCTTTGTGGTTAAGTTCCGCCCAGATGGCAGTGTGGATCATTACAAGGCTCGGCTTGTTGCCAAGGGCTTTACCCAGACTTATGGAGTTGACTACTTTGACAATTTCTCTCTAGTTGCTCGTCTCAGTACTATCAGGGTTCTTCTCTCTATGGATGTCAATAGGGATTGGCCCATTTCATAGCTAGATGTCAAGAATGCCTTTCTTTATGGGGATCATCAGGAAGATGTTAACATGGAGCAACCTCCAGGGTATGTTGCTCAAAGGGAGATACAGTTTTGCCAGCTCAAAAAGGCTATCTATGGCCTAAAGCAAAGTCCCCAGGCTTGGTTTGACAAGTTTAGCGGGATTGTGGCGGTCGTGGGTTTTACGAGAAGTTCTGCCGATCACTCCTAATTTACTCGTAAAACTTCTCTGGGTCTAGTGGTTCTTGTGGTATATGTGGATGATATTCTTCTCACTGGAGATGACCAAGCTGGGATAACCTTGACAAAGAAGCATCTTCGGCAACACCTGGTTACAAAGGATATGGGCTCTCCAAAATACTTTGTGGGGATAGAAATTTCTCGGAAGTTCAATTCACTTGTCCTCTCCCGACGGAAGTACGCTCTTGACTTGTTAAAAGAGGCAGGGTTGTCTGGGGATAAACCTGCCCGATGTCCCATGGCGACTAGAGAAGATAAAATATGGATGGATGACTCTCCTCTTCTTTCTGATGTTATGATGTATAGACGTTTGGTTGGTAAACTTATATATCTCACGGTGACAAGACCCGATATTGCCTATGCTGTATGCAAGGTTAGCCAATTCATGCAAGCTCCTAAGGAGTGCCATCTACATCTTCCCTGAGGATATTAGAGTATGTTAAATCAGCTCCTGGGAAAGGACTTTTCTTTCAGAAGAATGGACATTTGAGGGTTGAAGTGTACTCTAATTCAAGCTATGCCGATGATAAAGAAGACCGCAAGTCAACATTAGGCTTTTGCACCTTTGTGGGGGGAACCTTGTGAGCTGAAAAAGCAAGAAACAATCTGTCGTCTCCAGGTCCAGTGCAGAAGCAGAATATCAAAGTATAGCATCGACCACGTATGATTTGAAGTGGTTACGAGCTCTCATGCTTGACTTAGGAGAGGTCTACAACCATCCTCTACCTATGTTTTGTGACAACGAGGCCGTTATATACATCTCTAAAAATCCGATCTTCCATGAGAGAACTAAGAACATTGAATTTGACTGCCATTTTATTCGGTAAGATATTCTGAAGGAACAAATTTGTACTCCTTTCGTCACCTCAGACAAAGAGTTCGTTGATATTTTCACCAAGCCGGTATCCTCCTCTTTCCATCACATTTGCGACAAGATGGGCATGATCGATATATATGCTCCAGCTTGAGGGGGAGTGTTGTAGAATAGTGCGGGTTGTTGTCCGAGCGGTCTGACTCTGGCAGATTACTGTCCGGGCGGTCTGTCGGTTTCTCTCCAGCGGTTTGGTAGCAGGACTGTTGTTGTTGGTGCCCTTGCGGTCTGTCGATCTGTCCCTAGCGACTTGGAGACCGGGCAACCTGGCGTTCTCTAGTGGTGGCTTGTTCTCTCCCTCTGGTGGTTGTTGGGCGGTTTGCCCATTCGCCAAACCGCGCGGCTTGGTCGGCTTGTATTTAGGTTAAACTGCTTATACATGTAATTTTTTAGTCCCACATTGTTAAATTGTAATCTCTCCCATCTCCACCATTTTATAAAAAGGAGGCTATACCATGTAATACATACCTTTTTTGGATTATAAAGATTTCAGTTATTCCAATTTTCGGATTCTCTTTTTTTATTCACACACTAAAGTAATGAATATTCTGGCCCAAACCATATCTGATGACATATTCCAGAAGGTTGCTAAATGTACTTCTGCAAAGGCCATCTAGGACTCCTTAAATTCTATGGTAGCAGGATATGCTGATGAAAGAAAAGATAAGAGATCACACTTGATCTCTCAGTATGAGAATTTCAATAAGGAAGAGTAGGAATCAGTTGCAAACATGTATAACAGACTCAATCTCATAATAAATGAGCTGAAAACCCTGGACAAGGACATCTCATTGACAGAGATAAATTACAAGATCCTTTTGTGCTTCCCTAGCACATGGGACTCTAGGATATGGCCAATCAAGGAATCTAGAAGCCTAAATGAGACCTCTACTAAAACCTTGTTGGGAAAGCTCAAGTCTTATAAGCACCTCATCAAGACCAGAGAAGCTGAGAAAAGGACTTCATCACCAGGAAGGAAAGAGCAAAGCATTGCTTTCAAAGCAAGTGAAGAAGCAGAAGCCACTCAAGACAATGAAGATCTATTGATTCTCTTGTCTAAGAGATTCTATAAGATGGCTAGGAAGGACTTCAGGAGGAGATCAGCCAGAAATGATGATAAGTCAAGGTATGACAAAACCCCTACTAAAGAAATAGTTTGTTATGGGTGCAGGAAAACAGGACATATCCTTCTAGAATGTCCTAAAAAGAAAAAGAAAGACAAGATGAAAGAGAAGGTCTCCAGGAAGTATTCCCACAAGCCCTCTTCCAACAAATACAAGAACAAGGAAAGAGGATTTGTTGCTGAGACTTGGAGTGAATCTGAGTCAGAATCTTCATCTAGCTCCAGTGAGGATGAAGAAGAGGCCAAGGCCAGAGAGATCTTCTTGATGGCAATCAATGCATCTTGCAGCAACTCTAAAGTAGCTAATTTAGAAGCTGACAACTCAGAAGATGAATCAATTTTAGAAGAAGATCAGGTAATCTCTTCTTTTGATTTTACTTCTGATCAATTTAAAATTGAATTTAAATTATTATGCCCTGACTTAATCAAATCTGAGAAGGAAATCAAACTTCTCAGAGAGAAATTAATTGAATTTGATAATTTTTCTTCAGAAAACTTAAAACTTAAAGAAGATTTAAAAATTGCTAATGAACGCATACTATCTTTAGAAAATAAATTAAAAGGGTCTAAGCATTTTGAATAATCCCTTAATAGGAGATCAAATTGATGAACATCACAAGTACAGTCAATGTCAGGCTTAAAGACAAACTGGGTTTGAGAGCTTCATATAGTCAGCCTCCTCTATTACTAAAAAATACTTTATCTACTCCTATAGAATTTGTTTCAGAAAAAGGTAAAGAAAAAGTAGATGACACAAATATAGTAACAGAAGTTTTATATAAGACTAAACAAAAGAAAAAGAAAAATTTTAATAAAAATTATGTTCAACATATTTCGTCGAACCAAGCTCAACGAAATGAATATGGTTCGTCGAACTCAGATCGACGAACTATGAATGCAGATTTTCAGTATAACTATTCATCTAACTGTGATCGACGAACTCAATATGGTTCGTCGAACAACGTTCGATGAACGTGGGGTGCAGAGAATGAATACTTTTATTCTGTGAACGGAGTTCGACAAACTCATCCCTATTCGTCGAACGCAGATCGATGAACTAATTACAATTCGTCGAACCCAGTTTCATATAACAGAAACTTTAATTCTTTTCAAAATTTTAATCAAACTAAAACCTTTATTAACCCTTTTACTCTGTAGATCATTCCTCCTAGGTGATA
This sequence comes from Platanthera guangdongensis, assembly GCA_039583875.1. Classification (NCBI taxonomy): domain Eukaryota; kingdom Viridiplantae; phylum Streptophyta; class Magnoliopsida; order Asparagales; family Orchidaceae; genus Platanthera; species Platanthera guangdongensis. The sequence continues at coordinate 58,417,967 of CM077160.1, read as the reverse complement.
TCATCCACTAGGTTACAAGGACCAACCTAAATTTTCTTATATTTCTAGTTATAAATGTGAAAGAAATCAAGGACCCAAGGTTACCTGGGTCAAGAATACCTAATCTATTTTTATGCAGGTGAAGAACTATCCTAGCACATAAGAATAGTGGTACTTGGATAGTGGCTGTTCAAAACACATGATAGGAAGTAAAGACAACCTGAGTGATTTCAAAGCAAAGCTTGGACCAAAAGTGATATTTGGAGACTCCAACTGTGGACGGACAGAAGGATATGGAAATGTCAAAGTTGGAGCAGTTACCTTCAGGAAGGTAGCCTATGTAAGTGGTCTCAAGAATTACCTAATATTCATAAGCCAATTATGTGATGAAGGTTATCGGGTATCATTCAATTAGTCTTCTTGTATTATTACTTCTGATAAAAACAAAATTGCTTTAACTGGAATTAGAAAAGAAAACATATATGTAGTTAATTTCAATTCTGCTAATTCAGAAATTTGCTTATTAAACCAAATCAGTAACTCTAATGATTTATTGCATAAGAGACTAGGTCATGTAAACCTTAGGAATATTGCTAAATTATTTAGGGACAACCTTGTTAGAGGACTGCCTTCTGGTTCTTATAAGAATGAAGGACTATGCAGGGCTTGTCAATTAAACAAACAAACTAAAAATAGTTTCAAATTCATTAATATAAGTGATTCACTCAGGATTTTATACTTGCTATATATGGACCTTTTTGGCCCTATAGTTGTACACAGTTTGGGAGGAAAGTCATACACTCTAGTTATTGTTGATGACTTCTTTAGATTCACTTGAGTGTTCTTGCTGAGAAACAAGTCAGATAACTTTAAAGTTCTTACAGATTTTCTTAAGAGCATAAGGATTGAGTACTCTACTCACGTTGCATTGATCAAAAGTGATCATGACACCGAGTTTGAATCTCTTCTCATGCAAGAATTCTGTGAGAAGGAAGGTATCAAGCATTATTTTTCTGCTCCTAGAACTCCTCAACAAAATGGGGTAGCTAAAAGGAAAAATAGAACCCTTATTGAATATGTTGGGACATTGCTTGCAGATGCATATTTGCCCCTATCCTTTTGGGCAGAGGCTATAAGCACAGTAAATTATGTTCTGAACAAAAGTTTAATATATAAACTTAAGGATAAGCCCCCTATGAATTACTTAAAGGTAAGTAACCTAAAGTAGATTACTTTAAAGTATTTCGCTGTAAGTGTTATATTAATAATAACAACAAGAAACGGTTGAGAAAATTTGAAGACAAGGCTGCAGAGGGAATCTTACTTGCATATTCCCAAGTTAGCAAGGCTTATAGTGTAAGACCCCCCACCTGTACATGAGGGGAGTCTTATGCCCAGAACAGCCGCCTTGCGATAGCATTAGCACACGGGCTAACTTGTACCACAAGATTCCTATCCTGTCGGTTATAACCAATATCAGAGTATGAGTAAAACTTGCCCAAAGGGCTACATCATGAGTCTCTCAAAACTCACATCAGCCTCTAACGGTAGCGACGACACCGTCCCTTCAGGCACTGTCGTCCTGGCCTGGCTGTCCTGTTGCATAGCCTGTTGCTGCTCTGTCTACGGGGTTTCCTCCTAAAAAGGAAGATGTCGCAACTGATAGTCATAAGACTAAGTGAAAGTTATTTAACTGAAGGTTAGTTAATCACCTAGAGGGGGGGTGAATAGGTCTTTGAAAATTTTTTTGGTTCTTTTGTTGTTTTCAAATTAAACTATCTAGAGCTTGTCATTAGATCCTGCAATAAGAAAGAAAACAAGCAACCCAACAAACACAAGGATTTATACGGGTTCACCAATTAGGTACATCCACTTTCCCTGCCACCTATCCAACTGATTCATTGGACTAGGCACAAACTCCACCAATATGGTCCTTAGAGCATAAACCTCAGGCCTTGATCCTATAACATAGATTCTTCACAGAATTCAAACTCAGAACCACAAGGGTTCCTACCTCAGAGCTCTGTAGAGCTCCTATAGCTCAGTGATCCATAGATCACCTAGCTCAGCCTTATTTCTAATCCCTACAACTTAGGCTCTTCAGCCCAACAGCTTCAAGCACACAGCCCTACTCTCAGAGTGTTACAACACTCCTATAACTCAGTACCCTTCCACGTACCTACAGCTCAGCATCCTCCAAGGCCTACAATGCAGTGACACAATTATCACCTACAACTCAGTGACTCTCCAGTTACCTACCTCAGGCACATGGATCTACAGTCAGGGTAGGAGGGTAGTCCTACCTTAGATCCATACTTGGATCCTACCTAAGAGAGCAGCACTCTCCTACCTCAGGTAATAAAGCCCTACAGCTCTGATCCACACTTGGATCCTACCTCAGTACCCCAACAGGGCACCTACCCCAGTGACTAATTAGTCACCTACCTCAGGCACAAAGTGACCTACACTTAGATTCAGATAAACTGAATCCTACAGGAAGAGAATACAGAGTGATTTAAGAAAAATAAAACAATTGTCACAGAGATAAGTCTATGAGTCTATCTTGCTGGACTGAGCAGATATCAGTCCAGCACACTTGTTGTAAAAGGAATTAGTCTTCTTTTACAGCTAACTCTTCTCTACTGCACAGATGAGAAGCTACTAGCTTGCTGAATGGATGAATCAGCTTATCTTGTACAACCTTGGGCTCGCGAGAGGTGGTTTAATGAGCGAGAAGGAGGGGCGGACGAGATGGATTAAATAGGCAAGTAAGACCAGGAGGCCCACCTGCAGGAGGCAGGATGGGGGATTCTCTGAGATAGGCGAGATGTCGAGCTAGCGCGAGATGGTTCTAGGGGGCGAGATAGCCTATAAGGCGAGGGGCCGGCGAGACGGACATAGAAGGTCGTCTCGCCCGGCAGTGTTTTCCCCACTCGCCGCATGGGAGAAAAGATGTTTTTACCTTTTTACCCCCAAGGGGGATTTTACTTTTGCGCCCCAGGTAATTTCACACTTCTACCCCTGAAGGTCTGCGTATAGCCCTCCAAAACAGAGGAGTTTGGCTGTTGGCAGACCCAGCCCAGGGGGTTTCAGTCATTTCAGGTTAATTCAGAAGTGATATTTGCAGATCAGATTCAGAGGCCTATAAATAGACCGATATAGGTGCCTGAGAAGGTTGTTGAACCTTTCCACTGTCTTCCTCACAGGCACCTGGCTCAGTATTGGCTAGGGAGGGGAAGATCTTCAGTTCTTCCGAGAAAGAGGTGGGACCTCCGAGCTGAGACCCCTCGGACTGTTTTCAAGTCTCCGACTCACGTTAGGAGGATAGCTCAAGAAGAGTACGTGTGGGCTGCATCCTGTTTCGAACTTTAGGAGGGACCAGAAAGCGGGTTCCAACATATCTATTCTAGAAAGAACTATCTTGCCAAGCTTGAAGGGATTCAGCTATCTTCCTTTGCCATTCAGGCTGTCTCTGTTGGACTTTAGCTTTCAAGCTTGGTGGAGAATAAGATGTTCAGCCTCCTCTTGATTACTTTCTGTATTTTCTGCAATTGTTCTTTTTTCTGTTCGATCTATTTCGCTTGTTGCCCTAATCCCTTTTCTTTTTCCTTTTTATATATTTTTATTTGAATCAACGACACACTTGTATGTGGGCCGAGCCAAGGTTTGGTGAGCCCCACCTTCTTTAGAAAAGGACAAGATAGCTTTCAGTGCCACTGCAGCTTTCCCGCAACGACTACATGTAAGTTGACTTTGATGACGTCTGCAATGGTCATCACCATCTAACTTAGAAAATATTCCAGAAATCCACGAAGCATTGAGTGATGGTAAGTCACTCAACGCCATATGTCTTGGCTCTCAGCATTTCTAGACTTGTGAGTTTTCTCTGGATTTGTCTCAGCGGTTCTGTCTCAGCAGTTTCTTATTAATAGCTGTGACAGGCCTTTGTCTCAATGCTTTCTTTTTATCAGCTGATATAAGTTTCTATCTCAGCGGTACCTTCACAGCGGTCTCATTTGTTTTTGCTTCACAGCTGAGACTATCTTCTGTCTCAGCGATTTTCCTCTTAACTGTCTCAGTGCTTCCTTCTTCACTAGATGCATTGAGTGAACCTGCTTCAATCAACGCTTCTGGACTTAGAGAAATCCAGCTAGTATTGTCTCTGCGATCAAGCTAACACATTCTTCTCAGTTGTCTCAGTTGTCTCAGCGGTCTCAATGTCTTCTTATCAGCTATCTCAGCCGTCTCAGCGGTCTCAATACCTTCTTCTCAGGTATCTCAGCTGTCTCAATGCTTTTTAACTTAGTCAGTTTTTCTAGCTTTAGATGCGTTCGACGATCTATGGGATGAGCTCGATGAAGTCTGATATTCTCAGCGGTCTCAGCACTTTTTGCCTTAGTTCATTTATCTGGCTTTAGCGTGACAAGTGTTGAGCTGAGCTTGACGATCTGTAAGCTGAGCTCAATGAACTGTAAACTGAGCTCGACGAACTTCAAGCTGAGCTCGACGATCATTGAAACCTGATCTCTTGAGCTTATCCTAAGAAATGTTGAGTGAGCTGAGCTCGACGAACTGCGAGCTGAGCTCGATGAAATTTAAGTTTACTATCAAACTCATTTTTCTTCACCTATCCAATCATGGAAAACCTGCATGCAAGAACTAAAGCACACATAAAATACATTTGCTCCTTAGCATGATTGGTGATGCCCCTTTAAATCCTAAGGAACATTGTAGGGCAAAATTCCAAACAATCTCCCCCTATTTGAAGAAGGCAGAACACACATCCATGCTTAGGTGCATCATCACAAGAAATATCATGATAGGTCTAATGAAACATTATCATGACAACTAGCCATCCCAGTACAGGATAACTCCCCCTAGATGAGATGGCTTAACACTACGATTGAAAGATCAATGGCACAGGTGAATTATCAATCATTTATAATGTGATAGTATGATTATTAATAAAAGCTTTATTAATCATCAACTAGGTAAATATTATGATCAAGATGAACCTAATCATTAACTTAGTTAAACAACAGTAGCAACCTTATGATTACAGGATTTCTAAGAAAGAACAACATATTTATCAAACAAATACATGTAAGTGAAAATTTCATGCACATTTGTCACATCAATGTAGTCAGGGCCAAAACATATTCATTTTCTTGACAAAAATTTGAAATGTTTACACTGTTGAAATTCATTATAGAACATAGATTAGACAATTTTAAAAAAACGTAAGTCTTGAAGTCTTCTAGCAGCTATTCTTTGATGAGCTTGCACAAGCATCCTTGGTTGCAGCAGTCTTCTTCAAGTTTTCAGCTGTGTTCTTCTGATACTTGAAGGAGATGAAAGGCTTTGGAATATATTTGGAAGGCATTTTCTTGGGGTTGCTCTTCCTTACCAGATTTTCTTTGAATACTCTTTCCCTTAGGGAATTTCTTTCTAGATGCTTTATCCATTTCTCAGAAGGATAGACACTATCAATATTCTTTAAGATTTATCCATGGCATACACAAGCATTGATAATGATGGATTCAGAGGCATCACTTAACTGTTCATAGTCTGGATCATCTCTATTATCAGCTCTCCTCTTTGACATGAACTCTTCAACCATTTGAGTTCCTTCCCTCTTTCTTCTGGCAGCAAGTTGTGCATCTTGTGCAATTCTAGCTTTTGATGGGAAGTCTAGGTCCTCTGGCCTCTTTCTATCCAGGAGGGCCAGGTGTAGTGCCACCCTAGTGCCTTTAATTACATTGAAGGTTTGATCTTCAATTGCTTCCTTAGCATGGCTAATCTCCCCCTTTCTGCCTTCTTCAGAGATGCTATTTTGCAGTAAAGTGGTGTTGGCTTCACTCTCGCTCGATATAGAATTGAAAATTCTTTCATTGTCAACAAGCAGCTCATCTTTCAAAAGTATTGTCTCCTTCATAGATTGGAATCAAACATTAGTGATATGTTGAGTTACATGATCTGCTACACCCTTGATCACCACATCAGTTGTACTTACATAATTATTGACATATCCTATGTCAGCTGCAAAGAGTTTTGGCTTGTCTCCATGGATTGCATGAGGGTGGTCAGTTTGATGTCAGGAGTTCCAGCCCTATCAAATCAGGTGGTGACCTATTTGTTTAAGTGAGATATTTCTTCTTTATTTTCATTGACTTTGGTTGTCAAGTCATCCATCAGTTTGGCAACTAATTGATCAACATACTCCTTGAGGGTTGTCGTCTCAGCATCCAAGAGTGCTTTGATTTGGTTTAGAGATTCCTCATTGGAGATGGGAGTAGATGAAGTGTGGCTCACAGTAGGAGGTACAACATTCTGAGCAGGGATCTGAGAAGGCTCCCCCTCAACTACAACACCTATTGTAGGAAACATTTTCTTAGCTAAAGCTATATTAACACTACTAATTATGAGGGTGTGGGTACTACCTGTAGTGGGTGTAGACTCAACTATTATGTTGACAACTTGATCCAAGTTTGTCAGATCCATCTGATCATGCTCCCCCTCAGACTGAGCATCCTTCTCTGGGCTTGACCTATCAAGATAAGTAACTAAAGCTTCAGGAGGCTCATGGTTATCTTCTGCCATATCTGCCTCACCTTCTGCAACAACTTCTTCCTTATTGCCAATCTTTGACACATATCCTGTCCTAGGACTGGCATGTATTTTATCAACATGCACTACAATGTCCTGGAGTTGAATGTTTGCAAAGGATTGACTGAGTGATAAGTCAACCTGCAGACCAATACCAGCTGTAGAGGATGATTCAAGCTCTAGTTCAGGGCTGGAAGTTCCTTCTTCCTCAGTAGGTTTGTTCCTTGTACCCTTAGAGGAGTCCTTTATTCCTGAAGGTTGGCTCATTGGTAAGACCCTAGTGAATCTGTTAAAAGTCATTATGTCCATTCTTTTTAGGTAGTGAATTTTCACCCCATGTTCATGTTTGAAAGTATCAGGATAGGTGTTCACTAGGTATAAGGAAAGAATTCTGCCCATATTTGGAGAGGGTATACAGACTACTAATCTTTGATAGATGGGAGGAGACCATCAGGTCTTTCTATTCAGGATAATTCTAGTCATGACATCAAACATGGACTTGGAGATAGTGTCATGTGATCCAGGTTTGCAGATAAGGGATTTCCCAATAATATCTGCTAGTAGTTTGCCTCTCTGTTTGAAGAATTTCCTTTTAAGAGACCCATATTTGGCCTCATTGTATCCACACCATCTGAGAGCACTATCTCTGTCCGTGACGGCCGGCTCTTCTTCCTCGCTCGGGTTGACGGAGGGTATATGAAGGGCCTTTCCTAGTCTCTTAGGATTTACCTTTATTTTTATATCTTCAATCATAGACTTAAGAGAGTTTTGAAAGGAGGACACTTTGATATTAGAGAAGAATTCCACTACCTCCTTTCTAAGAATGGTGGAGGGTTCAAAAAGTGTGTATTCCAAGCCTGCGACCTCAATCATCATTAACACAGCCTTAATCTTAGGGGATGCATGACTGAATCCATCCCTCATAATTTTGTATCCTTCCAGGAGCTCCTTGATGACATTTGGCGCCATTGAAACAGTGCAACAAGACGCTGAGAGGTTTTCGGTCTGACGGCTAGGGTTAAGGCTTTTATTAGTGGAGTGGCTTTTCGTTCCTTGTATCCATTATATTTATTCCAAAAATGTTCAATTATCAATTAAGCATATTAGCTTAAACTTATACATTTCATTTTAACGGGTTCCGTTACGCTTCCTATTATGAAATAGGGGATTTAGCGTTTCGATTTTTCTACCGCTCAGCTTTTCTTCTACTTATTCAATGCATGTTTAATTTGTGGCTTCCCATATTGATTGGATGTACAATCTACTTGACTTAATAAAAAATTTATTAGTTTTAAATAGAAGGGGACCTAACATATAAACGAGCCTGTCCTATTGGCACTCCAATTTATGCATTAGTTTACCTTAAAGCTTGTTAATAAGTTATTTGAATTTTAGAATAAAGCCTACAAAAATTAACAGTGTAGATAATTGTATCACTCTTTTCTATTTGGTGTGCTTGATTAGTTTTAGCCTGAGCATATCTAACATGACTAACAATTAGCAAACTTAATCTCTATATAGGAGAGAGAGAGAGAGAGACTTACCTTGAGGCTTGCTTCCTCTAGCTTTTGAGGATTACATTCTTGACAGCCTCAACCTTAATTTGTTGCTTTTCCTGGAGTATATTCCTAGAGCAACTATCCTGTCCCATACATTTTCTTGGAATACACATTGTCCAAATACCAAGTCTCAATTGGACAGGTACTTGGACTATGCTGCAAAACAGAATTCATTTACCCTTAGGCAACCAATGATAATTGTTTTCTAGGTTCTTGTTAGCATTATAAAGCATCTGCCCAACTCTCTGCCTAGGCTAAGCACCTTTCTATCCACTAGTCACATTCAGCTTATGTCAACAATCAATGGTAAAGTGACTCACTTTCCCACAACACCAACATTTATGAATGTTGTATCTTCTCTTTAGGCCAGCACAAAATTATTGTCCCTGAGAGATGTGAGCAACACCAGACTTTGTTGGATGAGCATTGCATGATGTTGCCCCCTTTTTCCTGAGTGAAGGTGCTGAGGTACTAAATACAGCTGGTCCAGTATGGGACTGATGTATTTTTGGAGCCTATCATCCAGTGGACTTTCTCATTTCCATAGATAAAGGAAATTTGGATCCAAATCTAAAGAACTTCCCCTGATCTGTGTGGCTAGAGTGGACAATATCACTCTTTCATGAATTATGTGCCTTCACCCCACTGGTGGAGCACACATTTGATTGATCCTTCTAGAGTGGTGCAAACTTAACAGTTTTAGAAGGTGAATTTGACTTTTGAAACACTGTCCTCTTATCAGGTAATTCAGATTAGAAATGTTGATTGATGTGATTAATACCCAGCTTCTAAGGGACTGGACAAGTTTGAGCTTTTGGCAACTGACCCTGTAACTGAGAAGGGTTAATCACATTCCCGAATCTCTCTGTGAACTTTTGTTCAAGATATCTAATATGCTTATTCTTCCCTTCCAGAAGCAAAGTCTGACACTCAAGACTTTTCTTGAGTTCAGGCACCTCATGACTTTTCATATAGAATTCAATAGATTTATTGTTATAAAGAGTTTTATAAGGCATTAGGACTTCTATCTCCTTGGCTTGCCTTTTGGCAAGAATTCTGCTCTTCTTTAGAGCATCTAGGAGTAATCCATACTCGTCAATCAATTGATTGACATCAGTCTCAGATTCTGAGAAATCTTTATCATAGGATGAAGATGCATTAGTATCTAGACTGGTCTCATAGTCAAAGGAAGATGCATAATTGAAAATAGGTTATACCTTGATTGATTATGAATCTGGCTGAATTCTTTCTTCTTCAGTAATTTCCATCAAACCATGGCATCCATAGCCTTCTTCAACCTCCACATTATCATTGTCTGAGTGTGATAGAGGGGCCCTGATTCCTATCCTAGCAGCAGGATATTCCTCCTGTTCTCTTGGATCTGCAATAACAGATATCAACCCTATATAGGCTTCTTCCTCTTTATCTTCAGAATCTGAGGATGAAACATATGTCCAGCTTCTCTCCATCTTAGCCACAAAGGACTTCTCCTTCTTCTTACCCTTTTGGTGATGGTGATGCGTTTTCTTCTTCTTCTCATCTTCTTTCGTTCTTTTGACTGGGCAGTCAACAATGACATGCCCAGCCTTGCTGCAACAATAACAAATTACATTAGAAGAAATCTATTTACTAATTTTAGGGACATACCTGTCATCCTTGGATGACTTCCTGTGATAAGAGGATGAAGATGGCATGCTCCTCCATTCCTTGTTCTTTACGAACTTCTGGAATTTCCTGGATAAGGCAGCTACATCTTTATCATACAAATGGTTGTCTGATGAGCTTGGCTCAGAATTATCTGAGCTAGATTCAGCTTCCCTCCTTGGTGGTGAGGGAGTATTCCTTCTGCTTCTTCTTGGGGCTTCTGCCATGAATACCACAGACTTGTCCTTGGACTTGAGTTGGCTGCTCTTCTACTCTTCTTGTCTAGCAGCTAGCTGCATTTCATAGGACTGCAACTTTCTAAAGAGTTTTAGTGGAGGAGTGTCTGCTAGCTTTGCCATTTCCCTAATGACACAAATCTTAGTGTCCCAATCTCTAGTCAGAGATCTAAGGAACTTGTCATTCAGCTCATAGTCGTTGAGGGCCCTACCATAGGATCTTAGTTCATTGAATATCCTAAAGAACCTTTCAAAACAGACATCACTTTTTTCAGACTTGCTTTTCCTGAAGTCCTCATTTTCTTGATTGAGCGTGGACTTTCTATCATCTCTAACTTCCTCAGAGACTTCCATATAGACCACAAGGGTGTCCCATATTTCCTTGGAGGTCTTGTAGTGTACAAGATTTTGGAAGGTTGAGTCATTAATGGCACTGGATATAATATTTTGTGCCCTTTTGTCCATGGTGGACAGAATCACTTCATCTCTGTCCATTTCTGAATATGCCTTAGGCACACTCACAGTAGGATCTATGGTGGAAAACTTTTTAGGGACAAAATGACCTTCTACCACTGTTACATAGATCCTATGGTAAGATGCTTCTATGAACAGTCTGACCCTTTGCTTCCAAAGGCCAAATCCTTCCTTCCTGCAGATGGGCAGCTTCATGGTCCCTAGCTCCTTATAGTTCATTCTAGACCCCATAATCTTATCTTATAGCTAACCTTGGAGGTATACTCAGATTGTTAAATCCTTTTTGAGTAACCTTCCTCTGATACCACTTGAAAGTTAGATAACTGAAGGTTGCGAATCACCTAGAGGGGGTGAATAGGTTTATGAAAATTTTATTGGTTCTTTTGCTGTTTTTAAATTAAACTATCTAGAGCTTGTCCTTAGATCCTGCAATAAGAAAGAAAACAAGCAACACAATAAACACAAGGATTTATAGTGGTTCCCCAATTGGGTACATCCACTTTCCCTCCCACCTATCCAACTGATTTGTTGGACTAGGCACAAACTCCACCAATATGCGCCTTAGAGCTTACACCTCAGTCCCTCAGCCTATAACACAGATTCTTCACAGAATCCAAACTCAGAACCATAAGGGTTCCTACCCTAGAGCTCTGTAGAGCTCTTATAGCTCAGTGATTCAGTAATCACCTACCTCAGCCTTATTTCTAAGGCCTACAACTCAGGCTCTTCAGCTCTATAGCTTCAGGCACACAACCCTACTCTCAGAGTGCTGCAGTACTCCTACAACTCAGTACCCTTCCAGGTACCAATAGCTCAGCCTCCTCCAAGGCCTATAACTCAGTAACATACTTGTCACCTACAGCTCAGTGACTGTCCAGTCACCTACCTTGGGTACAAGGGCCTACACTCAGGCTGGGAGGACAGCACTACCTCAGATCCACACTTGGATCCTACCTCAGAGAGCAACACTCTCCCACCTCAGGTAATAAAGCCCTATAACTCAGATCCACACTTGGATCCTACGTTAATACCCCCAACATGACACCTTCCTCAGTTACTAATTAGTCACCTACCTCTAGCACAAAGTGACCTACACTCAGATTCAGATAAACTGAATCCTATAGGAAGAGAATACATAGTAATTTAAGAAAAATAAAACAATTGACTCAAAGAGGTAACTTCTTCGTCTTCTTGATTTTTAGGCAGATGAAGAGTTTTTCGTATGCTCTTCATGGTGAGTTTGATTTTATTACCCTGGGCTGAAGACCTAATCTTTAGTCTAGATGAATCCTGAGTTGCTGCTCCATAGAACTCAAGGATTTCCTTCTTCCATATCTTTGTAGGTTTTGATGTCAAATACTCCAAGCCATTTTCTACAATTAGAGCTATCACAGCTTTAATCGCTGGTTCAGCATCGACAAAAGCATTCCGTACCAGTTCATATCCCTCGTTCACGTTTTCGTCAAGTTTCGGCACCAATGGGATGGTGAGAATTCTTGAATGGAGAAGAGAGGGTTTGTCGACACAAGAATCTAGTCTCAACAAAAATATGGAGAGTGTGTCGTCAGGGTTTGTTCTTGACCTATTTATATGTGTCTAAACATAGAAGGTCAAAAGGCGTGTCAAAATTTACTTACTGTGTTGACACTGTTGAGATGGTGTCAACACAGACAGCTAATGTCTCGACAGAAGTGTTGACTACTATGTGTTGACACCAATTAATGATGTGTTGACTACTATGTGTCGACTCTAATTCTAAGTGTCGACATAACTTCTGGAGGTGTCGACACAACTCCTCTGAAGTGTTGACACCAATTTTTTAGATGTGTCGACAGAATTTCTCTTTGTCGACATAGACCTCTTTTTGTGTTGACACAAAATTACTTAGACAAATTTGTCAATCTATACTATGTTCAGCATACCTAATTCAATTTTAAAATTATTGAATTTAGTTTCATCCAAGGTCTTAGTGAACATGTCAGCAATTTGAAAACTTGTATTGACAAATTCTAAACATATATCCTCTTTTTCTACATGATCCCTAAGAAAATGATATCTTATTTCTATATGCTTTGTTCTACTATGAGAAACAGGATTATGAGTAATAGAAATAGCACTTGAAGAATCACAGAATAATGGGGTTCTACTTAGCTGGATACCATAATCTTTATGCTGATGATGTATCCACAACAGCTGTGCACAGCAGCTCCCTGCAGCTAGCTACATACTCAGACTCAACTGTGGAGATTGCCACACTAGTCTGCTTCTTACAGCTCCATGATACCAATCTTCCTCCTAGAAATTGATAGGTGTCAGTTGTGCTTTTTCTATCTTTTTTGCATCCTGCAAAGTCTGCATCTAAATATCCAGTCAGTAGAAAATCTCTATTCTTAGGGTACCAAAGGCCTAGATTAGGTGTGCCCTTAAGATATCTCAAAATCCTCTTAACAGCAGTATAATGAGATTCTTTTGGGCAGGATTGGTACCTAGCACATACACATGTAGCATACATGATGTCAGGTCTACTAGCAGTCAGATAAAGGAGGGAGCCAACTATCCCTCTATATAAAGACTCATCTACAGGTTTTCTTGCATCATCTTTGCTTAGAGACATACTTGTCTCCATTGGAGTTCTCATGGTAGTGGATGACTCCATACCATACTTCTTAATTAACTCCTGGGTGAACTTAGACTGGGATATGGACAGGCCATCATCAGTCTGTCTTACTTGGAGTCCCAAGAAGAACTTAAGTTCTCCTATGCTGCTCATCTCAAACTTCCCTTGCATAAGTTTAGCAAACTTCCTACAAAGGTTGTTTTCAGTATAACCAAATATTATGTCATCAACATATATCTGGACAAGGATTATCTTCACTTTGGATTCCCTAAGGAATAGAGTTTTGTCTATTTTCCCCCTTGAGAATTTGTTCTCAATGAGGAAAGTAGACAAGGTTTCATACCAAGCCCTTGGGGCTTATTTCAAACCATATAGAGATTTCCTAAGCCTATACACATAATTAGGATAGAGTGGATCAATAAAACCTGATGTCTGTTCTACATAGACTTCCTCCTTTAAGGCTTCATTCAAAAATGCTGACTTAACATCCATTTCGAACACTTTGAAACCTTGATAAGTTGCATAGGCTAGGAATAGCCTTATTGCTTCCAACCTTGCCACAGGGGCAAATGTTTGATCAAAGTCTATGCCCTCTTCCTGCCTATATCCTTTGGCAACCAGCCTTTCCTTGTTCTTAATTATGATCCCACTCTCATTTAGCTTGTTCCTGAAGATCCACTTAGTCCCTATGACATTGTGGTATTTTGGTTTACGAACTAACTCCCAGACCTTGCATATCCTGAACTGATTTGACTCCTCCTGCATAGCATCAATCCAGTGTGGGTCTTGTATAGCTTCTTCAAATCATTTAGGTTCCTGTTGAGACAAGAAGCTTGAGCATAGTACAGTGTTCAAGCTCCTGCTTCTAGTTTGAACCCTTTGTCTAGGATCACCAATAATCTGGTGTACAGGATGATCCTTTAAATGTCTAACTGCTGGAGGAAGTCTGTTTGCAGTTTGACTTTCTCCATTTTCTTCATTCTGCTGAACTTCATTGTCTTCTTCATCCAGAGAGTCTTGTTCTCCCCCTGGACAGCAAGCATCTTCATCTTCATCCAGCCTAGCTGTTTGATCTTCTTTGATAGTTAGCATGTCCATATTCTCCTTTATACCTGTAGAGCTACAAGAACTACTAGGCAACTCACTGTTAATAAGTCTTGATTCATCAAATATAACATGAACAGACTCTTCTACAACTTGTGTAGTCAAGTTATAGACTCTATATGTTTTACTATTATTGTTGTACCCAACAAATATCTCATCTTGGGATTTGGCAGCAAACTTTGTCAGGTAAGACTTGCCATTGTTAAGCACATAGCACTTGCAACCAAAGATCCTAAAATAGGATATGTTTGGTTTTCTGCCTTTCAAAACCTCATAGGGTGTCTTTTTGTGGCTCTCAGTGATGGAAGCCCTATTGAGCATATGACATGTATTGTTTACTGACTCAGCCCAGAAATATTATTGGAGAGAAGTGTCACTCAATAGAGTTCTACCTGCCTCAATGAGAGTCATATTCTTTCTTTCAGCAATTCCATTTTGCTGAGGAGTTCTGGGTGAGGAGAATTCCTGATGAATCCCAAATTCTTCACACAACTTTGTCATATTTTCAGATTGAAATTCAGTTCTATAGTCACTTCTGATTTTGACCACTGAATTGTTAAGTTCATTCTGAATTTGCTTAACAAAGTTGCAGAAAATAGTTGGTGTTTCAGATTTTTGCCTCAAAAAGAAAACCGATGAAAATCTAGAATAGTCATCTACAACCACAAATATGTAGACTTTCATACCTAGGTTCTGAACTGGCATTGGACCAAATAAATCCATATGCAAGAGGTATAAACACCTCACTGAGTCTTTGGTTTTTAGGCTATGAAAGGAGGATCTGGTCTGCTTACCTTTTTGACAAGCTGAGCATATTCCATCCTTAATGCACTTAACTTGAGGACCATTCCTCACTAACTCTTTATTGAAGAGTTGACCAATAGTCTTGTAGTTTAGATGAGCTAGCCTCTTGTGCCATTTGACACAATGAGAGGCTTTCTCATCAGCTACCAGACAAATAGGAGAATTTTTATTCTCATTCACAAAGTTTAGGCAATACACATTTCCTTTCATATAACCAGTCAACATGATCTTCTGATCACTTGACCTTTTAATATGAAAACCATTCTTAATGAATGAAATGTCATATCCAAGATCACTCAGTTGACTTATTCTTATCAAGTTATATTTCAAACCCTTCACATAAGCCACTTGAGTGATAGTAATTAAGTTGTTATAAATGTTACCAAACCCTTTGATGACACCTTTTTCAGAACCACCAAAGATTACTTTAGGTCCATTCAATATGGGTGAGTAGTCCTTCAGCAATCCTCTTGTTCTAGTCATATGTCTGGAACATCCACTGTCCAAGTACCATAAAGGGGCATGGCCATTTGGACTTATCTGCAACAAATAATTACTTAACCTTAGAACCCAAATTGTTATTGGCTCCTTGGTTCAGGTTAGACTGAAATTTAGCATAATTTGCAGCAGCCCTTCTTCCAGGTAAGCTGGCATTCATCTTGACACTAGTGTTGTGCCAACAATCAATGGCAAAGTGTCCGACCTTATTACAACACTAGAACTCATATCTATTATACCTCTGTTTAGGTACAGTTTTAACAACTTTGTTGTCAGCTGTTCCTAATACTGTAGGTACAGTGTTTCTTTGTTTGAGTGCTGGAGACCTCTTGTCATTCAGAATGTTAGGCTTACTATGACCATGTATGATATCATGATCATATCTCTTGGTAGGCTGCTGTACTTTTTTGAGAGTAATAGGGGGACTGAAGACAAGTGGCTTAACTGGGGCTTTCCTTTTTCTTTTGGAATTAACTGCCCTAGTATTTCCCTTAAAACCCAATCCTGCCTTACCCTTTTGAGACACAAAGTCATCAATTAATGGTAGGATAGATTTTGGCTTAGAGAAACTAGTCACTAGATCCTTTTCCTTCTGAAGTCTAACTTCCAGACTTTTGATTTGATCACTCTTGAATGTGATTGTTCCCATCTGAATAACAGTTATGTTTTTCAGCTTGGCAATCTCATTCATCTTCTGATCCAGCAGCTTTTCTGAATCAGATGCAGCCAACTTAAGAGCTGCAATTTCCTTAGCCTGAATTTTAGTCAGGTTTTTGCATCTCTTAAATGCCTTCAGCAAATCACCATATTCATCTATAAGTTGATGAATATCTCCTTCAGATTCAGATCCATCCACATCTTTTGATGCAGATGCTTCTGATTCTGAACCAGTGTAATAATCAGAGTCTTCAGATAAGCTTTTTACCATACTGGGACCAGGCTGATCCTGGCAGTGATCTTCATCAGTCACGGCCATCAGCCCTTTGCACTGATGATCTTCAGTTCCATTTATTGAGTCCAGTGATTGTATGAACTCAGTCTCTTCTTCTGTTACAAACAGACCAATATGAGCTTCAGCATCAGATTCAGAATCTGAAGATGATGGATCTGTCCAGCTTTTCTCTTTCTTTGCTACAAAGGATTTCTCCTTCTTGTTCTTATACTGAGACTTCTTCTTATCTGAAGATTCCTTTCTTTTATATGGACAATCAGCTACTACATATCCAGGTTTGTTGCAGCAATAGCACACAATCTTTGAAATTCTTGATTTGCTAGGTTTTGACCTACTCTTGTCCTTTCTAGATGACTTTCTTTTCTGATAATATTCATCCTTGGACTAAGAGGGGGATGGCTTAGTTCTTCACTTCTTCTTCTTCAAAAATCTCTAAAACTGCCTTGTAAAGACAGCAAAGTCCTCATCAGAATGATTGCTGTCTGAGGTGTGACTATCAGAACTTTTAGAGTTCACTTCTGTAGCTTTCTTAGGAGGAGATGGAGACATCCTCCTGTCCTTTCTTGTGGCTTCTGCCTTAAAGGCCACTGACTTTTCTCTATGGTCAACTTTAGTACTTTTCTCTTCCTCCTTTCTGGCTATGAGTTGCATTTCATAAGAAAGCAATTTGCCAAATAGTGTTGGAGGAGAGATTTCTGCCAGTCTGGCCACTTCCCTGATGGCACAGATCTTGGTATCTCAATCCTTAGTCAAAGATCTAAGGAATTTATCATTCAACTCATATTTACTAAAGACCCTTCCATATGACATTAGATCATTCACAATTCTGAAGAACTTCTTGTAACATTCAGTGATGTTGTCTGATTTGCTTTGTTTGAAGCTCTCATATTCCTGATTAAGCATTGACTTTCTATCTTGCCTAACTTCTTCTGATCCCTCCATGTAGACTATCAATGTATCCCACATCTCCTTGGAGGTTTTACAGTGAATCAGATTTTGGAATGTTGAGTCATCTATGGCACTCACTATAATATTCTGAGCTCTCTTATCCATAGTAGCTAAGATAATCTCATCCTTAGTCATTTCTGAAAAGTCTTTTGGTGTCCTCTGATTAGCATCAAGAACTGAGACTTTCATTGGAATATAAGGCCCCTCCTTAACAGTTATATATATTCTTGGATCAGATGCTTCCATAAACAATCTGACTCTTTCTTTCCATATTCCAAAGATTTCTTTCCTGCATATGGGCAACTTCATGGAACCAAGTTCCTTATGATTTTCTCCTGAACCCATCTTTTCTGATTTATTCTGCCTCACAGATCTTACTCAGACTGTAAAGTCTATCTTTGAGTAACCTCCCTCTGAAACCACTTGAAAGAATTGGTTTCAAGATAACCTAAACACCTAGAGGGGGGGGGGTGAATAGGTACAATTCCTTTTTACTCTAAGGCAGAATATGAATTCAGTTAATCAATTAGAATCAAACAGTTCTACAGCTACCACATCACAGAAATCACAAAATCACACATAATCACAGATGGCACACAGATTTATAGTGGTTCCCCAAATGATGGATACATCCACTTTCCCCCTTCGCCTATCTAGCAGTGTGCTAGATTCGGCCTAACTTCTTCCTTCCTTCTCAGATCAACAGATCTTACAGCTCAGAACTCAGTCAAGGTTCCTACAACTCAGAGTGAGACCACACTCCTACAACTCAGGCAATAAAGCCCTACCTCATCCTTAACCCAGGCCTACAACTCAGAGAATCAAATCTCCTACCTCAGGCACACAGCCCTACCTCCACCTTCCCAAGGCCTACAACTCAGAGATGCAATCTCCTACCTCAGGCACTCAGCCCTACCTCAGCCTTTATAAATTAGGCTTACAACTCAGATCAATAATGATCTTACAGAAAAATGATATAAAATAAGTTTTATCTTTCACCCAAGTTGAGAGAGAATGGGTAGAAAGGTTTCTTGATCAGTTCTTGAAGAATCTGATTACACAGAAATCAACTTATCTTTGGCTTTCTTCAAAGCTTCTTGAATCTGAACACAATAAGGTTGAATTTCTTGAAGATGATCTTCAATCAGCTTCCTTCTTAAAACCCAGAAATTAATCTGAATTCTTCTTTACAGATTAGTTCAGGATCTGCTCTTAAGAAACTAGTTGATGATAGTCTCTTTCTTCACTTGAATTGTTGGTGCTCCCTCTCTATAAATTCTTTTGAAGATTGAAATTCTTCACTTAGATCCACTTGAAATCTCTGACTGGATTTCTTGTGTATGTTGAATCTTCTGTTGTAATTGTGTGTTGTGTACTTCGTCTTCTTTTTTCTCATTGTTCTCAATTGATAGAATCTTTCTTTATATAGACTTCATCCAAGGTTACCGGCTGATCCGGTTGCTAACCAACTTTTGACAGATCTGACAGTTGCAGTAGACTTGTTGGTAATGGCAGCTATCAAGTCTCCAGTCACTTCTTGAAACTTTGTCTCTGTCAGCAAAGTGTCGAGTCTGAACTTCACATGTGTCGACACAAGTAGACTAAGTGTCGACACAATCCTTGGTGGTGTCGACACAGTTCTCATGGTGTCGACACTGCTACTCGACATAGCTTCTATAAGAATGTGTCGACACAAGTCCTGTGTGTAGACACAGCTACTTCTTGTCTTGGCACAATTAACTTTGAAGAGATTCTGGTCAGTGTGTTGACACAAGTCCTGTGTGTCGACACAGTTGATGTCGACTGAACTTTCTGTGTGTCGACACAAGTCCTGGGTGTCGATCCAATTTCTTCTGGTGTCGACACAGCTTTTCCGAGTGTCGACACAATTGACTCCAGGTGTCGACACAGCTTTTCTCAAGTGTCGACACAAGTCTTCACAAGTGTCGACACAGCTTCTTCTGGTGTCGACTCATGGACTTAGAAACTTTTCTTGCATATTCTTAACCTGCACATATAAACTCAAAACAACATCAAATACAACTTGATGTATATCACTGAGTTGGGTGAGGCTTCTCCAAATCTGGTACACATTTTCAATATACCCAACACAAACTTTTGTAGAATTAAATAGTCGTATGATCATCACACTTAGTTTGAGTTCGCCATGTGGTTCGGACAGTTGATGTACAGTGATGCATCAGGGAGCGGCTTAGGCTACGTGCTTTTCAGTTTGGAAATGTAATAGCTTATGGCTCGCGCCAGTTGACAGTGCACAAGCGAAAATATCCAGTCCACAACGTGGAGTTAAAGGCCGTGATTTTGCACTTAAACTATGGCGTCTTTATTTATATGTGTGAAAGTTGACATCGTCACGGACCATATGAGCCTTAAGTATCTCTTTTATCAAAATGATCTGAACATGTGACAGTGGAGGTGGAAGGAGTTCCCCGGGGACAACACCTTATAGATTCATTACACTCCCGAGAAGGGACATAGTCGTAGATTCTTGGAGATGGAAAACTCCGGCAAGAGCGAGGTGAGTGTAAATACGTGATAAATGTCAAATCCAAGTGTTGGAAATCATAGACATTTCTTGTAATGACAAGAGTACCACGACAAATGCTTGTACGAAGGTATAGTATGACCTTACGAACAAGGTTTGACTTGTAATGGAACTCGTGATGAGTATAAAATGCTATGCAGAGGATGGGTTAAATTCCTAGTTCCCCTTGGATACTGGCCTTTTGAAAAAGGACAGTTGAAGGTACATCCCCAATAAGGGTAAGCTACGTGATGAATTGATACGTGAAGCATGCTTCATGAAATACTCAATTCACCTAGAGAGCACAAAGATGTGCACGAACTCAATCCGGTACGGAAGTTCGATGAGATCCTTGTGAAGTTTGTACACAGACTACCAAGATCACAGAGTGGAAACGATGCAGAGTGGGTAATCGTTGACAGATTGACAAAAGTATAGCCCTTTATGTCTAACAAAAGTGCGATTTCAGGAAAAATTGGCTACGATGTACGTAGACGACATAGAACGATTGCACGGTGTGCTCGTAACATCGTTGGTGACCGAAATCAGCACTTTACTACAAATGATTGGAGATAAATCCATCAGTGGTTGGGAACTAGACTAAAAGTTCAATACGACCTTTCATCCTCAAGTGGCTGGTTAAACGAAAATGAGCAACCAAACTATGGAGAATACGTTCCTTATGTGTGCCCTAGATTTCGGAAGAGGTGGAAAAACCATCTATATAAGATTGAGTTCGTCTACAATAATAGATATCAAGTTAGCATATAGACGATGCCCTTTGAAGCTTATATGGTTGGAAGTGTCGTACAACTTTATCTTGGGTAAAAACAGGTAAGTTAAAGCTATATAAGTGTAAGGAGGTCTAAAGTTCAAATTCATCCATATGTACTATGAGAGCGGTTGTTGGTAGCCCAAGATAGGCAAGCAAAGTACTACAACGCCGAACACTGACACATAGATTTTGCGGTTGACGAATGAGTATACTTGAAGATTATACCATTCAAAGGCATGTGGAAAAGTTGAGCCCGTGGTATATTGGTCCGTCTAAAGTGGTTGAATGAATTAGAGAAGCGGCATATCGATTAGCTCTTTTGGCGAAACTAAGTGGCTTGTCTGATGTGTTACACATATCGGTGCTATGTAAACCAATGAAAGAGCCAACGCAAGTGATTGCAGATGATCGAGTACCAGTCGAATAAAGGCTGACAGCAAAGGTTAATCCCACTTGAATCAAGGGTTCGGAGAGTGAGTTACTCTAAAAAAGGACAATCGGGATGGTCGACATCCGTTGAGATAATGGTTTCCGTTGAGAACGAGCTTGGGAGCATAAGAAAACTTGCATGATAAATTTCCCGTGTTATTTTTAAAATAATGTTGTAACATTATATTTGTGAAATGGAAATATGTTGTAACATATTTATTGTTGTTTTTCTCTTATAGATGAATAAAATTTCGAGACAAAATTTCTATAAGGAGGGGAGGGTTGTAAAAACCAAAATTTGACAGCAGGCCTTCTGGTCGATATCGCCGGGCAACAGGGGATATCGCCAGATGATAGCGATAACACTCAATGCCATGAAGCGTTGAATGAGCTTGTCACACTCGACGTAAGGGAGCGTTGAGTGAGATATCATGAGACGACAGTGGGTATTGTCGGGGCGATAGCGATAGGTCTCGATGCCATAAAGCATTGAGTCAGCCAAGCACACTCGATGCCTTTCAACGAATCATTGAGTAAGAGATTATGGCGTGGCATTAGTGGGTATCGCGCAGCGATATCCCAGCACTCAATGCCCTCAATGCCTTAAAGTATTGAGTCATCTCCACGCACTCAACGTCTCGAAGCGTTGAGTGAGCTACTAGCTTCGATAATGTTGAGCGATAATGGGAAAGCGTTGAGCGAGCGTAATGCACTCAATGCCACAAAGCATTGAATGAGTTCAACACACTCGACGCATGAAAGTGTTGAGTGAGTTATTGGCTTGATGTTGTGTGGTGACAGTGGATATTGCTAGACGATAGTGTCATGTGACATGGACACGTGTCAGATGGTTATTAACCGACCAAAGAGCGGTGGTTGACTGGAGTCAAATGACTGAAATTGTTGTCACTAGGCGACATCGATATCGCTCGGTGATAATGGCTACTTTGACTTTTCAGCCGATTTTGCAGCCACTCATTTCTCTTTGTATATTAAGCTTGTGGCTGGGATTGAGCTCGAAATTACTTATGCAGCGGTGTGCTAGAATGAGAAGTAATTCTCTTCTCATCTCTCTCCCTCTCTTCATTTCCTTTTGTGCTCTTTGAAGAAGGAGTTAAGGAATAGTTGGGATGATCTTTGTGAGTGCTGGAGGAGTTTCGGTAATCGGAAGCTAGATCCAAGGTTTGATCTGCGAATGGGAAAGCGACATGTTCCTTTCCATCCGCGTAGAAAAGCTTCCTCATGGCTCCAAAGAAGACAATAAGGGAAACGATCTTCCTTTTGGACAAGTGAAGTCCTTCTTTTGGCATATGCATCGAATCCCCCACCGAAAGGTGGAGAATCGAGGGGATTTCGATGGGTCGATACATGGTATCCCCTAGTTTGGTTTTGCATATAGATCCGGAAATTGCAGTACGAAATAGGCATGTTGTGTGAATCTCCTTTGAACAGGTTGGTCTGCATTGGTGATGTTTTATTTTGTGTGTCGAAGAAGACTCCGAGTATAAATGTGGTGTTTATGGGGTTTGATGGGTTATTCCTGTAAAATGGGTGTAGCAGGAAGTACTGGAGACACTCTCCAGGAAAATACCCACAAAATTCCACAGGTTTAAGACTTGTTGGATATCGTCGGGCGACAGTTAGTATCTCCAATGACGATAGATCTTGGTGAGCTGTTTGTGATGTGTGATGTGAAAGTCTAGTGTTTCCGGCACTGTAGGTTACTGCAGGGTTTTGGCTGGATTTGGGTACAGAAAGTGAGTTCTGTTCTTAATGCATGGCGATAGTGAGTATCTTCGGCGATAGCCCCCAGATACCATTTTGATTGTAAAGCCAGTCTCTTGGAGATAGTGTGGCTTGTTTGAGCTACAAGCTCTTAAGGCCATCGTGCCGAACAGGCAAGGGGAAGCTGACCCGCGTCATGTCTTTGCTTCTGAACTAACAATTTGAACAACAAGCAAAGGCTGAACCGTACCCGCATTATGTCCGACCGACTCAAAGACCTAGGTTATTGGTCTCGATGGAGCGCATAATGAGAGTCTTAGGCATGCGTGCCGTAAATACTAGTAATGCTCAAAGTTGCCTGTCATGTCTTAGAACTCTTAACAGTGGTGTCATCTAATAAGCTGGAACACCGAAAATGTTTCCTGAGCGCACGGAGCTTCGGCATTTAAGACTGGCGTTTGTGATGTATTGAACTATGTGTGAGTGCACGTTCTTGTGATATATGTGCTTGTGATAATGTTATGCCTACAGGGAAGGAATACCACTGCCCCGGGAAAGGGGTAGGGTCATTATAAATTGATCAGGTTAATGTTGATCGTTGCCTTCTTTGCCATTTTGTGGTTGGTTGTCCCTGTGCAGGTGCTGGAGAGCCGAGCGAGAAGTAGCAGGCTAAATACCTGGAAGCTATGCCATCCCTCGAAGGCCAAGCAAAGTTTTATTACTTTCATGTGTGGCCGACCTGCGTGCCGATTTCTATAATCTACACTTTGTAAAGAGTAAATGTCAGGCCTTAAGGTCAGAGCAGTTTTAGACTACTGTTGGTTGTCACCGGGCGACAGTGACTATCGCTGGGCGATAATAACTTTTGTGTATTTTTATAATAAACATTCTTGTGTTTATATAGTGGACATTACTGTTGTACTTGAGTTCAAATCTTAACCCCTGAAGCTTCTGCTAGAATGCTCTGAGTTAGGATGCTTGTAGTTTTTGATTTTCATATGTAATCCCGCTTCCTATTTATGGAATATGGTATGGAGCCCCAGCCGGACCCTCTATTATATTTCATGTGACGGACGGAGATGTTGCATTAGGCCCCAAGCAGGAAAGACTAGAATGCTCAAGTGTGAACCATCAAGCATGGTACTGTGGATGGTGCTGGAACCCAGAGAAATCTGGTACACTGAGAATTTTCCCTAAGTGCACGGAGCGTGTGGCCGATCGAGCCTGCATCCGTGGTGAATGGTGCTTAAATACACATTTTTTTGCCAAAAGATATATATGTTGCTGCCTGTAGGGAAGGAGAACCGCCGCCCCGTGTAAGGGGTGGGGTCATTATAATTTGGTTATCTAATGCTGACTGTTGTATTATTTTGCCACGTTTTGGTGGGTCATGCTATGCAGGTGCTGGAGAGCCAAGTGGACAGTAGAGAGCTGAAGTCCCTTATGCTGCGATTTGCTGGCCCTTGAAGTCCCAAAGGCGAACGATTGCTATTTTCTTGTGTGGTCGGCCTGTGTACTGATGTATGAAAGACATGTTTTTGAAAAGGAAATAGTGTAAGGCCTTAAGGCCAGAACATGTTGTGTATGAAATAATATTCCTTTGTTTATAGTGTGCATTCCTGGCATGTGGGTTCTACAACTAAAATAACTACTTCTACTAGAATGCACTCTAAGTTAGGATGCATAAATAAAATGGTCTCAATAAGTAACTCTGTTGACTGTCCATAGAATATGGACTGGGGCCCAGGCCGACCTTCTATTATATTCTACATGACTGATGGAGGTGTTACACCAACTGTTAAGGGGGAGAACATAGTTGAAGAAGTTGCCGAAGTGTCTTCTATTCATGAAGAGAATTCAAGACTGAAATAATCCAAACCCTTAATGAAGTAGTCAGAAAGGGGGAGGAGATATTAGGAATAAAATTGAACCAAATTGGACTCTTTGAAATAAAGGGGAGATATGAGATGGAGAAATTAAAAAGCAAATTTGACTATGCATTTTCATAGTTCAAATGAATATTGTTTCCTGTTCTCCATGTATTTTT
This sequence comes from Platanthera guangdongensis, assembly GCA_039583875.1. Taxonomy (NCBI): domain Eukaryota; kingdom Viridiplantae; phylum Streptophyta; class Magnoliopsida; order Asparagales; family Orchidaceae; genus Platanthera; species Platanthera guangdongensis. The sequence continues at coordinate 58,393,025 of CM077160.1, read as the reverse complement.
TTGTTTTTCTTTTATACTTTATTTTTTGTGCAATTCAACTTAGTATGTGGGGTTCTGACTTCTTCAAATAGGGAGATATTGTTGGGTATTATATCCACAATATCCCTGATTTGAAAAAGTATTCCTTGAACTAAGTTGAATTGAGTTTGTGTTTGATGTTGTTTTTAGTTATGTGTGGTGTAGGTCTTAGTTTCCAAGAATAAACCATTGTCATCTTACAATGGGTCTCCAAACACAATTTTATGCAACATAATTCCTCATTCTATAGAACATCGCGTTGACCCATGTATAATCTCTCTAATGGGGTGTACTTAATCTAACATAACAAAGAAAGTTGTTGTTAAGAAGTTGCAGATTTTGGCCAAGGAAAATTTATCAAGTGATCATGTGCAGTCTCGTTAAATTTTTTCAGTACTCACGTAAGCACTTGTAGAATTCATTGACTAATCTCAGGAGTACTTGAGATATGGATGACAACTGCTGATCAAAATGGCTAAGTAAAATTCATCGAGTACTCAAGGTAATTTGTCGAGTACTTACGTGAGTACTCGTGAAATTCATTGAGTCCTCTCAATAAGTCAAGTGAATTACCCTAATACTCCAGAGAAAGTAAAGGTTAGTCGGTTCTAAGTAAATTTCATCGAGATGATAAGTAAATTCATCGAGTACTCTTCAGAGATTTCATCTAATTCGTTGAAAGTTCTCATGTAGTCTGAACATCTCACGCAAGCTCTCTCCATGTTATTTTGACTAGTTCGTCGAGTGGTCTGGAGAGTATACATGATATCTCGATGAATTGGATGTAAATGAATTTTTGTTTAGTGTCATTCTCATTTTTACTGCCTTCCAAAATTAGGGCTTCCGTCATGTACAATACACATATATGGTAGAACTAAGTTCGAAATCGAGCTGTTAGTGAGGAATTGTCTATAAAGAGTCTTGGATTATTTTAGAGAACCCTAATCGCATATCTAATCATGATCTAATTGTAAATTTCCATAAATGAACAGAAAATTCAAAATCGTTTCACGAAGATCACTGACGGTGACACCCCTTCTGATCAGCAATTACTCTCGCGAGAAAAGCTTCGATTGATCTCCTAATCTCAAAGTCTTTCATATTACATATAGAGGCTCATTCGATGCTCACTTCAGATCAATCTTCAAGCAATCCTATTCTTCTTCATCAAGATTTGAGTCAAATCTTTCAAGTAAAGAAGAGGGGTTGTCTTCTAGATCTAAAGAAAAACTCCTAAGAGTTTTAAGAAGATTGTTTATAATCTATTTGTTTGTATAAATCTTTTTATACCTTGTAGGAAGTTGTTTGCTTCCGAGATTTGTAGATCCTAATTGTGAGGATCGATCGTAGGACACGTTCTCTAAGTTTGTTGGAGTTGGAGACTTTGAATTGTAAGATTATTATTAATCTTCGTTTTGGTAAAGTAGCTGAGACCAGCCCGAAGTGCTAGATAGTTGACATACCAAATTTGGGAAACCACTATAAATTCTTTTGTCTGTATTGTACTTATTCTCTTGTTCTGTGCTCTTTATTTTACTAGATTTGTACTCTGTTATAAACTGCAGGATTCACCTATTCAGCCCCATCTATGTGATTTATGTTTACAACAAGATACTTTCAAGTAGCCTCACTCTTTCCTTCTAAATACAAGAGTTATCCTTTCTATAGATAGGAAGTTTCGTGGATCCCAGCTCTTTGTGGTTCTCACCAGAAGTAATGATGATAGACTTTTACTACCCATGGAGATCTTGTTTAGACTATTAAGTCTTTTTTGAACAACCAACCTCTAATACCACTTGAAAGTATTTTAAGGGTTACTAAACACCTAGAGGGGGGTGAATAGGTTTATTTTAAGTTTTTGAACCTTCTTACAGTTATGCTTGATGTGTTGTTGTTATGATGCTAGCTTTCAAGATTACACAAAACACAAGCATTTTATAGTGGTTCCCCTATTTAGGTTACATCCACTTCCTCCTTCACCTATCTAGCAGTGTTCTAGATTCGGCCAACACCTCCAAAATCTCAGATCAGCTGATCTTACACCTTGAACCTTTCCAGGATCCAATAGCTCAGAGTTCTTCCCACTCTTACAACTCAGACTGCTCATAGTACTACCTCAAAGACAACACCAAGCTTTCTGCAAGCCCTACCTCAACCTTTATAAAACAAGCCTACCTCAGATTATCTACAAGAATCCTACCTCAAACTTATGGATATTGTGCTACACTCAACCTTTATAAAAAATTCTTACACATAGATCTTATTGAGATCTTCTTTTGGAGATTTAAAGATTGGTACACTGACACAGGAATAAAGATTTCGGAGTCTTCTTATTTATTTGTTACACCAAACAGATTCTCTTCGCCACAACAACAGGAGATGATCTTCAGATTATGAACAGACTGTGATGTGTGAATAGTTATAGAGAGCTTCTTCTTCCTCAAGCTTTTTTTTGAAAGATAGATCTGCAAATAATCAAGTGATGGGTAAAATTTAAGATAAATAATATCTCCAAATTCTATGAACTATAGGCAAGAGCACCTATCATTCATAGTATAGGATATTTTAAATAAAATATCAAGTGTTGTATTCTTTCAGACTTGTTGACTACTACTACTCAAGCAAATTAATATTATTTTATCGGAATATAAAAATTAATTAAATTATATATAGATAATGAATAAAATATAACACTTGATCTAGAATCCCTTTCGATTAAAATAAACTTTTATGAAATTATAAAATACAAGCTTCTAATTATTTAGTTCGACTGTGGAGGTTCCCAAAATACAAAAGCGCCTCTCACGAAAATACTCTCTCGACTAAACTTAGGTTGATCGATTAAGAGCCCTCAGCCAGTCGAAACCCCTAAGCTTGCTTTATGAGGTGAACCTCACTATTAGATTTGACTCCAATCCGGAATATTTATGTCATCCTCTATCGAGGAGTGCATGCAACTCCTTTTGTATTTGAGTGATCTTCTCATATCCACAACCTATCGATAAAATCTAGGATACGGATTTAGGATCGAAAAGATATTCATGACATATGAATTCGACGCAATTAAGTTCAAAGATAAATCGAAGTGAACAAAGTAAAGAGCTTGACAATTTTGAGAAAAATAAAGAAAGTTTATTTCATTCTAATGTTCATCATGATTCATGATCAAGTGCCTATGAAAATTTACCTACTAATAATAGAAAAATACATTCTATCACTTTAAAATAAAAATAGTACAATTGCATGAAAAGAAAAAACTAAACTATATTGCAAATAAAATAAAATTGCATAAAACAAAACTAACACCGAAGATATCCCAAAAATGTGCCACCCAACCTTATTTTCAACCCCAATGGTAGACTCCCCTCATCATTCCCCGTTGGCCATTATTTATAATAAAAATAGAAAGGATGAAAGGCACATGAAAGGTTAGAATGCCAAAGGTAAGAGGAGGAAAATAAAGTGAAAATATTAATTAAATATTAATGAAATATATGGAAAGGCAATCAAATAAATGGGGAAGTTTCATAAATTGTAAAGAGAAGATGAATATTGGACATAATTATTAAAATTAAGGTGGAGTTGAAACATCAAATATTTATCAAATATTTAAAAGGAGATAATTGGAGGGAGGAGATAAATGAAGAAGAATATGAAGGTGGCTAGTGTCATTTCTTGGAAGAGAGAGAAACTTGGTGGCCAATTTTTATAAAATAAAGATGAAGAGATGAGATGGCAGGTTTAAAAGGTGTTACATAAATATATAAATGAGTTTAAGAAATATTAATGAATTATAAGGGGTTATGAAGAGGGTGGAGGTTATGCATGAAAGGAATGAAGAGGGGAAGTAAAGGGTCATAGTAATAATAAAAATAAAGTGCATGTATTTAAAGGTGGTAGTTTTGACTTAGGAGGAAGAATAAGAAATTATGTTATGAGTGATAAATGATGGTGGTTGCATGATGCGGTGGTTTTTGTATAAAACAAATAAGGTGGTTTTAATATAATATGAGTGAAATAAAATATTACGATATATATGCTAGCATGGTGTGTATATTGATTAGGAGGTGGTGGCGACGTCATGAAAAGGTGACGACGATGGCGTTGTGCATGAGAATGAAGTGAATGAAATTAGGTGAATATCATAGATTTGCATGGCGCCGACCATATTGAGAGTTGCCGACGATGGCATGGAGTCATTCATAGGCAGACCATGCATGGAAGTGCGGGTAGCATCAATGCATATTAATATATTTGTCATGAGCTTGCATGAAGAAGAGCTAAATTGGTGGTTGTGACGTGAAACACTTGATCGGCTTGAACGAGTGCAGTGAGACTTTGACTAGGTTTCATGTAAACTGCATGAATTGCTCGGCCAACGTAACGAATTCGAAAAATAATATTTTTGCAAAAGTTGGGAGCACGACCACAACAATAAACCTACAAATATAAATATAATTTAAATTAGTAAACCAAAATTTAAAATAAATGGTTTATAAATAAAAATACATAATTTATTATTAATTTATATTAATTATTAAACTAAAATAAATACTAAAAATAGGTATAAATCCTACAAAAATAAATAAGACTTAAATTATTAAACGGATTTAAAAAAGATAGTATTTATTAACCAGAATAAATAAAATATGATTAATTAAAAGTAAATATTATAGTAAAAATACACGTAAATATTACTTATCCTCAAGCTTAAAGATAATGAAAATTGTTTCTCTCCTTGTTGGCAACAACTGTTTGCAACTTAGGGTTTCAGAATATTTTCTAAATGTACTTCAATAAGTTCTGCAAAAAGTCTCTTAATAATTTCCGAGAAATATCTACAAATGTAATCCACACTTTACTTTTATATTCCAACAACTCCAACGGAAAAATCCTGTTTAGGTAAGCGGCATTATTGGCTTTAATGGTTAAATCTTCTAAAGATTGCATGTCAGTCAATACGGCGGTTTCCGTCTTTTAGCGCGCAATCTGCATCGATCTGAATTTATGTGATGTTAGCCTAATAGATTGACGCTCTCTAACTTAGAATAATTTCTGAACTTTTGACACAAGCATTGAGTGCTGGAAGAAACATGACTTAGTCAAATTCTAGATCACTGAAGAAGTGTTTAGAGATAGTACTTAAATCAGCACATACAACTAAGATGTTGAGTGGTTTCTTATATCTCGACGAATGTATACTTAAGTTATATTTTTTCCTTTCTTCTAAAGCATTGAGTGAAGTTTTTCTAAAGAGGCGTTGAGTGACAGCAGTTAACTCAACACATTTTATTTAGGCATCGAGTCATGTCTTGTAACTCGACGCATTTGAACTTAGAGAGTTTTACTGCTTCACTGCTTAAGCGTTGAGTAAATGATCTTTACTCGACGCATTTGAACTTGGAATTAAAGTCAGCACTTTTACCGAAGTGTTGAGTGAAAGGCCATCACTCAACGTAATTGAACATAGCCTGAATTTCTATTCTTTTACAGAAGCGTTGTAAGAGTAAATTTCAATCAGCACATTAGTCTTGAGCGTCAAGTGATGTGAGATGACTATATGCATTTAAACTTAGGCAGATTCTCTACTTCCCTTCTAAGGCGCTGAGTGAATTGCATGGTGTCAACGCATATAGACTTCGAGAGTTGGGTGATGTGAGATTACAGGACGCATTTATACTTAGCAAATTTTCCTCAGTTCTGGAGTGTGCTGACTTATTTTTAACCTGTTATTCAATAAAATATATGTTTCCTGCATAGGATAACTTAGAGGAAATTTCAAATACATGTATGTGTTTATTATTGACTTATGGTGCTTCTTCAAATCTAGCACATTGTGGTCAATGTTCCAAACAGAAGTATTAAGACAAAACCTAAAACAAACATGTTAAACAAGCAATGCACAATGTATCAAGAATAAAATGAAGTAAAAGTTGTATACTATATCGTACATGTCACCACATCGCTCTTTTTGATGGCCACCCGCTGGCCAAGATGGTAAAATCAAGATTGAGATGGAGTATAATGGGATGCAGTTGACTCCATTGCATTACCTTTCTCCGCATATAATGCACCCATTATTTTCCCCATCTTAGGAAGACAAATATGACAATCTCGAGCAAAATGTCCTGGCTTGCCACAAGTATAGCAAGTGAGCAGACCTCACCAAGTATCCTCTCTGATAATAATAGAAGAAGCTGACTTTAAAAACCTAGAAATCTTCCTCCACCTACTATGTCTAGACTTTACAGATCTCTGTATATTGAACTCTGTCTCTTTCCCACATCAAGTCCTTCTTAAGTTGAACCCACTTCATATCCTACTCTAGGGATCGAGCATTATTAACCAAGGTTAGAAATCCATGGATCATCGGACCTGATAGATGTAACCTCAGATCAACCTACACACCATAATAAAACTATTGAGGACCAAGGTCCAGCGGGATTGGGTGTGTGTGGGACCGCATATTTGGGCTTCCCCATCGCGTTCCAGGTCTGGGTGTTGACCCCGGTGGGCCCCCCGTGTGGCGGAATATCCCCGCCATCCCGTGGTTGGATTAGTCCCACATTGCCTGCAGCGGGTGGTCCTTGGTGTTTACGTACCCCCGTCCCCCCTTAACCATGTGGAAACCACCCGTCACCGCACATCTTCCCAAAACCCCGAGGTGATGGTAAGGGGGGACGGGGGTACATAAACACCAAGGACCACCCGCTGCAGGCAATGTGGGACTAATCCAACCACGGGATGGCGGGGATATTCCGCCACACGGGGGGGCCCACCGGGGTCAACACCCAGACCTGGAACGCGATGGGGAAGCCCAAATATGTGGTCCCACACACACCCAATCCCGCTGGACCTTGGTCCTCAACACACCCCGGCAGCGGGATGGCTCTGATACCATGTGGAAACCACCCGTCACTGCACATCTTCCCAAAACCCGCTGCGGGGGTGTGTTGAGGACCAAGGTCCAGCGGGATTGGGTGTGTGTGGGACCGCATATTTGGGCTTCCCCATCGCGTTCCAGGTCTGGGTGTTGACCCCGGTGGGCCCCCCGTGTGGCGGAATATCCCCGCCATCCCGTGGTTGGATTAGTCCCACATTGCCTGCAGCGGGTGGTCCTTGGTGTTTATGTACCCCCGTCCCCCCTTACCATAACCTCGGGGTTTTGGGAAGATGTGCGGTGACGGGTGGTTTCCATATGGTATCAGAGCCATCCCACTGCGGGGGTGTGTTGAGGACCAAGGTCCAGCGGGATTGGGTGTGTGTGGGACCGCATATTTGGGCTTCCCCATCGCGTTCCAGGTCTGGGTGTTGACCCCGGTGGGCCCCCCGTGTGGCGGAATATCCCCGCCATCCCGTGGTTGGATTAGTCCCACATTGCCTGCAGCGGGTGGTCCTTGGTGTTTATGTACCCCCGTCCCCCCTTACCAGAACCTCGGGGTTTTGGGAAGATGTGCGGTGACGGGTGGTTTCCACAAAAACCTATTGGTCTTATGCTCCTCGTTAGCAAATATTGAGCCAGAATATCACCCAAGTCTAGTAAAATCATGCAAAAGGTCATCCACCAAACTTTCACCATGAGTTTACCTTAAACTAGTTCTCCTTCACAATCTATTGAATAGAAGGGAGATACCATGTCAGAAATAGCCTCGAGAACTCCTCCATCGAGACCTCAGTCAGTTGTTTTCCTGCATAATGATGAAACTATATCTCATTCTGTAACGCCCCGAAACTCTAAGGAGCGAAGGGGGACGTTTTGGGCCAGTTTGGGTTCTGGCTGCAGGCACACGGCCTGGGACACGGGCGTGTCCCAGGGCGTGTCAAGCGTGTGTCGACACTTAGCCGCGAAGTCGTCGAGATTTTCTCGACAATTCGCTGAGAATGGGCACACGGCCTGCGACACGGGCGTGTCGCTTGGCGTGTCGACCCGTGTCGACACTTAGCCGTGAGTCGTTGAGATATACTCGACGATTCGTCGAGAATGGGCACACGGCCTGCGACACGGGCGTGTCGCAGGGCGTGTCGACCCGTGTCGACGATCATCCCGGGGAGTCGTCGAGATTCACTCGATGATCATCGAGACAAGGCACACGGCCTAGGACACGGGCGTGTCCAAGGCCGTGTCATCAAGTCGTCGATCTTCCCTCGACGAAGTGTCCCGTGTACACGGCCTTGGGTCCAGGCGTGTCAATGTGACACGGGCAAGGACACGGGCGTGTCCTAGAACCCGTGCAGTGCTCGGGTTGAAAATGGGGAAAAAATCATGGGGTACACGGCCGGCTACACGGCCGTGTGAAGTGGAACACGGGCGTGTCAGCTCGAACACGGGCATGTTCGATACCCGTGTGAGGTTCCAAGAGATTCGATTTTGACGGCGAATGCGGCACACGGCCCTGGACACGGGCGTGTGCCAGGCCATGTTCGGTCCAGATTGGGCATTTCAGCCCCGAATCAAAGCCGTTCGTTTCCTTATTTTGAGATCCAACGGCTGGGGGATGTTCCTGAAGGGATATACCCGTGGGTTGACTTAGAAAACCATCACTTTTCATACCTTATTCTCTTTCTAAATCCTTGGAGAGAGAGGAGAGCTAAGGGAAGAAGAAGGAGCTAGATCCGTCATTGGAGGAGCTTCGGAGCTCCGAATCGCAAGCCGACTCCGGATCCACGGAGGCAATGCTAGTGCGGTGATTTCCATACGATTACTTTTCAATGGCGCCAAAGAGGAACTCAAGGGTAACAATCCTCATCTTGAGCATGAATAGCTCTCTTTCTTAGCATAGGAAGCCCGCTCCCGCGAGTTTGCTTAGAGTTGGAGGCGTTCCTTCAGGTAGATATGTAAAGTCCCCATTGTTTAGAGTCCGTATGCGAGAACGGACATAGGCATGATGTGTGAAGCCTACCCGGACATGTTAGTCTGGATCGGTGATGTTGCATTGCATAAGGCCGGAGAAGACTCCGTGCTATTGGTTGTTTTTCGGGTTTTCTATGCGGTAGATTGCAGCAGGGAGCCTTGGGGACTAACCCAAAGGTGCACCCGGAAAATTGGGCGGATACGAGATCTTGCCAACTTGGTGGCTTGAGAGCCAACTTGAACAGAACCGAGTTATGTGAAATTGTGTGACGAAAATGGGACTCGGGAGAAGTTTGACCTGCGCAAATGGCTTAAATTGTCGTTGCGACGTGAGCACGGGTTAGATGGAACCGTACCCATATCTATATCGTTCGGGTTAAAGAGACCTAAGGTTACGTGGCACTTGCCGTTGGCATAGATGTGAGTCTTCAGCGGTCTATGGCTTAAATTGACGTGACCCATGCCGGGAAGACAAATTGCTCATATGTTTGGCCGTCTAAGTGGCGGCGGTGAGTCCGGAATGTTAATGGCTTTAATTGACGTGACATCGACCAGTTCACCGAGAATGTGCACTGAGTGCACGGGGCGTGTGGCCGTGCGAGCCAACGTCTGTGATGTAATGGCTATATATATATATATATTGCTCGCTTATGCTAATGAAATGCAGGGAAGGAGCATCGCCGCCCCGAGTTGGGGGCGGGATCATTATAATTTGGTCAGCATTGCTGACCGTTGCCTTGTTTTGCCACCGTGCGGTGGTTTGTTGCTTGCAGGTGCAGCTGGACCAAGCGGTCAATAGCGAGCTAAAGCCCTTTTTGCGATGCTGGCCCTCGAAGGCCCAAGTAGAAGTGTTTACTGCTTTATTCATGTATGACCGGCCTGCGTGCCGTGGTTTGTAAATCATGTAATATTCAAGTGAAACATTTTGTAAGGCCTTAAGGCTGGTTTTGGGTATTTTTGTATAACATTCCTAATTTGTACTAGTGGACATTCGTGCTTTAATGCTGGGTTCTTGTTTACAACTTTTATAAACTGCTTCCGCTAGAATGCTCTGTGTAGGACGTTGAGATTGGTTGGATGGTTTCCATAAGTAACCACCCAGTCTGTCTGTGGTATATGGCGTCGGGCCCCGGCCGGACCTACTACGATATGCTATGCGACGGATAGGGGGTGTTACAATTTGGTATCAGACTACTGGTTTTGGTCGGGCTTAAAGTGAATTCGTGGGCGAATTCTTTTTAAGGGGTGGTGAGCACATTGTGTGCGTCATCGTTATAATAGTAAAAGAACCCATGAATGTCCACTTAGGAATGAAAATACTCGTGTTTGAGGAACCTGTGTGTTCCTATAATTGCTGTTCGCAATTTTATTTGGTCACTTGACGGTGTTTTGTACCACTATAGGTGACCGGAAGCGGTGTTGGACAGCCAGAATGTCCGATTTCTGAGGAGCATAGTGCACCCGGTGAGGTGTTTGAGCCTCCTCCTTCGTATGAAACCGTTAGAAGGATCGTAGAAGCGGTGTTCACTGTGACGGGTGCACAGTTTGGAGGAAATGTACAACCCTGCGCACCTGTTGTGGCCTCAACGCCGGTGGGCGCGATGCAGCAGATGACCTTTGGTAGACCATTGGGGCAGCAACTGAATATGCATTTAGTGCAGGGAGCGTGCCCAGTTGAGGAATATTTGCAAGCATTTCTTATGATAAGCCGCTACCCATGCTTCGAGGTGGATAATGAGCAAGCTACAGTCGATAGGTTTTATAGTGGCCTACGTGCCGAGTTACGAGTTCTACTGCTAGGACCAAAGTTATTGGGATTCCGAGCCTTGGTGGAATCAGCTAGATCTTTGGAGGCAGATCTGAGGAAGACCCTCCCGATGCCAGCGACCATGGTATCGAACTATTCAAACCCCATAAGAGTTGCATCCTGCAGAAACCTGGAGAAAGGGGCTATGAAATCGACTAGTAAAGCTACTTACACTTGTTATACTTGTGGAAAGAGAGGGCACTTTGCCCGAGACTGTTGGAATGGCGCTCGGAAGGGTAAGGAAGCTATGTCAGGTGCAGTCAAGGATGTTAGTGCAAAGGAAACGGCATTCAAAGTGCCGAACACCTCAAAGTCTGCATATCGTAAATGGTATAAGAAGCCTAGGACTTCGGGTCAAGCTCTTTCTGGTGCTTCTAGGGCGACTACGGGTCAGACCCCGGGCACATGTTTCAACTATGGGGAGCCGGGGCATTATGCTCGTGAGTACCTAAAGCCCTGGAGGAAGCACGGCGTCGTGACGACAGGTATGGTTTAAAGATAGTTTTGCCTTAAATACTTGTCGCCCTTGTGCATGTTAGCTTAGAACTATCTGTGTTAAGCTTTGTTGCGACTTTACTTTATCTGCGAGAGCACCGTTCGTTTAGGGAGCTTCGCATTCCTTTATTAGGAATTATATTGTGCGTCGGAGTACCTCCTTCGATGGTGAAAGACATATTGGATGCGTTATAGTCCAATGGTGCTCATTGTGCGCGGGTAGACGTTGTTGCGCTTAGCTTTGGATTGGGAATCAGGAGTTCGACGTTATGTTTGGTATGGACTGGCTCTCGGAGCAGCAAGCCAATATAGATGCGGTAGCAAGGAAGCCAAGCCGGGAGCAAGTCGTGAGATGACCTTTACGGGCTCGAAGAGGTCGAGCAAGACGTTGGCGTTTGCTCTTCAGGTGGTGAAGGCGGTTCGTGCCGGAGCAGAACTGTTCTTTACACTAGTGGAGGTTGCAAAGCCGAAGCCCACATTGGATTGTATTTTAGTGGTATCGAAGTACCCTGATGTGTTCCCTAGAGATCTTCCTGGAGCCCCGCCTCGACAGGAGATAGATTCCATGTTTGATCTTGTACCAGGTGCAAAGCCTATGTCACGCTCTCCTTGTCGGCTAGCGCCAACGGAAATGGCGGAGCTGAAGGTGCAACTTCTAAAAGTTGTTGGAGCAAGGGTATGTGCGTCCAAGTCCTTCGCCTTGGAGCGCACCGACCCTCTTTCGTGAGAAGAAGAACGGAAGCTTGGGGCTATGTATTAATTATCGGGAGCTCAACAAGGTGACGGCAAAGAACAAGTACCCAATCCCAAGGATCGATGATCTTTGTGATCAGTTGGTCGGTCCAATGCCGTACTCTAAAGTAGTTAAGGGAGAGAGATATCCCTAAGATAACGTTCAGTACAGGATACGGACGCTACGAGTTTAGGGTCATGCCGTTTGGGCTGACAAATACGCCGTCAGTGTTCACGGAGTTGATGAACAGGACGTTCAGAGAGTACCTGGACCATTTCGTGATTGTCTTCATCGACAATATTTTGGTGTACTCGCAAAGTGAGGAAGATCACTTCAAGCATCTTCATTTGGTGTTAGAGACCCTAAGGAGAAATCAGTTGTATGCCAAGTTCTCGAAGTGCGAGTTTTGGCTATCCTCGGTGGCGTTCCTCGGTCATATAGTGAGTGGAGAAGGTATTGCAGTGGATCCGGCGAAGATTGTTGCGATACGGGAGTGGCCTGAACTTGCTACGGTAGCAGAAGTCCGGAGCTTTTTGGGGCTTGCCGGCTATTATAGGCGCTTCGTAGAGAACTTCTCGCGGATAGCGTTACCTATCACTACTTTGACGAGGAAGAAGCATAAGTTCGTTTGGACGCCGGAGTGCGCACGAGCTTTTGAGGAATTGAAGTGTCGGTTGACCACGGCTCCTGTGTTGAGTTCGCCATGTGGAACCGAAGGCTATGAGATATATAGCGATGCTTCAGGCAGCGGTTTGGGTTGCGTGCTACTGCAGCACGGAAGCGTGATAGCTTATGGCTCGAGACAGCTAAAAGTGCACGAGAGGAATTATCCGGTCCATGACTTGGAGTTAGCGGCCGTGATTTTTGCCTTGAAGCTGTGGAGACACTATTTGTACGGTGTGAAGATTGATATCTACACCGATCACAAGAGCCTAAAGTACCTGATTGATCAGAAGGATCTGAATATGCGGCAGCGTAGATGGATGGAGTTCCTGGGGGACTATACATTCAAGATCCACTACGTGCCTGACAAAGGGAATGCGGTTGCGGACGCGTTGAGTCGCCGAGCCCCAGCTCAAGCCAATTGGCTATCAGTGCATGATGAGCGGTTGGTGCGGGAGTTGGAGGCGTTGGAGATTGTTTGTGTGGATAGACAATCTAGTGCTGAAGCAGTTCATGATAGAGGCTCTGGATGGGTCAAATCCCCAATTCATCGTGGAGGACGGATTGCTTTGGAAAGACAGTCGATTGTGTGTCCCAAGTGTGGGCAATTTATGGGTGGAGTTGTTGTACGAGGCACACCATACCAAGTACTCGATTCACCCGGGGAGCACGAAGATGTACCGTGATGTGAAGAAACTGTTTTGGTGGCCGGGTTTGAAAAAGGATGTGGCGCTCTACGTAGCGAAGTGCCAAACTTGAGCCTTGGTGAAGGCGGAGTGCCAAAAGCCGGGAGGATTTCTTAAGTCCTTGCCTATTCCGGAGTGGAAATTTGACGACATCTCTATGGACTTTGTGCACGGTTTGCCAAGGTCGCAAAAGGGAAACGACGCCATATGGGTGGTTGTTGATCGATTAACGAAGGTATCACATTTTATTCCGCATAGGAACGATGATCCGGTGGAGAAGTTGGCAAAGCTCTATGTGGATAACATAGTACGGCTTCATGGTGTGCCCCGCAGCATCGTGAGTGACCGAGATGGGCGGTTCACGTCCAATGATTGGAGGCTGGTGCAGCAAATGTTGGGAACAAAGCTGAAATTCAGCACAGCCTTCCATCCACAAACGGATGGGCAGACCGAGAGGGTTAATAGAACCATGGAAGACATGCTTCGCATGTGTGTCTTGGATTTTGGAAAGCAATGGGAAGACCACCTATATTTGGTAGAGTTCGCATACAACAACAGCTACCAAGCGAGTATTCAGATGGCGCCTTTTGAGGCCCTATATGGTAGGAAATGTCGCACGTCGTTGTCTTGGTTAGAAACAGGTGAGTCAAAGTTGTATAAGCGATCGGAAGTGGAGGATGCTACTTCTTTGGTGAGAACCATTCGGGAGAGGTTGCTTATCGCTCAGGACCGGCAAGCAAAGTACTATAATGCCAAACACAGGAACGTGGAGTTCGCTGTGGGCGATTTTGTATACCTAAAGATCAAGCCGTTCAAGGGTGTCTCGCGGGTGCGGCGATTGAAAAAGCTAAGCCCGAGGTACCTTGGACCGTTCGAGGTTCTGGAGCGAGTTGGGGAAGCAGCCTATCGGTTGAAGCTTTCAGTGGAGCTAAGTGGTTTACATGATATATTCCATATTTCGGTGCTTCGGAAGGCGGTGCAAGAGCCTACGCAGGTGATCGCGGTTGATCAAGTGCCGGTGGATAGTGGGCTAACGACAAAGGTCAAGCCCGTGCGGATTGAGGACTCGGAGGTCAAGCGGCTACGCAATAAAGAGATCAGGATGGTCAAGGTCCGGTGGGACAATTGCGGTCGTGAGGAGCTCTCTTGGGAGCGAGAGCAGACTATGCTTGACGAGTATCGGGAGTTGTTCTGCTCAGGTACAAATTTTGTTTTTGTATGCCTTTCCTTTATGTAATTTCGTGGGCGAAATTCTTTTAAGAGGGGTAGTGTTGTAATGCCCCGAAACTCTAAGGAGCGAAGGGGGACGTTTTGGGCCAGTTTGGGTTCTGGCTGCAGGCACACGGCCTGGGATACGGGCGTGTCCCAGGGCGTGTCAAGTGTGTGTCGACACTTAGCCGCGAAGTCGTCGAGATTTTCTCGACGATTCGCTGAGAATGGGCACACGGCCTGCGACACGGGCGTGTCATAGGGCGTGTCGACCCGTGTCGACACTTAGCCGTGAGTCGTCGAGATATACTCGACGATTCGTCGAGAATGGGCACATGGCCTGCGACACGGGCGTGTCGCAGGGCGTGTCGACCCGTGTCGACGATCGTCCCGGGGAGTCGTCGAGATTCACTCGACGATCATCGAGACAAGGCACACGGCCTAGGACACGGGCGTGTCCAAGGCTGTGTCATCAAGTCGTCGATCTTCCCTCGACGAAGTGTCCCGTGTTAATGGCCTTGGGTCCAGGCGTGTCAATGTGACACGGGCAAGGACACGGGCGTGTCCTAGAACCCGTGCAGTGCTCGGGTTGAAAATGGGGAAAAAATCATGGGGTACACGGCCGGCTACACGGCCGTGTGAAGTGGAACACGGGCGTGTCAGTTCGAACACGGGCGTGTTCGATACCCGTGTGAGGTTCCAAGAGATTCGATTTTGACGGCGAATGCGGCACACGGCCCTGGACACGGGCGTGTGCCAGGTCGTGTTTGGTCCAGATTGGGCATTTCAGCCCCGAATCAAAGCCGTTCGTTTCCTTGTTTTGAGATCCAACGGCTGGGGGATGTTCCTGAAGGGATATACCCGTGGGTTGACTTAGAAATCCATCACTTTTCATACCTTGTTCTCTTTCTAAATCCTTGGAGAGAGAGGAGAGCTAAGGGAAGAAGAAGGAGCTAGAACCACCATTGGAGGAGCTTCGGAGCTCCGAATCACAAGCCGACTCCGGATCCACGGAGGCAACGCTAGTGCGGTGATTTCCATCCGATTACTTTTCAATGGCGCCAAAGAGGAACTCAAGGGTAACGATCCTCATCTTGAGCATTAATAGCTCTCTTTCTTAGTATAGGAAGCCCGCTCCCGCGAGTTTGCGGAGAGTTGGAGGCGTTACTTCGGGTAGATATGTAAAGTCCCCGTTGTTTAGAGTCCGTATGCGAGAACGGACATAGGCATGATGTGTGAATCCTACCCGGACATGTTAGTCTGGATCGGTGATGTTGCATTGCATAAGGCCGGAGAAGACTCCATGCTATTGGTTGTTTTTCGGGTTTTCTACGCGGTAGATTGCAGCAGGGAGCCTTGGGGACTAACCCAAAGGTGCACCCGAAAAACTGGGCGGATACGAGATCTTGCCAACTTGGTGGCTTGAGAGCCAACTTGAACATAACCGAGTTACGTGAAATTGTGTGACGAAAATGGGACTCGGGAGAAGTTTGACCTGCGCAAATGGCTTAAATTGTCGTTGCCACGTGAGCACGGGTTAGATGGAACCGTACCCATATCTATGTCGTTCGGGTTAAAGAGACCTAAGGTTACGTGGCACTTGTCGTTGGCATAGATGTGAGTCTTCGGCGGTCTATGGCTTAAATTGACGTGACTCATGCCGGGAAGACAAATTGCTCATATGTTTGGCCGTCTAAGTGGCGGCGGTGAGTCCGGAATGTTAATGGCTTTAATTGACGTGACATCGACCAGTTCACCGAGAATGTGCCCTGAGTGCACGGGGCGTGTGGCCGTGCGAGCCAACGTCTGTGATGTAATGGCTATATATATATATATATTGCTCGCTTATGCTAATGAAATGCAGGGAAGGAGCATCGCCGCCCCGAGTTGGGGGCGGGATCGTTATAATTTGGTCAGCATTGCTGACCGTTGCCTTGTTTTGCCACCGTGCGGTGGTTTGTTGCTTGCAGGTGCAGCTTGTAACGCCCCAAAACTCAAAGGAGCAGAGGGGAATAATTTGGGCCAGTTTGAGTTCTGGCTGCAGGCACACGGCCTGGGACACGGGCGTGTCCCAGGGAGTGTCAAGCCTGTGTCGACACTAAGGCGTGAAGTCGACACTTTGGTCTTGACATTGTGTCGAGACTGGGCACACGGCCTGCGACACGGGCGTGTCGCAGGGCGTGTCGACCCGTGTCGACACTTAGCCGTGAAGTCGACACAGTGCTTTGACGTTGTGTCGAGACACGACACACGGCCTGCGACACGGGCGTGTCGCAGGGCGTGTCAACCCGTGTCGACACTCGTCCCGCGAAGTCGACACTTTGGTGTCGACAATGTGTCGAGACATGACACACGGCCTGCGACACGGGCGTGTCGCAGGGCGTGTCGACCCGTGTCGACACTTAGCCGCGAAGTGTCGAGACCATGTACACGGCCTGGAGCCCAGGCGTGTCAAGGTGACACGGGCAAGGACACGGGCGTGTCCTAGAACCCGTGCAGTGCTCGGGTTGAAAACGGGAGAAAATCATGGGGTACACGGCCAGCTACACGGCCGTGTCAAGTGGAACACGGGCGTGTCAGCTCGAACACGGGCGTGTTCGATACCCGTGTGAGGTTCCAGGTGATTCGATTTTGACGGCGAATGAGGCACACGGCCCTGGACACGGGCGTGTGCCAGGCCGTGTTCGGTCCAGATTGGGCATTTCAGTCCCGAATCGAAGCCGTTCATTTCTTTGACTGAAGATCCAACGGCTGGGGGTTGTTCCTGAAGGGATATACCCGGGTTTTGACTTAGAAAACCCTCACTTTTTCCACTTGTTCTCTCTCCAAACCTTTGGAGAAAGAAGAGCTAAGGCAAGAAGAAGAGGAGCTATATCCGCCATTGGAGGAGCTTCGGAGCTCCGAATCGCAAGCCGACTCCGGATCCACGGAGGCAACGTAAGTGCGGTGATTTCCATCCGATTACTTTTCGATGGCGCCAAAGAGGACCGCAAGTGTAACGATCCTCATCTTGAGCATGAGTCGCTCTCTTTCTTTGCATAGGAAGCCCGCTCTCGCGAGTTTGCGGAGAGTTGGAGGCGTTCCTTCGGGTAGATATGTGAAGTCCCCGTTGTTTAGAGTCCGTATGCGAGAACGGATATAGGCATTTTGGTTGAAGCCTACCCGGACATGTTAGTCCGGATCGGTGATGTTGCATTGCATAATGCCGGAGAAGACTCCGTGCTATTGGGTGTTTTTTGGGTTTTCTACGCGGTAGATTGCAGCAGGGAGCCTTGGGGACTAACCCAAAGGTGCACCCGGAAAACTGGGCGGACATGAGGTCTTGCCAACTTGGTGGCCTGAGAGCCAACTTGAACATAACGGGGTTATGTGACTTGTGTTAGAATGGGACTCGGTGAAAGTTTGACCCGCGCATATGGCTTAAATTGCCGTTGCGATGTGAGCACGGGTTAGATGGAGCCGTACCCGCTTTATGTCGTTCGGGTTAGAGAGACCTAAAGTTACATGGCACTCGCCGTTGGCATAAATGGGGGTCTTCGGTGGTCGATGGCTTAAATTGACGTGACCAATACCATGAAGACGAATTGCTCATAGGAATGGCCGTCTAAGTGGCGGTGGTGAGTCCGGAATGTTAATGGCTTTAATTGACGTGACATCGACCGGTTCACCGAGAATGTGCCCTGAGTGCACGGGGCGTGTGGCCGTGCGAGCCAACGCCTGTGATGAAATGGCTATGGTTTTAATTACTCGCTTATGCTAATGAAATGCAGGAAAGGAGCATCGCCGCCCCGAGTTGGGGGCGGGATCGTTATAATTTGGTCAGCATTGCTGACCGTTGCCTTGTTTGCCACCGTGCGGTGGTTTGTTTGCTTGCAGGTGCAGCTGGACCAAGCGGTCAATAGCGGGCTAAAGCCCTTTTTGCGAAGCTGGCCCTCGAAGGCCCAAGTGGAAATGTTTTATGTTTTATTCATGTATGGCCGGCCTGCGAGCCGAGGTTTGTAAATCATGTAAAAGACAAGTGAAACATTTTGTAAGGTCTTAAGGCCGACTTTTGAGTATTTTGTAATAACATTCCTATTATCATGTTAGTGGACATTCATGCTTGTTGCTGGGTTCTTGTTTTGCAACTTATATAAACTGCTTCCGCTAGAATGCTCTGTGTAGGACGTTAAGATTGGTTGGATGGTTTCCATAAGTAACCACCCGGTCTGTCTGTGGCATATGGCGTCGGGCCCCGGCCGGACCTACTGTTATATGCTATGCGACGGATAGGGGGTGTTACACAGCTGGACCAAGCGGTCAATAGCGGGCTAAAGCCCTTTTTGCGATGCTGGCCCTCGAAGGCCCAAGTAGAAGTGTTTACTGCTTTATTCATGTATGACCGGCCTGCGTGTCGTGGTTTGTAAATCATGTAATATTCAAGTGAAACATTTTGTAAGGCCTTAAGGCCGGTTTTGGGTATTTTTGTATAACATTCCTAATTTGTACTAGTGGACATTCGTGCTTTAATGCTGGGTTCTTGTTTACAACTTTTATAAACTGCTTCCGCTAGAATGCTCTGTATAGGACGTTGAGATTGGTTGGATGGTTTCCATAAGTAACCACCCAGTCTGTCTGTGGTATATGGCGTCGGGCCCCGGCCGGACCTACTGCGATATGCTATGCGACGGATAGGGGGTGTTACACATTCCACCAAAGCCTCGCCTCTCCATCAAACAACAAAGTAGCTAAGGTGAATTTTTGTTCTTCATCTGTCTCTTTTATCATCAAGGTTCTCTTTATCCATGAAAGCCAATCATTTGCTTGATTTTGGGATCTTGCTACCATAAATATAGGAGCATAAAAGTTTAAAAAGTCCTTCAGTTGCTTCTTCGTCGCTTGTCTTATTGTTAATGTCTCTTCAGCCACTTGCCTCACCACTACTAGCTCAACTATGCTAACCGGCACTGATAACACTACAAAAGTGGGAGATTGTACCAACCAACTTGGTTACACATTGATCATCGAAAAAATGGCATTAGTAACTAATCAAACAGTCTCCGCAGAAGGAGGAGTGGGCACACCAGCTGTTACACTACTCTCCATAGAGTGCTAGGATTGAGACTGTCATGCACCACTCCTAGTCACCTATAATCATAAAAACAAAATTAAGCAACTATTAACATTTGCAAACAGTAATAATAGGAACACGCAAGTTCCTCAAGCATGTGTTTTTTTCATTCCTAAGTGGACATTCAAGGGCTATTTCATGTTATTACAGCGATGCACACACGTGCCCACCACCCATAAAAAGAATTCTCCCACGAACTCGAATGAGAAGGAATAAACTGCAGAAGCTGATACCAAATTATAACACCACACCCATCACGAAGAATATAACAAAAGATTTGGTTGGGGCCCCATTTCATATTAAACTAACAGATGACGTGGTTACAAAAGGAAACAAAACATTCACGTAACCTAACACATAGTAACATTCAAGAGGAAGCAATTTAAATTACAATAACCCACCATCCCTTCAAAGGATATTCCTTTGTTGCAAGTCTCCTGATCAAAAGACTTGAGTTGGTTTTTGAGCACGTGCTCAAAAGCTCATTGGTGGTAGTCACCTGATCAAAACCTATAGTGGATTCCTACCAGGGTGCTAGAAGAGTGGATGTACCTAGGTTGGGGAACCACTATAAAAATTCTTGTGTTGTCTGGTTTCCCTTTTCTTTTTGTTCTTGTTGTGTCTGTGTTAGATTAGTTTATATGTGTTGTGTTAGAATAGCTTAACTTAGGATAACCTTTAGCTTACTATTAATCTGATATCTCTCAAAACATTACTCTGATATTATTTCTTAAATAGTAAAAAAAAAATTATTACTCTATTCAACCCCCCCCCCCCCCCCCTCTAGAGTAAATCAGGTATAACCCTCACTTTCATGGTGGATTACAGCTTTCTCGCAAAGAGTTTGAATTCCGTTGACTTTTGCAAATGGAAGCATCTGTGGACTTAGCCAAATTTTCAGATTCAATCCAGTTGTTGAGTGCGTTAAGTGAACTAGCATCACTCAGCGCATTTAGACTTAGCCAATTTCTCTGCACCATCAGGCGTTAAGTGCGTTGAGTGAACTGGCTTCACTCAGTGCATCTGGACTTAGCCAAATTCTCTGCACAATCAGGCATTGTGTGCATTGAGTGAACTGGCTTCACTCAATACCACTGGACTTAGACAATTTCTCAACCTTGCTTAGGCGTTGAGAGCATTGAGTGAATGGCCTTCACTCAACGCTTTTTGACTTAGCCAAACTTTCTGCGCTGTCAGATATTGAGTTTGTTTAGTGAGCCATCATCACTCAATGCCCTTGGACTTAGCCGCTTCATTGATTGCATGTCTTTTTGCTGAGGCGTTATTGGGTATTGTATCCACAATAACCAAGATTTGTATGAAGTCACCCTTGAACTAAGATGAATTAAGTTTGTATTTGATGTCTTTTCAAGTTAAGTGCTTGCAGGTTGCAATTGGCAAGTGTGGACCAATGTCAGTTTACAATGGGTCACCAAACACAGGACCATACAATGTAATCCCTCATTGTGTGATCCATGGTATTGACTCATGTGTAACCTCTCTATTGGGACACACTTCATTTTCAAGCACTAATACTATGGGAGAAAAGTTGGTTGCTGGATTTCTTAAAGAAAATCAATTTTCAGACTTACAGAATTTTTTTTCTAAGTATTATTTTTGAGAAGAACTTATAATACTCGAGTAGAATTATTTTTTAGTACTCGAGTAAGCTCAGTCATGTATTCGAGTAGTAGAATTTGTTCTTGAGAAAGCCTAATGCAGTTCTCGAGAAAGCCATGCATACTCGAGTAGATCATAACTCTTCTTCTCGAGTTACTTTAATTTATGTCAAAATTTTCTCTAAGTATTTTTCTTGAGATGCCGATGACTATTCTCGAGAAGGTCAGAATCTTTTCTTGAGAACTAGATGTTGTTTCTCGAGACCCAGAATTTCCTTTCTCGAGAACCAGAGATTCTTTTTCGAGATGCATTATTGTTCTCGAGTAACAGATGAGTCGTTCTCGAGCAACAGATCTATTATTTCTCGAGATACCAGAATTCCACCTCTACATTTTTTAATCAAGTATTTTTCTTGAGAACTCCATACCTCTTCTCGAGAAACAGAAATTTCTTCTCGAGAACACCTACCTCTCTCGAGAAATGAAGTTCCGTTTATTTAATTTTCCTAAGCACCTGGAGGAAGTAATTTCAAATTGATCTCTTTTCTTATTGGTCCAAGTGTGCTCCCATTAATGATTATGACCATTAGGCAAGTCCTATAAAAGTTCTTATCATAATCGACTAACCCTAACAAGAGAAATCTAAGTATTCTGAATCGCAATTTTCATTCTAAATCGGGAAGCACCGCCGCTATTCATCGTCTTCTTCACCGCTAACTTTCTCTGATCCAAGAGATTCAGAACAAGAAGTTCCAACAGATCAAGACTTTCAACATCGACAAATCTATTCCTTGATCGTGTTGATTCTAATGTTTTTTGATCCAGAGATTTCGCCTTTGTCTTCTTCGATCCTTTTCTGACAGAGCTTCATATTAAAAAGAAGAAAGAAGGGCTGAAGATTCAGATCTGAAATATTACTGTTTGTATATCTTCTGTAAAACTTTTTATTTCTATAGGAGATTCCTCTCTGAGTTGTAGGAGCTTTGTTCTCCGAGATTTTTCTAGGAGTGTTTTACTCCGAGTTGTATGGGAGTTGCTCTGAGTGGTAGGATTATTTTCAATCCGAGAGAATAGTGGAGTAGTCGAGTCTAGTGTGTTGCTAGTTCGGTGAGGTGAAAGTGGATGTACCCAAGGTTGGGGAACCATTATAATTCTTAGTGTCATTTGTGGTTGCTTGTTTACTTTCTGTGCATCGCTCGTACAAATTTTTATTCCGCAAAAAGACGCAGAACTCACCTATTCACCCACCCACCCCCTCTAGGTGATTTAGGTAGACAACTTAAACATTTTCAATTGGTATTAGAGGGAGGTTGTTCATCAAAAGGTTAACACCTTGAACAGATCTTCCTCTAGATGTCTAAAAAGGATACAAGCATGGACAAAGCCAAGGATTTTGCTAAGCTTCCCTTATGCACAAAGACTAACTTTCCCCTGTGGAAAGAAAGAATAAAATTCTTCATTGAAGCTGTGGATCCAAGGATCTTTATGATAGTGGAAGAAAGACCCTATGTTACAATGACAGTCTCCACCATTGACCCAACAAAGCAAGTTCCAAAGAAGCTTATGGATCTTGATAAAGATGAGATCACACTTGTTTATTTAGACAAGAAAGCCAAAATTATCATCGCAAGTGCAGTAGATGATTATATGTTACAGAATCTGATTGACTATCAATCCGCCAAGGAAATGTGGCAGTCTCTTATCGTCCTGATGGAAGGTACTGAAGAGGTAAGGGATGATAGAAGATCCCTCCTGAATCAGAAATATAAAGCATTCAAACAAGGTCCCAAGGATTCTATTGCTGATTCTTTTGAAAGCTTCTTAAAGATTGTCAATGGCCTAAGAGACTATGGCCGGATCTTCACTAATGGAGAACTGAATGACAAATTTCTGAGATCCCTGAGTAAGGAATGGGATAACAAAGTCTGTGCAATCCGAGAGTTTGGTAAGCTGGCAGAAACTGACGCTCAGAATATCTTTGGAAAGCTTATGTTATATGAGCTCCAAATAAATTCAAGAAAAGCTGAAGAAGATAAAAGCCGGTCTTCATCCAAGGAGAAGTCTGTCGTTGTAAAGGAAGACATCTCGAGGAAGTCAAAAGCTGCATCTCCTACCCCTGCACAGGAAGAGAATGAAGAAGAAGCTTCAGAGACAACTATCTCAGGCTCAGAGCTATCTGAAGGAGAGTTTTCTCTTCTTTCAAGGTAGTTCAAGAAGTTCTTGAACAAGAAGAAACAGTGGAGAGGCAAAGATTCATCGTCCAGAAGATCATGTCATGATGGTGATCGTCACAAGAAAGGCTCAAGTAACCAAGACAGGTATCACTCAAAACCGAACAAACATATTTCTTCTGACATTATTTGGTATTGTTGCAATAAGCCAGGACATGTCATAGCTCATTGCCCTCACAAGAAGAAGGAGGGTTGAAGAAGAGAGGAGAATAAATATTCTTATAATAAGAAGAAAACTGAAAGAAGCTTGGTAGCCAAGAAGGCCAAGACTCTCAGTGACTCTAACTCATCTGAGTCAAGTGAGGAAGAGGAAGCCTACTTTGGGCTGATGGCACAGACAGACGAGAAAGAAGAACCTTAGTACACTGGGAAGGTAAACTCTCACACACCTCTCTTGAAATTAGATGCTTCTGACCATGATTATGAGGACTGTTCGTCTGATGATGAATCTGAACTCATGATTCAATACAAGGAATTGAGAAAGGCCTACGATAAATGTCAAAAAGTTGTGAAAACTCAGGCCAAGGAGATTAAATATCTCAAGGCTGAAGAGAGCACATTGAGAGAGGAAGTCGCAAAGACGGACTCACTCAGAGAGGATTTCAACGCTGCAATTGAAGAATATAATAAAGCTCTCGAGCACCTAAATTTGAAGGAGAAAATCATCAAGGAATTGGAAGAACAACTTGCAGCTGAAAAAAACTTGTTGAAAGTTTCTCCAAGCCCAAGACAGTCCTTCCATTTGTTGTCAAATTCTCTGTTCAGTCCAAAGGTGCTGGCTTAGGCCATGTGGATGCTCCTAGTAAATCTTCTAGGAGATATAAAGCTCAGCGAAAAAATAAGACTTCCAAGAAAGCTCTAGCCAAGGAGAATGGGAAAGCTCTGCATGACCAAACTTCATTCAAAAAGGTTATCTTTCCAACTAACGAGTTTGATCTTGATTCATCCTGCGGTCACTTTGCTAGGCCTACTTATGTAGATCCCAAGTCTCGGTACCAAGGATGGACTCGTCCCCAGAACTTTGGTGAAACTGTCTTCAAGGCACCTTATGAGGAGATCACTCTTCAGAGCTATGGCCCTTATAGTCTTGGTCGTAACATCAAGAAGGCTCCAAAAGTTAAACTTGTTGTGGAAAATCCTCTTAGGGAGAAGAAGTCATGTGAGTGTTATCAACACGAAACTTCTACCTCCAAGTCTGCTGCCCCTGCTACACCACACTCTCAAAAGGTCAAGCATGAGAACTTTAGGCAAAGATACAATAGGTTTGACTGTTGGTGTTGCGTCAAAGTTGGCCACTTTGCTATAGATTAGGTTTAACCCCAGATATTATGTAACTCCTCAAGTTAATAATGTGGGAAAGACCACTCATAATGTTAACACACGTAGGGGGAGTATGCTAACTAGAGACCAAGGATCCAAACGAGTTTGGGTTCCTAAGGCAAACTAATTTGTGAATGCAGGTATGTACAAAGGTCACCAAAAATCCTATCTGGTGTTTGGACAGTGGATGCTCTCGGCATATGATCGGGACTAGAAGCCTACTCCAGAATTACTCTCCAGTCATGAATGGGCCAAAGGTCATCTTTGGAGGTTCTGACAGAGGAATTACAAAAGGCTATGGCATGATTACTAATGGTAGTGTATCCTTCTTGGATGTGGCTTCTGTTGAAGGATTGGAACACAATCTTATAAGCATAAGCCAACTCTGTGATAAAGGATACATAGTAGAATTTCATGCAGACAAGTGCTTGATAAAATCGGTAGATAACATGGAAACGATTCTATCAAGCACTCGTATTAGAAATATATTTTGTTTAAATTTTATTTGCATAGACTATTCTATGCCAGTGTGCTTTTTGGTAAAAGATAGTGCGCCTCTTGGTGTCCAATGACACAAGAGATTCGCACGAATAAATTACAAAACTATTAATAAATTATTTTCTCTTAATTTAGTATGTGATGCTCCCAATGTTAAGTGTGTTAAAGATAGACCTTGTCATGCATGTGTAAAAGTCAAGCAAACAAGGTCTACCTTCAAAATCATTATTGACAGACTCTAATATGTGTTTACACCTACTTCATATTTACATGTTCGGTCCACTGCAAGTTAGAAGTTTGAGAGATAAGGATTATACATTTGTCATTGTTGATGATTACTCTCGCTTTGCGTGGGTGTTCTTTCTAAAACACAAGTCAGATACTTTAAATATCTTTACTAATTTTGTCAGGTAAGTTCAGAATGAATACAATTTCTTTGTTGTCAAAATCAGAAGTGACAATGGAACAGAGTTCAAGTCTGGGGCCATGACAGAATTTTGTGAAATTCTTGGTAACTTTCATGAGTTTTCCTCTCCTCGTACTCCTCGACAGAACGAAGTAGCCGAGAGAATGAATAGAACACTCATCGAGCCTTGCAGAACCATGTTGAGTGATGCCTCCCTACCGGAATATTTCTGGGCTGAAGCCGTCAACACTGCATGCCACGTGCAAAATAGAGCACACATAAACAAGAACCATAATAAGACACCTTACGAACTACTAAAGGGCATGAAACCGACCATTTCATATTTTAGAATCTTTGGTAGTAAATGCTTCGTCCTTAACAATGGGAAATATCACGCCACTAAATTTAGTGAAAAGAGATTTGAAGGTATTTTCATAGGTTATTGTAGCCATAGTAAGGCATATAGGATTTTTAATAATAAAAGCTGGTTGTAAAAGAATCTATCAATGTTGTATTTGATGAGACGAGCTTGCTGCAAGGCAGCTCTTTTAGTGTGTTTATTGAAGATACAGGTTCAAGATTAAATGAATTAAACTTGGATGAGCCAAATGAAGAAGAATCTCAAAAGCTCATCAAGATCACCACTACAACCCCAATTAGAGATGTTGATGACCATGATGAAGATGTCATCCAAGTTGATGAAGTCATTCTAGTGGTAGAGGAAGCTTCAGATGCAAGAACTCTAGAGCTCAGACAATTTAAAGATCACCCAATGGATCAAATCATAGGAGACCCACATGATGGTGTCAGAACTCGTAGAGATACAGCTAATGAAAATCTATATTTAAGTTTCTTCTCGCAGGTTGAATAATGGTAATGGAAGAAGAACTAAATCAATTCAAGTGTTGCCAAGTCTGGAAGCTTGTTCCAAGACCCAAAGCTAAGAACGTTATCGGAACAAAGTTGGTCTATAGGAACGAGATGGACGAGGATGGAACAATTATAAAGAACAAGGTCAGACTCGTTGTCAATGGATACATACAAGAAGAAGGAATCAACTTCGATCAGACATATGAACCAGTGTCAAGGCTAGAGGCAATCAGGTTGTTCCTAGCTTATGCAGCACTTAAGGGCTTCACTATCTATCAGATGGACGTGAAGTCGGCCTTCCTGAATGGTGACATAAAGGAAGAAGTGTATGTGGAACAACCTCCAATTTTTGTTGATTCTAACCATCCTAAGCACGTTTATCTCTTATTTAAAGCTTTATATGGTTTGAAATAAGATCCTCGAACTTGGTATGAGACGCTGTCTAAATTTCTTCTTGAGAACAAGTTCACAAGAGGAAAGATAGATAAGACATTATTTCTTAAGGAAATAAAATGCAAGATTTTGCTAGTGCAAATCTATGTCGATGACACCACATTTGGCTCTACTGACGACAACCTCTGCAAAATGTTTTCCAAACTTATGCAAGGGAAGTTCGAAATAAGCAGAATGAGAGAGCTGAAGTATTTCTTAGGACTTCAGGTGAAACAATCTGAAGATGGAATTTTCATTTCTTAGACGAAATTCACCAAGGAATTAATTAAGAAATTCGGAATGGAGAACACAAACTCTATGAAGACTCCAATAGGTTCAACTATGTCTCTAGACAAGGATGAGAAAGGGAAACCTTTTGATGAAACCAAGTACAGAAGCATAATTGGATCCTTGTCTTATCTTACTGCTAGTAGACCGGACATAATGTTTTCAACATTTGTGTGTGCTAGATTACAAGTGAACTCTAAGGAATATCACTAAGCTGCTACAAAGCGGATTTTGAGATACCTTAAAGGTACACTAAATCTTGGCTTATGATTCCCAAGAAGTTATGATAGCGAATTGATAGTTTTTTCAGATGCAGATTTTGCAAGTAGTAAAAATGATAGAAAGAGCACTTCCGGGACTTATCAATTCCTCAAAAGAAGGCTCATCTCATGGAGCAGTAAGAAGCAAAATTGTGTCGCAATTTCAATGGCCAAGTTAGAATACATTTCTGCTGGAAGTTGTTGCGCACAATTACTGTGGATCAAAAATCAACTTAAAGACTACAATATGGAGGTCAAGGACATTCCTCTGTTCTGTGACTCCTCCAGTGCAGTTGCAATATCCAACAACCCAGTCTCTCACAAGCGGACAAAGCGCATAGAGTTGCGGTACCACTTCATCCGGGAGCATATGGAGCATGTTGATATCAATCTCCAATATATTCCAACTGATAGGCAGGTTGCAGACATTTTCACGAAGCCACTGGATGAGGCCAAGTTCTCGTTCTTCAAAACAGATCTTGGCATGCTCAACAAAGAAGAATGAAGTAAAAGTGCCACACAATAAGTTTAGTATTGGGTTGCTTCTCAAAAATCAAGAAAATTCAAAGTCTGGATGTTATTTCGCGTGTACATCTTTTATACTCAAGAACAATAGACTTACATCTCGGGAAACATAACTCTACTCGAGAACAAGACATCTTCTACTCAAGAACAATAGATCTCCTACTCGAGAACAGGACATCTTCTACTCGATAATAAGACGCTTCTACTCAAGTAATAATTTTCTTCTTCTCAAGAACTATTATCCCACTCGAGAAATCAAATCGAAAATCGGTATCAAGTTAAAATTTTTGATATTGGCCCCTGTGCAAATTTAGCCGCCTTACTCCAGGTAATTTAGCATTATTTATTTCATTAATCATTAAGATTTAGCGTAAATATATATATAGATTGACCAGAAAGTTCTTATTCCCGAATTTCAAAACCCTGCTCTCGAGAAAAACACTTCAACTTCTCCATCTCTGCCACACTACCGAAACAACCCTACTTCTCGCTTTGCTAGCCAGCAGACATTTCATTCCTCAAATCAATGGCCTCCTCATCCAAGTTAGGCATCGACATCGAACTTATCTCGACTGGAATAGGCGACATTTCTGACAATTTCAGAAACGTACTCATCTTGCTCGACACTGCAGGAATATCTTTCATTCTGGAACACCCTTACAGAGTTTTAGTTTCTGATGTAGAGGAATTCTACCAACATGCTAAGATCAAGCGCAATGGGAAAGTGCTGAAATCTAAGGTCCGTAACTTCAAAATCAAGATGACTTCTAACTCTGTTTCACAATTTTTGTGGCTACCAGTTATTGACATAGAAGACGACCTAATAAGCTCAGACTATGAAATGGCTTATGGATTTTGTGGTCTTCCCGACTCTACTATTACTATCCGCCGACAGCATATTAATGCAGAAAGTAAATTACTCGCAGATATTCTTTGAAAAGTCCTCCTCCGCAGGACCAGTTCTATCAGCTACATTGTTACAGAGTTCTTCGATATCGTGACTGTTGTTATCTGTAGGAAGAAGTTTCAGTGGGGGATGATTCTTTTCGACAAAATCAAGGCAAGCATCAAGAGCCCCAATTATGGCAAAATCTTATCTCTTTAGTTAAATCAGATGAAACCAGATGTGTTTTCCATGGCTAAGGGCATGGCCCTTCACCACATGAAGAAAGTCTCCATCTCCTCTATCCAAAGATGGGAGATCAAGCTTCAGAAATCCAACCAAGCACCAAGAATAGAAGAAGATGAAGTCAGGACTCCATCTCCCCATTTTCATCAAATAACTGATCCTGTTATTGAGGGGGAGCCTGCTCTATCTGTCCAAGATCAGCCTACTCAAATTCCAACTCCTGCTCCAATCTATACAAAAATTCCAGCCCAAGTCTCCACTTCACCTGCTGCTGTACATACTGTTCTATAAGATGACACACCTCCATCTACTGCTACAAAAGACACCCCTCTTCAAGCAGATAATTCAGAATTTTTTTATGCTAATTTACCTGACTCAAAAATTCTAACAGATGCCCAAGTGTATGAACAAATTCTATCTACATTTGATGACATTAACAAAATGATAGAGGAGCTCACTTCCAAAGAGCCTCTATCATCTCTGCTAGAAGACGACCATCTATCTCAGCAAGAAGATTCATCTCAACCAGAACCATCCCATCCAGAACTTTCTCCTAAACCAGACCAGTCTCCTCATTCAGAATATTCATCAGAACCTGAACCATCTCCAAATCCCTAGTCTCCTCTTTAGGGGGAGAAAGATGAAAATACAGTTTTTCTTTCTAATACTGAAGAAGAAATACCTGTTGAAGATGTTGAACCTCCTCTTCCTATCCTACATTTCAACATTCCCACCATATTAACCAAAGATGCTGAAGATGAAGACACTACAGTCAGAAGAAAATAAACTTCTACCTCTACAGTACTCATTGAAGAAATTGTCCCCTCGACTACTCCAGTTCTACCTACTCCACCTCTTCAAACTGAAGTTCTGTCTGAAAATAATATCTTGAGTAAGATTAAAGCCATGATGGCTGAGAAAATATTTTGATACTTCTCTTAAAGCTGTAACTGATAAGGTACCTTCCTTGGAGAAATAGATGAGCCGAGGATTTGCTGAAATCCAAAACAATACTGATGAATTCAGAAGGCTTTTACAAATTGGAGGGAAAGCTATAGATCACACCATTACCATCATTGGTATCGTAATAGAACAATTTGTCACTCTTGCAAATAATTAGATACAATTAGAAAAGAAAGCTCAACAACGCAACTTCATGACATGTGAAGAAGTTGGGCAGTTCGAAGAAAGTGTCATTAGCACCCTATCTGTAGAATTCAGCAAGGGGGGGGGGGATAAATTGAAAGAACAGCTTGAGAAGAAATTTCAAACAATGAAACATCAATGGGATGGTCAAATGAAAGAAATTCAAGCATCAGTATTAAAGGAAGTTAAGATTACAAAGCTTTATACATATGATACTGCAATATGGATGCACAATTAGCTTTTCCCTGACCTCTCAAATTACCCTTCTGCACCCCCTCCTGCAAGCCTGGATGTAAATAGGCCTACATTCTCTCTAGAGCATGAATATTTTGAAGCTCCACCTCCTTCTAAGACTTATGATCAAGAATGGGATCCTGAACAAGCTAATGTGCCTCCTCAAGTACCTCCTGAGATACAAAAATCTAAAAGAAGAAAGTGTGGTGATGGTGCCTCTGCTCGCAGGTCCACTCTCATGCCAGAGCATGTTGAAAGAGAGTTTGCTGAAGTATGGAGCCCAACATCAATATCCATTATTCTTGACACATTAAGACTTGTTGTGGAATTCAGTAGACACAAGGATGATTACTACTCTCATACTGAATGGATGCAATATGAAAAATCCATGACACTCAGAAGACTACTTGATATAAAGTACAGTCGAGATGATCCAACTGCTCCTCCCAGGCCAGCCAAGTATTTTCCAAAGCCATACATGTTTTTCCAAATACAAATAGACAAACTTTAGAAGCAGAAACAACAATAGACCAAGAAGGGATAGAAAATGATTAAAGTTTTATATATGAGAAATTTTGTGGATTAGACTTTTCCTGGACAATTTTTATATATATACATCTTTAAATTTTGATGATTTATATCTTTTATTGCATAGCATTTCTCATTATTATTTTGCTTGCTATTTACTTTATTTGTTTATCTTGATATAATTCACCTTAGTGTAGAGGATTCTGACGTCTACAAATAGGGGAGATTGTTGGGTATTGTATCAACAATAACCCAGATTTGTATGAAGTCACCCTTCAACTAAGATGAGCTAAGTTTGTATTTGATGTCTTTTCAAGTTGAGTGCTTGCAGGTTACAATTGGTAAGTGTGGACCAATGTCAGTTTACAATGGGTCACCAAACACAGGACCACACAATGTAATCCCTCATTGTGTGATCCATGATGTTGACTCATGTGTAACCTCTCTATTGTGACACACTTCATTTTCAAGCACTAATACTATGGGAGAAAAGCTGGTTGTTGGATTTCTTGAAGAAAATCAATTTTCATACTTACAGAATTTTTTCTAAGTATTATCCTCAAGAAGAACTTATAATACTCGAGTAGAATTATTTTTTAGTGCTCGAGTAAGCTCAGTCAGGTATTCGAGTAGCAGAAGCTATTCTCGAGAAAGCCTAGTGCAAATTCTCGAGAAAGTCATGTGTACTTGAGTAGATCATAACCCTTCTTCTCGAGTTACTTTAATTTATATCAAAATTTTCTCTAATTATTTTCTCGAGATGCCGACAACTTTTCTCGAGAAGGCCAGAATCTTTTCTCGAGAACCAGATGTTGTTTCGCGAGACCCAAAATTTCATTTCTCAAGAACCAGATATTCTTTCTCGAGATGCATTATTGTTCTCGAGCAATAGATGAGTCGTTCTCGAGTAACAGATGAGTCATTCTCGAGTAACAGGTCTATTATTTCTCGAGATACCAAAAATTCACCTCTACATTTTTTTTCTCAAGTATTTTTCTTGAGAACTTCATACCTCTTCTTGAGAAATGGAAATTTCTTCTCGAGAACACATACCTCTATCGATAAATGAAGTTCTGTCTTCTGAAATTTCCTAAGTACCTGACGGAAGTAATTTCAAGTTGATCTCTTTTCTTATTGGTCCACGTGTGCTCTCATTAATGATTATGACCGTTAGGAAAGTCCTATAAAAGGCCTTATCATAATCGACTAACCCTAATAAGAGAAATCTAAGTATTCTGAATTGCATTTTTCATTCTAAATCGGGGAGCACCGCCGCTGTTCGTCGTCTTCTTCACCGCTGACTTTCTCTAATCCAAGAGATTCAGAATAAGAAGTTTCAACAGATGAAGACTTTCACATCGACAGATCTATTTCTTGATCGTGCTAATTCTAAAGTTTTTAGATCTAGAGATTTCGCATTTGTCTACTTTGATCCTTTTCTGACAGAGCTTCATATTTCAAGAAGGAAGAAGGGCTGAAGATTCAGATCGAAAATATTACTGTTTGTATATTTTCTGTACACCTTTTTATTTTTGTAGGAGATTCCTCTCCAAGTTGTAGGAGCTTTGTTCTCGGAGATTTTTGTAGGAGTGTTTGACTCCGAGTTGTAGGGGCGTTGCTCCAAGTGGTAGGATTATTTTCAATCCGCGTGAATAGTGGAGTAGCCGAGTCTAGTGTGTTGCTAGATCGGTGAGGTGAAAGTGGATGTACTCAAGGTTGGGGAACCACTATAATTTTTGGTATTGTCTGTGGTTGCTTGTTTACTTTTTGTGCATCGCTCGTAAAAAATTTTATTCCTCAAAAAGACGCAGAACTCACCTATTCACCCCCCCCCCCCCTCTAGGTGATTTAGGTAGATAACTTAAACATTTTCAGGCGTTGAGTGAACTAGCTTCACTCAACTCTTTTGTACTTAGCCGCAATTCTGAAATCTACGAGCTTGCTGAGGCGTTGAGTTTGTTGAGTGAACTAGCTTCACTCAATGTGTAACAGCCCAAATTTCAAAATGGGAAACTATTGGGTAATACGGCCTGAGACACGGGCATGTCCCAGGGCGTATCCTGCTCGGGTTGAGCAGATGGGCGCGTGGTCGACGAAATTCGTTCGACGAATTTTCGGGAGGTACACGCCCGTGACACGGGTGTGTGAGGGGGCGTGACCTAGGGCGTGTCCTCCGTTGGTAGACACCAGAGTTTTGATCGATGGACTGCGCTCGACGATCGTCGAGTATGGGGTACACGGCCTGTGACACGGGCATGTTACAGGGTGTGTCCCGCTATGTCGAGCAGTCGACACTTTTCTCTCGACTAGGTGGTAAAGCACTCGAGTAAAGGGGGGGGGGGTGACATGGGCGTGTCATCCCTGTGACACGGGCGTGTCCTATCTGGGTACTCGAGTAGTTGGTTTTCTCTCGAGTAAGTCCTCTCGAGTAGGTCTCAAGTGGGTTTCACGCCCCGTGTCACGGGAGTGACTAGGCTGACACGGGCGTGGCATGGGCGTGTCACCTAATCGTAGATAAGTAAGAATTAGTCGGTTCGTGTACCGCTTAAGGTACACGCCCTTTGACACGGGCGTGTCACAGGGCGTGTCGGGGCCGAAAGGTGTTTTTTCAGAGATTTTATGGCCATTCATTTCCCTATCCTGAATCCAAGGGCTGGGCTTTGTCCAGTTGCTTATATGGCCGAGAACTGAGAGCAATTCCCCTTTATCTTCATCTTCTTCTTCATCTCATTTCAAGAGAGAGAAAGAGAAAGGGAGAGCAATGGAAGGAAAGGAGAATGCAAGCTAGCTGTTGGAGGAGCTGCGGAGTGCAGATTGAAGATCTGAGAACGGATTCGTGAAGGCAAAGCCGAGGCGGTGACTTCTATCCAGCTACTTCATGGCGCCGAAGCGATCTTTAAGGGTGACGATCTCCTTCTTGGACATCGAAGTCCTTTCGTTATGCATATGCATGGAATCCTCCACCAAAAGGTTGATCTCGTAAGTGATTCCTTGGTTCAATTTCCATCTAGAGCCGGAAGTGTGGAGTACGGCATAGGCATGCTGTGTGAAGCCATCTGTACGGATAGTCTGGATTGGTGATGATCATGGGTAAACTGGAGAAGACTTTGTGGATTCGATGATATTAAATATATGCTTTGTGTATTGGATGAATTAATGCTATGTGATGATGGTTATGGATGTAGGGAGGCTTTGGTTAAGCTCTTGGTTATGTTGAGAGGTCAATGGGTAGCATGTCTGGGGGAAACGCGGAATAAACCCGGCTTGTTACACCACATGGTGTGGGTTGATCTGTATTAGTGAGGATCAATGGGTGGCAATGTTAGGGAGGAAGTGAGGTGGACCCTACTTGCTGCACCACATAGTGTGGGTCGATCAGATATAGGTGAGGGGTCGATGGGTGTTAATGTCAGGGGATCCTCGATAGACTTGGCTGCCACACCACATGGTGTGGGTCGATCTGCTCTGGTTGTTTGTGTATGCTGCGAGGTAGTACCTCTGAGTGGTATGGATGGGATGTCTCCAATAATAAGATTGGTGTACTAGGATTGAACCACCCAACCAACAAGTGAAGAGCCTCGATCGGCGGTGTATGACTGGTATATCTGGTACACCAATATGGTGCCCTGAGTGCACAGAGCATCTTGTGGATATCGGCGTTTGTGATGTGATTGTGATTGGTAGAGTGCTCTATATAATGATGTCAATGCATACAGGGAAGGAACCACTGCCTCGGGTAAGGGGTAGGATCGTTATAAGTGGTCAGCTAATGCTGACCGTTACTTTGTTTTCTGTTTGGATTGTATGGCTAATTGCAGGTGTTGCTGCTTTAATGGAAATGAGCGGAATGGAAGGATTGTTGTTAAAGGACCTTGAAGGTCGTGCGAAGGCGTGTTTGGATTTCATGTGTGGCCGGCCTGCGTGCCGATGTACGAAAATGTATTTGTGTAGAGAGAAACACTTAAGGCCTTAAGGTCATATGTGCGTGAGTTGTATACATTCCTGGTTTGGATATATAAATGTGGAGTTTATATAGTCATGGACATTCTTTGAGTTGAGTTCATGTTAACATAAAATGCTGCGCTAGAATGTATTGAGTTAGGGTGCGAGTAGATTTTGATTTCCACAAGTAATTCCTCCGCCTGTCTGTGACATATGGTGTGGGGCCCAGGCCGGACCCGCCGTTATATGCCACGTGACGAGTGGGGCGTTACAAAGTGGTATCAGAGCCAGGTTTAGATTGTTTGGGAGGAGAGAACATAATTGAACTCACGAATGTGTACTAGGAATGTATTTCATGCACGTAAGGGGCATGAGTGTGTAGTCAATGTATAATTATTGTTATGCAATTGATGAATAATGGTGTTTTGTACATTGATAGGTGGCGAGGAGTCGTGCTGGGCAGTTTGAGCCCCAGCGGTCTGATGAGAGTGCAGCACCCATTGAAGTGCCTACGCCTCTTTCGGCGGAGACCATACGGGTGGTGACGGAGATAGTGCTTGTGGTGTTACAGGCACAGCCTACGGGGAAGGCAAGGCCTACAGGAGTACCTGTACAGGCTGGTGTAAGGGAAGAGCGTGTTGCAGTTGTGGCGGATGAGCAAGGAGAGGACGAGCAGTTGAAATGGTTTATGGAGTTTCACGCGTTTGTAAATACAGCCCGGATGCTAGAAAAGGATTTGAAACGGTTGCAGGATAAAAATAAATTGGCAATGGAAAAATACAAATGCAAAGTTCCGCAATCAGAACAGTTGGAGTTTAGGCGACGAGATAAGAAGAGATTCAGGCCTGCCAAATCAACTCTGTCGACTGTGTTTTTGATGGCAACCTCTAGGCAAGGACGTGTAGAGCCACGCACGTGTTTTAACTGTGGCAAGCAGGGACATTTAGCCAACTATTGTTGGAGTGGTCCACCAAAGAGTGAGAAAAACACTGGTGCATCGCATGAAGAAAAGGGTAAAGCAATGGCCGAGTCATCTGCATCCCAGACGCAACCTCGATTGTATAATTTGGAAGCACAAGAGCCGCAAAGCTCAGTTGGTACAATATAGCCGCGAGTATTCAATTTGGGACTGCAAGAGCCGATAAAATGATATTTGCAAACTCAGGCGGCTGAGCAGCGAAAGGAAACGTAGAATAGAGATCTGATATACTATGACTAATGTGTTTATGGGATATGTATGATGATGATACTATTGTACATATAGGTGTTATGGTATGTGGAATAATAACATGTTGGTGCACGCTTGTGATATGGAAGTGATCACTCGATTGTAATATAGCTCGATGATATGTTTGTTTTTCGATCACGTTATGAATTTTGTGGCTGAATGTGCATAGATGGGAGTTAGGGATGTATGTATGTGTTGTATGTAATGTTTAGTTGGCTTGCTTATTCGAGTGCTCGGTTGCACATTGCGTGGTTATGTGGCTGATTGGGGTGAGCCAAATTTCGGGGACGAAATTTCTTGAAGGAGGGGAGGGTTGTAACAGCCCAAATTTCAAAATGAGAAACTATTAGGTGACACGGCCTGGGACACGGGCGTGTCCCAGGGCGTTTCCTGCTCGGGTTAAGCAGATGGGCGCGTGGTCGACGAAATTCATTTGACGAATTTTCGGGAGGTACATGCCCGTGAAACGGGCGTGTCAAGGGGTGTGACCTAGGGCGTGTCCTCCCTTGGTCGACACCAAAGATTTGATCGACGGACTGCGCTCGACAATCGTCGAGTATGGGGTACACGTCCTGTGACACTGGCATGTCACAGGGCGTGTCCCGCTGTGTCGAGCAGTCGGCACTTTTCTCTCGAGTAGGTGGTAAAGCACTCGAATAAGGGGGTGACACGGGCGTGTCATCCCTGTGACACAGGCGTGACTAGGTTGACACGGGCTTGGCATGGGTGTGTCACCATGTCGTAGATAAGTAAGAATTAGTCGGTTTCTATACCGCTTAAGGTACACGCCCTGTGACACGGCCGTGTCACAGGGCGTGTCGGGGCCGAAAGGTGTTTTTTCAGAGATTTTGTGGCCATTCATTTCCCTATGCTGAATCCAAGGGCTGGGCTCTGTCCAGGTGCTTATATGGCTGAGAACTGAGAGCAATTCCCCTTTATCTTCATCTTCTTCTTCATCTCATTTCAAGAGAGAGAAAGAGAATGGGAGAGCAAGGGAAGGAAAGGAGAAATCAAGCTAGCTATTAGAGGAGCTGCAGAGTGCGGATTGAAGATCTGAGAACAGATTCGTTAAGGAAAAGCCGAGGCGGTGACTTCCATCCGGCGACTTCATGGCGCCGAAGCGATCTTCAATGGTAACGATCTCCTTCTTAGACATCGAAGTCCTTTCGTTATGCATATGCATGGAATCCTCCACCAAAAGGTGGATCTCGTAAGTGATTCCTTAGTTCAATTTGCATCTAGAGCCGAAAGTGTGGAGTACGGCATAGGCATGATGTGTGAAGCCCATCTGGATGGATAGTCTGGATTGGTGATGATCGTGGGTAAACCGGAGAAGACTCCGTGGATTTGATGATATGAAATATATGCTTTGTGTATTGGATGAATGAATGCTATGTGATGATGGTTATGGATGTAGGGAGGCTTTGGTTAAGCTCCTGGTTATGTTGAGAGGTCAATGGGTAGCATGTCTGGGGGAAACGCGGAATGAACCCAGCTTGTTACACCACATGGCGTGGGTTGATCTGTATTAGTGAGGATCGATGGGTTGCAATGTTAGGGAAGAAGTGAGGTGGACCCTACTTGCTGCACCACATAGTGTGGGTCGATCGGATATAGGTGAGGGGTCGATGGGTGGTAATGTCAGGGGAGCCTCGATAGACCTGGCTGCCACACCACATGGTGTGGGTAGATCTGCTCTGGTTGTTTGTGTATGCTGCGAGGTAGTACCTCTGAGTGGTATGGACGGGATGTCGCCAATAGTGAGATTGGTGGACTAGGATTGAACCACCCAACCAATAAGTGAAGAGCCTCGATCGGCGGTGTATGACTGGTATATCCGGTACACCAATAAGGTTCCCTGAGTGCACAGAGAGTCTAGTGGATACCGGTGTTTGTGATGTGATTGTGATTGGTAGAGTGCTCTATATAATGATGGCAATGCATACAGGGAAGGAACCACTGCCCCGGGTAAGGGGTAGGGTCATTATAAGAGGTCAGCTAATGCTGACCGTTACTTTGTTTTTTGTTTGGATTGAATGGCTAATTGCAGGTGTTGCTGCTTGAATGGAAATGAGCGGAATGGAAGGCTTGCTGCTAAAGGCCCTTGAAGGCCATGCGAAGGCGTGTTTGGATTTCATGTGTGGTCGGCCTGTGTGCCGATGTACGAAAATGTATTTGTGTAAAGAGAAACCTGTATGGACTTAAGGCCATGTGTGCATGAGTTGTATACATTCCTGGTTTGGATATTTAAATGTGGAGTTTATATAGTCATGGACATTCTTTGAGTTGAGTTCATGTTAACATAAAATACTGCGCTAGAATGTATTGAGTTAGGGTGCGAGTAGATTTTGATTTCCATAAGTAATTCTATCTCCTGTCTGTGACATATGGCGTGGGGCCCCGGCCGGACCCACCGTTATATGCCACGTGACGAGTGGGGGCATTGCACAACGCCTCGGGACATAGACAGATTTTTCACTCTATCTTCAGTAATCTTTTACTGACCATAGATCTGTCGATGCTTTCCTCTTTGGGCGTTGAGTGTGCTGACCTCACTCAACGCTTCTGGACTTGGTCAATATTTATGTCTCCTTCTTCTTTATCTTTGACAGAATTAGCATGACTCAATGCCTCTGCTCAACTGGCATTGAGTGAACTAGCTTCACTCAATGTTTGTGGACTTAGCCGCAATATTGTGTCTGCAACCAACTGGACTCTGACTATCCTATCGTTACTCCGCGCTTTTGCTATCTAGCGTTGAGTGAACTGGCTTCACTCAATGCATGTGGACTTAGATGTAATATTGTCTCTGCAACCTGCTAGGCTTTGACTGTCTTGTCTTTACTCAACGCTTTTGCTGTCTGGCGTTGAGTAAACTGGCTTCACTCAACTCCTGTGGACTTAGCCACAGAATTACTTTGCAGACTGCTGGGCATTGACTGTCCACACCTTACTCTGTGCTTTTTTATTATCTGGCATTAAGTGAACTGGCTTCACTCAATGCCTGTGGACTTAGGCGATTTTCAGCCTTTCTAGCATCCTTCTTTGACATCTGGTGTTGAGTGAACTGGCTTCACTCAACGCCTATGGAATTAGACAGATTTATGTCTCTCCACTCCTCTACCCTGTGACAACGTATCACAACCACTTGGAATACCTGTCCAACCTACTTACATGAACTTAAACATACATCAAATACAACTATGTGTATACCATTGACTTGTTTTACTTTTACAAATCTGGGACATTGTGAGCAATGGACAAAACAATCTCCCCCTATTTGAAGAAGTCAAAACCCTCAAATAGAATTTTTAGTCAATGATATACACTAACATATGCAGCAAATAAAACAGTAAATTGGCAAACTTAACACCATAAACCAAGATTGCCAAGTTATAAGTTACCACACTTCCTTTTCTTGCAAGGTGATGATGATCACTCGCACCTCCCCCTATTTTGCTGCCTGATGCTTGATCATTACCATCTTCCCAACAATCTCCACATTTACCTTGCCTGCAAGGTGATCATTACTACTCTATGCTCCCTGCTCCCCCTATTTTGATGCGTAGCCTTGATCATTTCCTTGATCCCTTCCTTCTCCCCCTTTTTGACTTTTGTATAATAGTCAGGGGGTGCTGGACTCTGATTATCTCCTCTCCCTTTTTTTCAGATAATCAACTGTTGCATCTTTTTGTTATCCACAGGAAGCTGAACTTGCTCCCACTCAACTGAAGCATCTTCTATCATCCTTTCTGATAGACTCTTGAACTACTTGGAGATCTTGATACCACTGAATGTATTTTCAACCTGCAAGAAGTTATACAACCTGCAACAAAGATAATAAGAGGAGCATCTGAACTTAGACCAAGTTCAACATACATAACGCAAACTTGAAGGTGTTGAACTTTGCTTCATCGAGTGGCTTAATGAAGATGTCAGCCATCTGCTTGTCTGTGGGGACAAACTCAAGACTAATATCTTCACATTCCACATGCTCTCTTATAAAGTGATACCTAATCTCTATGTGCTTTGTAACACCCCAAAAGGTGTAGGAAGTAACATGATAAAACTTAGAACGGAGTTCGACGAACGTCGAACGGAGTTCGACGAATGTGGTTCTGTTATATGTCACGTATCCTTTTGGTGAATGTCGAACGGAGTTCGACAAACGTCAAACTGATTTTGGGAAGGTCGATGAATGTAGTGTTGTATGCTTTCGACGAACGTCGAAAGGATTTCTCGAGTAACAGCGGCGTTGACTGGCTGGTCAAAGTGGTTAGGGTTACTTTTCAACTCAAATCCAGGCCAATGCTTCATTTTCATGGATTGATTGTGTGGTTGGGGTGTACCCGAGGCCACATATGCAGATGGTTTGGGATGAGGAAATAATATTTCCTTCTCACTCACTCTCTCTTCATTCCATCTTCTCCTTTGAGTGTTCTTGAGAAGAGAACTAAGGGGCTGGAGCTAAGGTGCTGGGCTGAGCTTTGTGAAGGTGATGAAGAGGATTCTCTCATCAGAATCAAGATCTAAAGATAAGTCCGTGGAGAGGAAATCATTGTGCGCATTTCCAACTGGATAGAACTCAAGCGCCATGGCTCCAAAGTGAACTACAAGGGTAACAATTTTCTCTAGGACAAGTGAAGTCCTGAATATGCATACTTGTATGGAAACCCTCGCCAAAAGGTGAAAAGGGTGGATTCCAATGTGTAGATCGGTTTGAACCCTGTTTATTCCTGCATATAGATCCTGAAATGTAAAGTACGGAATAGGCATGTTGTGAGAAGCCCATCTTGACAGGTTGGTTTGGATTGGTGATGTTTAATGCTTTGCATGTCGGAGAAGACTCTGTGGATATGCGTGTGATGTACATGTGAAATCCAGGGTCTAGGGGTGTGCAGGATGCTGCATCAAAGTACTGGAAGCATTTCCAGGAATATTGTCACAACCCGTATTTCTCTACGATTACATCGTATCAGAGCAAGAGAAAATACGTGTCGTGATGCCACGTCGTGCAGGGGATAACTGCACACGTTCAGGCAAAACTCCAAACTTTAGATTTCAAGGAAAATCATAGTTTAATATGAAAGAAAGCCAGTTATATTTAATCGTCGTATCCCTCGGCACGGTGGATCAGCTAGTCCACAATTAAAAATATATTTATACGCAGCAGAAAATACTTTGGTAAAATTGAGTTGACATCCTAAATGAGCATAAGTGTTCCCGAGGGACGACTCATATTATGCACGACTCTAAGGTTAGTATAGTATATAAAAATGTAGTTTTTTTACGCTAAAGGAAAAGTAGTGTCTTAGTTTTATAAATATGACATGCATAAGATACATATAGTAATGCTTTTAGGGTTTAGAAATATCTAACATGCAACCTAGCATAAAACATTCCCAGAAGCAAGTAAACAACCACAAAAAGGCAAAAATATCAGTTTAAGTTCATACCCAGCATCGCAAGAAGCCACCAGTGGGCGTCAACAACCTGACACGAACCCACTGGTGAGTATGCATGTCTATACAGAAAGGTAAAGAACTACCTCACAAAAATCAAGGATCAACTATCTCAGCTACCCAAGAGGCCACAAGCAAGCCCCTCCAAATAACTAGTCGCTGAACTGGCTACAACCTGGATCTGAGGCATTCAAGAAAAGAACACCTCAGCAAGAAAATAATCAAAAAAAGGTAAATAGAGCATTAGATTTATGAGCAAATAAGAAGGCTTTACCAACCCGGCAACAAAATGCTATCAACAAAAGAAAGGATATGACAGTAAGAAAAGAGCATTGTCTAAAGAACAGCAAAGCACACCAAGTGTGAGTAATAAAAGCAACATGCCCTACAAAAGATCCTGCAACAGCAACAATACATATACATATATGCCAAGAGAAAAATCCATAAAATAGGAAAGAAACTAACAGTCCTAACACGTGGGTTAATGGCAGGGGTCAAAACTTGGATCTGAATACATAACCAAAACTAGATCCAAAAAGGGCTAAGTGGTCAAACAGTGGCAGCTCTAGGGTCCCACACACGCCAAC
This sequence comes from Platanthera guangdongensis, assembly GCA_039583875.1. Lineage (NCBI taxonomy): Eukaryota > Viridiplantae > Streptophyta > Magnoliopsida > Asparagales > Orchidaceae > Platanthera > Platanthera guangdongensis. The sequence continues at coordinate 58,350,748 of CM077160.1, read as the reverse complement.
CCAAACCGGGGCAAAAGGCGGTGGCCACAACTCTCCACATAAAACCACCCCTCCAGAGGCCACCAAAACTCCACCACCTGCCACAACCCAAGAGTCGGCATGCAAAAACTAGCCGAACACCCAATGCCCCCCCCCCCTAGGTAATAGGGAAAAGTCACACTAACAATCCTAACGAAACACACGAACCCAAGGCAGAAACGTCGAGCCCACTCGACGCGGCGTTGAGTAAGCTCCACTCACTTGACGCCAAAACACTTAGCCGCAAAACCTACACTGGATGTCGGTGTTGATTGAACTCGGCTCACTCAATGCTGTCGGCGCTTTCTATTTAGGGTAAACGTAAATTTTTAGTTAGAACCGCAGCCTAAACTCTCTCAACGCGCAGAAACAGAGAGTTGGAAATTTAATTCCAACCCTCCCTTCCATCCTATCTACTCGGGGCTACCGCAACTAAACTTAAACTACAACTAAACGCAGCCTTACCCTAACTCTAGCTACCCACTGGACACCAAACCGAGACAAAAAGAGAGAAAGCTTGATTTAAATCTAGAAAATAATGAAGCAGCACATGGCTGGAATTAAAGAACAATATACAGCAAAGTAATTAGGTAAAAAGGGGTCAAATTGGCAAGGGCAAGGAGCCACTTGCCTTACCACCGAGATGCACCGATTGCAACACAAAACAAATCTGGCTTTGGCGGCAAGATCGGCCACCTATGGGTCAAAAGCAAAGATTAGAGAAGAAGAAAAGAAATCAGAAATTCGTAACTCCTAGAATCAACCCTATATCAAGAATAACTTACATGGAAGGGAAGATCTAGATGACAGCAAGCCAAATCCGCTATCGCACGAGAAAATCGAGCTCTAACCCTCCCGCAATCGCCGGCCAAAACCAAACACCGCCTCCTCCCAAAACCCTCTGCTAGAAGCTTCTCCATAATCGGGAACGAAGAAATGAGGAGGAAAAACAAATCACGGCATAAAAAGAAGCACTCAGGAAAAAAGTACGGAACACGCCCCAGACACGCCCGTGAGACGACGTGTCCGATCCGACATGCCCGTGTCATGGGGCGTGTACTCACTCACCTACCCACTCAACGATCGTGGATCTCATCTCGACGAAATCGGGGTCACGCCCTGTGACACGCCCGTGTCACAGGCCGTGTACCAACCTAACTAGCGCTCGATAATCGTCGACCGCAGATCGCCGACCAGGTGTCACGCCCTAAACCACACGCGTGTCTGGGGGCGTGAACTCACCCAAGCGCCGCTCGACTATCGTCGAGCGCAGCTCGACGAACCGAAGGGGGACACGCCCTGTGACATGCCCGTGTCACAGGCCGTGTTCCTACCAAAAACACCCGTCGACTGAATTTCGTCGACCGCACAATCGATAGCTCTGACCGAGCTCGACACGCCTTAGGTCACGCCCGTGACCCACGCCGTGACATCCAAACATACACAAAAAAACAGCTAACTCCTTTGCTAAAAAGAAACAAGGCACCAGCCTAACAAGCTTGGCCACACTAGGCCTTGCACAGCACAACAAACATTACAGCTAACATAACAAACGTCGAAACGACACGAAAGCCAACGATCTCGGACTTTCGACCAAAACCCGCACTGTAGCTAAACATCCAAGCCACGAAAACAGCGGTGAGGTCAAAAACAACATCCGACGATCTCACACTCGGGCTAACACCTCCCGAAGATAAAACACAAGCATTCCCTAAGAGGCCCAACCGAGTCACCAAAACGAACTCCGGCTAGCTGGGGAATCTTGCTAACAGGCTACAACCAGGCTACACAAGGTACCTAAAGAGCTAAGACCACGCTCTTCAACGGCGAAAGGCCGAAAATGCGTCATCGTAACGCCAATCCAAGGTCAAACAAAACAAAGAAAAACCGGGGGCGTTACAGCCACTCCCCCTAAAAGAAAGTTTCGCCTGGAAACTTTACGCACAACACCCCTATCAAGAAGGAGAGAGGAATTTCCAAGAAGGGGCTATATAAAAAAAAGCACAAAACATACCAGACACAAGATCACGGAAACAGATGAGGGTGAGCCTCCCTCATAGCCGACTCCTATTCCCACGTCGCGCTTTCCACATCCTGATTTCTCCACAAAACTTTAACCATAGGAATAATCTTCTTCCACAACGCACGAACTTGAGAATCCAAAATGCGGACAGGCACCTCCATGTAAGAAAGATTCGGCTCCAAATGAGTCAAAGAATCCAAAACCTGTCTGCCATTCATCACACATTTCCGCAGCTGACTGACGTGAAAGACATCATGCACGCCAGGAAAATTTGCGGGCAAAGCCAGCCTATAAGCTGATAACCCAATCCGCTCAACAATCAGAAACGACCCCATGTACCTCGGGTCTAACATCCTGTTCTTGCCAAACCGCTTGACTCCGATCAATGGGGAGACCTTTAAGAACACTGAGTCCCCCACCACAAATTCCAAGTCCGATCTACGCCGGTTGGCGTTCTTCTCATATCTCTCTTGGGCTATCCGAAGCTTTTCCCGAATAAGCTTCACAGCGGTTTCCATCTCCTCGAGCGCTTCTGGACCCAGCAAAGGTCTCTCGCCAACCTCAGCCCAAAACAAGGGAGTCCTACAGCGCCTCCTATACAAAGCTTCAAAAGGAGCCATTTGCAAGCTTACTTGATAACTGTTGTTATACGCAAATTCCATAAGCTGCAAGCGCTCGTCCCATGCTCCTCCGTGGTCCAGAATATAGCATCGAATCATATCTTCCACAATCTGATTTACTCGCTCCGTCTGACCATTGGTCTGCGGATGATAAGCTGTGGAATACCTCAAATCTGTACCCAACCCCTCCTGAAGGCTCTTCCAAAAATGAGACGTGAACTTGGAGTCTCGATCTGATATGATACTTACGGGTACACCATGCAATCTGATAACCTCATCCAAATACAGCTCGGCTATCTTCCTCATCGGATAATCGATCTTAAATGGTACGAAGTGAGAACTCTTCGTCAATCTGTCTACGATCACCCAAACTGAATTATGCCCCTTAGGAGATCTCGGTAAGCCTGTAATGAAATCCATCGAGATACTCTCCCACTTCCACGTCGGAATCTCCAAGGGAGTCAGCTTCCACCAGGCCTCCCATGGTCGGCTTTCACATGCCTGCAAGTGTGACACTCAGAAACAAATCTGTCTATGTCTCTCTTCATCCCATACCACTAGGCAATCGGCTTTAAATCATGATACATCTTGGCAGACCCTGGATGGTAGGCAACACTAGATCCGTGGGCTTCTCTGCACACCATATCCCGAATGTCTCCAACAGCGGGGATGCAAAACCTGCCACGATACTTCAAGGCACCCGCATCATCTATAGAGAAATCTACTAATTCACCTTTTCCAGCTCGAAGATACAAATGCAGAAGATCCGGATCATCCTTCTGATGCAGTCTCATAAGAGCAATCCATGAAGGTTCTGCCACTGCCAAACTACTCTGCGAATCGCAGCTTCCCACATAAATGTCCATCAAAAGGAACTCTTCCACTAGACGCTCGGCGGAGAGATTGAAAATCTTCCCTGACTTCCGACTCAGGGCGTCGGCCACCACATTAGCTTTGCCCGGATGGTACTGGATTTCAACATCATAGTCGGACACATACTCCAACCATCGTCGCTGGCGCAGATTCAATTCCTTTTGGGTGAAGTCATACTTTAAACTCTTGTGATCAGTAAAAATCTTGCACTGCGCGCCATACAGCAAATGCCTCCAAAATTTCAGCGCATAGATCATAGCTGCAAACTCCAGGTCATGCGTAGGGTAATTCCTCTCGTGAGTCTTTAACTGCCTCGACCCGTACGCAATCACCTTCCCACCCTACATCAATATGCAGCCCAGTCCGACATGCGACGCATCCACATATATATCACACTCACTACCTTCAGTAGGCAAGGACAAAATTGGAGATGAACATAACCTTCTTTTTAGTTCCTCAAAATCCTCCTCAAACTTGCCATCCCATATGAAGGCTAAATTCTTCTGCGTCAACTTGGTCAACGGCGCAGACAAGGTAGAGAATCCCTCTACAAATCTTCTATAATAACCAGCCAAGCCCAAGAAGCTTCTGATCTCTCTGGGAGTAACAGGTCTCACACATTCCATAATAGCAGCGATCTTTTCTGGGTCCACCGATATTCCATCCTTTTTAATCACGTGGCCAAGAAAAGAAATTTGAGGCAACCAAAATTCGCATTTGCTCAGCTTGGCGTATAGCTTATGGTCTCTTAGAGTCGCCAAGACCAGTCGCAAATGTCGATCATGCTCCTCCTCATCTTTAGAGTACACCAAAACATCGTCTATAAAGATAATCCAAACTTATCTAGAAAATCCATGAAAACTCTGTTCATCAAATCCATAAAAGCTGAGGGCGCATTAGTCAAACCAAATGACATAACCAAAAACTCAAAATGCCCATGACAAGAGCGGAACGCCGTCTGCGGAACATCTGACTCCCGAATCCTCAACTGGTGATAGCCCGAACGAAGATCAATATTGGAAAACACGGCACTACCACGCAGTTGGTCAAATAAATCATCAATCCGAGGTAGAGGGTACATGTTCTTAATAGTAACCTTGTTCAGCTCTCTATAGTCGATTCATAGCCTCATCGACCCATCTTTCTTTTTAACGAACAGCACTGGTGCACCCCAAGGCGAAGAACTCAGCCTTATGAAACCTTTTGCCAACATCTCATCCAGCTGGATTCGCAACTCTTCCAACTCTCGCGGGGCCATCCGGTACGGCGCCTTTGCAATAGGACGCGTGCCTGGCTCCAAATCTATAACAAACTCGACATCTCGATCGGGTGGAAGACCGGGAAGATCGTCAGGAAACACATCAGAGAAGTCACACACCACAGGAATCTCTTCCAAATGTGGCACACTAACAACTGACCCAACCAGAGAGACCACACAGGTAAAGCAGCCAGAGTCAAGCAACTTCCGAGCACGTACCGCAGAAATGACTGGAGACTCCTGGAGAGAATACCCATAAATGCTCCATGGCTGACCATTGTCTTTGACGAAGTCCAAGCGCTTACCCTTACACTGGATAACTCCATCATACCTGGACAACCAGTCCATGCCCAAGATAACATCGAAGTCCTCCAGGTCAATCACCTTCAGATATGCCTTTGCTAGAAAATCCCCCAACAATATTGGACAATCAAGGACACCCAGGTCCGTAACCACAGAGTCACCGGAGGGGAACGTAACGCAAAAGGCACCACCAACACAATCTAGGCCCAAACGGAACCGCTCCACGAAGGCTCTAGCCACAAACGAGTGGGTAGGGCCGGAATCGAAGAGAACGCGCGCCCAGCGGTTCTTTACCTTAAATCGTCCTACAAATTACACACGCATCTAAGGCAACAAACGCTAAAACGAAAACTACAACCAAAAAGGGAACATGACAAAACGGCAGGGGAGGAGTCGAACCTGAGATAAACTGGGTCGAAGTCTGCGCTTCGTCTGCCAAAAGCACATTCAGCTTCCCCTTTCCTTTATCCCTTTGCTGAGATGGTGGCAAAGGCTGGAGGGGAACTGGCTGCAGAACAGGCTGGATCTGTGGGGACCTTGACTTGAGATGACACTTCTGCCCACACTGAAAACAGACTTTATCTTTTAACCAACACCGGGAAACATCATGCCCCTTCCTTCCACACAAGGCACACACCAAGTCTCCTCTGGGAGCACCCTGAAACGCATGCACTTGTTCCTTCTTCTGCGCTCCAAACCTTTTGAAACACTTCTCAAAGGGGTGGCCTGGCCGGCCACAGAAACTACAAACCTCTTTGATCTTCTTTCGCGAGACAACATCAGGCTCATGTGGGCTCTTCCCTCAACCAGACTTCCGCTTATCCTCCCTCAACTGCTGGCCTCTGTTCTTGGCATTCTCAATGGCCTCAACCCTCAAGGCAGCTTCAACCACGCTGGCATAACTAACTGCTCTGTAGGCATTCGCTAACTATTGAATGTCGCTTCTTAGTCCACTCAGAAACAGTTTAACTCGATCTGCTTCAACACTCACCAGACCAGGAGCAAATCGACTCAACTTGTTAAACTCAATCTCATACTCACTAACCGTGAGTTTCCTCTGCTTCAAATGAAGGAAGTCATTCATTAGCCGGTCCCGCTCGATTGAAGGCAGAAACTTACTTAACAACATCACCTTAAATGACTCCCAAGTGCATCCTGCCACCAAGCTCTCTTTCTCCCTCAGCCACCAACTCTTTGCTAATCCCTTGAGCTGGTAGGCGGCGAGCATCACTCTCTGATCATCAGCAATCCCAGAGTAAGAGAACATCTCTTCAATGGAAATCAGCCAGTCATCCAAAATCATGAAATCTGCTTGCCCGTCATAAGTAGGGGGCCTAAGCCGCTGAAACTGGGATATGAACGCCATCTCTGGGGGCACCACAACCAAAGTCACGGGAGGAGTAGGAGGGGCAGGAACAGCTACCCCCTCAGCGGGGTCCTGAACTCTCGGAGTCTGTCCCGCCACCACTGCTACAAGAGATTGAATCTGAGCCTCCATATCCACTACCTGTCTCGATAATGCCTCATTACTCTGACGCAGGCTTTCTATCAACGCCTCGCTCTGCGCTCCCGACGTCTCACCCTCTGATTGGGGAGTCGATCTCGTCGCAGGACGTCTCGCCATCCTATAATCGCACAAGCTTCAGACAAAACCTAGCCTAACAGCTAGAACAAAACTACCTGGTATGGACAAACACACTTAAATATGAACTTCAACTGCTAAACTTGCTCTGGGATTTGTTTTTTACCATGATGATGTTATGCTTAATCTAAGATGGTTCACCACCATCATACTAATTAATGTGACTAAACCATGAATGCATGTATTTGTATTCTTTTTGACTCAAAACCATGCGTGTACATATGTCATCATGCAAATCTTTAGCTTGGCACGTTGTGCTCATAAAATGTTATGCTATGCATGATGTGCTATGCATTCTAAAACGGCCTTAATGCATGCCATGGGTGGCGTACACATGAAAATGTTATGCATCCCATACTACATAACATTTCCATGCAACGAAAAAAGAAAACGTGCTAGCCACATTCATGTGGTGAGGTTATGCATCACATACTACATAACCCTCACATGTTGCCTCCTATGGTGGATCCATATAAAAACACATATTATGCATCTCATACTACATAATATGCCCCACATACTTCTTTATTCTCATTAGTGTAGTGTTCGTGCTTTAGCCAAGACGTGCTGATAACATATCGGTGTGTGTATGGTATGACGCTAACTCTTAATGCAAATAAGGGAAAGGTTGCCCGACCATTTGCCAAGCAACCTCCCTCTGATACCAACTGTCACAACCCGCATTTTCTCTACGATTACATCGTATCAGAGCAAGAGAAAATATGTGTCGTGATGCCACGTTGTGCAGGGGATAACTGCACATGTTCAGGCAAAACTCCAGACTTTAGATTTTAAGGAAAATCATAGTTTAATATGAAAGAAAGCTAGTTATATTTAATCGTCGTATCCATCGGCACGGTGGATCAGCTAGCCCACAATTAAAAATATATTTATACGTAGCAGAAAATACTTTGGTTAAATTGAGTTGACATCCTAAATGAGCATAAGTGTCCCCGAGGGACGACTCATGGTATGCACGACTCTAAGGTTAGTATAGTATATAAAAATATAGTTTTTTTACGCTAAAGGAAAAGTAGTGTCTTAGTTTTATAAATATGACATGCATGAGATACATATAGTAATGCTTTTAGGGTTTAAAAATATCTAACATGCAACCTAGCATAAAACATTCCCAGAAGCAAGTAAACAACCACAAAAAGGCAAAAATAGCAGTTTAAGTTCATACCCAGCATCACAAGAAGCCACCAGTGGCCGTCAACAACCTGACACGAACCCACTGGTGAGTATGCATGTCTATACAGAAAGGTAAAGAACTACATCACAAAAATCGAGGATCAGCTATCTGAACTACCAAGAGGCCACAAGCAAGCCCCTCCAAAGAACTAGCCACTGAACTGGCTATAACCTGAACCTGAGGCATTCAAGAAAAGAACACCTCAGCAAGAAAATAATCAAAAAAAGGTAAATAGAGCATTAGATTTATAAGCAAATAAGAAGGGTTTACCAACCCGGCAACAAAATGCTATCAGCAAAAGAAAGGATATGACAGTAAGAAAAGAGCACTGTCTAAAGAACAGCAAAGCACACCAAGTGTGAGTAATAAAAGCAACATGCCCTACAAAAGAGCCTGCAACAGCAACAAGACATATACATATATGCCAAGAGAAAAAGCCATAAAATAGGAAAGGAACTAACAGTCCTAACACGTGGGTTAATGGCATGGGTCAAAACTTGGATCTGAATACATAACCAAAACCATATCCAAAAAGGGCTAAGGGGTCAAACAGTGGTAGCTCTAGGGTCCCACACACGCCAACCCAAATCGAGGCAAAAGGCGGTGGCCACAGCTCTCCACATAAAACCACCCCTCCAGAGGCCACCAAAACTCCACCACCTGCCACAACCCAAGAGTCGGCATGCAAAAACTAGTCGAACACCCAATGCCCACCTAAGGAATAGGGAAATGTCACAGTAACAATCCTAAGGAAACACACGAACCCAAGGCAGAAACGTCGAGCCCACTCGACACGGCGTTGAGTAAGCTCCACTCACTTGACGCCAAAATTCTTAGCCGCAAAACCTACGCTGGATGTCGGTGTTGAGTGAACTCGGCTCACTCAACACTGTCAGCGCTTTCTATTTAGGATAAACGTAAATTTTTAGTTAGAACCGCAGCCTAAACTCTCTCAACGCGCGGAAACAGAGAGTTGGAAATTTAATTCCAACCCTCCCTTCCATCCTATCTACTCGGGGCTACCGCAACTAAACTTAAACTATAACTAAACGCATCCTTACCCTAACTCTAGCTACCCACTGGACACCAAACCGAGACAAAAAGAGAGAAAGCTTGATTTAAATCTAGAAAATAATGAAGCAGCACATGGCTGGAATTAAAGAACAATATACAGCAAAGTAATTAGGTAAAAAGGGGTCAAATTGGCAAGGGCAAGGAGCCACTTGCCTTACCACCGAGATGCAGCGATTGAAACACATAAAAAATCTGGCTTTGGCAGCAAGATCGGCCACCTACGGGTCAAAAGCAAAGATTAGAGAAGAAGAAAAGAAATCAAAAATTCTTAACTCCTAGAATCAGCCCTAGATCAAGAATAACTTACATGAAAGGGAAGATCTAGACGAGAGCAAGCCAAATCCGCTATCGCACGAGAAAATCGAGCTCTAACACTCCCGCAATCGCCGGCCAAAACCCAACACCGCCTCCTCCCAAAACCCTCAGCTGGAAGCTTCTCCAGAATCGGGAATGAAGAAATGAGGAGGAAAAACGAATCACGGCATAAAAAGAAGCACTCAGGAAAAAAGTACGGAACACGCCCCAGACATGCCCGTGAGACGCCGTGTCCGGTCCGACACGCCCGTGTCATGGGGCGTGTACTCACTCACCTACCCACTCGACGATCGTTGATCTCAACTCGACGAAACCGGGGTCACGCCCTGTGACACGCCCACGTCACAGGTCGTGTACCAACCTAACTAGCGCTCAACAATCTTCGAGCGTAGATCGCCGACCAGGAGTCACGCCCTAAGCCATGCCCGTGTCCGTGGGGCATGAACTCACCCAAGCGCCGCTCGACTATCGTCGAGCGCAGCTCGATGAACCAAAGGGGGACACGCCCTGTGGCACGCTCGTGTCACAGGCCATGTTCCTACCAAAAACACCCGTCGACCGAATTTCGTCGACCGCACAATCGAGAGCTCTGGCTGAGCTCGACACGCCTTAGGTCACGCCCGTGACCCACGCCGTGACATCCAAACATACACAAAAAAACAACTAACTCCTTAGCTTAAAAAAACAAGGCACCAGCCTAACAAGCTCGGCCACACCAGGCCATGCACAGTACAACAAACATTACAGCTAACATAACAAACGTCGAAAAGACGCGAAAGCCAACGATCTTGGACTTTCGACCAAAACCCGCACCATAGCTAAACACCCAAGGCACGAAAACAGCGGTGAGGTCAAAAACAACATCCGACGATCTCACACTCGGGCTAACACCTCCCGAAGACAAAACACAAGCATAGCCTAAGAGGCCCAACAAAGTCACCAAAACGGACTCCGGCTAGCTGGAGAATCTTGCTAACAGGCTACAACCAGGCTACACAAGGAACCTAAAGAGCTAAGACCACGCTCTTCAACGGCGAAAGGCCGGAAATGCGTCATCGTAACGCCAATCCAAGATCAAACAAAACAAAGAAAAACCGGGGGCGTTACAAAAATACCCAGAAAAGATCACAATTTGGAGAACTGTGGTTGTTGTCGGGCGACAGTGAGTGTCGCCGGCAATATCTCGCTATAGGCTAAAATGTTGTGAGGCATGTCTCTAAGAGACCTGGGGGTCATTGTATGTAAAGATGTGAGCTTAAATTGCCCAGCAGTGGTGGGTGCCAACCTGAAATGGTACAGAGTCGTGTGGTTTTTAATGAGTTGAGTCGTAGAGGCCAAATACTATGCCATCAAGTTAAGTACCTCTGAATGACTGGGTCGTCAAGTACCTATGAATGGGCAGTCAGTCGTCAAGTTAAGTACCTCTGATCGACATAGTTGTCAAGTAAAGTACCTTTGAACGACAAAGTTACCGTTTAGTCATGGACCTCTGAATGGTGGTGGTACATGGTGAAGGCCGGTACACCGAAAAGGTGACCTGAGCTCATGGGGAGTGTGGCCATTGAGCCTACGTCTATGGTGAATGGTGCTTAAATTGCACATTGTAAATTCCATGATATATATATGATGCCTTGTTTCCAGGGATGGAGAAATGCCACCCTGAGTAAGGGGTGGGATCATTATAAACTTCTCAGGAAAATGCTGATCGTTGCTTTGTTTCCCACATTTTGGTCGGCCCTTTTATGCAGGTGATGGAGAGCCAAGTGGAAAGTAGCGGGATGAAGCCCATGTGTTGCAATTGGCTGGCCCTTGAAGGCCCAAAAGCGAACTTTTACTATTTTCATGTGTGGCCGGCCTGCGTGCCGAAGTATGAAGCCACTTTTTGTTAAATGAAACAGTTGTAATAAAGCTACGACCGAAACATGTGTTAGATGAATATATAGATATCATTCTTGTTGTGTAGTGGACATTCTTCTTATGTATGGGTTCATAAACTAAAATGCTTTCGCTAGAATGCTCTGAGTTAGGGTGCGTTAATAATTGAAGTTGGATTTGAAAACAACTAGTAATCTCCTTACCTCTCAGTACTATTGATGCGTGTAATTCGGCAAGCGCACCGGTCACACAAGTAATAAAGTTTTGGGAATAAATCCTCGAGTGTCGGTCTCTTGAGGAATGCAATTAGTGTAGAACGGCAACAGTACCGAGAATATCGTTATGAGAATTATAAATAGAACAAAAAGGAAATAGCGGAGTAGGGAGATTGTGGATGTTTGATCTACTGAACTAGTAAAAGCTATGCGGGTCGAAGGCACCGCTTCGCAAGGTGAAGTGGGTTTGTCGGCCGCGATGCTGAACTTCAGTTGGGCGAGTGAAATGGAAGCTAATGGATTGCAGTGTTCTTGTGTGGATTGCAATCGAACAAGATACGGGAATGAAGTGGATGTGGGGTGAGCGAGGCACATTCACAGACAAAACTCACAAGCATAAGAAGATACTAACATTCCATTAACTATAAAATAAACTTGATGTTCAGGGATGGAAATGTTCATTACACTGCTCAAAACATTCATAACACAGAGGAAGGGGGAGAGGAGTAAACCAAAAGAGATTGAAGATCCACCGCGAGTCGTGGCCGGAGTAGCGAGTTGTCAGTCCGCTTCCGGGCTCAGTCCAAGGAGGCTTCCGGTACCAACGAGCTGTCACCTCGAAGACCTTTAAATCCATTCTCTAGGTTATCTACTTCACCAACTCCGCAGGAAAGCTTGGAGTTGAAGTCATCAATGGCCGAGGGCTTCGCCGGAGAGTTGAAAAGCTTCGGAGTAGTTGGAAATGGCTTCCCGACGAAGGTGGAAGTGATGGAGCAGCTGGAGAAGTGAAATGGCGATTCCCGCGCACTCTCCGATCGCAGCAAATGACAGGCGTTTACCTAAAATGCGGAGCAGGGCCTTATATACGGAGGCAGCAGAAGCAGTGCGCATGATCAGTGGCGCACGACCAGTGGTCGTGCGCACTGTAGGTGGATGATCGTGCGGCTTTTCCAAATAAACCTGCAACCTGGACAAGAAGCATCAGCATATATGCGCACGATCAGTGGCGCACGACCAGTGGTCGTGCGCACTATGGCCAGTGCTCGTGCGATTACCGAGACAGGATTAAGAAAAAGGAGGTATAATGCGCACGATCAGGGGCGCACGACCAGTGGTCGTGCGCAGTAAGTCTAGTGGTCATGCGCAGTATTCCTGCATCGTCGGAGTCTCCCGAGCAGTTTTGGAGCACGCACACGACCACTGTACCAGTAGGAGGGGCAGATAGGCCACCAGAACGTGCACACCACATCCCCGAAATAGGGCTAAAGAATAACAACAAAATAGAAACGCAGAAAGCACACAGAAGCGGGCCTACAGTGCACTTAATCGTGAAATAGGTACATCAGCACAAATAAGCAATAAAGGCTCTCAAGTGTAGTGCTAAGACGATAAAACTAGCCCAGATGAGTCCAAATATCAGTGTAAAATGTGGACTCATCACACCCCCAGACTTAACCATTTGCACGTCCCGAGCAAATCATTACTCTGTGGACTCGAAGATAGCTAACTGGCTCAGAAATTTCAAAAAGAAGTAAGACGAGAAATCAAATATATCATGGGTATAGAAGATATAATAGAAAAACTTTTTAATTATACAACGTAGTTTAAACTATTCGACATACGTAAATAAATATTATAATTGCTCAAAATTAGAATTCTGGAGAATCTTGCGATCATGTGCAGGATGAAAGTAGGTGGGCCACTAATGTGAGCATTGCCAAAGTTCGGGATTCAGGATCACCTCCAAAGGAATCCACCAATGTCGGGGACCATACGCTTGCACGTTAACACTCTCTCCACGACGCGGGTTAGACTCAAGCGTGAATCAGTAGGACTTGTATGAGGAAATTGGGCTTAGGCGACGGCTTGGTAGTCAAAGATAAACATGAAGGCTCTATGCAACCAACGCGAGCGAAAACAACCCAAACCAAAACAGCCACTTAGAAATGAATGGGGCACACGCCCCCAGACTTAGCTTGAAATCCGGGTGTGAACACGGCTGAACCCGACCAAATTCAATAAAGAGGATGGGGATCGAAATCTCAAAGCAATTCTTTCATATATATATATTTTTTTCTCTTTTGCGCGAATCAGCTTTTTATTTTCGTAAATTGTTGTTTTCTTTTCTGCGTTAGCAATCCCCAAACGGAGCAATCAAAACGGGCATAAATTCAGCACCCCCAAAAACAATGTCCACTTATCACAACCTCGGCAAAACAGTAAATACAAATCAGCTCAAGCATTTGATTGCGAAGGTGGGTTTAGCTTCAGGCCTTGGTGAAAGTGAGTGGAGCTGGATCAAAGGATGGGTAGGCACAAATTTGGCATGCAATGGTTAACAGGTAGGAATGCCTAAACAAGGCTCAAACTAGCCAAAATGAAGGCCTACGTCATGCTCACGCTTAACTAACCGTGCACCAATGCTTCGAGAGTAGCTTAGGGCAAGTTCTTAGCCACTGAGAAAGATGATCCGTCTCCCCGACTCGAGCAATACGAGTCTAGTGGCGGCTACACACATTCCTACACTATCGTTCGATTATCCCAGATTCAGATTTTGAGCAGTACAAATAATATTTACGTGTACAGAAAAGAATAAATCTACGAGCATAAAGAAAAATTAGTTCTATCCTAACTCTACACAAACCATGAGTATTCTATTAGGAGCACTGCATGAGTTTTGAACTACTCAATCCTGAAATCCTAAGCCAGTACCACTATTTTAAAGTTTACACAAAGCAATAAATTTAACACGGGTTGTGCGCGTGGGTAAGAGCGCACTCGTGTGGGTGATTCAGTGTGTGCAACATAAAGCAAGAAATAAGTAAACAAGAAACTGGAATGCAACAGAAAGTGTGGTGTAGTGACCACATGCATACTCCCCCCCCCCAGACTTAAAGTTGACAATGAGTAAAAATAAGCATTCCAAATAGGATAAATAGCTAGGGTAAGAAGTACCTATGCTCAACATTGAGCATACCAGTCGTGCAATGAGATGTCCAAGTGCGGCCAAGTTACCGCGCCTCAAATATTCCTGCACCTGCAATTAAAGGATGCCAGCCAAACAAAATATGGACAAATATATATATGAAGAAATAAACAAAACTCAAAACACAGCATAGGACCAAACAGTCCAACTTGGGTTGTCTCCCGAAAGCCCTTTTGTTTACCGTCCTTAAGGTGGACCAAATACCTGTATTAGCAGTTCAAATAGAGAGTTCTTGGCAGTAGCAAAAGGAAACAAAATTAAAAGTAGAGCAATCAGCATTCAACAAGTAGCGAGAAAGAGGATGGAAAGAGGAAAGAGGATGGCACAATCAGCTATAAGCAGATTTATGGTAAGTCTCCCCGGTGGGATGCGAGAGAACAGCATAGTGTCTTTTTGCATTCGGGGTAGGCATTGTCCCATTACTGCGAGTGCACTCTTTCGCGCGCCAGAAGGCAGCATAGCGCTCTTCGCGTAAACGCTTGGCCTCTTTCAGTTTCTCCACCGTGGGAGACTTCCAATGGAGGTAGGCTGTGGGGTTTCCTTGTGTCGTGGTTTGTGGCGGCCTATCCGGCACCGTGAAGGCAACCGGATCTGCCCAAGTTATAGATCGTTTAACAGAATTATACAAATTAGTGTCCAGGGATTTCTCCGTATAAAACTTAGTTCGCCATGCTCAACAACAGAGTTGGTTGGCGGTAGAAAGGCAGTCGTGGCTTTGGTACAATTGATCCCTTCGTGGACCAGTAGCTCTTGCTTCTCATCGACTTCCTGAGGGAGTCCTTTCTTTGGCGTCTCCGCCAGATTTGCTTCCAATGCGGGGGGACCTGAATCCAGCTTGATATCTGTGACACTCAGAGAATTGTTATTTTGGATGGGAGAAGAATGTATGGATGTGTTATCGAGGGTGGACTCTTCATTTGGAAAAGTGACACGGCATTTGGAAAAGTCGAGGGATGTGCCACTGGCTGTTAGGAATGGGACTCCTAATATAGGAATGGAGTTATTGTCCTGTGGTCCCAAAACCTGAAAGTCAGTGGTGATACTTGTGCCGTTAACCTCGATTTCAACGTCCCGAACACCGCCCTCAGTGTCAACCAGATTGCCATTAGCTAAGATAAGCGATTTCCGAATTTCAATGTCAACATGTAACTGCATCTTTGCAACATCTTGCAAAGTGAGTATGTTGCTGGACGCCCCGGAATTGCATAATGCTGGAGTGTCGATGTTATTGATTTTACAATTAATGACAAGTTCGTTGCGGTTTCCCGAAGTGCCCTCCCCAAGGCGCTTTCCCTGTTCATGGGGGTTCTTTTCAGTGTTGCTCGGTAAGGTGCCTTGGGTGCGCTCGGAAACCACTTGAGCCAATTGGCCCAATTGTGCCTCCAGTTTGCGCATCGAGGCAGCCTGATTTGTCATGTTGGTTTGGGAAATCTCAACAAACTTCTCGAACATCTCTTCCAAAGAATTTTTCTTAACGATGGGGGGTCCTTGGGAATAATTCGGTTGAGGCTGCCGTGGTTGGCTACCGGAAGCATACGCATCGTTTTGATGCTGCCCCGGTTGCCATCTTTGGCCAGATGTGTTAGGATTCCAAGAACAGTTGGGGTGATTTCTCACCCCCGGGTTGTAAGTATTCCCGTAAGGCACTCCCCTGTTTTGATTGGCAACAACATTAACGGATTCATTCAAAAACAAAGATTCATCTTGTACCTCAACTCCTAAGCATTCGAAGCTGTGATGATCGGTGCTTCCGCACCCTGGACATGAGATTGCCATCACTGGGGCGGCAGGAGCAGGCTTGGGGATATCCAAGGCAAACACTCCACTGGTGCTTCGTGGGATGTTTCTTCCAGCGGTCCAGTAAGCACTGTGGGTTGCGGTGTCTTGTAAGACTTTCAGAGCATCATCTGGAGCAAGATTCATGATGGTTCCTCCGGAGGCAGCATCGATCATGGCTCGGTGGTGGGGATCAATAGCAAAGTAGAAACTTTCGACGAGATTCCACGTTTGGAATCCATGATTCGGGCACTTCCTCAGCAGCTCGTTAAAACGCTCCCAAACTTCGGCTAAACTTTCTTGATCGGCTTGCCGGAAGTTGGCTATTGCGCGCCTCATGCTCACGATCCGATCCACCGGATGGAACTTAGCTAGAAATTTTGTGGTCAAAGCCTCCCAAGTGGGGGCTGTTCCAGGTGGGAGGGAGTGAAGCCATGTCTTGGCTTTGTCCTTTAATGAAAAAGGGAAGAGGCGGAGCTTGACTGTTTCGTCTGGGATTCCAGCGTAGCGGAACGTGGCGCAGATTTCGGAGAATTCTGTAAGGTGAAGATGGGCATCTTCAGTGGCCATTCTGGAGAACTGAGCGTTGTTCCGAATGATATTCAGAATAGCTGGTTTAATCTCGAACTGTGGATTGGTGATAGCAGGTCCGAAACCGGGGTATATGCTCCCGACAGTAGGTGTAGTATAATCCCTCATGGTGCGGACCTGGGGAGGATTCACTTCATTTTCGTCGTCATTTCTGTCGACATGAGGTATCCCTCCAACTCGGTTGCCTGCATCAATATTCAGCTGCTCTCCCATTGGGGCAAAAATGATGGCTGTGGCGCGTCTTCATGTTAGGAGAGTACGTTCGATCTCTGGGTCGTAGGCGACAAAATCTCTTGTAGCTCGGTCGTGCATTCAATGTGGCAAACACTACACACTAGAAGGAAACAGCAGTCAAAACAAAACAATACTAACTCTTATAACAATATTGGAAGTCATCCGAAGTCGCTCTACAGTTGCATTCCCCGGCAACGGCGCCAAAAACTTGATGCGTGTAATTCGGCAAGCGCACCGGTCGCACAAGTAATAACGTTTTGGGAATAAATCCCCGAGTGTCGGTCTCTTGAGGAATGCAATTAGCGTAGAACGGCAACAATACCAAGAATATCGTTATGAGAATTATAAATAGAACAAAAAGGAAATAGTGGAGTAGGGAGATTGTGGATGTTTGATCTACTGAACTAGTAAAAGCTATGCGGGTCGAAGGCACCGCTTCGCAAGGTGAAGTGGGTTTGTCGGCCGCGATGCCGAACTTTAGTTGGGTGAGTGGAAGGGAAGCTAATGGATTGCAGTGTTCTTGTGTGGATTACAATCGGACAAGACACGGGAATGAAGTGGATGTGGGGTGAGCGAGGCGCATTCACAGACAAAACTCACAAGCATAAGAAGATACTAACATTCCATTAACTATAAAATAAACTTGATGTTCAGGGATGGAAGTGTTCATTACACTGCTCAAAACATTCATAACACAGAGGAAGGGGAAGAGGAGTAAACCAAAAGAGATTGAAGATCCACCGCGGGTCATGGCCGGAGTAGAGAGTTGTCAGTCTGCTTCCGGGCTCAGTCCAAGGAGTCTTCCGGTACCAATGAGCTGTCACCTCGAAGGCCTTTAAGTCCGTTCTCTAGGTTATCTACTTCACCAACTCCGCAGGAAAGCTTGGAGTTGAAGTCATCAATGGCTGAGGGCTTCGCCGGAGAGTTGAAAAGCTTCGAAGTAGTTAAAAATGGCTTCCCGACGAAGGTGGAAGTGATGGAGCAGCTGGAGAAGTGAAATGGCGATTCCTGCGCACTCTCCGATCGCAGCAAATGACAGGCATTTACCTAAAATGCGGAGCAGGGCCTTATATATGGAGGCAGCAGAAGCAGTGTACACGATTAGTGGCGCATGACTAGTGGTCGTGCTCACTGTAGGTCGATGATCGTGCGGCTTTTCCAAATAAACCTGCAACCTGGACAAGAAGCATCAGCATATATGCGCACGAGCAGTGGTGCACGACCAGTGGTCGTGCGCACTATGGCCAGTGCTCGTGCGATTACCGAGACAGGATTAAGAAAAAGGGGGTGTAATGCGCACGATCAGGGGCGCACGACCAGTGGTCGTGCGCACTAAGTCCAGTGGTCGTGCGCAGTATTCCTGCATCGTCGGAGTCTCCCGAGCAGTTTCGGAGCACGCACACGACCACTGTACTAGCAGGAGGGGCAGATAGGCCACCAGAACGTGCACACCACATCCCCGAAATAGGGCTAAAGAATAACAACAAAATAGAAACGCAGAAAGCACACAGAAGCGGGCCTACAGTGCACTTAATCGTGAAATAGGTACATCAACACAAATAAGCAATAAAGGCTCTCAAGTGTAGTGCTAAGACGATAAAACTAGCCCAGATGAGTCCAAAAATCAGTGTAAAATGTGGACTCATCAACTATATGGCGTCGGGCCACGACCGGACCTTCTGTTATATGTTATATGACGGATGGGGGCATTACAAAATTGGTATCAGATTTTGTTCACGATCTTCCTTAATAGAATTCGTGGTCGAATTTTTTTAATGGGTGGTGAGCACGTGTATATGCGCTACCATTATAATAATAATGAACTCATGAATGTCCACTTAAGATTGAAAATATGCATGTTTGCGAAACTAGTTTGTTCCTGTGATTGCTTTTGGATGTAGTCATAGTTGCTTAATTATGTGTTTCTGTTGGGTACATTGGTTAAATGTACCTGATTTGAAGAAGCCTCACCCAACTCAATGATATACATCATAATGTATTTGATGTATGTTGAGTTTATTTGTGCAGGTTAAGTAATCACTGGACTGAAGCAAAAAGTTTCTAAGTACATGTGTCGACACCCAGAGGGAAAGTGTCGACACTTAAGAAGGCTTGTGTCGACACCCAGACAAGCAGTGTCGACACTTGGAGTCATTGTGTCGACACATGGGATGCAGAGTCGACACCAGACAGAAAGTGTCGACACTTGGAGCTGTGTCGACACTCAGTGAAGAAAAGTGCAGACAGAAAGTGTCGACACAAGGAGCTGTGTCGATACCCAGTGAAGCTGAGTCTACACCAGATAGTGTCGACACTTGGAGCTGTGTCGACACTCAGTAAAAGACTGCAGAAACTAAGTTAAAGTGTCGACACCAAGAACAATGTGTCGACACACAACAAGAAGAGTCAGCACTTGAAGAAAGTGTCGACACCAAGAACAAAGTGTCGACACTCATCAGAAGAGTCAACATTTGAAGTAAGTGTCGACACCCAGAACAATGCGTCGACACTCAGCTAAAGACTCTACACTTGAAGAAAATGTCGACACAAGGAGCTGTGTCGACACTTAGTAGAGAACAGAATTATCAACAAAATATTCTAAGTACAAGTGTCGACACTAAGGGAATGTGTCGACACTCAGCTGAAGTCTCAACAGAAGAATCAAGTGTCGACACAAGGAGCTGTGTCGACACTCAGCAAGTATCAACATAGAAGACTATGTGTCGACACCAAGAAGCAGTGTCGACACTTAACAGATTCAACACAAGAAGTTGTGTCGACACAAAGGTGATGTGTTGACACTTAGAAGAATTCAGCTAAAGATAGAAGATCAAGTACTTGTGTCGACACTCAATTTCAGTGTCGACACCTGAAGAAGAATCTGTGTCGAGACATACAAGGAGTTGTGTCGACACCTTGTAGACTTGTGTCGACACTTACACAGCATGTGTCGACACTTGGACTATAAGTGTCGACACTTAAAGACAGAAAGTCTCGACACTTTCAGACAGTTAGAGATTTTCAAGAAATGACTGGATGACCTGACAGCTGCCGTTCCAGCCGGTCTACAGCACCTGTCAGAGATATCAGAAGTCAGTTATGTACCGGACCAGCCGGTTACCATGAAGAAGGCCTATAAATAGGCACATACAGTTTACAGAAACTGTGGATCACATTGTTGAAGAACAAGTTATTAAAGTGATACACAGAGTATCAAATCAAGAAGATCTTGCAGTTCAAGTGCATATCTAAGAAGTTGGAGAGAGAGGGCTCCATCCAAGAAATCAGCCATTGGAACTAGGCTGAGAAGAAGGGTTCAGATCTATTCTGAATTCTAAGTGGCAGAGGTCAAGGAACAACTGCAGAAGGAGACAATCTTATTCAGTTCTACTCAAGAAGATTTGAAGAAAGCTAAGTCAGATTGAATCCAGCTGAGTTCTTCCAAGAACTCATCAAGAAACTCTCAACTTCCCTCTCTCATTTTTGAGTTGTTGAGTTATTATTTCAATAATCATTTTTATCTTGTAGGATCCTTTGGATCTGAGTGAATTGTAATCCTATAATTATAAAGGCTGAGGGTAGGGCCTTTGGCTTGAGTGTAGGAGATTGTTATCTCTGAGTGTAGGCCTTGATTGGCTGAGTGTAGGCCTGGGTGGCTGAGTGTAGGCCTTTGTGGCTGAGTGTAGGCTTTGGGATAAAGCTGAGTTGTAAGGCTTTGGGCCTGAGGTGTAGGAACCAATTTGGGTTCTGAGACAGTGGAGGAGTTTGGCCGAATCTAGTACACTACTAGATAGGCGAAGGGGGAAAGTGGATGTACCCATATCTTGGGGAACCACTATAAACCACTGTGTCTGCTATGCTGTGTTGTGATTTGCTATGTATGCTTTGTGTTTTGCTGTGATAAAATAGTTAGTAATCTGTGATATAACTGTCTGCTGCCATTAAAGTTTAAAAAGGATTAGGTCACCTATTCACCCCCCCCCCCCTCTAGGTGTTTAGGTACCATATCTTTCAAGTGGTATCAAAGCGAGGTTCCTAAAAAAGGACTAACAGTCTGAGGAGATCCTGTTTGGCAGATTCAGTGTAAGGCAACATACAGATTCAAGACAATACAGATTCAAGAAAATCAAGAAACATGGGTTCCTCTGAGAATCACAAGGAATTGGGATCCATGAAATTGCCCATATGCAGGGAAGAGATCTTTGGGATCTGGAAGGAAAGGGTAAGGCTGTTTATGGAGGCCTCAGACCCTAGAATCTACATTACAGTAAAGGAAGGGCCTTATGTTCCCATGAAGATTTCAGTTCTAGATGCAAATCAGAGAACTCCAAAGGATTTCTCTGAGATGACTAAGGATGAGATTGTCCTAGCCACCATGGACAAGAGGGCACAAAACATTATAGTGAGTGTCATAGATGATGCAACATTTCAGAATCTTATACATGTAAGACAGCCAAAGAGATGTGGGACACTCTTATAGTGTACATGGAAGGATCTGAAGAAGTTAGACAAGATAGAAAATCCTTGCTAAATCAGGAGTATGAGAGTTTTAGACAAGGAAAGGGTGATAGCATAACTGAGTGCTATAAGAAGTTCTACAGAATAGTGAATGAACTCATGTCTTATGGAAGAGAGTTCAGTAACTATGAACTAAATGACAAGTTCCTAAGGTCCCTAACCAAAGATTGGGACACCAAGATCTGTGCCATAAGAGAAATGGCTAAGTTGGGGGAAATTCCTCCTCCTACACTGTTTGGCAAATTATTGTCTTATGAGATGCAGTTGACAGTGAGGAAAGACTAGGAGAAATCAACAAGAACTGAGCACAAGGAGAGAACAGTTGCTTTCAAGACAGATATCCCCAGAAAGTGCAGGAATAAGTCATCAACTCCACCTCCAGAGGTAGTTGAATCAGAATCAGATGAGTCAGTCAGCACAAAGACTGAGAGCAGTGAAAGTGATGAAGACTTTGCTGCCTTCACTAGACACTTTCAGAAATTCTTGAAGAAGAAACAGTGGAGGTCAAGACCTTCTACTTCAAAGGGAAAGGAAGTCTTTTATCAGGAGAAAAAGCCTTCAAAGAAAGACAGGAAGAGGACAAAGTCAAGCAAGGCAACTGGTTCAAAGATAGTGTGATATTGCTGCAATAGACAGGGCCATGTTATTGCAGATTGTCCTGAAAAGAGGAAAGAGTCTAGTGACAGAAAAAAACTTATTTCAAAGGCAAGAAAGAAAAGTCTTTTGTAGCCAAGAAGGAGAAGACTTTATCAGATATCTCTTCTTCAAAAACTGAGTCTGAGGCTGAAGCCTACATAGGGCTGTTTGCTGAAGAAGAAGAAGAAGAATTCATGCAGATAATGGAGTCTATCTATGAAAAAGAAGACTGTCAGTGCCAAGGACTGATGGCATTGACTGAGAGTGACAAAATCCTGGAGCAGCCAGGACCCAGTAAGGTACAAAGTTCAACTCTTAATTCAGTTTCTTGTTCTAGTACAGAATCAGATTCATCTTCATCCAGTGATAGAAGTGTATCTGAGTTTGAGGATGATATTCATCAGCTTATAGATGAATATAAAGTGTTGTTGCAAGCTTACAAGAAAAGCAAGTCCCTTGCCAAAAGTCAGGCAAAGGAAATTGCTGATCTTAAAGCTGCTGCAACAGATTCTGAGAAGCAATTTGATCAAAAGCTCAATGAGATAGCCAGGCTGAAACACATTACAGTGATTCAGATGGGGACTATCACTTTTAAAAATGATCAAATCAAGAGTATGGAGACAAATCTTCAGAAAGAGAGAGATCTTGTTGCTAGGTTTTCTAAACCTAAGTCAGTGCTACCTTTAATTGATGAATTTGTTCATCATAAAGGCAAGGCTGGACTGGGCTTTATTAGACCTGCAGGGACTGAGCAGTCCAAGTCTAAGTCCAAGGGCAAAGCCCCAACATTAAACAAGCCTGTTGTAGACAAGACAACCAAGGCAGTACCTAAGCAAAGGTACAATAAGTTTGAATGTTGGTATTGTGGCAAAGTTGGCCACTTTGCAGTAGACTGTTGGCACAATGGTAGTGCCAAAGTGAGTACCAAACTACCTGTTGGAAAGCCAGTGGGTAGCTTTGTCAGATTGCAGACTAACAAGTACCAAGGACCCAAGAATTCTTTGTGTTCTAAGGTTCATTAATCTGTTTTGCAGGTAAGTCCAAGTGGCCATACCCCAACATGGTACTTGGACAGTGGATGTTCCAGATATATGACTGGAACAAGAGGATTACTAAAGGACTACATTCCAATAAAAGGTGGTCTAAAAGTCACCTTTGGTGGTTCTGAAAAAGGAATCATCAAAGGGTTTGGTAACATTTCTACAAACTTGGTTACCATTACTCAAGTGGCTTATGTTAAAGGTTGAAACACAACCTAATAAGTATAAGTCAATTAAGTGATGTAGGGTATGACATCTCATTTGTTAAAAATGATTGTCATATCAAGAGGTCAAGTGATCAAGAGATCATTTTGACTGGTTATAGGAAAAGGAATGTCTACTGCCTAGACATTATGATTGAAAACAATGGTTCTCCAGTTTGTCTTGTAGCTGATGAGACAGTCTCTCATTGTGTCAAATGGTACAAGAGGCTTGCCCATCTTAACTACAAGACTATTAGCAAACTCTTTAGCAAAAAGTTAGTGAGGAATGGTCCTCAAGTTAAGTGTGTTAAAGATGGCATTTGCTCAGCTTGTCAAAAGGGCAAGCAGACTAAATCCACCTTTAGAAGCATAGAAAACAAAGATGCTGTGAGGTGTTTATACCTCTTGCATATGGATCTTTTTGGTCCAATGTCAGTTCACAGCTTAGGTAGGAAGGTCTATACCTTTGTAGTTGTGGATGACTACTCAAGGTTTTCCTGGGTGTTCTTCTTAAAACAGAAATCTGAAACACCTAGTGTCTTCCATAACTTTGTCAAACAAATTCAGAATGAACTAAACAGTACAGTGGTCAAGATTAGAAGTGACCATGGTACTGAATTTCAGTCTGATAGCATGACAAAACTATGTGAAGACTTTGGGATATTTCAAGAATTCTCTTCACCTAGAACACCTCAGCAAAATGGCATTGCTGAGAGGAAAAATAGGACCTTGATAGAGGCTGGTAGGACTCTACTAAGTGATACATCACTGCCAGAATATTTCTGGGCTGAAGCAGTTAACACTGCATGTCATGTTATAAATAGGGTTACCATCACTAAAGGGCTAAACAAGACCCCCTATGAAGTTGTGAAAGGCAGGAAACCAAACCTATCCTACTTCAGGATCTTTGGTTGCAAATGCTTCATACTTAACAATGGGAAGTCCTACTTAACTAAGTTTGCTGCCAAGTCCCAAGAGGGAATTTTTGTTGGGTACAACAATAATAGTAAGGCTTATAGAGTCTACAACTTGACTACATAAGTTGTAGAAGAATCTATGCATGTAGTTTTTGATGAGACTAAACTTATTAACAATGAGTTGTCTAGTACTGTATGCAGCCCCACAGGTTTATCAAAGAAAATGGACAAGCTTACTATAGAAGAAGTGCCTGCTACAAGACAGCAAGGAGAGGAGAGTAGCTGTTGTCCAGGGGGAGAACTACATGTGCCAATTGCTGAAGAAATACAAGGAGTACAGCATGATGGAGATGCTGAAGAGGTTCAACCAGAAGTCAGGATGCCTCCAGCCAACAGGCATCTAAGAGATCATCCAGTAGAGCAGATTATTGGAGATCCAAGACAAGGAGTACAAATCAGGAGCAGATACATAAATGCAGCAATCTACTCCAGCTTTCTGTCTCAAGTTGAACCTAAGAAATTTGAAGAAGCAATACAAGATCCACAATGGACTGAAGCAATGCAAGAAGAGCTTAATCAGTTCAAGAGGTGCAAGGTTTGGGAACTTGTTCCTAAACCTAAAGACCACAATATAATAGGAACTAAGTGGATCTACAGGAATAAGATGGATGAACAAGGGGTCATCATTAAGAATAAGGCTAGACTGGTTGCTAAAGGATATAAGCAAGAAGAAGGTATTGACTTTGATCAAACCTTTGCTCCAGTAGCCAGACTGGAAGCCATAAGGATGTTCTTGGCCTATGCAACCTATCAAGGATTCAAGGTTTACCAAATGAATGTCAAGTCAGCATTCCAACTCTACCTCATCATGTCTATAGACTTAGGAAAGCTTTATATGGGTTAAAGCAAGCCCCTAGGGCTTGGTATGAAACCCTATCTAGTTTCCTCATTGAGAACAAGTTCTCAAGGGGGAAAATAGATAAGACTCTATTCCTTAGGGAATCTAGAGGCAAAGTCATACTAGTCCAAATATATGTAGATGACATTATATTTGGGTCTACTGAAAGCAGCCTTTGCAAAAAGTTTGCAAAACTGATGCAAGGTCAGTTTGAGATGAGTAGTATGGGAGAGCTGAAGTTTTTCTTGGGTCTCCAAGTTAAACAGACTGAAAGTGGTTTATCCATATGTCAGTCCAAGTTCACCCTAGAACTCATAAGGAAGTATGGTATGGATTCATCCAGCACCATGAAGACTCCAATGGGGTCAAGTATGTCTCTTAGCAAGGATGATGCAGGGAAACCTGTAGATGAAACCTTATATAGAGGGATAGTTGGCTCCCTATTATACTTGACTGCTAGTAGACCTGACATCATGTATGATACATGTGTTTGTGCCAGGTATCAAGCCTGCCCTAAAGAGTCTCATTTGACAGCAGTCAAAAGAATATTGAGATATCTAAAGGGCACTCCCTATCTAGGCCTCTGGTACCCTAGGAATGGAGATTTTGATCTAATAGGTTATTCAGATGCAGACTTTGCAGGATGCAAAGAGGATAGAAAGAGCACTACTGGAACCTGTCAATTCCTAGGTGGGAGACTAATTTCATGGAGTAGCAAAAAGCAAACCAGTGTGGCTATCTCCACAGCAGAGTCAGAGTATGTGGCTTCAGGAAGTTGCTGTGCTCAACTTCTATGGATTCAACATCAGCTAGAGGACTATGGATTTCAGGTAAGTAGAACTCCACTTTTCTGTGATTCTACAAGTGCTATTTCAATAGCTAATAACCTTGTATCTCATAGTAGAACAAAACATATTGAGATTAAATATCATTTTCTTAGGGAGCATGTAGAAAGAGAAGATATTTTACTTGAATATGTTAAAACTGATAATCAAATAGCTGATATGTTTACTAAGCCCCTAGAAGAAGCTAAGTTCAATAGATTCAAAATTGAACTATGAATGATAAACTTAGAGTAAGTTTACAGATTTGAAAATGACTAAGTAAAAAGGTGTCGACACATAGACAAGTCTATGTCGACACAGAATAGTGGTGTCGACACTTCAGGATAATGGTGTCGACACATCTAGGAATGTGGTGTCGACACTTCAGAATGTTAGTGTCGACACATGTCCAGTAGGTGTCGACACATCCAAAGTGGTGTCGACACTTATGTTTTACTCAGAATTTTCTAAGTAAAGTCTCGACAATGTGTCGAGTTATGTTGTGTCGACACATAACCAAGTGTCGACACATAAAATCTGTTGACTAAACTTGTGTCGACACATATGTGTCGAGACATTATAAGTCAGTGTCGACACTTATTGCCAGTGTCGACACATTTTAAGTTAGTTGTCCCGCCTGTTCATCTTCAAAATCAGAAAGGTATAAATAGGGTTCTGTCTTTGTTTGTCGACACGCTTTCACAGTTTCGAGACTCAAACTTCTGTGTCGACACCTCTCTCTTCTCACAAGACAAATTCTACAAACCCTAATGGCGCCTAAGCTAGAGGAGAACGTTAACGAAGGATATGAGCTGGTGCGCGGCGCGTTTGAAGAAGCAGATCAAGAAATCCATGCGGTAGTAACCCTAGTCGCCGATTCTGGATTAGAATACTTAGTTTCTGAACCTACAAAGATTTGGAAGAAAGAGGTTCTTGAATTCATAAATGGAGCTCAGATAGATGAATCTGGATACAAAATCAAATCCAGAGTTCATGGTGCAAGGGTTAAGGTATCCCCTAAAAATCTGAGGAAGGTGCTCCAGCTACCAAAAACTCAAGATGAAGAAGAAGTTACTGCATCCAAGACCAGGGAAGCTCTAACCTGGTGTGGACTGGATCCTAAAATGAAGATTGGTTCTGTCTTTAACAGGAAAGGCATGAACAGCCAAGGCAAATTCCTGTCTGAGATAGTGGGAAAGGTCTTACTCAGTAAGCCACGAGGGCATGACACAGTGTCTGCCTCCATGTTCAATATAATGACAAGAATTATCTTCACTATAAGAACTGATTGGTCAGTTATAGTGTTTGACAAGATTAAGGAGAGCTTGAAGAAGCCCAATCTGGGCAGAATCATTAGTCTATACCTAGCTGGTGTGATACCGGAGGTAATGAGTACTGCTGCAGGAAGCAAGATAAATCATATGAGGAAGATGGATCTAAGGATCTTTTTTAGATGGGACAGGGTGTTGTCCAAGGAAATGCCAACCCCAGAGAAGGCAGTTACTGAGAAGGAGATTCCTCCAAAGAAAAAGAGAAAAACTGCTCCAGTGGCACAAGAGTCCTCCAGCAGTTCTGAAAGTGAAGAACAAGTTGTTTTCACTCTAGATGACCAAGAGGAAGAGACTGCAGTGAAATCTCCTGCTCCTCAAGAGATTGCTGAGATCCAGGGGGAGCTACCACAAGCTAGCCCCATCCACAGGGATCAAAGCCAGGGGGAGCCTCCAGTTGTAGAAGAACTCTCTACACTGGACAGTGAGCAAGCCACCACCATCATACAAGAGGTACTCACTGACCTAAATACTTTAGAATATCTTATAGAAGATGCTGATTTGTCTGATGTTCCTCAGCAAACTCAGCTGCCTAGTCAAGCTCCAGATGTTGTTATAGAAGACACATCTGTTGTTCTAGTAATTCCTGATCCTGTGGTTGAAGAACCAAGAACTTCTCCAGCTTCTTCACCACCAGAATACACCATGGAGGATTTATTCCTAAATCTAGACCAACAAGATTTTGACATGGACAAGGATGCTGCTGAAAAAGATCATGCTGCTGCTGAGAGGGAGCAAATGCCAGTTCTGGAAGAGCCTATAAGGCAACAACCTGAGAAGCCTCAAAGCCCTAAGGACAGGGTTGACATAGCCAGCACTTCTGCCTCTGAAGATGAGGAGAGTGCTAGGGCAAAGAAGAAGAAATTGTATGTATTCAAGAGGAGAAGCCAAAGTTATAAAAAGGCTTTACAATCAATTGCACCACAGCCTATAGTTCAGCAAGCTCCAACTGCTGATTATAGTGCTTTAATGGTTGCACTACAGATAAAGTTGGATGAGCAAAGGCAGGCCATAGAGAAGTATGTAGATGAAGGGCAAAAATCACTTCAATTTGATCTGGCCCAGGAAATAAAATCCATCAGGTTTGAGATGAATCTCAACAAGAAGGAGATGACTGAATGTTTTCACAAAGGTGGAAATGCAGTAGTATACTTGGCCACACACCAAGAGAAGATCAAAGCACAAGTAGATGATATAGCATTGAAGCAAGGATATGTTCTTGAAAATCAACTAAGGATGAATGACAACTTGACTGCTTCTCATAATGCTATAGTCACTGAAATGAAGAATAAGGTTGCTGAACCTTCTACATCTACTGCTGCTGGTAAAGCTGATTTTGATAAAGTATTTCAAGAAGAAATTACTGCTGTAAAGACTGCAATCCAAGCCTCCCAGAAAGCCATCTCTGAACAACTTCAAAAGCTCAAACCATTCTTTAAAGAGGGAATCAGATACTTGGATAGTCAAATCAGATTTCAAAAGGATGATGTTAGAGATCATATGGCTCGAGAAGTCATAAAGGGGGAGAGAGTTTTAGTCAAAGCTAGCTCTGACCATGTAAAGTGGATATCAAATTCCATCAGAGCTACACTGGGCTATCCTCCACTCTATGATGATGACAATGTTGCTGAATCTGGGATTCAAACTGCATATCTTGGAGGTGAGCAACCAGAGGTAGCTCAAGTGATATATCCTCCACCAGATTTTGAAATGGTGCAAGCTGACATTCATCATATGTATAGCCCAACTGAAGGGAAGTCTAATGTTATTCTGGATAAAGTGGTTCAGCCTATTACTGAAGCCATGCAAGAGGCATTACAGAAGGAGGAAGAGACAAGGCTGTCTAAGAAGAGGTTTAGGGAACAAGCAGAACAAAGGCCAGATTTTGAACAGTGGAGCCCTACCTCTAGGAATATAATATTAACTGCCTGGAAAGCTGCCAAGGATAATACTCATGACAGGAACAAGTGGTTTTCTAAAGCTGAATGGAGAAAACATGAGATCAGGCAGGAAGCAATAGTTCAGTATAGAAGGAAGGCAAAGATGGGAAAGCTACCTCCTACTGCAGTGGATCCTAGCAAGTACTTTCCAAAGCCATATCACTATTTTGAGAGGCAGAAGATCAAAGCTGAAGAGCTCAAAAAGAAATATCTAAAAGGCAAGAAGCCCGCTGATGCTGAAACTGCTGATGCTGAAACTGTTGATGCCCCTGTCAAAGCTCAAGTTCAAGCTGGCAAGGGAATAGTTATCAAGGAACCTGACCAGAAATAGATTAAGAATTTACTTGAAGATTATTTTGTAATCTTTTTAATGTAAAACATTTTTGAAAACTACTGAAAATGTATAAGACAAATGTTAGAACAATATATGATCAATATATTTCATAATTGTTCTGTGAATGTGTACATGTCTATTTCTTATTTGTTCTGAAATGATGTATGTGTATACATGTTATGTTTACCCTGTTGTACTTTATCCTGCTTTACATCACTTTGTAATTTTTAATTATGAATGGTGTATATCATTGACTAAGGGTTATGACTTCTCCAAATAGGGGGAGATTGTTGGGTACATTGGTTAAATGTACCTGATTTGAAGAAGCCTCACCCAACTCAATGAAATACATCATAATGTATTTGATGTATGTTGAGTTTATTTGTGCAGGTTAAGTAATCACTGGACTGAAGCAAAAAGTTTCTAAGTCCATGTGTCGACACCTAGAGGGAAAGTGTCGACACTTAAGAAGGCTTGTGTCGACACCCAGACAAGCAGTGTCGACACTTGGAGTCATTGTGTCGACACCTGGGATGCAGAGTCGACACCAGACAGAAAGTGTCGACACTTGGAGCTGTGTCGACACTAAGTGAAGAAAAGTGCAGACAGAAAGTGTCGACACAAGGAGCTGTGTCGACACCCAGTGAAGCTGAGTCTACACCAGATAGTGTCGACACTTGGAGCTGTGTCGACACTCAGTAAAAGACTGCAGAAACTAAGTTAAAGTGTCGACACCAAGAACAATGTGTCGACACACAACAAGAAGAGTCAGCACTTGAAGAAAGTGTCGACACCAAAAACAAAGTGTCGACACTCATCAGAAGAGTCAACATTTGAAGTAAGTGTCGACACCCAGAACAATGTGTCGACACTCAGCTAAACACTCTACACTTGAAGAAAATGTCGACACAAGGAGCTGTGTCGACACTTAGTAGAGAACAGAATTATCAACAAAATATTCTAAGTACAAGTGTCGACACTAAGGGAATGTGTCGACACTCAGCTGAAGTCTCAACAGAAGAATCAAGTGTCGACACAAGGAGATGTGTCGACACTCAGCAAGTATCAACATAGAAGACTATGTGTCGACACCAAGAAGCAGTGTCGACACTTAACAGATTCAACACAAGAAGTTGTGTCGACACAAAGGTGATGTGTCGACACTTAGAAGAATTCAGCTAAAGATAGAAGATCAAGTACTTGTGTCGACACTCAATTTCAGTGTCGACACCTGAAGAAGAATCTGTGTCGAGACATACAAGGAGTTGTGTCGACACCTTGTAAACTTGTGTCGACACTTACACAGCATGTGTCGACACTTGGACTATAAGTGTCGACACTTAAAGACAGAAAGTCTCGACACTTTCAGACAGTTAGAGATTTTCAAGAAATGACTGGATGACCTGACAGCTGCCGTTCCAGCCGGTCTACAGCACCTGTCAGAGATATCAGAAGTCAGTTATGTACCGGACCAGCCGGTTACCATGAAGAAGGCCTATAAATAGGCACATACAGTTTACAGAAACTGTGGATCACATTGTTGAAGAACAAGTTATTAAAGTGATATATAGAGTATCAAATCAAGAAGATCTTGCAGTTCAAATGCAGATCTAAGAAGTTGGAGAGAGAGGGCTCCATCCAAGAAATCAGCCGTTGGAACTAGGCTGAGAAGAAGGGTTCAGATCTATTCTGAATTCTAAGTGGCAGAGGTCAAGGAACAACTACAGAAGGAGACAATCTTATTCAGTTCTACTCAAGAAGCTTTGAAGAAAGCTAAGTCAGATTGAATCCAGCTGAGTTCTTCCAAGAACTCATCAAGAAACTCTCAACTTCCCTCTCTCATTTTTGAGTTGTTGAGTTATTATTTCAATAATCATTTTTATCTTATAGGATCCTTTGGATCTGAGTGAATTGTAAGCCTATAATTATAAAGGCTGAGGGTAGGGCCTTTGGCCTGAGTGTAGGAGATTGTTATCTCTGAGTGTAGGCCATGATTGGCTGAGTGTAGGCCTGGGTGGCTGAGTGTAGGCCTTTGTGGTTGAGTGTAGGCTTTAGGATAAAGCTGAGTTGTAAGGCTTTGGGCCTGAGGTATAGGAACCAATTTGGGTTCTGAGACAGTGGAGGAGTCTGGCCGAATCTAGTACACTACTAGATAGGCGAAGGTGGAAAGTGGATGTACCCATATCTTGGGGAACCACTATAAACCACTGTGTCTGTTGTGCTGTGTTGTGATTTGCAGTGTATGATTTGTGTTTTGCTGTGATAAAATAGTTAGTAATCTATGATATAACTGTTTGCTGCCATTAAAGTTTAAAAAGGATTAGGTCACCTATTCACCCCCCCCCCCCCATCTAGGTGTTTAGGTACCATATCTTTCAGTTTCACATTGTAGGCAACTTGAAGTGGTGCGGGGCAGCAAGAACCCCAGCGCTCAGTGGAGAGTAGTGCACCAAATGAGGTTTCAACACCTCCTCCTTCTGCGGAAACTATACTATTGGTTGTTGAAGCCGTGTTCATAATGATCAATGCATAACCTGGATGTCAGAGACAACCTCCTATTCTTGTGGTGGTACAGGAATCGGTTGGCGTAGTGGAGCACGTAGTGGTGATACAAGTGGTCGTTGAGCCAGTGGCCGCAAGACGATCAACGGAGAAGTAATTGAAACACGTAATGAGTTTCATCCACCTATGTTTATGGGTACTTGAACCCTTACACAAGCCGAAGATTGGCTCTCAAGAATAAAGAGGGTCTTGATGACAACTGAAACGGAAGAGTGGCAAAAAGTCACTATAACTACCTTCTTCTTGGATGGTGAGGCAAGACTTTGGTGGGATGAGCTGGAGCTACACCAGTTTGCTGGTCGGCCATTGATTGAGATCTCAATGGAGGAGCTCTCAAGATTTTTTCTGGCGAGATATATTCCATCGGCACATTGGATTGCGATGGAGAACCAATTTTAAAGGTTACCTTAATGTGAGAGGTCGGTGGATGACTACTTGCATGAGTTTATAAGATTGGGAAGATATGCAAACTATACGTTTGCAAATGAGGATCGGAAAACAAATCGGTTTCATGAAGGGTTGAGAGATGACCTGCGGTTAATCCTCGAAGGACTGATGATGCATGGTTTTCTTAACTTGGTCAATACGGCCCATTCCCTCGAGCTAGACATGAAGCGCGTGTAGTGTATGAATGATTTGGCAGGGAAGAAGACAGAGTTAAAGGTACCTATTTCTTCAAAGTTTTGGTTTCGACAGTGGAAAAAGAAGCCTAAAACTTCTGAACCGGCTCCTTCTTCTCCTCCGTCTAGAGCAACATCTGGGAGAGGTCCGCTCACATGTTATACATGTGGCAAGGTGGGTCATATAGCTCGGGATTGTTGGAGTGGTCTTCCAAAAGTGGAGAAAAGGACGGGTGTGTCTTATGCCAAAAAGGGAAAGGCAGTGGTGGATTAGACTGCATCCCAAGTGCAGCCCCGAGTTTATAATCTTGGCCAACAGGATGCCAAAAAATAAGGTGATGTTGTTACATGTATGAGTTAAGATTCAATTTTTACTGCTTTCTATACTTAGTTCCATGTGCGTTGTGTGTGCATGATTGGTTTGAACTAGTCTTTGTCCTGATTTCGGAGTGTCCAGCGAGAGCACTGTTCGATATATGAGCTTCTCATTCCTTTTTCTTGGAAGACTTCGTGGGCCCTATCGGAGTGCCTTTGTTTATGCCGACAGATCGAGTGAATGTGCTGATACTTAACGTGTGCTTGATCCGCGCGGATCGAGCCTGTTGTGTTGAGGTGTGGATAGGAAGTCGGGACTTTGGATTGGATGCATTAGTGCTACTGATATTGAAGTTTGATGTAATCTTTGTTATGGACTGGCTCTCAGAGTAGCGTGCCTATATAGATTGTAACTCCAAGGAAGTCACACTGGGACAGAACACCGAACGAGAGACTAAATTCACTGGTATACGAGGATTGAGCAAGATATTGATGTCTGTTATCCAAGTAGTAAAGGCAGTTCGGAAAGGCGTGGAAATATTTTTCACGCAATTGGAGGCTATTGAGCCAAAGCCTAGTATAGGAGATGTTCCTGTAGTATCGGAGTTCGCAGATGTATTTCCAAAGGATCTACCTGGGGCTCCACCCCAGCATGAGATTCACTTCTTTATTGAGTTAGTTCCAGGTGCGAAACCTGTCGCCCGCTCACCGTACTTTGTGGGGCCAAAATAATTTGCAGAACTGAAGGTTCAGTTACAAGAGCTGCTAGAGCGGGGCTTTATACGTCCGAGTATGTCACCGTGGAGTGCACCGGTGTTATTTGTGAAACCAAAGGACGGGAGCTTGCATTTATGTATAGATTATCGTGAGCTGAACAAACTGACAGAAAAGGACAAACATCTGATTCCTTGAATCGATGATTTATTTGATCAGCTGGTTGGGTCAACTGTCTACTTGAAGTTGGATTTAAAGTCTGGCTATTGACAGTTGAGGATCCGAGAGAGTGATATCCCCAAGTCTGTGTTTGGAACACGTTATGGGCATTATGAGTTTACAGTGATGCCTTTTGGACTCATTAATGTGCCATCAGTCTTTATTGATCTAATGCAGAGGACTTTTAGAGAGTATCTGGACCTATTTGTGATAGTCTTCATCGACGACATACTGTTATACTCTGTGTCTGAATAAGAGCATGCAAAATATTTGAGAATGGTTTTGCACACACTAAGAAGGAATCACCTTTATGCCAAGTTCTTGAAATGCTATTTTTGGTTATCTTTGGTGGCTTTTCTGGGTCATGTCGTAAGTGTAGAGGGTATTGTTGTGGACGTGATAAAGGTTGTTGTGATATGAGATTGGCTTGTACTTACTACAATAGCGGAAGTCAGGAGTTTTCTAGGACTTGCTGGCTATTATAGGCGCTTCGTAGAGAGCTTTTCAAAGATTTCTTTACCTCTCACGATATTGACTAGAAAGAATCAAAAGTTCATTTGGTCGCCGGAGTGCGAGAAAGCTTTTGAATAATTGAAGGATTGACTAGCCACAGCGCTAGTATTATGTTTGCCATGTGGTTCAGAAGGCTTTGAGATCTATAGTGATGCATTTGGAAGTAGCTTAGGCTGCGTTCTTTTGCAATATGGGAATGTGATTGCTTATGACTCTCGCCAACTTAAAGTACATGAGAGGAATTATCTGGTTCACAGTCTTGAATTGGTGGTTTTGATATTCGCTCTTAAATTGTGGCGACATTACATATATGGCGTGAAGATTGATATCTTTACGGACCATCAAAGCCTAAAGTATTTCATACGTCAGAAAGTTCTCAATATGCGACAATGGAGGTGGATGGAGTTCCTTGGGAACTACACCTTCGAGATTCATTATACTCCCGGGAAGGGAAATGTGATCGCATATGCCTTAAGTCGTAGGACTCCAGCAAGTGCAGGTTGGTTGCAGATGCATGATGAGCATCTAATCCAGGAGATGGAGTCCTTAGTCATCTCTTGTGTGGACAAGGATGCTGCTGCAAGTGCATGCCTGAACTGGACGGAGGTGCAATACGACCTCACGGGCAGAATTCGTCGAGCGTTGGAACTAGATAAAAGCATGAAACGCTATATGGCGGAGTTAATGGATGGTTCAAATTCCCAGTTCTCTCTAAACGACGGTCATTTGCGAAAAGATGCTCGGTTGTGCGTCCCTAAAGTTGGTACATTACAGGAGGAGTTGATGTATGATGCACATTTTACAAAGTACTCAATCCACTCGGGGAGCACCAAAATGTTCCAAGATATTAATAAATTGTTCTGGTGGCCAGGCATGAAGAAAGACATCGCACATTATATGGTGAAGTGTCAAACTTGTGCCTTAGTGAAGGCGAGTGCCAGAGGCCAGGGGGATTTTTGAAGTATTTGCCTATTTTGGAGTGGAAGTTCAATGACATTTCCATGGATTTCGGGCATGGACTGCCGAGGTATCAAAACGGAAATGATGTCGTGTGGGTGATCATTGACTGGTTAACCAAATTGTCGCACTTCATACCTAATCGGAAGGATGGTTCTGTTGATAAACTTGCTAAGTTGCACGTGGATAATATCATACGATTGCACGTTGTGCCCCGTAGCATCGTAAGTGAACGAGATGGGCGTTTTACGTCAAATGATTGGAGGCTAATCCATCAGTTGTTGGGGACTAAACTAAAGTTCAGTACGACCTTTCATCCGCAAACAGATGGACAGACTGAGAGGACCAACAGAACAATGGAGGACATGCTCCATATGTGTGCCCTGGATTTTGGGAAGAGGTGGGAAGATCACCTCTATATAATTGAGTTCGCCTACAACAATAGCTACCAAGCTAGCATACAGATGGAGCCCTTTGAAGCTTTATACGGTAGGAAGTGTCGCACACCGTTAGCTTGGGCGGAAACAGGAGAATCAAAGCTCTATAAACGTAAGGAGGTCGAAGATTAAAATTCGACCATACGTACTATTCGAGAGCGGCTAGTGATGACCCAAGATAGGCAGCCTAAATACTGCAACGCCAAACACCGAAACGTGGAGTTTGCGATGGGAAATTTGGTATACTTAAAGATCAAGCAATTCAAAGGAGTATCTAGGATTTGGCGCTTGAAAAAGCTAAGTCCAAGGTATCTTGGCTTGTTTGAAGTGGTGGACCGAATTGTAGAAGCTGCCTATCGGCTAGCTCTTTCGGCAGGACTGAGTGGCTTGCATGATGTGTTCCACATATCAGTGCTTCAAAAAGCCGTGAAAGAGCTAGCTCAGGTGATTGCGAATGATCGAGTATCGGTCAAATCTTGGCTAATGACGAAGGTTATGCCCATTCGGATCGAGGATAAAGCGGTTAAGCAGCTGCGAAATAAGACAATCAGGATGGTCGAGGTCTGGTGGGACAACTGTGGCCGTGAGGAGCTAACATGGGAGCGGGAGCAAACCATGAGTGCTAAATTTATCGAGTAGTTTCTATAAAATGTTGTAACATTTTTTGTAAAGAGAATATATGTTGTAACATATTTATGACTGTTTTTCTTATAGTTGTATGTAAATTTAGGGACGAAATTTCTGTAAGGGGGAGAGGATTGTAACACCCCAAAAGGTGTAGGAAGTAACAGGCTAAAACATCGGACGGATTTCGACGAATGTGGTTCTGTTATATGTCAGGTATCCTTTCGGCGAACGTCGAACGGAGTTCGATGAACATCGAACGGATTTCGGGAAGGTCGACCAATGTAGTGTTGTATCCTTTCGATGAATGTCGAAAGGATTTCTTGAGTAACAGCGGCGCTGGCTGGTCAAAGCGGTTAGGGTGACTTTTCAACTCAAATCCAGGCCAATGCTTCGTTTTGATGGATTGATCGTGTGGCTGTGGAGTACCTGAGGCCACATATGCAAAGGGGTTGGGATGAGGAAATCATTATTTCCTTCTCACTCTCACTCTCTTCATTCCATCTTCTCCTTTGAGTGTTCTTGAGAAGAGAACTAAGGGGTTGGAGCTAAGGTGCTGGACTGAGCTTTGTGAAGGTGCTGAAGAGGATTCCATCATTGGAATCAAGATCTAAAGCTAAGTCCGTGGAGAGGAAATCCTCATGAGCATTTCCAACTGGATAGAACTCAAACGCCATGGATCCAAAGAGAACTATAAGGGTAATGATTTTCTCCCAGACAAGTGAAGTCCTCAATATGCACACTTGCATGGAACCCCTCACCAAAATGTGAAAAGGGTGGATTCCAATGGGTAGATCGGTTTGATACCCGTTTATTCGTGCATATAGATCCGGAAATGTAAAGTACGAATAGGCATGTTGTGAGAAGCCCATCTGGACAGGTTGGTCTGGATTGGTGATGTTTTATTCTTTGCATGTCGGAGAAGACTCTATAGATATGCATGTGATGTACGTGTGAAATTCGGGGTCCAGGGGTGTGGAGGATGCTGCATCAAAGTACTAGAAGCATATCCAGGAAAATACCCAGAAAAGTTCACAATTTGGAGAACTGTTATTGTCGTCGGACGACAGTGAGTGTCACCGGCGATAGCTCCCTGTGAGCTAAAATGTTGTGAGGCCTTTCTCTAAGAGACCTGGGGATGTATGTAAAGCTGTGAGCAGAAATTTCCCAACAGTGGTGGGTACCAGTCCGAAATGGTACAGAGCCATGTGGCTTATAATGAGTTGAGTCGTGGAGGCCAAATACTGTTCCATCAAGTTAAGTACCTCTGAACGACTGGGTCGTCAAGTTAAGTACCTCTGAATGGACAGTTAATCGTCAAGTTAAGTATCTCTAAACGACATAGTCATCAAGTTAAGTACCTCTGAATGACAAAGTTACCGTTAAGTCATGGACCTCTGAACAGGAGTGGTACACGGGGAAGGCTGGTACAATGAAAAGGTGCCCTGAGTGCACGGCGTGTGTGGTCGTTGAGGCTACATTTTTGGTGAATGGTGCTTAAATTGCATATTGTAAATTCCACGATATATATATGATGCCTTGTGTGCAGGGATAGAGAAATGCGGTCGTAAGTAAGGGGTGGGATCGTTATAAACTGGTCCGCAAAATTTTGACTGTTGCTTTGTTTGTCATGTTTTGGTGGGCCCTTTTGTGCAGGTGCTGGAGTGCCAAGTGGGAAGTAGCGGGCTGAAGCCCATGTGCTGTAATTGGCTGACCCTTGAAGGCCCAAAAGCGAACATTTACTGTTTTTGTGTGTGGTTGGTCTGCGTGTCGAAGTATGAAACCACTTTTTGTTAAATGAAATAGTTGTAATAAGGCTACAGCCGAAACATGTGTTAGATGTATATATAGATATCATTTATGTTGTGTTGTGGATATTCTTGTTATGTATGGGTTTATAAACTAAAATACTCCCGCTAGAATGCTCTGAGTTAGGGTACGTTCATAATTGAACTTGAATTTGCAAATAATTAGTGATCTCCTTACCTGTCTGTAGTATATGACGTCGGGCCCCGGCCAGACCTTCTGTTATATGCTATACGATGGATGGGGGCTTTACAAGTTTAGTCCTGTTGTGTGATACAGGATTCCTAGTTATAGAGATTGCACTAGTAGAATCACAAAATAAAGGACTTCTACTTATCTGGAGGTTAAAGTCCTAGAGCTGATGCTGGATCCACACCAAATGTGCACAGCAGCTCCCAGCAACTATATATTCTGACTCAGCATTTGAAATTGCACCACTTGTTTACTTCTTGAAAGTGAGTTGTTAGATCAGGAATACTATAAAGGGGGGTGAATAGAGTATTCAGGGTTTATAAAATTTTCTTCTAATTTAATCTAGTGCAGGAACAAAATAAAACAGCAATCCTAACACACAGTCACAAAACAAAAACAAAAGAAAAAGAGCAATCCAGACAACACAAGAATTTATAGCAATTCCACTAAACTTGGGTACATCCACCCTTCTACCATCCTGGTAGGAATCCACTCAGATTTTTGATCAGGTGCCTAACAACAATGGGTTTTTGATCAGGTGCTCAAAAACCAATCCTCAAGTCTTTTGGAAGGAGACTTGTGAACCAGAATAATTTTAAAGGGAATTAAAACCCTGTACAGAGGTGGGGATGAGAGAGTGATGGCAGTCTTCTTTTCTCAATCACGATGAGAAGACTATGTGGATTCAGTGATGTTGTCAAAGCTCCCCCTGAGATATAAAAGGGTTCAGGCTGTGAAGCTTTACACAGGGTGAGTAGGCCTTCAATATGCAGCCTTGACCAAAGAAATCTCCAGGAACTTCTTTGACAGATGGATTTCTTGTTGTCCTTTGAAGTGTCCTACAGAGATGAAGAAGGAAGACTCTTGATATTTGATAGATTGTTCTTCTTCTTCAAAAGTGACTGATGTTCTAGTGTAGGGCTTCTTCTGTATCAGAAATCTTGTGTAAGAAATTGTGAGCAGGCTGATTGTATTTTACTCTGTGTGTCCATCTCTCTTATTCTTCTATCTGTCTCACTTCTTGCCGGAAGAAGAAAAGAAAAAATCTTTTTATATTTCCTGTCAAAAATGGTCTTTTGAAATTTTGAATCTTCTGTAATCAATGCTGACGGCTTAGAGAATAAACAGCATTGAATTATTTCCCCAACTGTCCCATGGAAAAACGGCAGGCAATAATCCTGGAGAATACCATAATCAATGCTCTTCTAACGGTTATATTCAGAGAATATTAGAGCACTAATTACTCAGGAATTATTGCAGTAGAATGGGGACAGAAGGATGGAAAAATGACTAAGTCTGGATTCGTCGAACTGATGGCAGAAATCGTCGAGCTGAGTCCACAGTTCATCGAGCTGAGTTGCTAAGTTCGTCGACCAGATGACTTCTGTTCATCGAGCTGAGTTCCAAGATCGTCGAGCTAAAGCAGAAAAATGCATTATCCAGACTTGCTTATTCTGTGTCTCAAGTTTGTCGAGCTGAGATTGTAACTTCGTCGACTGGAGATGATTCTAGACTTGAAATAATTTCAGATGCTTCTGGATGAGAGTGTTGAAGTGAAGTATCCAGAATTCGTCGACCTAAGAATAGGTTTCGTCGAGCTGAGTTCCACTTAACTGCTGCTGAATAACTCTAGTTATTGTGGTCATAGTTCGTCGAGCTAAGAATCAAGTTCGTCGACCAAAGTCTGACTCTGGACTTGGAATAAAGAGATGTTTTCTGATCTTGAACTGTTGAAGTATAGTGTCCAAAGTTCATCGACCTGAGTACCAAGTTCGTCGAGCTCAGCTCAGAGAATTTACTCTGAGATCGTCGAGCTGGGCATGACTATCATCGACCTGAGTTTGACGAACGTCGAACTCATTTTACTTGGTCTTTAGAAAAACTCTAAGTCTTGAGTCTCTAGAAGTCTTGTTGATAGCTGGTCAATGCAGTCTTGCTTCTAAGGTCTTGGCCTAGACTGTAGGACACAACTATGACCCTGGCTATACATTGTGGGTCATATGATCCTGAGTTAGTGAACCTAGCCCAAATCTTACTAAGGATCCAACAATCTCCCCCTATTTGGGTTGAGGTCAATAATTACAGACTCATACTCAAACTGAAAATAAACAAAGCAGAAAAAAGCATATATCTGGCAGAGATCAATAACACATGCAGCAGATATATATATATACATAAGCTTTGTTCAGAATATAGAGCAGTTATAGATAATTGTAGAAAATAAAAGAGTTCAAAATTTACTTCTTCTATTTCTTTTCCTTTGGCATTTCTTACTTACTCTTCTCTTCAGGCTTTGTAAACACAATCTCTCTGTTTGGATCTAAGCTTGCACTTTTGTCATGGTCATGTCAGCAGCCCCTATAATCTTCAAAGATGTAGCCCTGGGGACAACTGCTTCTGGGTGCAACTTCATGTAGTCATCTACATTGAAAAATTTATTTGCTTTCTCAAAACTCTTAAGTTCCTCTTTCCTGTACTTTGACATTATTGAATATTTAGAAGGATCCTTTCCTTCAGCTTTGGCTTTGTTAATCATAGAATGGCCTACTAGTTCCTGGAACCTGGTCATTCTAGCAATAGTAGTTGTTTCTGGATCTTCAAAAGGAACAGGAGGAGAAGATGGTCTTTTAGAACTTTCAGCTTTCTGATCTACAGATAATGTTTGCTGATGTGGTTGATGTTGTTGTTGTGGTTGATGTTGCAATTGATGTTGCTTGCCTGAAGAGTAATGTCTATGCTGACTGCTTTCAGAAGATGATCTCCCATGGTGATGGTGTCTCTGATATGTTTTAATAGGGGCAGATATTCGAGAAGTTGTGCCTGAAGCACCAGCAGCTGGAGGAGGTGGAGGAGGTGGATCTTTTCTGAATCTTTGAACTGGAGGAGGAGAGCACCTTCTGCTTCTCTTCATCTCTTTTTGTTCATTTTTGTATAGCCACATCCAAGCTGGTATCCCTTTATATGGAGTTATCTTTTGGAGAATATAATAGGGAGTGTCATTGTTTGGATTTGGCTTTGGAGCAGGAGGAGGAGGAGCTTTTCTTTTCTTGGAAACTGGCTTCCTCTTGGGCTCATCATCAGAATCATCATCCTCATCCTCATCATCGTCATCAGATCTCTGAGGGTTATCACATAAATCATTTAAAGCTTTTAGAGCCTCAGTAGAAATGATAGGCTTATCAGGTAGAGATGGAGCTTGAGCAGGAACTTCAACAGGAGCTGGAGGAGAAGCCATAGGAGAAGCTGGAGAGCTGATTCTGAAAGTGCTTTCAGCAGCTGCCTTTTTCTCTTCTTCAATATCATCCAAGATCAATTCATCCAGATCTAGCAATGGAGAGTCATCCATGACATAACTGGGTGCAAAATATATTGCTGGGGAAGCTGGAATGACTATGGGCTTAGGAACAACAAAACTGTCACTAAGTTGCTTTGCAACTTGAGGACTTATTGGGGAAGTATATGGTACAATAGCCAATAATGGCTTGGTATGCTCTACTGTAGGACATATCAACAATGCAATATCAAAATGTCTTAACAAATTATCTAAATTTACTGTGGGATTAATGATGAAATCACCACCAATAATAATATCCTTTGGTACTAACTTTTCTAAGTCCATGTCAATATCAATGAATTGAATTAAATCAATTAAATTTGTATTAGTATAATCTATATCAACTACTGCTGCTGTTGCTACCTCTGTCACTGCTGGAGCTGGAGCTGCTGCTTGAACTGTTGTTGCTGCTGGAGCTGCTGTAGCTTCTTCATCAAGCATCTCCCCCTGCCTTGTTTCAGTAAAAACTGGTGTCAGGCCCCTGAATGAAGAGGGGCAGCAGTGAAGGCAGAGAGTTGAGCAGAAAGAGTAGAGATAGAAGTAGCAAGAGGTATAATGGACTCTGCTATAAGAGATTTGAGTAGAGGAGTGATCATAGTAATTACATAGAAGATGGTGGAGGGATATAGAGGTGGAGTGGCAGATGGTTCAGTAGAATGTTGGGTGGAGACATTTGGAGGGATGGTAGATTGTGGTGATGATGGAGGGATGGCATCTAGCATGTGTGAATCTGGAGGGGAGGGAGAGTTGAGGGGGGAAGTCAGAAGATCAAAAGTTGGAATAGAGGATAGGTGAGGTGGAAGAGGAGATGAAGGTGGTGTTAGAGCTGGTACATCATTAGGGGATAGGTGTGATTGAGGTGTGGGGATGATCTCTTCAGTAGGGTGGGGAGTGGCTCTAGCAGCCCTTGTGCTTTCAGAAGCTGGGGTGGATGAGGTTGAAGCCTTGGATGGCTTAGTTATGGTCCTCTCCCACCTGCCAAACAAGGTGCATGTGAGCCTCTTGCTGGCATTAAAGAATATGGTCTGTGAGACCAGGGATTCAGCAGCCTTCTCCTTCAGGAAGATCCCCAGGATCCTTCCAAAGCAAACTTCTTTCTTATTACACTTTTTCTTAATAAGATCAAAAATGATCTGTGCCCAATCCACTTTCTTCTTATTGACCACTGCAAACATA
Source organism: Platanthera guangdongensis (assembly GCA_039583875.1). Classification (NCBI taxonomy): domain Eukaryota; kingdom Viridiplantae; phylum Streptophyta; class Magnoliopsida; order Asparagales; family Orchidaceae; genus Platanthera; species Platanthera guangdongensis. The sequence goes on along the minus strand of CM077160.1, from coordinate 58,307,643 downwards.
ACCAAGAATTGATGTCTGGTGATGTAGTCATGGGCAGTGTGCTTGCCCAGCAAGACGTTTCCCACTATATCTGCCAGAAATTTATATTCTGCCAATAAGTGTTTCTTCAACAACTTATTGGGGTTATCTCCAGCATAACCCATTAAACTCAACATCATATCATATTCCTCAGAATCAATCTCTAAATCTTCTTCTCCATTACTCAGATCAAAAATTTCAGTTAAAACTGCGGGAGTCAAAGAAACAGCATTACCCGCGATTGTTCCTGTCATGGTGTTTTCCTCTGATGTAGATGAAGTATAGACCCATTCTCTGATTTCTGTTCCAGTCAACTTTATTCTTGTTATCATCAGGTTTTTCAAGTTCTATTCTTCCAGTAGAGTCAGAATGTTTAGAAACATTTGATTAGAGTGTTGAAATGATTCGAAGTCGACATCAAATCATGTGTCAAAGTTCATAGCGGCTAGGGCTCCTGCTTGAAACGCCATGAAATCACCTTCAAAAGAGAGAAACGGAGATCAAGTGCAAAGGGAATAGAAAGCGCGGGACGGAGGTCGAATAAAACCTAGTTATAAAATTTCCTGGAATATGAATCGACAAACTCCGTTCCACGAAAAATAAGAAGTTCTTCAACCTGAGATCGACGAAATAATTGATAGTGAAATAATTCGTTGAGCTCAGCTGGAAGAGTTGAAGACATTTTGTCGAGCTCCGTTCGACGAAAGTTTTCTTGAAGTGGATTCGTCGATCTCCGTTCGACAAAAAATAGCTTCACTCACAGAGAGTTTGTCGACCTTCGTTCGACGAATATCTCCCGAACTTGCCCTAGTTCGTCGAGCTCCATTCGACGAACTCTGGAAAATTCGTCGAGTGCAGACAGAAATTAAACCAAATCTTCTTCATTAATCATACCAAGCTGATTTATAAAGAATAAGTGATTTCTCTCATCCAGAGATTTGATGAATATATCAGCTCTTTGTAAATCAGTGTAGATATAGACAATATTAATTTTGTTTTTGTCTACACCCTCTCTAATGAAATGATGTCTAATGTTTATATGTCTTGTCCTACTGTGATGGACTGGATTTTGTGCTATTTCTATAGCACTTGTGTTATCACAAAAGAGAGTTGAATTATTTAAGTTGAGACCATAGTCTAGTAATTGATTTTGAATCCACAGCATCTGAGAACAACAGCTGTCAGCTACAATATACTCAGCCTCAGCAGTTGAGGTAGACACAGATGACTGTTTCTTACAAAACCAGGATACCAACCTCATACCAAGGAACTAACAAGTCCCTGAGGTGTGTTTCCTATCAACCCTGCATCCAGCAAAGTCAGCATCTGAAAATCCAGTTAAATCAAATTCTGACTCAGCTGGATACCATAGGCCTAGACTAGGACAACTCTTTATATATCTCAAAATCCTTTTTATGAAAATTAGATGAGATTCTTTTGGGTTCACTTGGAACCTAGCACAAAGGCATGTGGAAAACATAATATCAGGTCTGCTTGTTGTAAGATATAGTAGGGACCCAACAATGCCCCTATATAATTTCTAGTCCACAGGTTTCCCATGTGGATCAGAGTAAATCACAGCATTAGTAGCCATATGTGTTTTCTTTGCTGAAGCATCAGCCATCCCAAACTTCTTTATAAGCTCTTTAGCATACTTAGCTTGAGATATGAAGATGCCATCAGGCAACTGCTTCACTTGGAGACCAGGAAGTAGGAGAGCTCACCCATGCTACTCATTTTAAATTTTGAATGCATGAGGTCAGAGAACCTCTTACAAAATTTGGAATCAGTAGACCCGAATATGATGTCATCCACATATATTTGCACTAATAATATTTGATCCTTATGATGTCTAGTGAAAAGTGTTCTATCTACTATGCCTCTAATGAATTTATGCTCTATCCAAAAGCTAGTTAGGGTCTCATACCAAGCTCTTGGAGCTTGCTTGAGACCATAAAGAGCTTTATGCAATTTGAAAACATGATAAGGGTGAGTTGGAGAGACAAACCTGGAGGTTGTTCAACATAGACCTCTTCTTTAAGTACTCCATTCAGGAATGCACTCTTCATATCCATATGATACACCTTGAATTTTTTGTATGCTGCATAGGCTAGAAAAATTCTGATGGCCTCCAACCTTGCAACTGGTGAAAATGTTTGGTCACAGTCAATCCCTTCCTCTTGCATATAACCTTGAGCAACAAGCCTAGCCTTGTTCCTCACAATCACTCCTTGGGCATCCAGTTTGTTTCTGCATACCCATTTGCTTCCAATGATTGGATAGTCTTGGGGTCTTGGAACCAAATTCCAAACTCTACATCTCTCAAATTGGTCTAATTCCTCCTGCATTGCAATGATACAGTGGGGATCTTGCTCAACATCATGGATGGATAGAGGTTCTACCTGAGAGAGAAAAAAGACATGCATCAAATCTTGGTTGAGTTTATGATTGGTCTGTATACCTACTGATATGTCTCCAATCACTTGAGATCTGGGGTTTTCCCTAAGTGTGACTAAATCAGTGGGTGGAGTTGGTTGTACAACAGCATCTTGGATTAATTCCTCTTGTGGAATTGTGTTTGATGTTGGAGGAAGGTCAAGTCCTTCAGTGTCTTCATCTTCACTTTCTTCAATGACTTGTGGAGAAGGATGTGTTGGAACCTTTTAGGTAAGGTTTAGTCCATCCAAACTCTCACACAAGTGAGGTACCTGCAAAGGGCAATTGGTAGAAATCTCTTTCTCCTTGCAAGATATATTATCTTCATCAAAAGAAACATGAATGGAATCTTCAATTTTTAATGATGATTTATTTAAAACCCTATAGGCTTTTCTTACTTGGGAATATCCTAGAAAAATTCCCTCTTTAGCCTTAGCATCAAACATTCTAATGTATTTTTTGTTATTATTGTGAATATAACATATACACCCAAATACTTTAAAATAGTTGATTTTAAGTTTCTTCCCTTTAAGTAATTCATAGGGAGTCCTATTCTTCAGTTTATGTATCAGGCTTCTATTCAGGACATAATTTGTTGTGCTCACAACCTCTGCCCAAAAGGTTAGGGGCATGTAAGCATCTGCAAGCAATGTACCTACAACTTCAATGAGTGTCCTATTTTTCCTTTCAGCTACCCCATTTTTTGAGGAGTTCTAGGAGCTGAGAAGTAATGTCTGATACCTTCCTTCTCACAGAACTCATGCATAAGAAGAGACTCAAACTCTGTGCCAAGATCACTTCTGATCAATACAACATGAGTAGAGAACTCAATCTGTATGGTCCTGAGAAAATCTATAAGAAACTTGAAGGTATCTGACTTAGATCTCAGAAAGGATACCCAATTGAACCTAGAAAAGTCATCCACAATAACCAAGTTGAAGGATTTCCCTCCTAGGCTTTGTACAGCAATGGGTCCAAAGAGATCCATATGTAGCAAATACAAAATCCTAGGTGAATCACTTTTATTTACAGATTTAAAACTGATTTAGTTTGTTTGCCTAGTTGACAAGCTCTGCAGAGACCTTCCTTCTTGTAGGGACCAGAAGGTAGAGCTCTAACAAGGTTGTCTTTAGATAGCCTACCAATGTTTTTCATATTAACATGACCTAGTCTTTTATGCCATAAATCATTCTGGTTACTAATTAAGTTAAGTAAGCAGATATCAGAATTGGCAGATAGAAAATTAACTAAGTAAATGTTTCTTTGTCTATTTCCAATTAAAACTATTTGGTTTTCTTTATTAGCAATTGTACAACAAGATGAATTGAAATGTACCCGATAACCTTCATCACATAACTGACTTATGGAGATGAGGTTATGCTTGAGTCATCTGACATATGTTACTTTCTTGAAAGTAACAGCTCCAATCTTCACTTCTCCAAAACCTTCTAACTGGCCACATTTGGAATCCCCAAAGATAACCTTTGGCCCTAGCTTAGACTTGTAGTTGTGTAAGATGTCCTTGCTGCCTGTCATATATTTGGAGCACCCACTATCCAGGTACCATGTTTGATTAATTGCTGGACAGCTCTTCACCTGTAATGAAAACAGTTAAATGTTCTTGACCCAGGTTACCTTGGGTCCTTTGCTTTCCTGGTATGAAAAGCTGTAAATAACAGAATATTCTGGTTGGGATTTATATCCTAGAGGGTGATATCTCCTAGGTGGTATGACCCAATCTGCTAGTGGATTAAACGCTTTCCTGGAATTTTTTAAGTTTTTGTTATAATAAAAGTTTTGGTTAAGTCTTTATGGGTTCGACGAATTTCTGTGAGTTTGTCGACTAGAGTTCGATGAATTGGATTGAGATCATCGATCTCTGCCCAGAGAATGAACCTATTCATTTTTTGTGCCCCACGTTCGTCGACCTCTGCTCGACGAACCATATAGAGTTCGTCGATCGCAGTTAGACGAATAATTATAACTATAGTTTGCGTTCAGCGTTCGTCGAGTGGGCTTCAACCAACTGGCAACATTTCATCGATCTGAGTTCGATGAATTCTGCTGAACCTTGTTTTTAATAGTTTTATGATTTTTGTTGTTCTGACCTATTGATATGGGAATATTTTTCATTATTTGTTTATTTTTTAATTTTTCTTTCCCCTTAGCAGAGACAAATTTTATTGGGGTTGTCAAAATATTTTTCTTGAGAATAGGGGGCAAACCTGATGAAGCACCCAAGCCTAGTTTGCCATTAAGTCTGGCATTAACAGTGCTTGTGATATCCATCAGCTTGAGGCTTCTTCCATTAAAAGTTTCCTCAAGTTGTTTAGCCTCACTAAGCTCAGTCTTCAACATTATGATTTGTTCATTGGCTAAACACAGTTCATCTTTTAATCTATTATTTTCAGAGTTTACATTTTCTAAAATTCCGTGTTTCTCCCTAAGAGTTTTAATCTCCTTTTCTAAATTAATTAAATCTGTACACATTATTTTGATATCAAATTTAAAGGAATCAGAACTGTAATCAAAAGAAGACAATACCTTATCAGCTTCAGAATCTGAAACTGCTTCATTGTTTGAGTCCTCTTCTTCTGAATGGCTCCTGGAAGCATCAATTGCCATGAGGCAAACCTCCTTGGCCCTTGCCTCTTCCTCATCTTCACTGGAGCTAGAAGATGTTGATTCTTCTTCAATCTCACTCCAGGTTTCAGCCACAAAACCTTTCTCCTTCTTCTTGTATTTGTTGGAAGAAGGTCTGTTGTTGTGCTGTCTCCTGGTATCCTTTTCTCTTCTCTTCTCTTTCTTCTGATTCTCTGGACACTCAGAGATGAAGTGCCCAGGCTTCCTGCATCCAAAACACATAACTTCTTTGGTTGGTGTCTTATCATATCTGGATGACTTCCTCCTGAAATCTTTTCTTGCCAACTTGTAGAATCTTTTGGCAAAAAGACTCATGAGTTCTTCATTTGTTGAGGGAGTCTCTATCTCTTCAGCTGCCTTGAAAGCAATGTTATGCTCTTTTCTTGCTGGAGGGGGTGTTCTTTGCTCAGCTGACTCCTGGATTTAATCAGCTGTTCATAGGACTTTAGTTTGCCTGATATCTCATTTTGGCTTCTAGCCTCCTTGAAGGGCCAGATCCTTGAATCCCATGAGCTTGGGAAGCACATAAGGATCTTGTCATTTACTTCAGTCAAGGTGATTTCTTTATGTAAGGTCCATAGCTCACTGATGATGGAGCTAAGCCTGTTGTACATCACTTCAACTGTTTCTGCTTCATCCTTGTTGAAGTTTTCATATTGTTTGATGAGGTTTGATCTTCTATCTTTCCTCTCATCTGCTAAGCCAGCCACCTTTTGGTTTAGGGAATCTCAGATGGCTTTGGTTGAAGTGAATTCAGCAACCTTTTGGAAGATCTCATCTGACATAATCTGTGCCAGTATGTTCATTACCTTGGCATCAGCAACTTTTGCCTTATTCTGAGCCTCAGTCCACTCAGGTAGTGGAACTGTAGTTATGCTTGAAGATGTTGTTGTAGAGGTATATGCAGTGGCTTGACGAGGACCTGTCAAGATGGAATTGTAGATATCTTCATCAATAGAGTTCATGTACAATTTGATTCTTGCCTTCTAGATGGCAAACCTATTTAGGTTGCAAACTGGAGGTCTGGTGCTTGCATAGTCCTTGTTTTGTGCCATAGCTGTGTATATAAATCTAAATGGAAATAAAAATAAAATTTAGATCTAACAAAGGATCTTTGGTTCAAGGGTTAGCTTGTACAACCAAAGGAACCTGCTCTGATACCAATTGAAAGTGAGCTGTTAGATCAGGAATACTCTAGAGGGGGGTGAATAGAGTATTCAGGGTTTATAAAATTTTCTTCTAATTTAATCTAGTGCAGGAATTAAACAAAATAGCAATCCTAACACACAACCACAGCATAAAAACAAAAGAAAAAGAGCAATCCAGATAACATAAGAATTTATAGTGATTCCCCTAAACTTGGGTACATCCACTCTTCTACCACCTTGGTAGGAATCCACTCAGATTTTTGATCAGGTGCCTGACACCAATGAGCTTTTGATCAGGTGCTCAAAAACCAATCCTCAAGTCTTTTGGAAGGAGACTTGTGAACCAGAATAATTTTTTAGTGAATTAAAACCCTGTACAGAGGTGGGGATGGGAGAGTGATGACAGTCTTCTTTTCTCAATCATAATGAGAAGACTATGTGGATTCAGTGATGTTGTCAAAGCTCCCCCTGAGATGTAAAAGGGTTCAGGCTGGGAAGCTTTGCACAGGGTGAGTAGGCCTTCAATATGCAGCCTTGACCAGAGAAATCTCCAGGAACTTCTTTGACAGATGGATTTCTTGTTGTCCTTTGAAGTGTCCTGCAGAGATGAAGAAGGAAGACTCTTGATATTTGATAGATTGTTCTTCTTCATCAAAAGTGACTGATGTTCTGGTCTAGGGCTTCTTCTGTATCAGAAATCTTGTGTAAGAAATTGAGAGCAGACTGATTGTATTTTCCTCTGTGTGTCTATCTCTCTTGTTCTTCTGTATTCTGTCTTCTGTCTATCTCACTTCTTGCCGGAAGAAGAAAAGAAAAAATCTTTTTATATTTCCTATCAAAAATGGTCTTTTGAAATTTTGAATCTTCTGTAATCAATGCTGACAGCCTAGAGAATAAACAACATTGAATTATTTCCCCAACTATCCCATGGAAAAATGGCAGGTAATAATCCTGGAGAATACCATAATCAATGCTCTTCTAACAGTTATATTCAGAGAATATTAGAGCACTAATTACTCAGGAATTATTGCAGTAGAATGGGGACAGAAGGATGGAAAATGACTAAATCTGGATTCGTCGAACTGATGGCAGAAATCGTCGAGCTGAGTCCACAGTTCGTCGAGCTGAGTTGCTGAGTTCGTCGGCCAGATGACTTCTGTTCGTCGAGCTGAGTTCCAAGATCGTCGAGATAAAGCAGAAAAATGCACTTTCCAGACTTGCTTATTTTGTGTCTCAAGTTCGTCGAGCTGATATTGTAACTTAGTCGACTGTAGATGATTCTAGACTTGGAATAATTTCAGATGCTTCTGGATGAAAGTGTTGAAGTGAAGTATCTAGAATTCATCGACCTAAGGATAGGTTTTGTCGAGTTGAGTTCCACTTAACTGCTGCTGGATAATTCTAGTTATTATGGTCACAGATTGTCGTGCTGAGAATCAATTTCATCGACCAAAGTGTGACTCTGGACTTGGAATAAAGAGATGTTTTCAGATCTTGAAGTGTTGAAGTATAGTGTCCAAAGTTCATCGACCTAAGTACCAAGTTCGTCGAGCTCAGCTCAGAGAATTTACTCTGAGATCGTCGAGCTGAGCCCGACTATCGTCGACCTGAGTTCGACGAATGTCAAACTCATTTTACTTGGTCTTTAGAAAACTCAAAGTCTTTAGTATCTGGCAGTCTTGTTGATAGCTGGTCCATGCAGTCTTGCTTCTAAGGACTTGGCCTAGACTCTAGGACACAACTATGACCCTGGCTATACATTGTGGGTCATATGATCCTAATTTAGTGAATCTAGCCCAAATCTTACTAGGGATCCAACACTTCTTACTGCTCCATGACACTAGTCTTCCTCCAAGAGCTAATAGGTTACTGAAGTGATTTTCCTATCCACTTTGTAGCCTGCAAAATCTGCATCGGAATAGCATCCCTATTTTTAAGTTAGCATAGGCCAAGATCTGGTGTGCCCTTAAGATACCTCAAAATTCACTTAGCAGCTGAGTAGTGAGATTCCTTAGGGCAGTCCTGATACCTAGCACAATCACATGTAGTATACATGATGTCTGGCCTACTTGCAATAAGTTCTAGATGCAAGCCAATTATCCCTCTATACAAAGTTTCATCAACAGGTTTCCCTGTCTCATCTTTGTCTATAGGCATACTTGACCCCATGGGAGTTTTCATGGGGGAGGCATTCTCCATACCAAACTTTTTGATCAACACCCTGGTGAACTAAGACTAGGATATGGACAAGCCATCATCAGTCTGTCTTACTTGGAGGCCCAAGAAGAACTTGAGGTCACACATACTGCTCATCACAAACTTTCCTTGCATAAGTTTGGCAAACTTCCTGCAAAGGTTGTCATCAGTAGATCCAAAGATTATATCATTAACGTAAATATTAACTAGGATGATCTTGCCCTTTGATTCCCTTAGGAATAGGGTCTTGTGTATCTTCCCCCTTGATAATTTTTTCTCAATGAGGAAGCTAGACAATGTTTCATACCATGCTCAAAGGGCTTACTTCAACCCATATAGAGCTTTCTTAAGCCTATAAATAAAATCGGTGAGTTAAGAACAATAAAACCTAGAGGCTGTTCAACATAAACCTCTTCCTTTAAGTCACCATTCATTAAGAATGATTTCACATCCAACTGGTAGACTTTGAATCTTTGTTATGCAGCATATGCAAGGAATAGTCGGATGGCTTCCAATCTTGCTACAATGGCAAAGGTTTGATCAAAGCCAATACCTTCTTCTTGTTTGTACCCCTTAGCTAACAGTCTTGCCTTGTTCTTAACTATAATGTCATTTTCATCAACTTTATTCTTGTAAATCCACTTGACTCGAATGACATTTTGTCATTGTGGTCTGGGAACCAGCTTCCAAACCTTACACCTCTTAAACTGGTTCAGTTCCTCTTGCATAGCTACAATCCATAACTGATCTTTGTTGGCCTCTTAAAACCTTTTGGGCTCTACTTGTGATAGGAAGCTTGAGTATAGTGCATTGTTGATACTTCTGCTCCTGATCACCACTCCTTGGTTAGCGTCGCTAATAATCCGGTATCTTGGATGATCCCTTAGATGCCTGACAGTTGGAGGCAATCTTGCTTCAGCTTTATGTGTTTTAATGTCTACATCTTGCTGACCTTCATCCACATCATTAGTGCCTGGTACTTCCTCTAGAATATCCACTCCATCTTAGATAATTGGAGCAGTTTCCTTGTGTAACGACTCCAGCCGTTTATATAGTATATACTAGAAGGTTCGGCCGGGGCCCCATAGCATATACCACAAAACAGGCGACGAAGTCATGGAGTGATACCAGAGTTGTGCATCCTAACACAAAACAGTCTAGCGGAAGCTTATAACACGACACTGAACTCCAAACATGAATGTCCACCATATAAAGATCCACATTTATATATATAACAGTAATGTTCACCAAATACAAATCAGTTGGCCTTATGGCCTTACAAGTCTTTTCACAGCAGTGGCCTTAAACATTGGAGCGCAGGTCGGCCACGTATAAACAAATATAGCATTTTAGGCTTAGCCTTCAAGGTCTAGCGGCAGTTGCGGCAGCAATAGCAGGGACTTCAGCCTTTATGTATCCCGCTTGGTTCTCCATCACCTATACAAGTACATTCCACCCAATGGTGGCAAACAAGGCAACGATCAGCGTTCAGTTGACCAGTTTTATAACGACCCTACCCATTTCCCGGGGCAGTGGTATTCCTTCCCTGCAGGCATAGCATTTTACAAGCAGATATATATATTCATACATTATTCTCTCACGCACATACATTCCATCACAATCGTCAGCCACGCGGCCCGACGATCCGTGCACTCAGGGCACATTCTTGGTGTAACGGCGAACCAGTTGCCCACCACCGTATCAGGGTCGCAACCCAACGGTAAAACATTGAGCATTTACTCCATGGCGTGCAGCCGGAGATTGTAGTCTTAATGACCCGGGATTGGCCCGTAGCCCCCTATGATGTCGTGGCACGCAGGCCTAAGACCCTCGCTATGTGTTTCTGCCAAATGCCAATTCATCCAGACACCCATGGCAGACAACCATAATGCGGATACAGTTCAGCCTTTTCCCGTTGCTCAAATCATTAGTTCTATAACCAGACTAACGCGGGTCGGCATCCCCTTGTCCGTTTAGCAAATAGCCATAATGTACTTGCAGGACAAGCTTCACAATCACAGGTTATCTAGGTGCCACACTCAATGGTAGCGACAGAACTCATGTTCCATCCCTAGCTTTAACCATTTGTTGGTATTTTCATGTGCTTTCTTACTAGTACTCCTGCTACTACCCTTCACAGGCACAACCCATCAAGCAGCACAAGCATTATGGGTATTTTCCTAGCTTATCACGCCAGTACTTCCTGCTACTACCCTTCACAGGTACCACCCATGAACATCAAACATTATACGGGTATTTCCTAGACTTCCAATCCAGTACTTCCTGTTACTACCCTTCACAGGTACAACCCATTCAGCACAAGCATTATATGGGTATTTTCCTGGACTACCACTCCAGTACTTCCTGCTACTGTCCTTCACAGGTTTAACCCGTCGACTCCTAAACTACATGTTTATCACGGAGTCTTCTTCGGTGTGTATATACAACATCACCAATCCAAACCAACCTGTCCAGATGGGCTTCACACAGCATGCCTATTCCATACTCCATTTCCAGATCTATATGCAAATGAGTGGGGATTCCATGAATCAACCCAAGATACTCACATAATAAGCCACCCTCTGGTGGGGGAATCATATGCACATGCCAAAAAGGAAGCCCTCACATGGCTAGGAAGAAAGGTCGTTACCCTTGAAGATTGCTTCGGAGCCATGGACTCCTAGTCAGCTGGAAAGCACCGCAGCGGCTTTGCCTTCACAACTCTAGCCTCGGATTGTGAACAGGAACTCCGCAGCTCCACCGGTGGCCGGCGCCTCTTCCTCCTCCTCCTTCTTCCTCGCTCTCTCTCTCGCTAACTTTGTAGAAAGATGATAGCCAAAATTAAAATGAAAATTCTCATATCATTTCCGACCTTAAGGACACAGGGAGGACTCTCAGCCATGAGATCTCAGCTGAGGAAATGGACGGCCATGATTTTGCCACAAAAGGATAAATCTTGCCTGACACGACCTATGACACGCTCGTGTCACAGGCCATGTACCTTAAGCAGTACACAACTGACTTATCTAGGCCGGTACACGCCCATTTTACACGCCCATGTCACGGGTCGTGTCACCTGGCATGCCTTCATACTAGCCCGTGTATGTGGTCATGTACTTCAGGAAGCACAAAACCAACTTCAACCCGATCGGGACACGGCCAGTGACATGCCCGTGTCACAGGCCATGTACCCTAAGACTCACCCGTGTCGTGCTCGTGTTCACCAGGCCTCAATGCCTTGGGCACATCCAGAAAATGACATGGCCTGTGACACGCCCGTGTCACAGGCCGTGTGCCCATACACGGCACTAGACACACCCCAGCTCAACTTCGTTGAACTGACTTCGTCGACCAGAGGAGGACACGGCCTCTGACATGCCTGTGTCAGATGGCGTGTTCCCTCATTTTTTCGTAGAACGAATTTTCGTCGAGCTCTCGCTGGCTGCTCACCTGAGCAGGACACGTCTGTGTCCCAGGCCGTGTCACCCAACTTTTTCCCAATCATGGGATTTGGGGTGTTACAACCTTCCCCTCCTTACAATAAATTTCGTCCCCGAAATTTGCACATAGGAAGGAAGTCAAACACAAAATATTCTATTCCATAAATGTTCAATACAACTCAACACACACTGCATAACAGTTACATAAAGAGCTCGGGAAATTCAGCACGCATGGTCTGCTCTCGCTCCCATGTTAGCTTCTCATGGCCACAGTTGTCCCACCAGACTTTGACCATCCCGATTATCTTGTTCCGTAACTGTTTATCGGCACGATCCTCGATCTGAATGGGCCGAACTTTCATCGTTAGCCCATACTCCACCAGCACACGATCATTTTTGATCACTTGAGCTGGATCTTTGAAGGCTTTTTGAAGTACCGAGATGTGAAACACATCATGTAATCCACCCAAGTCGGCCAAGAGAGCTAGCCGATATGCAGCTTCCCCAACTCGCTCTACCACTTCAAACGGACCAAGATATCTCGGACTTAACTTTTTCAGTCGCCGAATCCTGGACACGCCTTTGAAGGGTTTGATCTTCAAGTATACCCAGTCGCCCACCGCGAACTCCACGTTTCGTTGCTTGGCGTTGTAGTACTTTGCTTGTCGATCTTGGGATATCAGTAGCCTATCTCGAATAGTGCGTATCGTCGAGTTCGCTTCATCGACTTCGTTACGCCTATACATTTTGGATTCGCCTGCTTCTGCCCAAGCTAATGGCGTACGGCACATCCAGCCATATAGAGCTTCAAACAGTGCCATACAGATGCTCGCTTGGTATCTGTTATTGTAGGAAAACTCCACCAGATAGAGATGATCTTCCCATCTCTTCCCAAAGTCCAGGGCGCACATACGGAGCATATCTTCCATTGTTCTGTTGGTTCTCTCAGTTTGGTCATCTGTTTTGGGATGAAAGGCCGTACTGAACATCAATTTTGTGCCCAATAGCTGATGGACCAGCCTCCAATCATTCGAAGTAAAGCGCCCATCCCGATCGCTCACAATGCTTCGAGGAACACCATGTAGCCATACAATCTGTTCAACATACAGCTTTGTCAAACTTTCCACGGAATCGTCCCGTTTGTTTGGAAGGAAGTGCGCCACCTTTGTCAGCCGGTCTACAATCACCCAGATTGAATCCTTCCCGCACTGAGATCTCAACAACCCGTGCATGAAATCCATTGAAATATCATCAAACTTCCATTCCGGAATTGGCAACGACTTCAAGAAACCGTCGGGCTTCTGGCATGCCACCTTCACCGAAGCGCAAGTTTGGCATTTGGCCACATAATGAGCTACATTTTTCTTCAGTCTTGGCCACCAGAACAGCTTCTTCATGTCTCTGAACATCTTTATGCTCATAGGGTGAATTGAGTACTTTGTATAATGAGCTTCGTACATCAACTCTTCTCGTAACTTACCCAAACTCGGGATGCAGAAATGGCCCTCTTTCCGCAAAAGGCCATCATTCCAGGATAATTTGCCCTCTGGCCCGTCCGTGGCATAGCTTTGGAGACTCTAGTCCAGCTTCATGGCTCATTGAACCCTGTCTGCAAGGTCACACTGCACCTCCGTCCTGTTCAAACATGCATCGGCTGTAGAATTCTTGTCAACACAAGAAATCTCTAACGCTTCCAACTCTTGGATTAGACGTTCATCATGCCTCTGCAACCAACTTATCCTTGCCGGAGCTCTCCGACTTAAGGCATCAGTGACCACATTTCCTTTTTCGGGTGCATAATGAATCTCAAAGGTGTAGTCCCTAAGGAACTCCAACCACCTTCGTTGTCGCATATTCAGGTCCTTCTGCTCCAACAAATACTTTAGGCTCTTGTGGTCTATATAGATTTCCACTTTCACGCCATACAGATAATGCCTCCATAACTTCAGTGCCAAGATTACCGCCGCCAACTCTAAGTCATGGACATGATAAGTTTGCTCATACACCTTCAGTTGGTGAGAGCCATAAGCAATCTCTTTCCCATTTTGTAGAAGAACGCAGCCTAAGCAGTTCCCTAAAGCATCATTGTAGATTTCAAATCCGTCTGTACTACATGGTGACGTCAACATAGGCGCCGTGGTCAACCGACACTTTAGCTCTTCAAAAGCTTGTGCGCACTCTCGGGTCCAAACGAACTTCTGATCCTTTCTCGTCAGTGTGGTCAGAGGCAAAGCAATCCGCGAGAAGTTTTCCACAAACCGTTTATAGCAGTCTGCCAGTCCAAGGAAGCTCCTGACTTCGGCCACCGAAGATAACACTGGCCACTCCTGTATGGCCCTTATTGTCGACGGATCCACTGTGATGCCCTCTCCGCTTACCACATGGCCAAGAACAGCCAAAACTCGCACTTCAAGAACATGGCATAGAGCTTATTCTTCCTCAACATATGCAACACCAACCGCAAGTGGTTTTCATGATCGGCCTCAGATTTCGAGTACACCAAGATATCATCAATGAACACAGTCACGAACAAGTCCAGGTACTCTCGGAACGTTCGGTGCATCAGGTCCATAAACACCGATGGTGCATTGCACAGCCCAAACGACATTACCGTGAATTCATAATGCTCGTAACGTGTTCCAAATGCGGTCTTGGGAATGTCACCTTCCCGAATCGTCAACTGGTAATAACCAGACTTCAAATCCAACTTGGAGTAGATGGTTGAGCCCACCAGCTGATCGAATAACTCATCAATCCGTGGAATCGGATACTTGTTCTTCTCTGTCAACTTATTCAGTTCGCGGTAGTCAATACATAACCGCAAACCGCCGTCTTTATTTTTCACAAGCATAACAGGCGCGCTCCAAGGTGACCTGCTTGGGCGTATATAACTCTGCTCTAGTAACTCTTGCAGTTGGACTTTCAACTCCGCCATTTCCTTTGGCGCAATGCGATATGGCGTGCGGGCCACAGGTTTCGCACCTAGCACCAACTCAATCGTGAAGTCAATCTCTCGCTGGGGTGGTAGACCAGGGAGATCCTTGGGAAACACATCTGCAAATTCCGATACAATCGGAACATCACTCACACTAGCATTGGGCTCAACAGCCTGAATCAGAGTGAAGTATCACTCTGCGCCCTTCAAAACAGCCTTGACGACTTGGAGTGCCGACATCAACATCCCGCCCACTCCTCGCATCCCTGCGAACTTAGTCTCCTGCTCGGTATTCTAGCCCAGTGTGATCTCTTTGGCATTGCAATCAATCAAGGCATGCTGCTCCGCGAGCCAATCCATACCAAAGATCACGTCGAATTCCGATATCGACAATACAGATGCAGTCAAACAGAAATCCTGACTTCCTATTTGCACCGCCACATCGCAAGCCTTATCAGCAAGCATCAAACAATCATTCGGAAACACCACCCTGACGCTATTTGTCTTCATACGACTAGGTATGCCAATTCGAGCAATGAAGTCTTTAGACAAAAAAGTATGTGAAGCACCCGTATCAAACAGTGCTCGTACTAGCGTATTCCAAATCATCGCAAAGCCTGTGGCAAACGTGTCACACACAGGACACATACAAATATGCAACAAAGAAGGCATTCAATAAGCAAAGCAATCAATAACTTAACTCGTACCTGTGACGACGTCACTCTGCTTAATGGCCTCCTGCAGGCCAAGGTTATAGACTCGGGGCTGCACCTGAGATACAGAGGACTCCACCACTACTTTTCCTTTCTCAGTATACGACGCTCCCGCCTTCTTTTCTCCCTTTGGCGGTACCACCCAACAATCACAGGCTACATGCCCCACCCATGCACAAGTAAAGCACGTACGAGTCTCCGGCCTCGAAGTGGCCCCGACGTTGCTCCTGATGCAACTATAGAAGGAGCTTGTCCAATCGACTTGGACCACTTGCCCCATTTCTTCTTATAGTATGATTTCCCAGGTCGGGGCACTTTGAACTCCAGTTGTGTCACACCTAAGGCCCTCTTACCTTGCACCCTCTTCATGTCCTTTTCCAGCACACACGCGGTGTCAACCGATGCCTGGAAGCCTTGGTTCACGGAACTAGAGAGCAGGAACCGCAATTCATCCCGCAATCCTTCGTAGAACCTATTCGTCTTCCTCTACTCATCAGCAAATATCGAACCCGCATATCATCCCAACCTCGTGAACTCATGCAGGTACATGTCAACACTGCCCTCTCCTTGCATCAGCCTTTGGAACTCATTCTCCATGGCAATGCGTTGTGCCGCCGGGAGGTGCTTTGCCAGGAAGAGTCGGGATAATTCCTCAATCGTCACTTGTGTTAACAGCCTCCCAGCTAAGTGGTGTATTTCCATATCATCCCACTATAAACGTGCCTCTCCTTCCAGTAAGAAGGTGGCTAAGGTGACCTTTTGATCATCCTCCGTCCCAATCGCCGTCATTATCCACTTGAAACGAGACAACCAGTCCTCTGCCTGCGTAGGGGATCCCACACCCGAAAATGTAGGTGGTTTAAAGCTCATGAACTGCTTCAACTGCCTTGTAGCTGCTCGAGGATTCACAGCCTCAACAGGTTCTGGCCTTGCTGCAACCTGTTCGGGCCTCAAGGTCGGCCGCGCCTGCCCAATCGGCTGTGCTTGAATCATGGCAAACAAGGCCTCATCAACTAATCGCACAGTTTCCGCAGAAGGCGGAGGTGTAGGCACCTCAGCTGGTGTCATACTTTCATCAGAATGTTGGGGCTCCGATTGTCTAGCACCACTCTGCGTCACCAATAGGTGAACAAGACACACACATTAGCGACCTCACACAAGCAATCATAACAAAATAGGAACGCGCAGGTTCCTCAAACACATGTATTTGTATTCCTAAGGTAGACATTCAAGAGTTCATGAGTGTTAATGCGGTTCGCACGAACATGTGCTCTCCACCCCACAAAAGAATTCGACCATGAATTCGAAAGGGAAAGATCGAGACAGCTGATACCAAAAATGTAACGACTCCATCTGTTTATATAGTATATACTAGAAGGTCCGGCCGGGACCCCACAGCATGAAACACAAAACAGGTAGTGAAGTCACGGAGTGATACCAGAGTTACGCATCCTAACACAAAACATTCTAGCGGAAGATTATAACACGACACTGAACTCCAAACATGAATGTCCACCATATAGAGATCCACATTTATATATATAAAAGGAATGTTCACCAAATATAAATCAGTTGGCATTATGACCTTATAAGTCTTTTCACAGCAGTGGCCTTAAACATTAGCACGCAGGTCGGCCACGTATAAACAAATATAGCATTTTAGGCTTAGCCTTCAAAGGCTAATGGCAGCTGCAGCAACCACAGTAGGGACTTCAGCCTTTATGTGTCCTGCTTGATTCTCCAGCAACTGTACAAGGACATTCCACCCAACGGTGGCAAACAAGGCAACGGTCAGCGTTCAGCTGACCAATTTAATGACGACCCTACCCCTTTCCCGGGGCAGTAGTATTCCTTCCCTATAGGCATAGCATTTCACAGGCAGATATATATATGCATACATTGTGCTCTCACACACATACATTCCATCACAACTGTCAGCCACGCAGCCCGACGATCCATGCACTCAGGGCACATTCTTGGTGTCCCGGCAAACCAGTTTCCCACCACCATATCAGGGTCACAACCCAATGGTAAAACATTGAGCATTTACTCCATGGCGTGCAGCCGGAGATTGAAGTCTTAATGACCCGGGATTGGCCCGTAGCCCCCCATGGTGTTGTAGCGCGCAGGCCTAAGACTCTCTCTATACATTTCTTCCAAATGCCAAATCATCCAGACAACCATGGCATACAACCATAATGCGGATATAGTTCAGCCTTTGTCTGTTGCTCAGATCATTAGTTCTATAACCAGACTAGCGCGGGTTGGCATCCCCTTGTCCGTTTATCAAATAGCCATAATGTCCTCGCGGTACAAGCTTCACAATCACAGGTTAGCTAGGTGCCACACTGAACAGTAGCGACAGAACTCATGTTCCATCCCTAGCTTTAACCATTTGCGGTTATTTTCCTGGGCTTTTCTACCAGTACTTCCTGCTACTACCCTTCACAGGCACAACCTAGCAAGTAGCACAAGCATCAAGGGTATTTTCCCGGCTTATCACGCCAGTACTTCCTGCTACTACCCTTCACAGGTACCATCCATGAACATCAAGCATTACAAGGGTATTTCCTGGACTTCCAATCCAGTACTTCCTGTTACTACCCTTCCCAGGTACAAAATATTCAGCACAAGCATTATACGAGTATTTTCCTGGACTACCACTCCAGTACTTCCTGTTACTGTCCTTCACAGGTTTAACCTGTCGACTCATAAACTACACATTTATCACGGAGTCTTCTCCGGTGCGTATATGCAACATCACCAATCCAGACCAAGCTGTCCAGATGGACTTCACACAGCATGCCTATTACGTACTCCATTTCCGGATCTATATGTCAGATGAGTGGGGATTCCATGAATCAAACCAAGACACTCTCATAACAAGCCACCCTATGGTAGGGGAATCATATGCACATGCCAAAAAGGAAGCCTTCACATGGCTAGGAAGAAAGTTAGTTACCCTTGAAGATCGCTTCCGAGCCATGGACTCCTAGTCGGCTGGAAAGCACCGCAGCGGCTTTGTCTTCACAACGCTAGCCTCAGATTGTGAACAGGAACTCCGCAGCTCCACCGGTGGCCGACTCCTCTTCCTCCTCCTTCTTCCTCTCTCTCTCCATCTAACCACGTAGAAAGATGATAGCCAAAATTAAAATGAGAATTCCCATCTCATTTCTTTCCTTAAGGACACAGGGAGGACCCTCAGACATTGGATCTCAGCTGAGGAAATGGACGGCCATGATTTTTCCACAAAAAGGATAAATCTTGCCTAACATAGCCTGTGACATGCTCGTGTAACAGGTCGTGTACCTTAAGTGGTACACAACCGACTTATCCAAACAAGTACACGCCCATGTGATACGCCCGTGTCACGGGCCGTGTCACTTGACATGCCTTTAGACACGCCCATGTCTGTGGCCGTGTACTTCAGGCATCACAAAACCAACTTCAACCCGATCGGGACACGGCTAGTGACACACCTATGTCACAGGCCGTGTACCATAAGACACACCCGTGTTGTGCCCGTGTTCACCAAGCCTCAATGCCTTGGGCACATCCAAAAAAGGACATGGCCTGTGGCACGCCCATATCACAGGCCGTGTGCCCAAACACGGTACTAGACACGCCCCAGCTCAACTTCGTTGAACTGACTTCGTCGACTAGAGGAGGACACAGCCTCTGACATGCCCGTGTCAGATGGCGTGTTCCCTCATTTTTTCGTAGAACGAATTTTCGTCGAGCTCTCACCGGCTGCTCACCCGAGTAGGACACGCCCTGGGACATGCCCGTGTCCCAGGCTGTGTCACCCAACTTTTTCCCAATCATAGGATTTGGGGTGTTACACCTTGATGGTTAGCTGGTACATCGTCAGCTCTATACCTGCAGTACTAGAAGAGGAGCTTGGTAGCTCACTGTTAATCATAGTTTACTCATCAAATACTACATTAACAGACTGTAAGACCCCATTTTTTCCTTCATCATCAGGTCTTATGCCCAGAACCGCCGCCTTATGGTGACTCCAACTACCAGTTTATAAGACCCCATTTTTCTTTCACGATTGGGTCCTACGCCTAGAACCGCCGACTTACGGTGACTCCAATTACCAAGTTAGACGCCACCGCACGTCACCGATCCTGCCGGCTAAAATGATCACATCACAGTGTATCAACAAAAGAGAAGTAAGTAATACAAGCCCACAGATCAAAGCTCGCTATTAATATATACAAAAGAGCAATAGTCCATAATGAGTACAAAGTATGAAAGAGACTAGAAAATGGGCTTAAGACTGATACAAGTCTAATATAAATGATCTCTCTCACACAACTCACAACATCTAAGCGGAAGCAAACTGAAATCCATCCTCAACCTGTGGTTGTGTAATAGCGGTAGTGCGCAGCAACAACTCCTCATATCCTGCCTCCTTGTCCTGCCAGTGTTGATTCTCATGTTGGTTGGTCAACTGAAATGATGTGGTCAACCGATCGTTTGTCAAAAGACTAAGCCACTATCGCCCTCACCTCACCCCTGCGACTCCTAGGCACCGTGCAGGGAGGATGAAAGCGGAGGACAACAAAGCAGAGTGGAACAAGTAGGTGATCACAACTACCCTAGCAGGTGTATGTACAAAGGAACTATAATAAGGAAGCAGTATTGTAAACAAAGTAAAGAACAGAGCAGTAAAAATAGTAAAGTAGACAAGTTATATTAAAAGTAATCTTAATTTATAAGAATGCTCATACAAACTTATAGATTAAGGGGTCGTTTTGCAAGGCCTATCGTATAAAAAGTCTCATACCAATTTATACGATAGGGGTATATGTTTAAATGCAATTATAACATAATATGCTTTGTTATGCTAGTTTAATGTTATTTTCATATAAGTGCAACACACGCACACGTCTCTATGCGCACAAACCTTTAGTTCCCTGGTTTCGGAAGCTAGCTTCACTCCCAGGAGCCTTCGTAGTGGCCAACGAAGACAGTGGGATTGGCCACCCCACTCCTAGGCGGGTATCCGCACTACCAGGCCTAGCCCTTACGTACATCTCTGAAGGACACACCAGAGTCACCGAGTACTAATGCTACCAAATCCACCAGTCATTTTATTGGCTAAGTGAGAACCACACTTGCCGAGTCAACGTATCGATGTCAGTGCGAACGACCATCTAATAATGAAGACCAACCACATTTACGCACAAGCAACCATGAATTCCCGAGCCATTGGCTCCATAAACTAACCCATCCGTCACAATAACCTTTTGAGCCACTGGCTCCCCGGATTAACCAGTTTATACCTGTCACCACCGAGCATACCGCTCATGAGTCTAAACCAAACTAATCTCCCATGACCACAGGGTGAGTGAAAGTGAAGTACTTAGAATACTAGTTGCTCTTTAATCATTTCAATCTTACGGTTTAAGGTTAACCTTGGACTGCCCAGGGCATTCCCTGTGAAGGGCTCTCGAGGGAACTAGTAACTATGATGGGCTGAAGCCCAAAGCTTCCAGTCACAAGGCACTTATTATTATTGGTATTTATCCATGTCTTAAACTCTCTTAGCATTGCACTTGAACTAACCCTACGTGTATATAGCCTATTTCTCTAGAGAAAGACGATCCACTGTCGATCCCGAGCAAAACCTTGCCCCTAGTAAACCAGGCTGTCACAACCTGCCTTCCATTGGTGACCTTATTCATTCTCAACCAGATCAGGTACACCAACTACCCCATACCAAGGTTCACATGTTTCCCTAATCTTACGGTTTTGTTGTGTGCAGACCTAATGGACTATATGATGTGCCAGGATGGTGACCTTCCAAATAATCATACAAATGACCTAAGATTATTATTGGGGGTCTATCATGATACTTTATGAATAAAACCATAAGAGTATAACTTTCCTACTTTATTTGGTATTTATTATATTTTCTGCAAAATTAGGCCACATATGCTTTTGAACACTATGTACACTCTTCTGACTAGGTACGGCTTTAGCAAAGTTATGACAATTTGGTAACATCAAAATAATTGTAAATATCAAAAATCCCAAATTTCCAAAAAGGTTTTGACCTCTAACAAATTATTGAATAAATAACCCAATATTATGATAAATAGGGAAAAATTAAACCAACCATCCAAATATTATTAGAAAATTACTAGATGATAAATATGACCAGAAAAGGATACTGACCAAGAATTTTGATTTTTCAACCCCAATTGATCACATAAATGAATTATATTAAAATATTCAACAAATGGGCACTTATAAAGGATCCTATATGAAAATTCTTCCAATATTTTTATAAAACATCACAGAGTATGACTATGTCCTAAAATATTCCATGACCAAGTTTTACAATTTTCCAGTAAATAAATAATCCAAAAATAATTACCTTGTGATTGAATCAAACTTAGGATTTGTGAATGAAGTACTAAAATTATCTATCCAAAAATTCACAATAAAATTTCTAGCAAACAACATCATCTAAATAAGTTTACTTCCTAAATTTCATGAGCATCCAAGGTCATTTAAGCATGTACATAAATATTGAATCAAAGTGTCCTAATCTATCCATAACTATTTTAAAGTGGGTGTAAGTTCCTAAAAATCCTAAAACCATTTACCAGAGCTTATTTTCACTCTAAGAACTCATCAAGCGAGTTCCAAGACAATCCAAGGACATATGGTCTCATGTCATTCAATAGGCTCCAAAACTCATCCCTATGGCTCACACTAGGGTCTTAGGGTATCTTCACCCCAAACCATCCAAAATCTCTTGTGGGGGTGTTTTATATGACTTTAATTTAGTGGCCCAAGTTTCATTCCTTTTGGATGAGGGTTGGCCACAAAACCCATCAAATATATATTTGCCCTAATTTTCCCTTAAGGGACCAAACTTTGGTCACACCATTACCTACTCAAATCAAACCCAAATGGGATGAGATTTTTACCAGTGACCTATCATGACCCTAAGGGACATCCACCAAAATATTGGATGTATTTGAGGTAAATAAACCTTATAATTAAATCACAGATGATTTATTAAATGTTTAAAAAAACTATAGACAAATATTCTCCAAAAGTTCCCATTTTTTGATATCTTAGAGGTATAGATAATAGTGACCCCCGATCCAAATTTCAAGGAATTTGGAAGGCTGGATTGATGGGGGCACTCAAATTAATCTCTGTTAACCCTATGTATAGACTGCACAATTTTGAGTGTTATGGTCAGACCACTGACCCAACTGGGTTGATATTAATTTTAAAATACACTAGACCCAAAGGTCTACAATTTTTGTGACTGGACATTTTTCCTAAAATGGATTTAAAGGCCTCATTTTCTTAGTTCAAAAAAATTTGTATATTAAGAGAGAACAAAACACTATTTGATAAAATTATAAATTGACATCAGATCGGACGATCCAGGAGTCGTCTTCCTCCTCCAGCCTATGGTTTTGATTGGCCGAACCTGGAGGTATTTTCCAAGCCTTTTGTCGGCGATCCAACACCCTCCCTGGCCGGCCACAATAGCCACCACCTCCGTTGAGGTGGGGCTGTCGTCGGGCGGCAGCACGGCCGCCGGAGGGGTGTTTTTCGGTGAACCCAAGTGGTATAAAAACCATGAAACTTTAAGATTTTTTTCTCACCCAAATAGGCTCATTGAGCCCGATTTCTCACCTAATTGATCTAGTATAATAGCACAAGGGTAAAGGAGGAGAAGTGGACCTTGATTGGAGTCCGACGACGACGGTGGCGGCGGTTGACCGTGGTTATTCCCCTCTCTGGCGAGCTTCCCAATTTCTCAATCCTCCACCAAAACCTTTGATCCAATACCTCATTTCGGCTACCAAGAATGTTTTGAAGGTGATGGGCTAGCCAAAAGTGGGAATGGGGGATGTATAGGGGGATTTATATTTTTCCATGGAGGGGAGGTGAAGGGGTGGTCGCCCATGGTGGTTGGGCTCCCCCCATTAGTGTTGGCTGGCTGGAATTGATGGTATTCTCATCCCAAGAGTCAAGGGAGATGAATGGGGCAATTGGGATATGAATGGGGTGGCCCATTGTCTCCCTCCATAACTCCTCTCTCTCTCTCTCTTTCTTCTTTCTCTCTCCTACATTAATGGGGAACTTGAGGTTTCTCTCTCCTAGTCATCATTTACAGATTTTTAGTGGCATTCCATGTAAATATCAGCCTCCTAAAGCTAGTGGGCCTCTCATCTTGGGCTAAGTTGGTCAACTTGAGCTAATTTGACCCAATTTAGGGTTGAGTTGACTTTGGTCAATTTGACCATTTGAGTTGACCCCAATGGGCCCTTAGTGTCCCAATGAACCTCCTAAAGGGTTAGGAAGGTGTAGGTGGGGTCATTTTGGCAAGTTGAAGGTCCATTGGCCCTAGATAGGCCACTTTGACCATTTTAGGGTTAGGGTTGACTTTAATTTACTTGACCACTTTAGTTGACCCCAATGGGTTCTAGGTGCTAACAGGGACCCCCTAATGGATTAGGGATGTTTTGGTGGGGTCAAAGAGTAAAGGCGAGGCCTTAAAGTCAAACCCTAGGTTAGGTAATTGGAATATATTATTTGTGGACTATGGTGATCTTCACCTTCATGCCTAAGTTTACATGGTCTCTTTGAGCTTCTAGGGTTTTGTCGTGACCTAGTCAAGACAAAACCACTCCTATGGTTCTAGTTGTTTGAGGGATGTTACACATACTCTTCTACAACTTGACTTGTCAAGTTGTAGATATTATAGGCCTTACTATGACTGTTATAACCAACAAAAATCCCTTCATAGGACTTGGCAGTAAACTTAGTCACATGGAACTTCCCATTATTCAGCACATAGAACTTGCTACCAAAGATCCTGAGATAGCCCATGTTTGGTTTTCTACCCTTCAAGATCTCATAGGGAGTCTTCTTGCAGCTCTTGGTAATAGAAGCTCTATTAAGAACATGACATGCAGTATTCACTGCCTCAGCACAGAAATATTCTGGGAGAGATGTGTCACTCAATAAGGTCCTTCATGCCTCTATGAGAGTCCTATTCTTCCTCTCAGCAATCCCATTTTGCTGGGGTGTTCTTGCAGAAGAAAATTCTTGGTGAATCTCTTACTCTTCACAGAACCTTGTCATGCTATGAGACTGAAATTCAGTCCCATGGTCACTACTAATTTTGACCATAGTACTATCCAATTCATTATGAATTTGATTGACCAATGTCTTGAAGACATCAGGGTTTCAGACTTTTTCTTCAAAAAGAAAACCCATGCAAATCTAAAAAAGACATCAATAACCACAAGGGTGTAGAGTTTCTTACATAAACTATGAACTGGCATAGGACCAAACAAGTCCATATGCAAGAGGTATAAACAACTCATAGAGTCTTTAATCCTAATGCTCTTAAAAGAAGCTTTGGTCTGCTTGCCCTTTTGGCATATAGAGCAAATTCCTTCCTTAGTGCATTTCATTTTAGGACCATTCCTAACTAGCTCTTCGCTAAAGAGCTTGACAATTATCTTATAGTTCAAATGAGCTAGCCTCTTGTGTCATTGGATACAGTATGTGACTCTCTCATTTACAACTAGGCATATAGGAGAGTATATATCTAAACACTATAAAATTTAAGCAATAGACATTCCCACTCCTAGTGTCTGTCAAGATGACCTCTTAGTCACTCAAACTCTTAATATGACACTCATCCTTATGGAATACTATGTCATAGCCAAGATCACAGAGTTGGCTTATGCTTATCAGGTTGTGTTACAACCCTTTCATATAAGTTACTCTTATGATAATGACTATGCCATTTGTGATCTTACCATAACCCATGTGACTCCTCTGTCTGATCCACCAAAGATCTCTTTGGGGCCATCCTTCACTGGAGTGTACTCCCTCAAGTTGCTCCTTGTTCCAGTCAAGTTCCTGGAACATTAACTGTCCAAGTACCATATAAGGGTATGGGCACCTGGACTAACCTGCAAAGCATATTTACTTTACCTTAGAACCCTAATATTTATAGAGTCCTTGGTGCATGTAAGTCTGAAAATGAACATGTCCACCAGTAATTTTTTTGACTGGTAGACTGACTTTAGTTCGGGCCACACTTGGATTATGCCAGCAATAAATGGCATAATGACCCACTTTTCCACAACACCAACACTCATGAATATTGTACCTTCTTTTCTGAGATGGTCTGCTAGGTATGCTGACAGGAGCTCTCTATATAGAAGGAACATCTACAGCCTTTTTCAGGTTCCTTTCAGCTAGGAACTGGCTGAAGGTAAGTCCTTCAGTAGACTTATTTGGCCTGCTATGAATGCCATCACCATCAGTTTTCTTTGCAAAATACATGCTCTTGACAGCTTCAGAAATAGCCAAATCAGGCTTGCTGATAGACCGATCCTTGGTCAGAGTCTTTGTTAGATGGCCCTGAACTTTGGCGGCAGCCACATTCTTGAGAGTGGGGGCTGGAGCACTAAAGATAAATGGGCCATGATGGGCCATTTGAATATCTTGATAGGCTGCCTTGAAAGCACTTATCCCCATTCCTCTTCTCCTTCCATTGCTAGGTACACTTGTATCCTTCCAGGAAGAATTCCTATTCTTCCAGTGACCATACATAGATTCCTAGTCATACCTGTTAGAAGGGAGTATTACCCTTTCAAAGGCAATGGGTGGATGAACTAGAGCTTTTCCCTTTCCTTTGAAAGGGCAGATCTTGTGTTTCCCTTGAATCCTAATCCCTTCTTGTTTCTCTGAGAGGAGGAGTCAATAATGGGCAACACGGACTTTGGCTTCGAATAACTAGCGACAATTCTCTTCTCCCTTTAGAGTTTTTCTTCTAGATCCCTAATTGTTGATGCGCGAAAATGGCACCGCCTAGTTAACATAGAGGGGTGTTCGATCTCACAGGCTAGGAGAGGAAGAGGATGAAAGTTGTGGGGAAAGAGGAGAGAAGGAAGCTTCTGAGTGCTCGAGAGTGGAGCAAGCACTTGTTAAAGGTGTTGTGGGGATAGAGGAGAGGATTGCTGAGAGCATCAGAGGAGGTTGATCAGGAGCTATTGAGTAGACAGTTACTTGGATGATTGTGCTTGCAGGATGATGCCGAGAGGGAGCTGAGCTGAGCTAATAAGAAGAAGAGAGAGGGCCGCTAGCGGCGGCAACAGCAGACTTCGCCCGCCGCTTCTTAAATGCCACTCTTGCGACGGGCTTTCCTTTGATTAATATCGAGAGTTATAGCTTACAATATACCTTTACAAGAAAGCAATAAAGGGGTACAAAGAGGAAGTTGGCGGCTAAGGAAAGACTGCCAGAAGAGGTCGCGCGGACTGAAGAGTCAGGTCGGCAGGTCGCGCGGTTAAAGGAAAAACAGAGGCCGCGCGGTCTGAAAACTGAAGCCGGCAGGCCGCATGAGGTTACCGGAAGAAGGAAGGCGAACTGGGAAACGGAGTCCACAGGAGATGATCACTCAAGCTTGCTGTGGGCTGTCTTCGTGCATGGGCACCATGGTGATGTTGAGTCCTCCTCCCAAATGAGAGGCATGGGGGTCTATTTATAGGCCCGAGGAGGTAACAACTCACGTTGACGTTATCCTCGGTGAGACAGTGACTTGGGCGAGAAGAAGACGGAGTCCGCCGAGTCCGCAATAGGCCGAGTGGACTGGGGCTTGCTTCTGGAGCTGGTGCTGCTGATGGCGAACTGAGAGACTAAGTGGCGGGCTGCAAAGGAAAGTCTGCCGAGTCCGCCACTGATGAGGAGAGCGCCTGGTGCTGGGGAGGCGAGCTGAGGAGATTGTCCGCCTGCTGTTGGGGAGATGGATGCTGGAGGCTAAGTGGCGGACTGGGAGGAGAACCCGCGAAGTCCGCCGCTACTAAGCCGAGCGAGCCTGCACCAAGGGTGCGGGCTGAAAGCTAGCTGCCGTGTCCGCAGAGTCCGCGCGGGGATATGCGGCCTGGGACTGCCTTGAGGATGTTCTGCTGCTTGGCGGACTGCAAGGAGAATCTGCGGAGTCCACCACAACTGATCGAGCCCGCGCCAAGACTGCGGGTTGAGGGAGGAGTTCAACCTGCTGCTGCCGAGAAACGGGTGCTGGCTAAGAAATGGCAGGCTGCACAACGAGTCTGCTGAGTCTGCGCCTGCTGCTAGGCTGAGTCCTCTTATGTTGGAATGGAGAGTCTGGCTGTTGAAGCTATTGGGGTTCACCAATGAAGGCGGACTGGAAATCTTGATCGCACTTCGAGTCCGCCGAGCTCGCGAGGAACTGGGTATTGCTACTGATCTTCACGGGTAGCCGGAGAACGAGTGTCCGTGCTCTGTAGGCGGACTGAAGGAGTTGGATGCCCATCCTGTTGGTGGCCAAAGACTGAGTGACCTGCTGAACTGACGAGGCAGGCCACGCGTGCTAGCGAGGTGGAAGCCGAGGTAGCTGACTGGCGGCCTGGGGGCAGGTCGCCATTCTTTTTTAGCGGTTTGAGCGGTCTGGTGTTTTTGAAGAGTGACCTGCAGGAACGGGCTAGAAGAGCCCAATATATGCACGAGACACGACCTATTTCTAGCCTGGGCGGATAGGCAACCGAGTCCGGCAAAGGGAAACCTGCAGAGACAAGCTTGTGGTTAAGCTGAAAAAGGGCGCGACCTGCAGAGGCGGACTGCGGAAGCAATCCGCGGGCCCTGCCGACTGTACAACCCCATATTCGCTGAGCCAGACAAGGAGGCACAATGGTCACAGGAGGGTTAGCCAAAGTGGTCCCGCCCTAAGGAGGATCTCGCCCACAGAAGGCGGAAACGCTCTTGCTGGATGCTATAGAAGAGAAACCGTGGGCCGAGATCGCCAAGCGCGGACTGCGCGGAAGCGCTCTCGCCCAAACCAAGCCTCAATCCCGAAGAGTTCTCGCTTGCGCTGGGCGAGAACGTTCGCGCCGCGCCCTGGGCCGAAAGGTCTCGGCACCAGCTCTCGCCGAGTGGGGCCCAGGGTCTTTGGAAGAATGTCCTAATTGCCCTCAGGAGAAATTACTTCAGTACCCTCAGAAAAACAGCGGGTTTTGGCTATTGGCAGACCAACCAGGGGCTTTTCAGTAAATTCAGGACAGCAAAATGCTATAAATAGACCCATAAGGGCTCCTTAGAAAGCAAGCTATCATTGTCTCCCGAATTCCAGTGCTTTCTGAGGAGCTCCTAGCCCAGCTTTGGCTTTGGAGGGGAAGCTCTCAGAGATCTTCCGGGTGTGAGGTGGGACCTCCCTGCTGAGGCTTTTGGGTCAGTCTTAGGTTCTTAGAATCCAGTCAAGGGGTGAGACTTGAGAGAAGTAGGTTTCGGTTGCACCCCTTTTTCTTCGAACTTCGGTTGAGGTCATATTTGGCTTCAACAGTTCTGGTGCGGTGAGCGTGGAAGGCAGCCGATTCAAGAAAGCCTTAAGTCTTGTCCCATGGCAGGAGGTGAAGGTGAAGGGTCAGGTTCTGGAGGCTCCCCCACCCGGGGAGAGGAAGCGACGAAGAGGATGCTGGATGAGTTCAGGCGAGAGGTTCTGCAGACGATCAGCTTGGCCTTCTCGGCGAGAGGCGAGTGGGCCACCCCTCAGGTCCCGATAGAAGAGGTTCCGCTCTTGGGCGAGAACGCCCCAGGGCAGCGCCCAGGAAAGGAGGTCCCGGGCGAGGCTGGCGAGAGAGATATGGCGGCACGGGAGCTATTCCCAGGCCAGAGCCAGTGCCCGGGCAAGGAGGCATTGACAGAGCCAGGCGAGAAGGAGGCGGCGGTGCGGGAACTCTTCCCAGGGCACGGTCTCGCGGATCGGGCGAGCCAGCCGAGGCCGCGAGACGTGCCTTCTCGCCAGGCAGGAGGCGAGAGCCCATTTAGCGAGCTCATCATCTCGGCTCCGGTACCGGAGGGGTTCCGGGAGCCCGACATGTCCTACTACTCAGGGAAGGATGACCCGGTGCAGCACGTACAGTGGTTTGAAGACGTTGTGTCAATAAGACAGATGACAGATGCCTTCAAGTGCCGGCTGTTCGCCATCACGTTGAAAGAGAAGGCTCGGGACTGGTTCCACCAGTTGCCAGCAAGGTCAATCTACTGTTTTGAAGATCTGCGGAGAAGTTTCCTGTTAAGATTCTCAACCTCAAAGAAGCGGAAGAAGGAAGCGGAGTGTCTGTTTGCGGTGAGGCAGAGGCCGGATGAGACGTTGGGTCACTATGTCGACCGGTTTCAGGAGGAGATCCTTCTGGTCCAGGAGGTTCCAGGGTACGCGCTGATGCTGGCCTTCACCCTGGGGCTGAGACCGGGATTTTTTAGCATGGAGTTGAAGAGGATGCCCCCCCTCTCCTTTGAGGAGCTCATGGAGAGGGCGGCAAAGGAGATTGATTTCGAGAGAGCAAACCCAGCATTCGCCAGGAAGTTGGCCAAGCTAGCAGAGGATGACAGGAAGGAACCAACAGCGGGAAGACAGAAGGAGCCGAGAGAGCAGAGGGAGCTGAGGGAAGAAAGGAGAAGGGAGGAGCCCCGAAGGTTTGGGCAGCAGCAGGGTTGGGGGGCCCGGGAGCCAGTCAACCGGTTGGGTTGGAGGCCCCAGGAGGGTCGACCCCAAGGCCCAGGAGAAGGCTATCGGGGGAGAGATAACCTGCGGGAGCCCCAGAGGTTCGATCGACCGGCATGGAGGCAGGAGCCGAGGGATCGTCCCCCACAACCGCAGGAGGCCATGGAAGTAGGAAGGGGGAGAGGAGCAGCCAGGGGAGCTCGAGGAGGAAGAAGAGGAAGGGGAGACGGGAGAAGGGGCGGGGAGGCGTTGCTCTTTTGTGACTTCCACGAGGTGGAGGGTCACGCAACGGCCACCTGTCCAGAGTTCTTGGAGCTGAGGGAGGCCAGAGGAGCAGGGAGGCAGGATCCACCAATGAGGATAGTGGAGGTGCAGCAGGGCGAAGCGGAGGACAGGTGCGAAGACCGGGTGGATGTAGGGACCCGGGGAGGAATCGGGGTGATTCATGGAGGAGTGGGGATTGAGGCAACCCGTAAGGGGAGCCTTCAAACCATGTACCGGAGAGGGGTGGCCTCAACCTCCCAGGTTCCTCCACCAGAAGAAAAGATTACTTTCTCATCAGCGGACATGCCGGACTATGAAGATCCATTCTGCGACGCCCTGGTGATCCAGACGGCAGTGGAGAACTATACCGTTTCAAGGATACTGGTAGATAACGGGAGCTCGGTTAACGTCATCTTCAAGAAAGCTTTTGATGAGATGAGGGTTGAAGGGAAGAGGGTCTTGGCATCGGATGGACCTCTGTTCGGGTTCTCCGGGGAGAGGAAGGAGGTAGAAGGAGGAGTAGGGTTACACGTAAGGTTGGGGGGCGTGTCGCGGAACTGCAGGTTCGTGATCGTGGACGCCCCGAGCAGCTATAATGCCATCTTTGGGCGTCCCCTCATCAGCGCCTTTCGCTGCGTCCCCTCCTCGTTCCATCAGTGCCTCAAGTTCAACAATGGGGGTGCAGGTCAGGGTCAGAGGAGACCCGAAGGTGGCAAGGCAATGTTACATTACGGCAGTCAACACCATTTCGTGGATGGCGGAGGCGGAAGAGTTGGAAATAGAGATGGCGGCCCTAGAGGAGGTTGTGGGGGAAGAGGAGATGGTCCATGAGGAGGTAAGGAAGGAAGCTGGAGAGGAAGATGGAGAGGAAGAGACAGAGAAGATGCGAGGGGATGTGCAGGTGATACGGAGGAGTGATGTGCAGGAAAGCCCGGAAAGGGCAGTGGAAGTAGAAGAGCAGGCGGCGGGAGAAGTCGAGGGAGAGGTCCCAGGAGGCGTAGGAGCCGAGCAGCAGCAGCAGAGGGGGATAGAAGCGATGGAGATTGAGGAGGAAAAGGGAGAGCTGGAGCTGGAGGAAGAGGCAAGAACCGATTGGGAGCAGTCGCGGCTGGAACCGGCTGAAGAAGTGGTGGAGATGGAGGTCTTCACCAAAGCAGGAGAGGTGCAAAGGGTGCGGGTCAGCGGGGGGTTGAGTCTCGAGGCCCGGGAGCAGGTGCGAGCTTGCATTCAAAGCAACGTTGACGTCTTCGCTTGGAGCGCGGTGGACATGCCGGGCATCGACGCCGATGTAGCTTGCCACCGCCTGAACCTGGATCCCCGCGCCCGCCCCATCCGTCAGAAGATGAGGGTCATCGCTACAAAGCTGGAGGAGCCCATTCGTGAGGAGGTCAAGAAGCTCCTAGAGGCGGGCTTCATCTCAGAGATCCAGTATCCAGGCTGGATCTCCAATATAGTAATGGTGAAGAAGGGATGTGGTAAATGGAGGATGTGTGTTGACTTTTCTTTGTTGAATAAATCATGCCCCAAGGATTGCTATCCCCTGCCTCGGATCGACGCGCTGGTTGATTCAGCCGTCGGTTTTTCTGTCATGAGTTTTTTAGATGCTTTTTCAAGTTATCACCAGATCCGGATGCACCCTCCAGACACCAAGTATGTTTCCTTCATCATGAGGGATGGATGCTTCAGTTACAAGATGATGCCCTTTGGGTTAAAGAACGCAGGGGCTACCTATCAGCGCATGATGGATCGGGTCTTCCGGGATCAGAGGGGGAGGAACTTGGAGGTCTACGTCGACGACCTAATGATCAAAAGCAAAAGCATAGTTTCACACCTGCAAGACCTCGAGGAAACATTCGCCACCCTGAGAAGGTTTAAAATGAGGCTGAATCCCTTGAAGTGTGTCTTCGGGGCAAGCCGCGGGAAGTTCCTCGGGCATCTCCTGACTCCGGAAGGAGTGGAGCCCAACCCGGACAAAGTCAAGGCCATCCTGGATTTGGAGTCACCTCGCGACGTCAAGGAGGTTCAGCGCTTGACAGGCAAGCTGGCTGGGCTAAGCAGGTTCCTCTCCCGGGCAGGAGACAAATGTTCTTCATTCTTTAAAGTGCTGCGGGGGAATCAAAGGTTCGAATGGACGGCCGAGTGCGAAGAGGCCTTCCAAGGGCTGAAAATGCAACTCTCTCAGGCTCCCCTCCTTCAGAGCCCAAAGGATGGGGAGGACCTGACCTTGTACCTCGGAGTAGGGGCGGAGGCGGTGAGCTCCGTCCTAGTAAGGGAAGAAGGAAAGAAGCAGCTTCCCATCTATTACGTCAGCCGGATATTGAAAAAAGCAGAGCTTCGCTACCCTATCCTGGAGAAGCTCGCTTATGCCTTAGTCATCTCGGCCAGAAAGCTCCGGCCGTACTTTCAAGCGCATTCGATTAGGGTGGTGACCGACCACACTCTTCGCAAGGTCTTCGAAGGAGTGGAGCACTCGGGGAGGCTGGCTAAGTGGTCCATTGAGCTAAGCGAGTTCGACATCTCCTTTGTGCCAAGGCTCTCCATCAAGGCACAGGCAGTGGCGGACTTTCTAGCAGACTACGTTGTTGAGGTCGGGGGGGAAGAGCAGCAACCGCGAGAAGCATGGAAGTTAATGGTTGATGGGGCCTCAGGAAGGCACTCCCTAGGGGCAGGGGTGGTGTTGACAAGTCCCCAGGGGGTAACCATAGAGCAAGCAGTCATTTTACATTTCCCAGTGACCAACAATCAAGCAGAGTATGAGGCCATTATTGCTGGCCTTCGCCTGGCAAAGGAGCTGGGAATTCAGGAGGTGGAAGTTGTCACTGATTCAAAGGTAGTGACATCGCAGATCCGGGGAGAGTTTGAAGCTCGGGAACCAACCCTCATCAGATACCTCTCCAAGGTAAGGGCAATCATCGGAGGATTCCGGTCTTTCTCAATTCAACATGTTCCAAGGGAAGAAAGTGTAGCCGCCGATCGACTGGCCAAGTTCGGACCTCAGGTAGGAGGGACCTTGACGGAGCTGTTCCGACCAGCTATCGAGGAAGGAGAGTTGATGCTTGTGGATCGGCAACCCTCGTGGATAGATCCATTTGTGGCCTTCCTAACCACCGGTGAACTGCCTGAGGGGACCAAGGTGGGGAGAAGCTTCAAGCGCAAGGCGGCTCACTACCTGATGATGGAGGGGGGTCTGCATCGCAAAATGTTGTCAGGGCTTCTAGCCAGATGTGCAACCGAAGAAGAAATCCCGAAGATTTTAAGGGAAGTGCATTCGGGCGAGTGCGGCAGCCACTCGGGAGGAAGGACGCTGGAGGCCAGGGTGGTCAGACAGGGCTACTTCTGGCCCACCCTAAGGAAGGATGCCATGGAGTTTGCAAGGAGGTGTCAAAAATGTCAACTCTACGCCCCCCTCCAACTCTTGGCAGCTCAAAGACTACGGAGTATCACGGCACCATGGCCATTTGCCATCTGGGGAATGGACTTAGTTGGGCCCTTTCCTCCGGCTAGTGGGCAGAGGAGATTCCTCTTAGTCATGGTTGATTATTTCTCAAAGTGGCTAGAGGTCAAAGCCTTGGCCAAGGTCACCTCGCAGGTCATAAGGAATTTCATCTGGGGGGAAATCATTTGTAGGCATGGATTGCCCCAAGCAATAGTGACCGATAACGGCCCCCAGTTTGCCAGCGAGGAGTTCATCAGCTTCTGCGCTCAACTCGGGATAGATCTCCGGTTTGCCTCCGTCCATCACCCTCGGAGTAACGGTCAAGTGGAAGCAGCAAACAAAATCATTGTAAATCTACTAAAGAAGAAGGTGGAAAACTTGAAGGGAAATTGGGTGGAACAGCTCCCATCGATCCTGTGGGCACTACGAACGACTCCGAACACGGCCACCGGTGAGACCCCCTTCAAGCTCTCTCATGGGTGTGAAGCCGTCCTACCGGTGGAGTTTGAGGTCCGGTCCCCGCGAGTCATAGCCGCGAGCGAAGGTGACGAGACTTGGAGGGTGGAGAATGAAGAGGGGCAGCGCCTCTCGTTAGATATGGTGGAGGAACTGCGAGACGTGGCGGCTATCAGGCAAGAAGAAATCAAGCGACGGATGGCCAAGCATTTTGATAAGCATGTCAGGGTCAAACAGTTCGCAGAAGGGGATCTGGTGCTGAGAAAGGTCGACGCGGCGGGAAGATCGGCTCCCGTGGGTAAGCTCCACCCGAACTGGGAAGGTCCATACATTGTGAAGGAAGTCCTCGGAACAGGGGGATACTATCTCCAGGACGTGGAGGGAAGAGCCCTAAGCCACACTTGGAGTGGTGATGATCTAAAGCGCTTCTACCCCTGAAGGGGGAGGGATGTAAGCATGTATCTCAAAAATGAACTTGTTATATTATACCGATTGATTCTCCTTTAACTAGTGTCGAATTTTTCATGGCATAACATAGTTGAATGTTTTGTGATACCCCGAGCTCGGCTCGGCCCCAGGTAGACCCGCTGCGCAGGCTCTCATCTAGCTGGCAGGTCCGAAGGCTCGCCTGTGGGGGATAGGTTTGGTTGGTTTGAGATCTTCATCGGCACCCCGAGCTCGGCTCGGCCCCAGGTAGACCCGCTGCGCAGGCTCTCATCTAGCTGGCAGGTCCGAAGGCTCGCCTGTGGGGGATAGGTTTGGTTGGTTTGAGATCTTCATCGGCACCCCGAGCTCGGCTCGGCCCCAGGTAGACCCGCTGCGCAGGCTCTCATCTAGCTGGCAGGTCCGAAGGCTCGCCTGTGGGGGATAGGTTTGGTTGGTTTGAGATCTTCATCGGCACCCCGAGCTCGGCTCGGCCCCAGGTAGACCCGCTGCGCAGGCTCTCATCTAGCTGGCAGGTCCGAAGGCTCGCCTGTGGGGGATAGGTTTGGTTGGTTTGAGATCTTCATCGGCACCCCGAGCTCGGCTCGGCCCCAGGTAGACCCGCTGCGCAGGCTCTCATCTAGCTGGCAGGTCCGAAGGCTCGCCTGTGGGGGATAGGTTTGGTTGGTTTGAGATCTTCATCGGCACCCCGAGCTCGGCTCGGCCCCAGGTAGACCCGCTGCGCAGGCTCTCATCTAGCTGGCAAGTCCGAAGGCTCGCCTGTGGGGGATAGGTTTGGTTGGTTTGAGATCTTCATCGCACCCCGAGCTCGGCTCGGCCCCAGGTAGACCCGCTGCGCAGGCTCTCATCTAGCTGGCAGGTCCGAAGGCTCGCCTATGGGGGATAGGTTTGGTTGGTTTGAGATCTTCATCGGCACCCCGAGCTCGGCTCGGCCCCAGGTAGACCCGCTGCGCAGGCTCTCATCTAGCTGGCAGGTCCGAAGGCTCGCCTGTGGGGGATAGGTTTGGTTGGTTTGAGATCTTCATCGGCACCCCGAGCTCGGCTCGGCCCCAGGTAGACCCGCTGCGCAGGCTCTCATCTAGCTGGCAGGTCCGAAGGCTCGCCTGTGGGGGATAGGTTTGGTTGGTTTGAGATCTTCATCGGCACCCCGAGCTCGGCTCGGCCCCAGGTAGACCCGCTGCGCAGGCTCTCATCTAGCTGGCAGGTCCGAAGGCTCGCCTGTGGGGGATAGGTTTGGTTGGTTTGAGATCTTCATCGGCACCCCGAGCTCGGCTCGGCCCCAGGTAGACCCGCTGCGCAGGCTCTCATCTAGCTGGCAGGTCCGAAGGCTCGCCTGTGGGGGATAGGTTTGGTTGGTTTGAGATCTTCATCGGCACCCCGAGCTCGGCTCGGCCCCAGGTAGACCCGCTGCGCAGGCTCTCATCTAGCTGGCAGGTCCGAAGGCTCGCCTGTGGGGGATAGGTTTGGTTGGTTTGAGATCTTCATCGGCACCCCGAGCTCGGCTCGGCCCCAGGTAGACCCGCTGCGCAGGCTCTCATCTAGCTGGCAGGTCCGAAGGCTCGCCTGTGGGGGATAGGTTTGGTTGGTTTGAGATCTTCATCGGCACCCCGAGCTCGGCTCGGCCCCAGGTAGACCCGCTGCGCAGGCTCTCATCTAGCTGGCAGGTCCGAAGGCTCGCCTGTGGGGGATAGGTTTGGTTGGTTTGAGATCTTCATCGGCACCCCGAGCTCGGCTCGGCCCCAGGTAGACCCGTTGCGCAGGCTCTCATCTAGCTGGCAGGTCCGAAGGCTCGCCTGTGGGGGATAGGTTTGGTTGGTTTGAGATCTTCATCGGCACCCCGAGCTCGGCTCGGCCCCAGGTAGACCCGCTGCGCAGGCTCTCATCTAGCTGGCAGGTCCGAAGGCTCGCCTGTGGGGGATAGGTTTGGTTGGTTTGAGATCTTCATCGGCACCCCGAGCTCGGCTCGGCCCCAGGTAGACCCGCTGCGCAGGCTCTCATCTAGCTGGCAGGTCCGAAGGCTCGCCTGTGGGGAATAGGTTTGGTCTGGTTGGCTTGGTTAATGAAAGGCAGGAAGCACGTTGGGAATACCAAATGAAAAGTGAAAAAGAAGAGATAGGTCTCGGCCGAGATAGATCTCGGCAGAAGATTCCCCATTGAAGGGAACTCGAGGTGGGGAGGCTTTCGCCAAAAGGGTTCCTCTCAGTGTTCTCGAACAAATGGGCGAGATCGTCATACGATGGGCTAGTGGGGACTCGCGCAGTCTAGAGGGGACGGTCCCGTCTTAAGGATTCGAGAGTCACGCTTCCGGCTGGCCGGTTACCGCGGGTTCTTGCTGATTCATCGCTACGGATTTCCTAAGAAGGCCAAGGGCCTTGGCGGAAGCCTACGCCGAAAGCATTCAACTACGACAATCACATCAAACACATTCGCAAATAACAAAAAATGTTCGCAAGAAAAAACATTTGCATTAATAATACAATGTGTGGGTACAAAATGATAGCGTCTCGCGCTTTACAGAGAGGTGAAGAACAGAAGCAAGAAGGGAACCCTCAACGGGACAAACTGTACCCCTCGGATGTCTCGCTGGAGCTCCCGCTGGAGCTTCCGCCGGAACTCCCCCTGGAGGTCTCGCCACCCGCGGCGGGGGACTTTGAGACATCCGAGGGAGGGGTATCGGGGGCGCCCAGGGGCTTTGGAATGGGCTCGAAGAGCCATGGGACAAGTTGTGGAGCGGTAATGTCTTTGCCCCTTCCGTCCCAGCAGTTGATGTCGCGCAGCGTCTCCAGCGTCAACTTTACGGTGGCTTGCGCGTTCCCCTGGAGCAGCTTGTCGATGTCATAAGCCGAGTAATACTGGCTCTTCAATCTCTCGTCCAGCGGAGGGGCTGCACTCGCCTCGAGGCGCGCGATCTGCTCTCGCAGGAGAACGTTGTCATATCGGGCCTGAGACAGCTCCTCGCGAAGTGCGGCCTGAGCGGAATCCTGAACAGCGGAAGGTTAGCATCAGAGAAGGGTTAGGATTGCGAGAACAAATGATTATGAAAGGTCTCGCTTACCCCTTCCGCTTGGCGCGAGGATAACAGTTGCTGGGTCTCGGCCAGCTCCTTGGCCAGAGAGGCCGCCTGGGCCACCGCATCGTCCCTAGCCTTGAACATGTCTTGGAAGTTGCGGTTGATCGTAATGCTCCGCCGGGCGCACATATGCGCAAGCTCCAGCCCACGCATTAAAGCGCGAGTGGAGTCGTACGCCAACAGCCGGGTCGACATCCTGTCGTAGACGCTAGCGTCCTCCCGGCTGTAGAGACCATAGCCTAAGGCGAAAGCTTCGCCGGTGACCTCGTCTCGCTCCGCCCAGCTCGGCAAGAGGGACGAGACCGTGACCTGGTTGGCGTCAGGGTCCCATTGCAGTAGTGGCTTGTTCTCCGCATCCAGGCACCTCACGCCGAGACCAAAGTTACGATGACCCCGTGGCACCTCGTCAGACAGGGGTTGGCCGGAGGTCCCAGCGGCGGCACCCTCGCTCTCGGCGGCGCCAAGGGTCCGAGGGTTCTCGGCAGGAGTCCCGGGGCCGCCCTTGGTGGCCGCAATCCTGCTTACTGCCTCCAGGACCTCCTCGAAGGAGCGGCCGGCGGGGAGAGGTTGGATGGGCGGTACAACAACAGCCTTGCCCTTCTCGATATCCGTGGTCTTGGGCCTCTTGATTGGCTGAGGTGCGGAAGCACCCGGCTTTCGCTTCACAACACCGCTTGAGGGGGGGAGGCCCGGCTCTTTTCGGCAGGCTTGCGCGGCCGCTTTCGCAAGAGCCAGCGGGTCCTTAGGAGGTTGGCTCTCTCTGGCGCGAGCCTCGTCGAAAGGCTGGCGGAGCGGGATCTGGCGCTCTCCTGCGAAAACAATAGCGATCAATTCCAACCTTGGAAAAGGCAAGAAGGCAAATACGGGCGAGATCTTACCTTCTCCCGGAAGTACAGGATGAAGAGAATCGACGTCTCGCCGGAGGTAGAGGACGTCGAAATCCTTGGTTCCGAAGAACTCAAGGAGGGCGCTCTCGCGGGAGCCCAAGGACGGAGGCTTGTAGGCGGCATCCTCGTATTGGATGGGGGCGAGGGGTACGTTCCCGAAGTCGCCGGAAACGTAGATGAACCTCTCGCCCCAGTGATGGTGCTTGTTGGCGAGACCGATCGTTTTCAGCAGTTGCCCAGAGAAGAACACCATGCCTCCCTTCGCGCGGAAAGTAAATAACTTGCGGAAAATCGGCAAGCTAAACTCGATCCTCTCCGACCGCATATAGCATATGAAGGCCATGAGAATCGCCACGGAGTTAGGGTTCAGCTGCGCGGGAACCACCCCGTAGTACCGGAGAGCCTGTCGCATCTCAGGCCACAGCGGAAGGCGGAAGCCCACCTCGAAGTGTTCGATAGGGATGGCAAGCTCCCCCTCCCCTGCAGTGTTGACTTTGTCATGACTGCCCGGGGGCCGCGCGACGAAGCCAGCGGGAACGTGCTGGGTCTTGATCAGATTGAACTCCTCCAGAGTGAGAGTACAGGAAGGGAAGAGATGCTTTTGGAAGGCTTCCGCGCAGTTGGATCGTCCTTCACCACCGCCCGGCATCGCAATAGGGTTTGAAGGCGAGATCTACGAGGAGAAGGCGAGAGCGAGAACGGGGCGAGAACGGAAGTGGAAGACGGAGACGGGCGAGAGCTTTGCGAAGACCGCGAGAACAACAACAAAGGGAAGAGAGACTGGAATCAGAGAAATGAATGTGGTAGGTGAGCCTCCTATTTATAGAAAATCGTGGTAATGATGGCTGTTTTCAGAAAGGCGGCGGGGGTACAGCCGTCGCGTCCTAGGTCAGCGGCGCTTCGTTTTTCCCGCCCGAATCTGACAGCGACCGATTAACTAAGCAGCTGGCGCAAACGTTGCGAAATGTCATACGGCCGGTAAGGTAGGCGGAAGCAAGGTGGCTCTCGCCACCCCAAAGGCCTGGGAAGATAACTTATACGCATACAAAAATATTACAGACAGAGCTATTGCTCTCGCTGAGCGGGAACGCGATAAAATAATAAGCGAATAAAGTGCGGGAACACTAGTTACAATTCCAAGCGAAAAAGTAAGGGTACATTAGAAAAGGGAAGGCCAGGGGAAGAGGAGGGGAGGTCTCGCGCTTCAGTACGGCTCCCAGCGCCATTTCCCTTGCTCCCAATGCCATTTGCCTCGGTCCCGCAACTTGGTCCGGGGGGGCGCCTGCGGGTTGAAGTAGGATGACAGAACGCTGCATCCCAGGTCAACCCGGCGAGACAGATCCCGGATTCTCTCGATGCATCTCTCAGGTGAGGACCCGGCGGTAGCTCCCCGGGGCCGGTCCATCTCGCCTAGAAGGAAGTCTCGCTCCAGGGACTCCAGCCTCTTCTCCACTGACTGGCGAAACTCTCGGGCCGCAAGGTCGCGGACCCGTTCTCGTCGGATGAGTTTCGACAGAATGGCGGCAACCTTCTTCCCTCGTCTTTTCGCGCTCCCGGCACCGGTCAGGATCTCCTCCATCTCGTCAGATGAAGGGAAGGGAGAGCTTTCGCCGTCTTCTCCCTCTCTTTCTTCTTCTTCTTCTTCTTCTTCCTCTACCTCAGCGCCAGGCCGCGAGTCCATGTCCCCTGCCGAAAGAATCCCCATTTTAGCGGAAGCTGAAGGATAGCAGCGATAAAATTGCCGTATACCTTCAGAGTGACGAGGCCCCCCGGTCGACGGCAGGCGAGAAGGCCCAACCCCCCCCCCCCCCCCCCCCCTCAGCTCCAAAGAGGAGGTGGATTGGCTTTCCTTTGTCGGGGGGGGGGGGGGGTAAACTTTGCGGATGGTGATCCCGGCCTGATCGAGAGCGGGGGAGCGGGTCTCCTCAGCCGCTGGAGGGCTAGCGTCTAGCGGTGGCGCAGGGATCTCGGCATTTTTTCCTCTCGCCGGTAGGGAGGAATCAACCGCATGGGCAGACTGATTCGCAGTTCTCGCCCCATCATCCCGGGTGGCGAGATCTGGAGGTGCGAAAACTGACGGTGCGAGGAATCAGGTCAGCATTTAAAAATACCAGGCGAAGGCAAGAAGGGAACCTTTACCAGCGGTGTTCGGGTCTGATGGAGGAGGCGCCTCGGGAACCTGTGGTTGATCATCGTGATGGCTAGAGGGTGGATCCAAACGTTCTCGC
This sequence comes from Platanthera guangdongensis, assembly GCA_039583875.1. Classification (NCBI taxonomy): domain Eukaryota; kingdom Viridiplantae; phylum Streptophyta; class Magnoliopsida; order Asparagales; family Orchidaceae; genus Platanthera; species Platanthera guangdongensis. The sequence goes on along the minus strand of CM077160.1, from coordinate 58,266,802 downwards.
GGGGACGCGGCAGCATCATGAACCGTCTCCTGCGAGAGGTATCAAGTTAAACAATTGAGCAACTGGTTGTTAATTGGTATATCAAGCTTACCTTCCGCGGCGAGGTGCCGTCCGCGCAACTAGGGGTCGGGGTGGGCGGGCTCCTGTTCTCGCGGGATAGGTCCCGCTGAACCACCTTCGCCTTCTTCTTCTTCTTCTTAGGCAGAGAAGGCTCAGCAACTGACGACTGTCTCGCTAGCCATGGGGCGACCAGGGCACTGTTAGCCCTAGCTCGCGCCTGCGCCGCGTTAATGCGGTCCTGCAGATCCTGCGGAAGCGGTTTATCGGCACGCTTGGAAGGCATAGCGAGAGAGAGGGCGAGAGCTCAGGGGGAGAATGACGGCTCGAGGGAAGTGTTATGACCGTCTATCGACACTCATATTTATAGGAGTCCGTACGGCCCACCGAAAGATTCCCTGACGTTGACACGCGCTCAGCGAATATTTTGGGTTGAACATGTCTTTTCGAGCGCGGCGCTAGCTCAAAAAGAGCGGGGATTGTTTACAACCCCATATTCGCTGAGCCAGACAAGGAGGCACAATGGTCACAGGAGGGTTAGCCAAAGTGGTCCCGCCCTAAGGAGGATCTCGCCCACAGAAGGCGGAAACGCTCTCGCTGGATGCTATAGAAGAGAAACCGTGGGCTGAGAGCGCCAAGCGCGGACTGCGCGGAAGCGCTCTCGCCCAAACCAAGCCTCAATCCCGAAGAGTTCTCGGTTGCGCTGGGCGAGAACGTTCGCGCCGCGCCCTGGGCCGAAAGGTCTCGGCACCAGCTCTCGCCGAGTGGGGCCCAGGGTCTTTGGAAGAATGTCCTAATTGCCCTCAGGAGAAATTACTTCAGTACCCTCAGAAAAACAGCGGGTTTTGGCTATTGGCAGACCAACCAGGGGCTTTTCAGTAAATTCAGGACAGCAAAATGCTATAAATAGACCCATAAGGGCTCCTTATAAAGCAAGCTATCATTGTCTCCCGAATTCCAGTGCTTTCTGAGGAGCTCCTAGCCCAGCTTTGGCTTTGGAGGGGAAGCTCTCAGAGATCTTCCGGGTGTGAGGTGGGACCTCCCTGCTGAGGCTTTTGGGTCAGTCTTAGGTCCTTAGAATCCAGTCAAGGGGTGAGACTTGAGAGAAGTAGGTTTCAGCTGCACCCCTTTTTCTTCGAACTTCAGTTGAGGTCATATTTGGCTTCAACACCGACCAAGGGAAGGCGCGCGGCCTGAGCGATCAGACCGCTGAGACAGCTCAAGCTGTGCGGCCTGAGCAGACAGAGAATTCTGTCCGCCCACACTAAGGTGTCTCGACCTCCAGGAGGAACCCGGGGTAGGCCGCGACGAGTGAGCTGGCTGCCTTGGGAAGGATCGCCGATTTCGGGGTTAACATAATCCCCGCACTTTTTTAAGTTCCGAATAGAACTTTGAAAAAGTTGGAGACCCACGAAAATCGTGATCCACCCCAAAGTAAAGAGAAGGGGCAAGGAGAGATAGAACCTAATGCCTCTCCTTAGGAGTTTGGTGTTGCTTGTCTATTTCCTTTAAAGGATAAGTTATTGTAGGCATGTATGGAAGGTATACCTTGTGCGCACCTAGGTTTGCTTTTGCAAAACGAAGATGATGTGTCTTCTGCTGAGTTCTGCAAAATGAAGGTGAGAGGAAAAACATAGAAGCACAATAACTTGCAAGTACCTGGTGGAGGCTTGCAAGCACCTGTTATCCTCTACAAATAGAAGAGTGAGGGGTATGCAAGAAAGAAAAATGAGCTGCAAGTACCTGAAGGAAACTTGCAAGTCTTTGCTGGTTTCTGCAAAAGAAGAGTTGGAGGTAGGCACTGTATATGAAAGTAACTTGCAAGTACCTGTGAAGAAACTTGCAAGTATCGGCTGATCTCTGCAAAATGAGAGTTAGGAACAGACATGATATATGAGAGTAGCTTGCAAGTACCTGTGAAGAAACTTGCAAGTGTCTATTGATCTCTGCAAGAAAAGAGTTAGGAGCAGACGAAACATGAAAATAGCTTGCAAGTACCTGTGAAGAAACATGCAAGGGTCTGCTGATCTCTGCAAGAAGAGAGTTAGAAGCAGGTATGGTATATAAAGAATAACTTGCAAGTAGCTGGATATGACTTGGAGGTGCCTGCTAATCACTACAAAGAGAAAAGTGAGTAGTAGACATAAAATAATGAGCTAAGCTGCAAGTACCTGAGCTGAGGCTTGCAGGTGTTAACTGTTGATAAGATAAGGAAGACAAGATCATATAGCAGAGGAAATGTCTGATGTACTATGTTGATAATTGAATGAAGATCAAACCAGAAAATAGTGATCTTCTTGCTATATTAGAGATGTCTTCAACATGAAGTCCAGATCAATAAGTCGAGTGTTGGCATTTGACAAGAGTAGTGAAGAGCTTATAAGTGATCATTTGATAGAGCTTTGAGCAAGTAATGCATACAAGATGAGCATAAGCAAAGTAAATGCTGGAAATCCTTTTGATAGGTCGGATTAACCTGTTCACCTGTGAAAGAAGGCAGTTGACAAAAATGTGGTCTATACTCGGAGATGACCAAGAAAGACTAGATGCTGCCAGAGAAGATCACCCGTGGGCCTTATGCATCGCTTGCCCTAGGAAGGTCATCCTGAATATAGTCCTACTCAAAGCGGGCCGGCCGCGCATCCTCTAGCAGGGCACACAAAAGGGAAAAGTACGGGAAATCCTGAGAAGGATTGCTAGATGCACTAATCACATGCTTCGGGTTACTACGTCACTGATCAATGAGACTGGTTGTGCTAAGAGACCTATAGCTTGTCTGTGGATTGATCAGTGGAGTTGAGGACCCCGGGAAAGCATGGATTGAGAGCACTAGAGAGCGTTCGGCCATCACAGTTGTGAGATGATCGCAGTGACAAGGCTACGCTTGGTCGTCATTGCTTGTCAAGCAAAGATCACCGTAACTATAATGTATCCTAACGGAGCACAGTAGAGCTAACACATGGGGCCTCCCTAGCACGTACTCTGTGTCAGATGCTGTCTAGGAGCCAAAGTCCAGTATTCCTCCACATGAGAGTTGGATAGACCCCACTACACACATATGCGAAATCTCCCCGCGATATGTGGTCACCGTGGTCTTAAACCGGAATCCAATCCCGAGGGGGCCTATAGCAAGACTCGGTGACATCTTTGTGGCTCAGTGATCTTTTAGAAAAGAGAGAATAGTGGAAGAAGCATTACAAGAAGGGAACTGTGTCAGTATGAGATCCCTGAGAAAAGTTTTATTGAAAAGCAAGAATGAACACTTAGAAGTCTTTTGAAATGAGAATTTTTCAAAAGGTAAGAGTAAGAGTAACTGATAATGGTTTTGAGAAAATTTGGAGGACTATAAAGTCCTTTGCTGGCTTAGAATAGTCTTCCAAGCACGCCCTCATCATCGACATCGAAGCATTCGCTAGTTTTATTAACAACGAGGACAGGGGGTTCTTCGACTAGGCTCAACCCTCTCGAGCTGCAAGGAATGTCTGCAACTTCTTTGCCCTTTGAGGTTGCTTGATTGGGGCGATCTTCTTTGGGAAATAGGTCACACATCTTACCCTGCCGGAGCATCCTTTGCACTAGCTGGAGGAGTGCCCGGCAGTTCTCGGTCAGGTGGCCTGACTCTTTGTGGAACTCGCAGTATGGTTCTGAGTCTCTAGACCTTTGATCAGCTGGTCGATAAGGCTTTTTGAAGCTAGCCTTATCTCTCATGATCTAGCTTACTTCTTGCATGGCCTTGTCGAGTTCGGACTCATGCAAGTCATCATCTTGCTGATGGTAAACTGCAGCTGTTTGGGAAGATGGAGCTGGTGGTAGCAGCAGTTGATCTTGAGCACGATCACGGCTTGGGAAGGGATATCGATGGCGCTGAAACCTTCTTCCCTTCCTTGAGTGAATTGGGAAATCATTGTGAGGAGACCTCAGAGGCTGCTTATGAGAAGGATCTTTCTCTGAAATGAGCTAGGAGACGAAGCTCGGGTTCCTCTTTTCTCCTTGAATGTATGAGTTGGCTAAGGCAATCAACTCTTGGTATGTCCTCGGTGCTCGTACATTGGCTTCAAACTTGAGTGGACCTTCACGAAGATCGTGGATAAGAGCCACTCATTACATTTCTTGGCTAACAATCTCGATGTCCAAGATTTCTCTTTGGAATCGATCGACGAACTGAGACCAAGTTTCATTACCACGCTGCTTGATCTCAAAGATGGCTTCTGGACTGCCCTTTCTCTTTGTTGAGGTAGAGAATCGGAGCAAGAACTCCCTTCGCAGATCAGCAAAGGAAGTGATGGAGTGAGAGCAAAGACCATAGAACCAGTACCTCACTTGTCCATCAAAGGTTGTGACAAGGTGCTTGCACTTAGTTGTATCTGAGAGAGTTTTGAGAGCAACGGTTGATTCGAAGGCTTGGAGATGCTTCACTGGATCAGTCTCTCCGGTGTAGATCGGTAACCGGGGCTCTCTGAAGTTAGCTGGAGTAGGTTCATGATGAACTTTCTCTACAAATGGCGAAGGCTCTTCCTGCTCTCCTACAACATAAGGATAAAAGGGAGTGTAAGCTGCAGCTGCAAAAGAAGGAGGATAAAAGCGAAAATTTGTTGCAGGAGGAGCAAAGACAGGAGCTGCAGGGTAAGGATGACTTCCCTGAAAATTGAGAAATATAGTAGGACTTCCCCAGGCTGCTTCCCGAAAGAAGTTTTGGCGAGCGGCAAACTCTTCATCTTGAGCTCGCAAAGGAGCTGCAGGACCTTGTGGGAAGGTTACTATATAAGGAGGATAGACCGACAGGCAAGCTTGAGGACAATCTTGCTGATGCTCCAATCTTGGTGTTAGATTGATTGGAGCGGCGGGAGCAACAGAAGCTGCTGCAGGATGAGCGTCTAATCACTGTGTGATCATAGCGAGCATTTGGTTGATTGCTTGGAACTGTTGAGAATTCTCGCGGCGCGATTGCTCAAAGGCCTCCCAGATAGGATCATCTCTAGGACTTGGAGCAAAGTTCTCGGCTGGATAATGGTCTAACATGGCTAACTATGTTGTTCACCATCTGTTCAGATATGAAGGTCGTGTGTTAACTGTTGATGCGCGAAAATGGCACCGCCTAGTTAACACGGAGGGGGTGTTCGATCTCACAGGCTAGGAGAGGAAGAGGATGAAGGCTGTGGGTAAAGAGGAGATAAGGAAGCTTTTGAGTGCTCGAGAGTGGAGCAAGTGCTTGTCAAAGGGGTTGCGGAGATAGAGGAGAGGTTTGCTGAGAGAAGCAGAAGAGGTTGATCAGGAGCTGTCGAGCAGACGGTTACTTAGACGGTTGTGCTTGCAGGTTGATGCCGATAGGGAGCTAAGCTAAGCTAAGAAGAAGCATAAAGAGGGCCGCTAGCAGCGGCAACATCAGACTTCACCCGCCGTGGCTTAAATGTCACTCTTGCGACGGGCTTTCCTTTGATTAATATCGAGAGTTACAGCGTACAATACACCTTTACAAGAAAGCAATAAAGGGGTACAAAGAGGAAGCTGGCGGCTAAGGAAAGAGTGCCCAAAGAGGCCGCGCGGTTAAAGGAAAAATAGAGGCCGCGCGGTCTGACTGCAGAAGCCGGTAGGCCGCACGCGGTTACCGGAAGAAGGAAGGCGAACTGAGAAACAGATTTCGCAGGAGATGATCACATGAGCTTGCTATGGGCTATCTTCGAGCGTGGGCACCTTGGTGATGTTGAGTCCTCCTCCCAAATGAGAGGCATGGGGGTCTATTTATAGGCCTGAGGAGGTAACGGCTCGTGGTGACGCTACCCCCGGTGAGACATTGACCTGGGCGAGAAGAAGTTGGAGTCTGCCGATTCCGCAACAAACCAGGCAGAATGGGGCTTGCTTCTGGAGCTGGTGTTGTTGATGGCGAACTGAGAGACTGAGTGGCGGGCTGCAAAGGAGAGTCTGCCGAGTCCGCCGCTGATGAGGAGAGCGCCTGCTGCTGGGGAGGCGAGCTGAGGAGACTGTCCGCCTGCTGTTGGGTAGGCGGATGCTGGAGGATAAGTGGCGGACTGGGAGGAGAACCCGTGAAGTCCGCCGCTACTGAGTCGAGCGAGCCTGCACCAAGGGTGCAGGATGAAAGCTAGCCGTCGAGTCCGCAGAGTCCGCGCGGGGCTATGCGGCATGGGACTGCCTTGAGGATGTTCTGCTGCTTGGCGAACTACGAGGAGAATCCGCGGAGTCCGCCATAATTGATCGAGCCCGCGCCAAGACTGCGGGCTGAGGGAGGAGTTGACCCTGCTACTGCCGAGAAGCAGGTGCTGGCTAAGGAATGGCGGGCTGCACAGCGAGTCTGCTGAGTCTGCGCCTGCTGCTAGGCTGAGTCCGCTTATGTTGGAATGGAGAGCCTGGCTAGTGAAGCTGTTGGGGTTTACCAATGAAGGCGGACAGGAAGTCTTGATCGCACTTCGAGTCCGCCGAGCTAGCGAGGAACTGGGTATTGCTGCTGATCTTCACGGGTAGCCGGAGAGCGAGTGTCCGCGCTCTGTAGGCGGACTGAAGGAGTTGGCTGCCCATGTTGTTGGTGTCCAAGGACTGAGCGACCTGCTTAATTGACGAGGCAGGCCATGCGTGTTGGCAAGGTGGAATCTGAGGCAGCTGGCTGGCGGCCTGGGGGCAGGTCTCCACTCTTGTTTAGAGATTTGAGCGGTCTGGTGTTTTTAAAGAGCGACCTACAGGAATGGGCTGCAAGAGCCTAATATCTGCATGAGACGTGACCTATTGTCGGCCTGGGCGGATAGGCAACCGAGTCCGACAAAGGGAAACCTGCGGAGACATGCTTGCGGTTAAGCTGAAAAAGGGCGCGGCCTGCAGAGGCGGACTGCGGAAGCAGTCCGCGGGCCCTGCCGACCAATGGAAGGCGTACGGCCTGAGCGATCAAATCGCTGAGACCGCCCAAGCCGTGCAGCTTCAACGGACAGAGAATTCTGTCCGCCCACACTAAGGCGTCGCGACCTCCAGGAGCAACCCGGGGCAGGCCGCGACGAGTGAGCTGGCTTCCTTGGGAAGGATCGCCGATTTCGGGGTTAACATAATCCCCACACTTTTTTAAGTTCCGAATAGAACTTCGAAAAAGATGGAGACCCACGAAAATCGTGATCCACCCCAAAGGAAAGATAAGGGAGCAAGGAGAGATTGAACTTGATGCCTCTCTTTAGGAGTTTGGTGTTGTCTGTCTATTTCCTATAAAGGATAAGTTAGTGTAGGCATGTATGGAAGGTATACCTTGTGCGCACCTAGGTTTGCTTTTGCAAAACGAAGATGATGTGTCTTCTGCTGAGTTCTGCAAAATGAAGGTGGGAGGAAAAACAAAGAAGCACAATAACTTGCAAGTACCTGGTGGAGGCTTGCAAGCACCTGTTATCCTCTGCAAAAGGAAGAGTGAGGGGTATGCAAGAAAGAAAAATGAGCTGCAAGTACCTGAAGGCAACTTGCAAGACTTTGCTGGTTTCTGCAAAAGAAGAGTTAGAAGTAGGCACAGTATATGAAAGTAACTTGCAAGTACCTGTGAAGAAACTTGCAAGTATCGGCTGATCTCTGCAAAATGAGAGTTTGGAACAGACATGATATATGAGAGTAGCTTGCAAGTACCTGTGAAGAAACTTACAAGTGTCTGTTGATCTCTGCAAGAAAAGAGTTAGGAGCAGACGAAACATGAAAATATCTTACAAGTACCTTTGAAGAAACTTGCAAGGGTCTGCTTATCTCTGCAAGAAGAGAGTTAGAAACAGGTATGGTATATAAAGAATAAGTTGCAAGTACCTGGATATGACTTGCAGGTGCCTGCTAATCACTACAAAGAGAAGAGTGAGTAGCAGACATAAAATAATGAGCTAAGCTGCAAGTACCTAAGCTGAAGCTTGCAGGTGTTAACTATTGATAAGATAAGGTTGACATGATCATATAGCAGAGGAAATGTCTGATGTACTATGTCGATAATTGAATGAAGATCAAACCAGAAAACAGTGATCTTCTTGCTATATTAGAGATGTCTTCAACATGAAGTGCAGATCAATAAGTCGAGTGTTGGCATTTGATAAGAATAGTGAAGATCTTATAAGTGATCATTTGATAGAGCTTTGAGCAAGCAATGCATATAAGATGAGCATAAGCAAAGCGAATGCTGGAAATCCTTTTGATAGGTCGGATTAACCTGTTCACCTGTGAAAGAAGGCAGTTGACAAAAATGAGGTCTATACTCGGAGATGGCCAAGAAATACTGGATGTTGTCACATAAGATCACCCGTGGGCCTTATGCATCGCTTGCCCTAGGAAGGTCATCCCGAGTATAGTCCTACTCAAAGTGGGCTGGCCGCGCATCCTCTAGGAGGGCACACAAAAGAGAAAAGCACGGGAATCCTGAGAAGGAATTCTAGATGCACTGATCACATGCTTCGGGTTACTACGTCACTGATCAATGAGACTGGTTGCGCCAAGAGGCCTATAGCTTGTCTGTGGATTGATCAGTGGAGTTGAGGACCCCGCAATAGCATGGATTGAGAGCACTATAGAGCGCTCGGCCATCAAATTTGTGAGATGATCGCAGAGACAAGGCTACACTTGGTCGCCATTGCTTGTCAAGCAAAGATCACCGTAACTGTAATGTATCCTAATGGAGCACAGCAGAGCTAACACATGGGGCCTCCCTAGCATGCACTCTATGTCAAATGCTGGCTAGGATCCAAAGTCCAGTATTCCTCCACATTAGAGTTGGATAGCCCCCACTACACACATATGCGAAATCTCCCTGCGATATGTGGTCATTGTGGTCTTACACCGGAATCCAATCCCGAGGGGGCCTATAGCAAGACTCGGTGACATCTCTGTGGCTCAGTGATCTTTTAGAAAAGGGAGAATAGTGGAAGAAGCATTACAAGAAGGGAACTGTGTCAGTATGAGATCCCTGATAAAAGCTTTATTGAAAAGCAAGAATGAACACTTAGAAGTGTTTTGAAATGATAATGTTTGAAAAGGTAAGAGTAAGAGTAACTGATAATGGTTGTGAGAAAATTTGGAGGACTATGAAGTCCTTTGCTGGCTTAGAATAGTCCTCCAAGAATGCCCCGTCATCGGCATCGAAGCATTTGACAGTTTTATTAACAATGAGGAGAGGGGGTTCTTCGAATAGGCTCACCCCTCTCGAGCTGCAGGGAATGTCTTCAACTTCTTTGCCCTTTGAGGTTGCTGGATCGGGGCGATCTTCTTTGGGAAATAGGTCACGCATCTTACCCTGCCGGAGCATCCTTTTCACCAGCTGGCGGAGTGCCCGGCAGTTCTCGGTCAGGTGGCCTGACTCTTTATGGAACTCGCAGTATGGTTCTGAATCTCTAGACCATTGATGAGCTGGTCGATAAGGCTTTTTGAAGCTAGCCTTATCTCTCATGATATGGCTTACTTCTTGCATGGCCTCGTCGTGTTCGGACTCATGCTAGTCATCATCTTGCTGATGGTAAACTGCAGCTGTTTGAGAAGATGTAGCTGGTGGTAGCAGCAGTTGATCTTGAGCGCGATCACGGCTTGGGAAGGGATATCGATGGCGCTGAAACCTTCTTCCCTTCCTTGAGTGAATTGGGAAATAATTGCGAGGAGACCTCAGAGGCTGCTTTTGAGAAGGATCTTTCTCTGAAATGAGCTTGGAGATGAAGCCCGGGTTGCTCTTTTCTCCTCGAATGTATGAGTTAGCTAAGGCAATCAACTCTTGGTATGTCCTTGGTGCTCGTACATTGGCTTCAAACTTGAGCGGACCTTCATGAAGACCGTGGATAAGAGCCACTTGGTACATTTCTTGGCTAATAATCTCGATGTCCAAGATTTCTCTTTGGAATCGATCGATGAACTGAGACCTAGTTTCATTACCACACTGCTTGATCTCAAAGAGGGCTTCTGGACCGCCCTTTCTCTTTGTTGAGGTAGAGAATCGGAGCAAGAACTCCCTTCGCAGATTAGCAAACGAAGTCATGGAGTATGGGCGAAGACCATAGAACCAGTCACTCACTTGTTCATCAAAGGTTGTGACTAGGAGCTTGCACTTAGATTCATCTGAGAGAGTTTTGAGAGCAACGGCTGATTCGAAGGCTTGGAGATGCTTCACTGGATCAGTCTCTCCGGTGTAGATCGGTAACCGGGGATCTCTGAAGTTAGCTGGAGTAGGTTCATGACGAACGTTCTCTACAAATGGCGAATGCTCTTCCTACTCTCCTACAACATAAGGATAAAAGGGAGCGTAAGTTGCAGCTGCAAAAGAAGGAGGATAAAAGGGAAAAGTTGCTGCAGGAGGAGCAAAGGCAGGAGCTGTAGGGTAAGGATGACTTCCCTGAAAATTGAGAAATCTAGCAGGACTTCCCCGGGCTGCTTCTCGGAAGAACTTTTGGCGAGCGGCAAACTCTTCATCTTGAGGTCGCAAAGGAGCTGTAGGCCCTTGCGGGAAGGTTGTTGTATAAGGAGGATAGACCGGCGGGCAAGCTTGAGGACAAGCTTGTTGATGCTCCAATGTTGGTGTTAGATTGATTGGAGCGGCGGGAGCAACAGAAGCTGCTGCAGGATGAGCGTCTAATCACTGCGTAATCATAGCGAGCATTTGGTTAATTGCTTGGAACTGCTGAGCATTCTCACAGCGTGATTGCTCAAAGGCCTCCCAGAGAGGATCATCTCTAGGACTTGGATCAAAGTTCTCGGCTGGTTGATGGTCTGACATGGCTAACTATCGTTGTTCACCGTCTGTTCGGATCTGAAGGTCGCGTGTTAACTATTGATGCGCGAAAACGGCACCGCCTAGTTAACACGGAGGGGGTGTTCGATCTCACAGGCTAGGAGAGGAAGAGGATGAAGGCTGCGGGGAAAGAGGAGAGAAGGAAGCTTTTGAGTGCTCGAGAGTGGAGCAAGCGCTTGTCAAAGGGGTTGCGGGGATAGAGGAGTGGTTTGCTGAGAGCAGCGGAGGAGGTTGATCAGGAGCTGTCGAGCATACGGTTACTTAGATGGTTGTGCATGCAGGTTGATGCCGAGAGGGAGCTGAGCTAAGCTAAGAAGAAGAAGAGAGAGGGCTGCTAGCAGCAGCAACAGCAGACTTCGTCTGTCGCGGCTTAAATGTCACTCTTGCGATGGGCTTTCCTTTGATTAATATCGAGAGTTACAGCTTACAATACACCTTTACAAGAAAGCATTAAAGGGATACAAAGAGGAAGTTGACGACTAAGGAAAGAGTGCTGATGATTATTTTCTCCGCGCTAACCCGAGTTTCCAATCGATGAGGCAAGTATACCTATCGTTCGGAGTATAGAATCAAGTGTCGTCTATCGACTCGGGGCTTGTCGAGTACTTGTACTCACAAGAAAAAGCTATTATCTTATCGGACAAAAAGTTGGTTTTTGTTTAAAATGGAAAAGGAGACGTTATGCTAAGGAAGAGAAATTCAATTTTGGGGAAGCTAGCACTTGATCTAGAATCCACTTGAACTAAAATAAACCTTCTTGAAAATAAAGAAATGCAAGTTCTTAAATTACTCACTCGACCGTGGAAGTTCCTAAGTACAAAAGCGTCTCTCTCGAGCTCATGCTTTTGACTAGCCTTAGGTTGATCAATTAAGACCTCACGGCCAGTCGAAACCCCTAAGCTTGCTTTAGGCGGTGAACCACTCTATTGGATTTGACTCCAATCCGGAGGATTTATGTCGTTCTCTCTCGAGGAGTGCATGCAACTCCTTCTATCTTTGAGTGATCTACTCGTATCCGCAAACCTCTCGGTCATTTAGGATACGGATCTCGGATCGAAAAACATATCCGTGAAATATGAATTCGACGAAATATAAATCAAAGATAAATCGTAAGAGAGCAAAATTAAGAACAAGACATTTGATAAAAACAAATAGAACAATTTATTTTATTTCAAGCTTCATCATGATCAAGCGCTAAATGAGAATTAGCTACTCATTATCATTAGAGGAATACAAGCTAAGATATGGGAAGACATAATAAAAAGTAACTTGAATTGAAACTTAAAGCAAGGCTAAGCTAAGAAAAGAGAAAATACAGCAGAATAGAAAAGCGAACTACAAGACTCCAACTCCCCAAAAATTCCCTAGGCTTCTGAAGTTGTCTGGAATTTATAGGAAAAAATGCTGGTTGGTCACGCCCGTGACCTAGGGCGTGTCAGGCTCGAAATCGCCGACTTGAAAGCTCGGGAACATTGGAGGAGAAACCGCCAAAAGCTGTTAAATGGCGGGTCACACCCCTACGTCACTCCTGTGACCTAGGGCGTGTCACTTCTGTTTCTGGAAAAACGCAAGAAGCTGAAAACGGTGGGAGTAAATTGCTGTTGATGGAGGGGTCACGCCCCCTGGTCACGCCCATGACCAGGGGCGTGTCAAGCTGGAATGGCTATCTGGCGGCAATGGCAGGAACGGCTTGGTTTATTGGCTAGAAATGCACACGACACGCCCTGGGCATGCCCGTGACCTATGGGTCACGGGCATGTAGTTGGCTGTTCGATGTTCTTCGATCGATGATCTGAGCCCATTGGTGTCACGCCTAGGGTCACGCCCATGACCCGGGCATGTCAATTTAATCCGACGTGGCGAGGCCTAACAGTTCTTCCTCCGACTGGCACGCCCCGTGTAAGAGTAACACGGGCGTGCTCCCTAGCAACACGGGCGTGTCAGTTGTTCTTCGATCGCAGATTGATGATTTTTGTTGACCTTATTAGCCCGTCTGTGTCACGCCCGTAGTCACGCCCAAGGAGGGCGTGTCTAGGCTGATAATTAGAAAATCCCAATTTTTCTCCAAAAAATCTACAGTTTAACCCTGCTAGATTAAAAATAATTTTATTAGGTCAAATAAAGATAAATTATAAAAAATAGTCAATTGTGAACTTTAAATTTTAAAATGGATACCTAAGATCTAACTATTAATAAAACAAAGTAAATAAAAACATAGAAATAATTAGAGCTATCAAGTGCCCAAAGAGGCCACGCGGACTGAAGAGTCAGGTCCACGGGCCGCGCGGTTAAAGGAAAAATAGAGGCCGCGTGGTCTGACAACTGAAGCCGGCAGGCCGCACGCGGTTACCGAAAGAAGGAAGGCGAACTGGGAAACGGAGTCCGCATGAGATGATCACTCGAGCTTGCTGCGGGCTGTCTTCGAGCGTGGGCACCTTGGCGATGTTGAGTCCTCCTCCCAAATGAGAGGCATGGGGGTCTATTTATAGGCCCGAGGAGGTAACGGCTCGCGGTGACGTTACCCCCGGTGAGACGGTGACATGGGCGAGAAGAATATGGAGTCCGCCGAGTCCGCAACAGGTCGGACGAACTGGGGCTTGCTTTTGGAGCTGGTGCTGCTGATGGAGAACTAAGAGACTGAGTGGCGGGCTGCAAAGGAGAGTCCGCCGAGTCCGCCGAGTCCGCCGCTGATGAGGAGAGTGCCTGTTGCTGGGGAGGCGAGCTGAGGAGACTGTCCGCCTGCTGTTGGGGAGGCGGATGTTGTAGGTTAAGTAACGGACTGGGAGGAGAACCCGCAAAGTCCGCCGCTATTGAGCCGAGCGAGCCTGCACCAAGGGTACGGGCTGAAAGCTAGCCGTCGAGTCCTCAGAGTCCGCGCAGGGCTATGTGGCCTGGGACTGTCTTAAGGATGTTCTACTTCTTGGCGGACTGCGAGGAGAATCCATGGAGTCCGCCATAACTGATCGAGCCCGCGCTAAGACTGCGGGTTTAGGGAGGAGTTGACCCTGCTGCTGCCGAGAAGCGGGTGCTGGCTATGGAATGGCGGGCTGCACAGTGAGTACGCTGAGTCCACGCGTACTGCTAGGCTGAGTCCGCTTATGTTGGAATGGATAGCATGGCTGTTGAAGCTGTTGGGGTTCACCAATGAAGGCGGACTGGAAGTCTTGATCGCACTTCGAGTCCGCCGATCTCGTGAGGAACTGGGTATTGCTGCTGATCTTCGTGGGTATCCGGAGAGCGAGTGTCCGCGCTCTGTAGGCGGACTGAAGGAGTTGGCTGCCCATGCTGTTGGTGGCCAAGGACTGAGCGACCTGTCGAACTGACGAGGCAGGTCGCGCGTGTTGGCGAGGTGGAAGCCAAGGTAGCTGGCTGGCGGCCTGAGGATGGTCGCCACTCTTTTTTGGCTGTTTAAGCGGTCTGGTGTTTTTAAAGAGCGACCTGCAGGAGCGGGCTGGAAGAGCGCAATATCTGTACGAGACGCGACCTATTGCCGGCCTGGGCGGATAGGCAACCGAGTCCGGCAAAGGGAAACATGTGGAGACATTCTTGCGGATAAGCAGAAAAAGGGCGTGGCCTGCAGAGGCAGACTGTGGAAGCAGTCCACGGGCCCTGCCAACCAAGGGAAGGCGCGCGGCCTGGGCGATTAGACCGCTGAGACCGCCCAAGCCGTGCAGCCTGAGCGGACAGAGAATTCTGTCCGCCCACACTAAGGCCTCGCGACCTCCAAGCGGAACCCGGGGCAGGCTGCGACGAGCGAGCTAGCTGCCTTGGGAAGGATCGCTGATTTTGGGGTTAACACTAATAAGGGCATTATTGTATTTTATGGCTTCTATCTGCATGATAGTAATGTTTTTCAGCTAGCTAACTTCACTAATATTTTGTTCCAGCAAGGTTACTGACTCAGAAAGCTGGGAAGCAGCAAGCTATAGAGATGCAATCTCTTGAGCCTATTTTTTAACCAGCAGCTTACTTCTTTTTAATGCCTGTAGAATTTCACCATACTTATCAATCAATTGATTGATATCTTCCTCAGATTCTGAGCCATCTTTATCACTTGATGAAGTACTAGAATAGTGACTTGTCTCATAATCTGACTCAGAAGAAGACCTAGATAGAGATTGTACCTTTTCTGGAGCAGGCTGATCATGGCAATACTCATCCACAGACATTGCCATCAGCACAATGTAGGCTTCTTCTTCAGATTTTGATGAAGAAGAGTCATTCCAGCTCTTTGTTGGGTATTGTATCCATAATAACCCGAATTTGAAGAATAGTCCAGTTAAGCTAAGTTTAATTGTGACTGCATTTAATGCTGCTAATTTAGTTATGTACTTGTAGGTTTACATTGCTAAGTACACACCAATGTCAGGTTACAGTGGGTCAGTAAACACAGGACTATGCAATGTAATCCTTCATTGTGTAGGCCAATGTGTTGAATCACTTGTAATCTCTCTATTGGGGTGTACTTCTATGCCAAGTATCGGAGAAGGATCAACGAAGGACAAAGGCTTGGAATCAGAATGACAGGAATTTACCTAAGTAAAATTCTTCGAGTATGGTTAGGAATACTCGTTGAATTCATTGAGTATACTCGTTGATACTCGTCGAATTCAACGTATATCCCTTCCAACACTCGTCAAATTCATCATTTATACTTAGGGCAAATTCTCTGAGAATTGGAAAATCTGCCAAGTAAAATTTGACGAGTATCATCGTGTATACTCATCAAATTCGTCAAATGTATCTAAAGATACTCATTGAATTCGTCGAATATACTAGACGATACTTGCCGAATTCGTCGAGTACATTTGATGCTACTTCTCTGGATTTTTCTAAGTCTCATTCGTCGTATATCACCTTGCCAGGCGTCAAGTGCGTCCAATGAGCTAGCCGATACTCGACGAATTCATCGAGTATACCAACTGATACTCATCAAATTTATCAAGTATGGTCTCCGCCTTGGTGTTGAGTGATTTGTCGGCCTGAGATGATTTTTCTAAGTCTCATTCGTCGTATATCAAGAACCATTCGACGAGTACACTAGTGATACTCGGCGATACTTGACAAATTTGACTTAGGACATTTTCCAACTTTTTCAAAATTCTGGTTCAAGTTCAGTCGGCCATGCACAGTGCTTTTTAGGTTTCATTTTTAAAACGTTTCTTGATACTGTTGGCAAGGAGATCTCTATAAATGCCTAGGGGAAATTTCCTTTCCATCTAAGCATATTGTTGCTCTAAAATTCGAAATCGCTAATCTTTCCAAATCAGAAATCGGGAAATCTGTCGTCTTGGCTGTCGTACGCATCGCGACATTCCGATCGGCCACCGACTATCTGCTCTGCACGATTCATCTTCTTCGACATACGCGACTAGATTATCACTCTCTCTATATATTTATATTCCTCCAGATCGATTCGATCGAAGATTTAGGTCAAGATATTCCAAGTTTTCATTTTTCATGTTCTCCAACCGATTTCAAGATCTACTATCTCGAAGAACAACGGATTGAAGATTTCAAATCTTGTCTAAGTTGGGAGTAATATTATTGTGTAATATTCATTTACATTTGTAGGAGATTTTTCTTCGAGTGGTAGATCCGTTTGTGGATCGAGTCGTAGTTTTGATTATGGATCGAGTGGTAGGAGCGTCGTCTCTGATTTGTGGGTTTGTGGCTCAGAGGTGTAAGATTTGTCTAAATCTGAGTTTGGTGAAGTAGCCGAATCTAGCGCTTCGTGGTATATAGGCGAGGAGTTAAAGTGGACGTACCCAACTCGGGGAACCATTATATATCTCGGTGTATGTGTGTTTAATTTTTAAGTAATTTTTATTCAACGAAAAGACACAAACATCACATATTCACCCCCCTCTAGGTGATTTAGGTAGACGTCGGACACTTTCAATTGGTATCTGAGGTGCGTTTTGTTCGATATAAGGTAAACACCTTGAACAAGATCCTTGTTCTAGGGTCAAGAGATTTCGTCTAGTAACCATGGTTAGAAGTAAAGACATGTCTTCGATGAAGTTACTAGTGTGCACGAAAGAGAACTTTCTCATGTGGAAAGAAAGAGTCTGGTTCTTCATGGAAGCTGCAGATCCAAAAAAAATTTCAAATTGTGGAAGAAGAACCGCATATACCTACGCAAGCTTCAGCTCTGAACCCAAATATCTTGATTCCAGAAAGATGGTGGATCTCACAAAGGATGAAATTGCCCTAGTCTCTCTTTATAACAAGGCAACGAACATCATCGCAAGTACAGTTGATGACTCAATGCTTCAGAATCTATTCCACTGCAAATCTGCCAAAGAAATATGGAACTGCCTAGTTGTGCTAATTGAAGGGATAGAAGTAGTTAGAGACGACCACAGATCATTGCTAAATCAGGAATATGAAGCATTCAAGCATAGATCAAGTGATAGTATTGCTGACAGCTTCGAGAAATTATTTAAGATTATAAACAGCCTCAGGAACTATGGTCATAATTTCACTAATGACGAGCTCAACGACAAATTTCTGAGATCCCTGACAAAGGACAGGGACACCAAAGTTGTAGCCATTAGAGAATTTGGAAAGCTGCTTGAAATTGACCCTCATAACCTCTTTGGGAAATTGCTCTCCTATGAACAACAAATGAACACTGGAAAGAAGGAGGAACAAAGCAGTCGGACTTCCAGTAAAGAGAAGTCGGTATCTCTAAAGGATGAAGGTTCATGAAAGTCCAAAGTTGTATCACCAGTAAGGACTCATGCTCCTGACACCCCAGAACACTCCGAGCCTAGCACATCTGGCCCTAAGATATCGGATGGAGAGTTCTCTCTAATATCTAAGCAATTTAAGAAACTGCTCAGCAAGAGGAGACAGATGAAGAAGCAGTCATCCTCATCTGATTTCAAAAATCTCATCATGATGGTGATCGCTCCAGAAAACACTACAACCAAGAGGACAGGTATAGATCTAAGTGGAACAAACACTCTTCCTCTGATGTTGTGTGCTACTGTTGCAACAAGATAGGTCACATGATTGTTGAATGCCCATACAAGAAGGAGGGCTCCAAGAAAGAGTAGAAAAGATCCTTCAAGGGAAAAGAAAAGAAGAAAAGAGCTTGGTCGCCAAGAAGTCCAAGACACTCAGCGATAGTGACTCAAGTGTATCGAGCTCAGAGAATGAGGAATCCAACTTTGGGATCATGGCTCAATTAGACGAGGAAGTTGGTGACTTTGAGTATCGCGGGAAGGTAAACACGCACATAATATTCTCATAATCGAAAACATCCACTAATGGTCATGAAGGCTATTCTTTTGAAGAGGACGAGTCTGAGTTAATGGTTCATCATGATAACCTTTTGAAGGCCTTTGACAAATGCCGAAAGGTAGTCAAAATGCAAGAAAAAGAGATTGCCTCTCTCAAGGTAGTGGAATCAAGCCTGAGGGAGGAAATTGCATAATTGATTCCTCTCAGAAGTGAAGTTCACACCTTGCAAGAGTAATTGAAAAGATCTGCTGAAATATTAAGTCTAAAAGAGAAATATCTTGATGAGATAGAAGAAAAGCTCTTGGTGGAGAGAAAACTTGTTGAGATTTACTCCAAGCCGAAGACTATTCTCCCTCTCATTGATGAGTTCTCAGCTCTAAAGAAGGGTAGTGGTCTTGGCCAAGTAGTTGGAAAAGGTAAGGCTGCCAAGAAATCTAGTGCCAAAGAAAAGGGGAAAGCACCTCTAGGTCAACCCTCATTTAGGAAGGTAATCTTCCTGACAAATGAGTTTGACCCTGAGTCGTCCTATGGTCATCTTGCTAGGCCTGCCTATGTAGAGCCCAAAAAGTGATATCAGGGATGGACCCATCCCCGAGACTATGGTGCCAGTGTTTTCAAAGTACCTTATGAAGAGATTGAACTCAAGAGTTATGGTCCTTATATTCATGCACATAACCATAAGAGGGCACCAAAAGCCAAAACTTTTGTACCTAAGGCAAATGGGATGGAGAAGCCCTGTGTATGCTATAATCAGCAGGATTCAACCTCTAAGTATGTTGCCCCTGCTAGACCTCACGTTAAAAAGGTAATGTAGGAATACAAGAGAAGGTACAACAGGTTTTACTGTTAGTGCTGTGACAAAATTGGTCATTTTGGCGTAGATTGTTGGTTCAACCCTACTAATTTTGTAACTCCACGAGTTAACCATGCCAGACCGACCACACGCAGAGTTAATGTTCCTAGTAGTGTTAAGCTTACTAGGAACCAAGGACCGAAATCTGTTTGGGTTCCTAAGGTAAAATGTTCTATGATTGCAGGTATGTCCAAAGGCCAACAAAAATACAATCTGGTATTTAGACAGTGGATTCTCTCAGCACTTGACCGGGACAAGAAGCCTGTTGCTTGATTTCAACCCAGTCAAAGATGGACCAAAAGTCATCTTTGGAGGGTCAGACTAGGGAACTACAAAAGGCTATGGTATGATCTCCAATGGAGTAGTCTCTTTCACAGACGTGGCTTATGTTGCAGGATTACACCATAATCTTATAAGCATAAGTCAGCTATGTGATAAAGGTTACATCGTTGAGTTCTGCAAGGACAAGTGTTTGATAAAGTCGTCTGCAAATTTGGAGATAGACTTAATAGGCACTCAGAGTAGAAATATTTTATGTTTAAATTTTCTTCGCTTAGACAATTCTACACCAGTCTATTTTCTTACAAAAGATAATGCATCTCTCTGTGACCAATGGCACAAGAGATTAGCACATATTAATTTCAAAACAATAAATATGTTATTTTCTCATAAATTAGTGTGTGATGCCCCCAGCATTAAGTGCCTTAAAACAGTCTGAGTTACGCATGTCAAATGGGTAATAAAATAAGGGCTACCTTCAAGGGTATCGCTGACAAAGATTCTTCAAGAAGTTTATACTTACTTCATATGGACTTATTCGATCCTATGCCAATTCACAGTTTAGAAGGTAAGGTCTACACGTTAGTAATTATTGATGATTACTCGTATTTTACTTAGGTGTTCTTTCTGAAACACAAGTCAGATACCTTTGACACATTCACAAATTTTGTCTGGCAAATTCAGAACAAATTGAATTGCTCAGTGGTCAAAATCAGAAGTGACCACGGAACAGAATTTGATTCTGGTTCCATGACAGAATTTTGTGGAATTCAAGGTATCATGGTGTAGATGCAGATACCAGGTTCAAGTAACTATGCTTGGATGAAGCTGTCAATAAAGAAGCTCCAAGCTCGGTCAAGATCGTCGATCCCGGCTTGGTGGATGTAGAACCGCTAGAGGAAGAATTGATTCAACCTCCAAAGGATGCACCAAATACTGCAGAGCCTGCTTGTGGGAGAGCAAGAAATCTAGGGTTTAGAAACCTAAGAGATCATCCAGTTGATCAAATAATTGGAGAGTCGGGCGATAATGTTAGAACTAGAAGAGGTACAGCTAATGAGATTATGCATCTTAGTTTTCTGTCACAGGTTGAGCCAAAGAAATTTGAAGAGGAAAACAAGGATTCTTCTTGTATTTTGGCAATGCAAGAGGAGCTCAATTAGTTTGAACATTACAAATTCTAGGACTTGGTACCCAGGCCCAGTGGACAGAATGTGATCTGCACCAAGTGGATCTTCAGAAACAAGCTAGACGAAAATGGAGTCATTATCAAGAATCAATCCAGGCTTGTAGCTCAAGGATATAGACAAGAAGAAGGGATCGACTTCGACCAGAGCTTTACTCCAGTGGCCAGGCTCGAGGCGATCAGGTTGTTACCTGCGTATGCTACCCTCAAAGGCTTCACCGTCTACCAAATGGACGTGAAGTCAGCATTCCTCAACGGGAATCTGAAAGAGGAAGTATACGTAGCGCAACCACCGAGTTTTGTAAACTCAACTCACTCTGAACATGTTTATTTTCTTAATAAAGCTCTATATGGCTTAAAGCAAGCTCCACAATCTTGGTTTGAGACGTTGTCTAGCATTCTTCTTGAGAAAAAGTTCACGAGAGGAAAGATAGACAAGACATTATTTCTTAGGGAAGTAAAAGGCAAGATTTTGCTAGTGCAAATGTATGTCGATGATATCATATTTGGCTCTACAGATGATAACCTTTACCAGAAGTTTGCCAAACTTATGCAAGGAAAATTTGAAATGAGCAGTATGGGAGAGCTGAAGTAATTCTTAGGACTTTAGGTGAAACAATCTGAAGATTGAATTTTCATCTCTCAGACAAAGTTCATCAAGGAGCTTCTTAAGAAATTCGTAATGGAGAACACAACCTTTATGTGGACTCCAATGGGTTCAACTATTTCTCTGGACAAGGATGAGAAAGGGAAACCTTTTGATGAAACCAAGTACAGAAGAAAAATTGGATCATTGCTCTAACTCACTGTCAGTAGACTAGATAAAATGTTTTCAACATGCGTATGCAGTAGATTTCAGGTGAACTCAAAGGAATATCATTACATCGCTCCAAAACGAATTTTAAGATACCTTATGGGTACACCCAATCTTGGCTTATGGTACCCGAGAAATAATGTTGTCGAGCTAATTGGTTTTTCAGATGCCGATTTTGCAGGAAACAGGGATGACAGGAAAAGCACTTTGAGGACGTTCCAACTTCTCAAAAGACGGCTTATTTCATGGAGCAGTAAGAAGCAGAATTGTGTGGCAACTTATACGGCCGAATTAGAGTATATCTCTGCAGGTAGTTATTGCGTACAGCTTCTATGGATCAGGAATCAACTTGAAGACTACAACTTGAAGTTTAAAGAGATTCTAATGTAATGCAACTCATCCAGCGCAATAGCAATCGCGAATAATCCAGTCTCTCACAGCCGGACAATGCACATCGAGGTGCGATAACACATCATCAAGGAGCATGTGGAGAACAAGGATATAGCCCTCAGCTATGTCCTGATGGATAAACAGGCCACATACATTTTCACAAAGCCGCTGGATGAGTCCAAGTTCTCGTTCTTCAAAACGAAACTAGGTATGTTGAACAAGGATTCGTGAAGAGGGCCAAGAAGATAGGAAGCTCTCGGTAAATGCTTCAAGGCTGAAAGATATCACAAGGAAATTCGTCGAATATCGACAGAACACTTGCTGATTTGTCGGATATCATTGGATACTAGCCGAATCTGACTCGATTCCGACGAAACTAGCCGAATTTCAATTACGATAAAATTTTACATCTTTCTATATTGGATCCAAAAAAATATCGAATGTCAGGTACACGCTCTCCTTGTCAATTTTAAAATTGAAAATATATATATAGTACGGGAAAATGGGGCAACCGCACGACTGCACTGGCCGAAATCAAGATGAATCACTGCAAAGTCCCTCCTGACTCTTTGGCTCTCGCGACAGTTGCTTGTCATCTTCCTCCGACGGATTTGCTCTTATTCATCGTCGTCTAGTTCAATGACAGAAATCCAAGGATTCTACAAAGTTCCAGCATGACCTAAATAATTTTCCCACAATTATTCTTCCAGCGGCTTGAAATACCGATATCTTGCTCTCACTGGTCCAACAATGGTTTCTCACCGTTTCGATAGTGTTAGTGCAGTGTCAATAATTTCTTCAACAGACAGCAGTCCAGCAAGCTCTCCTTTGTTCTTTGAATCTCCATGGTGCCTCGAAGAACTAGTGGTTTGATGGGAGGTGGAGAATTAGTCCGAACGGGGTTTGCCTCTGCCTTTAATGAGTTCTGTAATGTGATCCTAATGTTGGAGAGTGCAAGACTTTCTTTTGTCCTAGAACACCCTGAAAGGTTCTGGACAAGGAATTTCTTGAATCTTTTAGCATGCCAAGGTGTGACGTGATGACACCATCATCAAAAGCAGAGTTCTACAGACTAAAATCAGAGTTAAAGCTTCATACCTCACTAGTTACTTGAGGCTTCATATTTGTGAAGAGGTTGATTACCTCGACGAGGATGATTTTTCTAAAGCTCTATTGTTCTGTGGACTGCCTTGAGGTACAAAGGTTGTAAAGCGTAAAGGAATGAATGAGGAAGGAAAGCTTCTCTTATACATCATTGGTAAAGTGTTGTTGTGCAAAACTGGTTCCCATGACTACCTTTATACTGAGATGTCCAAAATTCTTGTAGTTATCATCTGCCGGAAGAAATTAGACTGCGGTGCTCTGTTTTTTTGAGAAAATAAAAGATAGTCTTCGCACACCAAAATTTGGACGGATTCTCAGCTTATACCTGAATCAGATGGACCGATATAAGTTTGATATGTCCAAGGGTGTGCTTATCCATCACTTGAATAAAATAGAGTCATCCATATTTTCAAGGTGGGATAGGAGGATCTTGAGGCCAAGAGGAGCCCAAGTGTTGTCTATGGAGGAGGTAGAACAGATTCTTGAGGACAAGATTTGGACTCCAACCCCCAGGGAAACTTCTAAGAGATTGAGTGCATGAGCGGAGGGGGGAGCTAGTTGAGATAGTTGGAGAGACAGAGGATCTGATGACAGAGGTTGCCAAGATGGCTCGGACTGCTATTGAAGAGTTAGTGTCCGAGGAGGTCAGGGCTGATATTGCTGTTGAGGAGGATTTACATGTGGTTGACTATGAGATAGATGTCGGTGAGGTACGGATTATTGCTGATGAGACCAAAGCTGTTGATAATGTAAATGATGGTTCTAAGATAGTGTTAGTAGAGAACCTGATTGTCCCTCTCCCAAAATTTTTCATGCTTCATCTTGTAAGACCCCTCCCCTTACCAAGGAGGCTCCCGGTCTTAAGCACAGAACGGCCGTCTTACGGTGGCACTAACGCACGGGTTAGTCGACACTGCAAAACGTTGTTTCTGCCGGCTAATACGATCATATAACATGTAGGCCAATATGAGAAATAGAAGTAATACATATCAGAGTACAACACATCTAGTCCATAGTCACAGTACAACTCATATATATATATATGAATGAAAGAGTACACAGTCCAAAATGAGAATAATAAAGGAAGAGTAATAAGGGCTTATGCCCAGTACATCATATGAATAACTCTCCTCACAAAATATCAAAACAGCAGAAGCTAATCAACTAATCTCATCCCACCTGAGGTAGCGCTGTAGTAGTAGTAGTAGGTGGTATTAAATCCTCACGCCCTGTAATCTCGTCCTGCCGGTCGTGCTGGTGCTCCATCTCTTTGAGCTCCTAAAAATAGTTTGGTCACCGACCATTAGTCAAGAAGACTAAGGCATTTCCTCCGCACCTCGCCCCACAACTCCTAGGCACCGTGCTGGAGGACGAAGCAGAGGACTCTCAAGGGGTAACAAAAGGAAACATGTGACAAGGAATCTATGCTACCAAGTATAAGAGCAACATAGTTCTACTCTAGCAGTTCTATGTATATAGTACAAAAGTAAAATCATGTACAGTACAAGTTAGTAAATAACTGAAAGTAAGAGTAGAAAAGTAAAGCTATGCTACCGTAAGTAAAGAACTGAAAGTAAGAGCAGAAAGGTAAAGCTATGCTACCACTACTCTACCATCACAAACGTACCTTAACTTATAAAAATGCCCATATAAATTTATAAGTTAAGGTTTCCAGAAATTTTAACTTATCATATAAAAGAGCCCATACTAATTTATATGATAAGGATTTATAAAGCGTATGACCTAATATTAATGAATATTTATGATGCAATTTATGCAACAGGAAAGTGCAACTCACACACAACGACTCTGTGATCACAGACCTTTAGTTCCCACTTTCTGAGAGCTAGCTTCACTCTCGGGTACCACCAATGTGGCTAACGGCAGCAGCGGAGCAGGCATCTCCACTTCTATGCAGGTATGCACACTACCAAACCTAGACCACCTCTCATATGCCTCCGTACACGTCCTAGGTGCACTCCTGAGTCTGCGTACGCATTTTGCTGACTACCTGTCAGTCTTGTTGGGTCGGGTGTGCGTTATCGGGGATCGTCCTCTAGCCCGCAGTATAAATAACCTACTGGCCCATCAAACCTTCACTCTCGCCTGAGTCACCGTACTGTCATCGGTGCGACGATCGGCCCAGTACCGTATGACTCGCCACTGAATTTATGCACATGCAAGTATTTCAACTCGAGCCTTTAGCTCGCAGGACCAACCTGTCCTGATTCCCTCAAACCCTTCACGGGTGAGCCTGCAACATATATCCCTCCAACCCATCACGGGTGAGAACGCACAATAGTGCCTTTATTCAGAATCCCTCAAACCCGTCATGGGCGAGAATGAACCACAATGTCTTAACCTATTAGACTACTCTTGTCTACATGTTATTATACTTAGTGATTTAAGGTTGATCCCAAGACTGCCCAGGGTATACCCGGTGAAGGGCTCTCGGGGGCACTATGAACTACGATGGGATTACACCCAAAGCTCCCTTTTCAAGGATATTTACTTTAGTTGATGACTACCCATAATTCACCCCCAGCTCTCGTTATTACTCTTGAGTGGTCCTAATGACTTAAGATGTTTTCAAAATGGCGACGGTCTTCCGCCGGCCTCCACTGTAGTTGCTATCCAAGGGCTTGTAGTTTTACTCTCGTCACTAAGACAACACTACCCACCAAGGTTATTCTCCAATTGTAATCTCTAGCTCATTCGTCGATCTATCCCCTAGTGGTCCTTATAGTATAACCTACTTTCACTATGCACAACCCATGACCTAATACCACCCTGAAACAGAACTTTCAATTCCTTGGGTCACTTGCCCCTAACTATTTATCCTAGGATGGTATGGACTAATGAAGTGAGCATATTGATTTGCATAATTTCTTAAGTCATTGAAGCCTCTAATTAAATCATTTAAATAATCTCATAAGTCATTTAATACATGAAGTATTACATATTATAATCCACTGACCTAAAGAATTTTTACTGAGTAGCATCTTGGTAAAATATTTTGTCTACCAAAATTCATAATTTTCCTTTGATTATTTCTATTTATACCTTAATTAATACAAAACTGACATAATTGTCATTTTCCAAATGAAGTATAAGGAATACATTACTCAAAATTCTAGAAAACTTACAGAGCATATATATCATTAATTTAAGTGTAATGGCAGAGTTTCATCAACCTCTATAATGTAATGGCCTACCAATTTCAATTCCTAATGATTTACCAAAATGCCATTCTGCTAATTTAAAAATTATTAGGATATCCAAAAATATTGAGATAATTATACAAGTATAACCATACAATTATACGACACTAGAAATTTTTCCAAAATTTACTGATATACATTTCCATCAATTCATAAATAAATTCAATAAGGGTAAAATGGTAATTTCCATGTATTTTGCTCCAAAATTCCCAAACAGTAGGATAAAATATTTTCATGAGTCAAATATGACCTCCCTTTTATTTTGACAGATTTTGGGGGTTTTCTTTTTCATCAAAAGCCTATTTTCTAATTTATTCATCAAAAAGGCCTAAACTTATAAAAATTCAAATAATGGGATTTTTGCTCCCAAAATTCCCATTATTACTATGATGGGTGAACTTTACTCCAATGAGCCTCTGGCATCAATTCCATGATTTTTTTAATGTATCAAATAGGCTGAATATGCAATATTTCAAAAATTGCTATTTGCACCCCAAAGCTATATATAGCCAACACATGCAAGTGGGTTAACCCAACATGCAATGATCCAAATGTGCTGAAACGTTTACCATGCACATATAATGTCCCCAAGGACCTGCCACCAAATGTTGGGGTCATTTGGAGTCAAACTACCCCAAATATTTCATTTATTTACTTTTGGGTATTTTGATAAAAACTATATAAACTTTATTCCCAAAAATTCCCACTTTTGGTCAGGGGCTAAGTATGCCCTAATCATGCTTGCATACAAACTTTTGGGTCATTTTGATTAATGATTTGGCTTGGGAATCAATTTGAATTTCTGCCCTAATCAAGGACCAGTCCTAGGAAAACGGACCTACAGACCAATCTATTGTACTAAATTTGATGTTTAAGGCGCCATATTAAGGTTAATACAATAAGCTACATACTTCATTTAGGGTTCATGTTCTGTAAATGCATCTAAGAGGCCTAAATTTTGCTTGTAAATGATTGAAATTGTGTGACAGATATATATATACTATAGTTTTTATTTAATTTAATATAATCGGTTGCACGAATCTTAAAGCGATATGGACGGGATCGGGTCGTCTTCTACCTCCAGCCGACGGCTGGGAGTCATTCTTCCTGGGCCACTTTTGCTGGCTGTTTCCAGCTACCTGAGGCTGCGCCACCGCCGGCGATTGTCTCCTCCACCTTCACTAAAGTGGTGGCTAACATTTCCCGGCGGTGAGGCCGCCGGAATTGGCTTCTCCGGCGATCCCGAGCATCATGAAAAACTCGAAAAATTCAGCATTTTCTCACAGGGCATCGGGCTCAATTGAGCCCGATATCTCCTCTAATTGATCTAGGAAGCTAGTACTGGTGGAGGTGAAGTGAAACGAACCTGATTCAGGCCTTGGCGGCGCGTGCGGCGGCGGTTTGCCATGGCTGAGCTGCTCTGGCGATCTCCTGCTCAAAACATTGATTCTCCACCATTTGCCTCGATCCAGTAGTCGATTTTCACTCATCTCCTCTCTCTGAAGCTGATGGTGGGGGTGATTTGGGCTGGGGAGGGCTGTATGTGGAGTTAACTCCAAGGTGAGCTGGGCTCAACCTTGGAGACTTCACCCATGGTGCCAAGTGGCCACCAGGCAGCCAAATTCTTCTGAAATCTTCTAAGGAGGCCGGCCAGCATCTTTTTTGGGGCAGAAGGAGCCAAGGCCAAGCGTCCTCCTCCTCTTAATTCCACTTTCTCTCTCATCCTTTTGGGTGAATTCTCCAAAATGCCCTCATGCATGCACTCTCTCCAAATACAGAGGGGTAGGGCTGGTCTTTGACACCTTGGGCTGATAATGGGCCATGTTTGGGGGGCTTGACCCAAGGGGAATGGGCTTAGCCCTTTTTTTCTTCTTTAGGCCACATGTTTGACCAAGTTGAATTTTTGGGTTGACTTGGTAAAGCATGATGAGTGGGCTGACCCCACTTGAAGATAATGACCCCAATGGCACTACCCAACTTGGGTTGGGTCAAGGTGATGCTCTACTTGGGCTAAGTGGGTCTATAGGTATAGGTTTGACCAACTTAGGGCTAAGGTTGATTTTGGTCAACTATGGTCAAAGGGTTGACCTAGTGACCTGCCCTAGGGTCCACTTAGATTATTTTAGGGTTAAGGGCAATGTGGTGGGGTTTTGGTGTGGCTAGGGTTCCTATTTAGGCTAGTTTGACCTAGTTTGACTTTGGCCCCTTAGTGGCCCCACATGGCTACAACCCACTCCCTAGGGTCAAACCTAGCTAAATTCCCTATCACCCACCCCATGCCTAACCCAATCTAAGTTAAGGGGTCTAGAAGTAACATAGGATGTTACAAATCCTATAAACCAAAAAAATAATTTCGTCCCCGAAATTTAAGTTCAGGTCTACGGGGTTCTACTTGCAAGAGTTATAAGAAATTTAGACGCATAAACTAAAGTATACCTGAAGTAAACAGCTCTGGGTGTTGCTCCTTCATCAGATCCCTCAGCTCCCAGGTGTGCTCCTCCCATCCATGGTTGGACCACAACACCTTCACGACAGGGACCTTCTTCTTCCGCAACACTCGGACATTTGTATCATCAATCCGGATCGGCTCCAATCTAACGGATCTGTCTAGCGCTATCGGACCGGTTGTAGTAATTACGTGCTGCTCCGGCCGTAGGAGAGCTCTTCACAAGGAAGAGACATGGAAGATATCGTGTAGGGTACTCAACTCCAAGGGCAGATGTAGTCGGTAAGCTAAGGGGCCGATCCGCTCCAGGATCAAGTATGGATCCATGTATCGAGGACTGAGCTTCTTGTGTCTCCGCACCCGAGAGACACCGTGTACCGGACGTATCTTCAAGAAAACTCTGTCTCCAACCTGGAATTCCACCTTCCGGTGTCGAGCATCATAATACTTCGCCTGCCTACTCTGGGCCTCTAGCAGCCAATCCCTGATCAAACGAACCTGAGCCTCTGTATCCTTCACATAATCAGAACCAAGAGTCCTCGTGTCCACATCCTGAACCCAAGACAGAGGCGTCCGGCACTTCCTTCCATACAAAGCCTCATAAGGCGCCATCCCGATGCTTTCCTGGTGACTGTTATTGTAAGAGAACTCAATCAATGGTAGCAGCCTCTCCCAAGGCTTCCCGGTTTTCAATATGCATAGACGAAGCAGATCTCCATGGTCTGGATGGTCCGCTCGGTCTGGCCGTCGGTCTGCGGATGGAAGACAGTGCTAAAAGTGGGCCGAGAACCCAAGTAGGTATGCACAACCCTCCATTCCCTCGATGTGAACCGACCATCACGGTCTCAGACGATCGTTCTGGGGATATCATGGTACCTGACGAACTGCTCCACGAACAATCTCACCAGAACAACAACATGAGCATCCTTCCTAACTGGAATAAACCGTGCTACCTTGGTCAGCCTGTCGACTATGACCCATATGGAATCGTGCCCTGAGTGGGAGCGAGGCAGTCCGTGCACAAAATCCATAGCAATGTCCTCGAACTTCCACTCTAGAACGGGCAGTGGTTGTAATAAACCTCTCAGGCTCTTGCATTCCGCCTTCACACGCTGACACATCACGTAATGTGTCACAAAGTGGGTGATCTCCCTCTTCATCCTAGGCCAGTACATAGTCTTCCGTAAATCTGCCCACATCTTGGTGATGCCAGGATGCACTGAATATCCGGAGCAGTGTGCCTCTCTAAGTATATCATCCCGGATACCATCCCCTGCTGGTATATAAACACGTCCATGGAATTGAAGGAGATCATCCTGCAGCGTGTAATCCTCAACCTTGCCCCTTTCCAGGGCACTAAAAATAGGCTCCAATGCAGCATCCAGCCTCCATTGCGCCACAATACGCTCCCGAAGATCATTCTCCCCGATCAAGGAGTTCAGATAGTCCCGGTAGACTGCTGGCTCATCCTCTGAAACCATGGTGATATGCATATCATCCATCATCTGTATCAATCCCATATACATCACCCGGGGCACCGGTCCAGTAGTGTCAGCTCTCCTGCTCAACGCATCTGCCACAGTGTTAGCTTTCCCGGGATGATAGTGCAATTTATAATCATAATCGCAAAGAAATTCTAGCCATCTCCTCTGTCGAAGGTTCAGATCTTTCTGCGTGTCGACGTATTTGAGGTTCTTGTGATCCGAGTAGATATCACAATGAACCTCATACAAGTAGTGTCTTCATATCGTCAGTGCAAATACGACCGCCCAGAGCTCCAAGTCATGCACCTGGTAGTTATGTTCATGCTTCTTCAATTGTCTCGAAGCATAAGCAATAACATATCCGTGTTGCATCAGTACAACACCCATCCCTTGATAAGAGGCATCCGTGTAGATCTGAAATCCTTCATTCCCAGACGGGAGTGCAAGGATAGGGGATTAGGTGAGTCGGTCCTTCAACCCCTGAAAGGCTGTCTCGTACTGCTCTATCCAAGCAAACTCTACATCCTTCCTCGTCAAGGACGTGAGGGGGAGTGCTATCCTCGAGAATCCCTCCATGAACTTACGATAATAACCTGATAATCCCAAGAAGCTGCGAATATTTGACGCTTTCTTCGGTCATGGCCAATCTCTCAATGCATCTATCTTGGCTGGATCCACCGCCAATCCATCTCTACTGATCGTATGCCCCAAGAAGGCCATCTCCTGTAGCCAGAACTGGCACTTAGAAAACTTCGCATACATCTGGGACTCCCTCAGCCTCTGCAAAACCTATGCCAAATGCTCTGTGTGCTCCTCCTGAGTCCGGGAATAGATCAAAATATCGTCGATGAATACAATGACAAAGCAGTCCAAGTAGGACTCGAATACACGGTTCATTAGACTCATTAATGTGGAAGAGGCATTCGTGAGCCCAAAAGGCATCACCGTGAACTCGTATAACCTGTATCGTGAGCTGAAAGCCGTCTTCGGGATGTCTTCCTCTCGGATGTGCAGCTGATAGTAACCGGATCTCAAATCCAACTTAGAGAACCAGAAGGCCCCTTGAAGCTGATCAAATAGCTCATCTATCTGAGACAGTGGATAGGTATTCGGGACCGTCAACCGGTTCAGCTCCCTGTAATCTATGCACAGCCGAAATGATCTGTCTTTCTTCTTCACAAAAAGAACTGGTGCTCCCCACGGCGACGAGCTCGGCCGTACAAATCCTGATTCCACAAGGTCCTGAAGCTGAGTCCTGAATTCTGCCAACTCTCTGGGAGCCATCCTGTAAGGTGCCCGGGACACTGGCCTCGCCCCCGGCACCAACTGAATCCTGAAATCCAAGTCCCGAGCTAGTGGTAGTCCGGGCAATTTCTCTGGGAATACATCGGAGAAATCCCGAACCACCGGGATATCAGCTATAGAACTCTCTGTTGCCACCATCTTGAAGCAAATAAGGTACGTCTCTTTCCCCTGCTCATCGGCCTTGACAGCATGTACAGAAGATAATGAAAGATGGGGGATGGGTCTGATACCTTCAATAGTGATATAGGAGTCTCCATGCCTGAGTGTGGTCCTCTTCGAGGGGCAGTCGATCTGGGCATGGTTCCAATGAAGCCAGGTCATGCCCAAAATCAAATCAATGTCCGGCAATCTCAAGACCATCGTCGGAGCTTCGAATTCCTTACCTCCTATCTCGGCCTTCATATTGCAGTTATCCGTGGTCCGTAGCTCCGAGCCATCAGGAAGACGCACCCGCATCTCTATGCCAGGGAATCTCTCCACACCCTCTAGTCCTTCAATAAAAGTGTCTTACACGAATGAGTGGGAAGCACCCGTGTCGAAGAGGGTATGAGCGGGCTTGCTGGTGATCATAACTATGCCTGAGATTTATTTGAGTTAATATGGAGGTTATTTCTATGGTTTTCAAGGCACTACTAAGGTTGAAATTTCTAAATTAAAATAATTTAAGTACCTGTAATCACCTCCTCGGGGTTCCTTTGCTCCGTGAGGTCCAAAGCGTACATCTGCTCCTGGTTGCGTCCTCGGCCGTGATATCCCCGGCTTCGGCCTCGACCTCGTCCTTTGCCTTGGCCTCGGCCATGCTATACTGGAGGGGCCAATGGAGGTGAATGAGGAGGAGGTGGATGGAACTGATGCGGACACTCCGATCTAATATGCCCGGGTTGGTGGAATCCATAACAAACAACCGGTCGGTGTCCATGGTCATCTTGTCTACTTGAAACATGCACCTGTAGAGGTGGAGGAGCCAACACGGTAGGAGGCCACTGCTCCTGCCTGAAGTTGGGACGACGACGTCCCCAACCCCTCTTATATCCAATGACTCGGCCTCGCTGGGATCCCCTGCTACTCTCCCAGGGTGATGACCCGTCTAGCGTCTTCTTTCCTCTATTCTGCACCATCAGCTGGTCTGCCTCCAGCTTTTTGGCCATCTCGATGATCTGGGCTGATGTGCCGTGAGAAATGAACAATAGGGCCTACCTCAAGTCGTCTCTAAGGCCACGGTAGAATCTTTTGGCCTACCTCATGTCGTCTGTATCATGTATCCCTGCGAACCTGGCAAGGTGGGAAAACTCCCTCTGGTATTCAATCACCGATCTGCTCCCCTGCTTGAGGTTTAGAAACCTCTCTTCTAGTGCATCTCTGTCTGTGGTAGATATGAAGTGATCCACGAATACTTCGCCGAACTCCTCCCAAGATATGTCTGACAGCTCCCATACAGCATAAGTGGACTCTCGTACGGACTTCCACCATCTTTTTTCATGAGCATCTAAAGCAGAGATCGCTAGAGGAACTGCCTGGCCGACCGGGCAGCTGATGCCTGCCAATATCTCATATATGGCCTCCAGCCATTCCTTAGTCTTCACAGCATCCTCTGTCCCACGATACATCAGTGGGGACAGGCTCTTGAAGGAACTCAACCAGCTTGACCCTGGATTTGGCTGCGGAGCCGGGACCTGCTGGGCTTTGAAGGCTTCCAGGATAGCCGTCAAAGTTTGTCCCATCTCTGTCTGTAGAAATAGAGTGGCATTTGGAGGGGGAGGAACCATATTTTGTTGCGCAGCGACCTGTGGAGATTGCATAAAGGTAAGGTTAAAGCAGAACTGGCCTAACTCATTGTATTTAATGGACTGTTTTATATGACTTTTTACACAAGGGCACGCCGTTGCTTCCGCTGCATAGTTTGTCCGCAAACTAATGCTCGAGCGGGGTGGTCCAGTGTTGTGTACTTCTTTCTCATATGATTGTTCGTTCAAGTGATACCAGTTTGTAAGACCCCTCCCCTTACCAAGCAGGCTCCCGGTCTTACGCCCAGAACCGTCGTCTTACGGTGGCACTAACGCACGGGTTAGTCGACACCGCAACACACCGATTCTGACGGCTAATATGATCATATAACCTGTAGGCCAATATGAGAAATAGAAGTAATACATATCATAGTACAACACAGCAAGTCCACAGTCACAGTACAACTCATATATATATATATGAATGAATGAGTACACAGTCTAAAATAGGAATAATAAAGGAAGAGTAATAAGGGCTTATGCCCAGTACATCATATTAATAACTCTCCTCACAAAACATCAAAACAGCGGAAGCTAATCAACTAATCGCATCCCACCTGAGGTAGCGCTATAGTAGTAGTAGTATGTGGTATCAACTCCTCACGCCCTGTCACCTCATCCTGCCGGTCGTGCTGGTGCTCCAACTGCTCGAGCTCCTAAAAATAGTTTGGTCACCGACCATTAGCCAAAAAGACTAAGTCGTTTCCTCCGCACCTCGCCCCGCAACTCCTAGGCACAGTGCGGGAGGATGAAGCGGAGGACTATCAAGTGGTAACAAAAGGAAATCGGTGACAAGGAATCTATGCTACCAAGTATAAGAGCAACATAGTTCTACTCTAGCAGTTCTATGTATATAGTAAAAAAGTAAAATCATGTACAGTACAAGTAAGTAAAGAACTGAAAGTAAGAGCATAAAAGTAAAGCTATGCTACCGTAAGTAAAGAACTGAAAGTAAGAGCAGAAAGGTAAAGCTATGCTACCACTACTCTACTGTAACAACCCGCATTTTCTCAACGAAGAAATCGTATCAGAGCAGGAGAAAACACGTGCCGTGATGCCACGTCGTGCAAGGGATAACTGCCCACGCTCAGGCAAAACTCTAAACCTTAGATTTTTAAGGAAAATCGTTGATTAAGTGTAAAAGAAAATCAGTTATGTTGAATGACCGTATCCCTCGGCACGGTGGATCAGCTAGTCCACAGTTTAAATTATATCTATACGCAGTAGAAAATACTTTGGTTCAATTAAGTTGACACCCTAAATGAGCATGAGTGACCACGGGGGTCGACTCATGGTATGCACGACTCTAAGGTGAATATAGTATGTATGAAAGATAGTGTTTTACGTAGAGGAAAAATAGTGTCTTTGTTTTAGAAACATGCTAGGCATGAGGTACATATAATAATGCTTTTAGGTTTTAAAACATCTAACATGCAACCTAGCATAAATCCTTCACAGAGCAAGTAACCAACCACAAATAGGCAAAAACAGCAGTTTAAATTCATACCCAGCATCGCAAGAAGCCACCAGCGGGCGTCAACAACCTGACACGAACCCACTGGCCAGTATGTATGTCTATACAGAAAAAGTAAAGGACTACCTTACAAAACGGGGATCAGCTATCTCAGCTACCCAAGAGTCCGCCAACAAGCCCCTCCAAAAGAACTAGCCGCTGAACTGGCTACAACCTGGACCTGAGGCATTCAAGAAAAGAACACCTCAGCAAGAAAATAATCAAAAAGGGGAAATAGAGCAATAGATTAATGAGCGATAAGAAGAAGGGTTTACCAACCCGGCAACAAACTGCTATAAGCAAAAGAAAAGGGGTGACAATAAAAAGAGAGTACTGTCTAGAGCACAGCAGAGCACACCAAGTGCGAGCAATAAAA
Source organism: Platanthera guangdongensis (assembly GCA_039583875.1). Taxonomy (NCBI): domain Eukaryota; kingdom Viridiplantae; phylum Streptophyta; class Magnoliopsida; order Asparagales; family Orchidaceae; genus Platanthera; species Platanthera guangdongensis. The sequence continues at coordinate 58,232,016 of CM077160.1, read as the reverse complement.
CCATTATGCCCTACCAAAAGAGTATGCAACAGCAATAAGACATATACATATATGCCAAAAGAAAAGAAAGTATAAACAGGAAAGGGACTAACAGTCCTAACACGTGGGTAAGTGGCAGTGGTCAAAACATGGATCTGAATACATAACCAAAAATCAAATCCAAAAAGGGCTAAGGGGTCAAACAGTGGCAGCTTTAGGGTCCCACACACACCAACCCAAACCGGGGCAAAAGGCGGTGGCCACAGCTCTCCACATAAAACCACCCCTCCAGAGGCCACCAAAACTCCACCACCGGCCACAACCCAAGAGTCGACATGTCGAAACTAGCCGAACACCCAATGCCCCCCCTAGGGAAAAGGTCACACTAACAATCCTAAGAAGCACACGAACCCAAGGCAAGAACGTCGGGACCAACCGACGCGGCCTTGCACGCCTAACCCGAACCAACCCCGAGTCTTTCTGACCCCAAAACAAGCGCAGCACCCATTGTCGACATGATATGTCGACACCACGACAAGACTGTGTCGACACAAGGTGTCAGCACCTCTGCTGCTGGTGTCGACACCAAGTGTCGACACCTCTGCTGCTGGTGTCGACACCAAGTATCGACACCACCGGCTGCTGGTGTCGACACCAAGTGTCGACCCCACCGGCTGCTGGTGTCGACACCAAGTGTCGACACCACCGGCTGCTGGTGTCGACACCAAGTGTCGACACCACCGGCTGCTGGTGTCGACACCAAGTGTCGACACCACCGGCTGCTGGTGTCGACACCAAGTGTCGACACCACCGTCTGCTGGTGTTGACACGAAGTGTCGACACCACCTGCTGGCCGGTGTCGACACAAAGGTGTCGACACCCTGACTGGCCACCGGCGCCAAACCCAGCAAACAACCAAAACGAGAACGAGGCCTCTCTTTCTAGGGTCCCATCATCCATCGGCAATAGCAACTACTCGACCTGAACCGAACCAAAATTGTCCCTAATAAACACAACCCCTCAGGAAATCTGAGATTTAACGGGAACTTTTCTACACTAGCCACGGTATGATCGGGAACGAACCCTAACTTACACCTGAAATCTAAGCAGGAAAGAGATAAAATTTAAACAAAAGATGACAAAGCTCCACTATGGCAAGGATGAGGGAACATCACTTGCCTAAATACTAGAAAACTTGGTCGGCGGCCTCCCCCGCTCTCGGATCTAGCCGCAGAGCAACAAGCTGAGGAGCAGAAAGAATGCAGATCCAGGCGAGGGCAGTCCAGATCCACTCTCGAAATCGAATTTTGACCACTAAATCTCCAGGAATCGGCGTCCGAAGGCTAGGGTGGTCTGGCGGTTCTCTCCCTCTCGCACAGGCTGCGGCTTCTTCTAAGCAGAGCAAAAGAAAAGAAGCAAATGAACCCATCCCTAATTCTAACTTAAGGCTATATATATATACAGCAATTTAATAATAAACAATCAACATATTAATGACTTACACGCAAAATAAAAACAACACAAGACCCGAAACATCTCGGAAAATGACGAAATTCACGTCGCAGCTAAAACCCACGCTACGAACGCAACTGCGAAGTCGAAGTTAGCATTCGATGAACAAAACCCGGGATATCACCACCCGAAGCCAAAACACAAGCATTCCCTAAGAGGCCCAACCGAGTCATCAAACGGACTCCGGCTAGCTGGGGAATCTTGCTAACAGGCTACAAACAGGCTACACAGGGAACCCTAAGAGCTAAGACCACGCTCTACAACGGCAAAAAGCCGGAAATACGCCATCGTAACACCAGCCAAAGATCAAACAAACACAGAAAAACCGGGGGCGTTACAGCCACTCCCCCTAAAAGAAAGTTTCGCCTCGAAACTTTACTCACAACACTCCTATAAAGAAGGAGAGAGAAAGAGCCAGGAAAGGGCTACAAACAAATAAGAATAAAACAGAGCATGCATGGAACAAGATCAGGGAAACAGATGAGGGTGAGCCTCCCTCATAGCCGACTCCAACTCCCAATTCGCGCTTTCCACATCCTGATTCCTCCATAAAACTTTAACCATAGGAATAGTCTTCTTTCGCAACGCCCAAACTTGAGAATCCAAAATGCGAATAGGCACCTCCACATAAGAAAGATTCGGCTCCAACTGAGGCACAGAATCCAACACCTGCCTTCCATTTACCACACATTTCCGCAGCTGACTGACGTGAAAGACATCATGCACGCCAGGGAAATTTGCGGGCAAAGCCAGCCTGTAGGTTGATACCCCAATCCGCTCAACAATCGGAAACGGCCCCACATATCTCGGGTCCAACTTCCTATTCTTGCCAAATCGCTTGACTCCAATCAACGGGGAGACCTTTAGGAAGACCGAGTCCCCCACAGCAAATTCCAAGTCCGATCTACGCCGATTGGCGTTCTTCTCATACCTCTCCTGGGCTATCCGAAGCTTTTCCCGAATAAGCTTCACAGTGGTTTCCATCTCCTCGAGCGCTTCTGGTCACAACAAAGGCCCCTCGCCAAGCTCAGCCCAAAACAAGGGAGTCCTACAGCACCTCTCATACAAAGCTTAAAAAGGAGCCATTTGCAAGCTTTCTTGATAACTATTGTTATACGCAAATTCCATAAGCCGCAAGCGCTCGTCCCACGCTCCTCCGTGGTCCAGAATATAGCATCGGATCATATCTTCCACAATCTGATTTACTCGCTACGTCTGACCGTTGGTCTGCGGATGATAAGCCGTGGAATATCTCAAATATGTACCCAACCCTTCTTGAAGGCTCTTCCAAAAACGAGACGTGAACCTCGAGTCTCGATCCGATATGATACTTACGGGTACACCATGCAATCTGACAACCTCTTCCAGATACAGCTCGGCTATCTTCCTCATCGGATAATCGATCTTAAATGGTACGAAATGAGCACTCTTCGTCAATCTGTCTACGATTACCCAGACTGAATCATGCCCCTTAGGAGATCTCGGTAAGCCGGTAATAAAATCCATCGAGATACTCTCCCACTTCCACATCGGAATCTCCAGGGGAGCCAGCTTGCCACCTGGCCTGCCATGGTCAGTTTTCACACGCCTGCAAGTGAAACACTCTGAAACAAATCTGGCTATGTCCTTCTTCATCCCGTACCACCAGGCAATCTGTTTTAAATCATGATACATTTTGGTCGACCCTGGATGGTAGGCAATACTAGATCTGTGGGCTTCTCTGCACACCACATCCCGGATATCTCCAACCGCGGGGATGCAAAACCTGCCACGATACTTCAAGGTACCCGCATTGTCTATGGAGAAATCTGGTAATTCAACTTTTTCAGCTCGAAGATACAAATGCAGAAGATCGGGATTGTCCTTCTGATGCAGTCTTGTAAGCGAAATCCACGAAGGTTCTGCCACTGCCAAGCTACTCTGCGAATCACAGCTTCCCACAGAAATGTCCATCAAAAGAAACTCTTCCACTAGACACTCGACGGAGAGATTGAAAATCTTACCATACTTCCGACTCAGGGCATCAGCCACCACATTTGCCTTGCCCGGATGATACTGGATTTCAACATCATAGTCAGCCACGTACTCCAACCACCGCCGCTGGCGCAGATTCAATTCTTTCTGAGTGAAGACATACTTCAAACTCTTATGATCCGTGAAAATCTTACACTGCGCGCCATATAGTAAATGCCTCCACAATTTCAGCGCATAGATCACAGCTGCAAACTCCAGGTCATGCGTAGGGTAATTCCTCTCGTGAGTCTTTAGCTACCTCGACCCGTACGCAATCACCTTCCCGCCCTGCATCAAAACACAGCCCAGTCCGACATGCGACGCATCCACATATATATCATACTCACTACCCACCGTAGGCAAAGACAAAATTGGAGCCGTACATAGCCTTCTTTTTAGTTCCTCGAAAGCTTTTTCGCACTTATCATCCCATAAAAAAGGCTACATTCTTCTGCGTCAACTTGGTCAACGGCGCGGACAAGGTAGAGAAGCCTTCTACAAATCTTCTATAATAACCAGCCAAACCCAAGAAGCTTCTGATCTCTTTGGGAGTAACAGGTCTCGCCCATTCCATAACAGCAGCGATCTTTTCTGGGTCCACCGATATTCCCTCCTTATTAATCACGTGGCCTAGAAAAGAAACTTGAGGCAACCAAAATTCACATTTGCTCAGCTTGGCGTATAGCTTATGGTCTCTCAGAGTCGCCAAGACCAGATGCAAATGTCAATCATGCTCCTTCGCATCTTTAGAATACACCAAAACATCATCTATAAAAACAATTACAAACTTATCTAGAAAGTCCTTGAAAACTCTGTTCATCAAATCCATAAAAGCTGAGGGCGCATTAGTCAAACCGAATGACATAACCAAAAACTCAAAATGCCCATGACGAGAGCGGAACGCCGTCCGCGGAACATCTGACTCCCGAATCCTCAACTGGTGATAGCCCGAACGAAGATCTATCTTGGAAAACATGGCACTACCACGCAGTTGGTCAAACAAATCGTCGAATCGCGGCAAAGGGTACCTGTTCTTAATAGTAACCTTGTTCAGCTCTCTATAGTCGATGCATAACCTCATCGACCCATCTTTCTTTTTAACGAACATCACGGGTGCACCCCAAGGCGAAGAACTCGGCCTTATGAAACCTTTTGCCAACAACTCATCCAGCTGAATTCGCAACTCTTCCAGCTCTCGCGGGGCCATCCGGTACGGCGCCTTTACGATAGGACGCGTGCCTGGCTCCAAATCTATCACAAACTCGACATCACGATCGGGTGGAAGACCAGGAAGATTGTCAGGAAACACATCAGAGAAGTCACACACCACAGGAATCTCTTCCAGACGGGGCACACTAACAATCATCCCTACCAGAGAGATCACACAGGCAAAACAGCCAGAAACAAGCAACTTCCGAGCACACACCGCAGAAATGATTGGAGACTCCTGGAGGGAATGTCCATAAACGCTCCTTGGCTGACCGTTGTCTTTGACGAAGTCCAAGCGCTTACCCTTGCACTGGATCACAGCATCGTACCTTGACAACCAGTCCATGCCCAAAATAACATCGAAGTCCTCCAGGTCAATCACCTTCAGATCTGCCTTGGCTAGAAAATCTCCCAGCAAAATCGGACAGTCGAGGACACCCAGGTCCGTAACCACAGAGTCACCGGAGGGGAACTTAACGCAGAAGGCACCACCAACAAGATCTAGGCCCAAACTGAACCGCTCCACGAAGGCTCTAGCAACAAACGAGTGGGTAGCGCCGGAATCGAAGAGAACGCGCGCTCAGCGGTTCTTTACCTTAAATCGTCCTACGAATTGCACACAGATCTAAGGCAACAAGCGCTAAAACGAAAACTACCACCAAAAAAAGGAACGTAATGAAACGACTGGGGAGGAGTCGAACCTGAGATAACCTGGGTCGAAGTCTTCGCTTCGTCTGCCGAAAGCACATTCAGCTTCCCCTTTCCTTTATCCATATGCAGAGGCGGTGGCAAAGCCTGGAGTGGAACTGGCTGCAGAATAGGCTGGGCCTGAGGGCACCTTGACTTGAGATGACCCTTCTGGCCGCACTGAAAACACACCTTATCCTTTAACCAACAATGGGCAGCCTCATGCCCCTTCCTACCACACAAGGCACACACCAAGTCTCCCCTGGAAACACCCTGAATCGCGTGCACTTGTTCCTTCTTCTGCGCTCCCAACCTCTTGAAACACTTATCAAAGGGGTGGCCTGGCCGGCCACAAAAACTACAAATCTCTTTGATCTTCTTTCTCGAGATAGCATCTGGCTCCTGAGGGCTCTTCCCTCCTCTGGACTTCCGCTTATCCTTCCACAACTGCTGGCCTCTATTCTTGGCATTCTCAATGGCCCCAACCCTCAATGCAGCTTCAACCACGCTGGCATAACTGACTGCTCCATAGGCATTCGCTAACTGCTGAATGTCGCTTCTTAGTCCACCCAGAAATCGCTTAACTCGGTCCGCCTCAACACTCACCAGGCCCGGAGCAAACCGACTCAACTTACTAAACACAATCTCATACTCACTAACCGTGAGTTTCCTATGCTTTAAATGAAGAAAGTCATTCATTAGCCGGTCCCGCTCGACTGAAGGCAGAAACTTACTTAACAACATCACCTTAAATGACTCCCAAGTGCAACCTGCCACTAAGCTCTCTTTCTCCCTTAGCCACCAATTCTTTGCTAAGCCCTTGAGCCGGTACGCAGCGAGCATCACTCTCTGATCGTCCGTAATCCCTGAGTAAGAGAACATCTCCTCAATGGTAATCAGTCCAGTCGTCCAAAATCATGAAATCTGCCTGCCCATCATATGTGGGGGGTCTCAGCCGCTGAAACTAGGATATGAACGTCATCTCCGGGGGCACCACAACCAAAGGCACGGGAGGAGCAGGAGGGGCAGGAACAGCTACCCCCTCAGCAGGGTACTGAGCTCTCGGGGTCTGTCCCGCCACTACTGCTACAAGGGACTGAATCTGAGCCTGCATAGCCACTACCTGCCTCGATAACGCCTCATTACTCAGCCGCAGGCTTTCTACCACTGCATCGCTCTGTGCTCTTGACGTCTCACCCTCGGATTGGGGGGTCGATCTCGTCGCAGGACTTCTCGCCATCCTAAAATCGCACAAACTTTAGACAAAACCTATCCCATCAGCTAAAGCAAAACTACCCGGTATAGACAAACACACTTAAATAAGAACTTCAACTGCTAAAACTTGCTCTGGGAGTTGTTTTTACCATGATGATATTATGCTTAACTTAAGATGGTTCACCACCATCATACTAACTCATGTCCCTAAACCATGAATGCATGTATTTGTATTCTTTTTGACTCAAAACCATGTGTGTGCATATGTCATCTTGCAAATATTTAGCTTGGCACGTTGTGCTTATGAAATGTTATGCTATGCATGATGTGCTATGCATTCTAAAAAGGCCTTAGTGCATGCCATGGGCGGCGTACACATGAAAATGTTATACATCCCATACTACATAACATTCCCATGCAACGAAAAGGAAAACGTGCTAGCCGCATTCATGTGGTGAGGTTATGCATCCCATACTACATAACCCTCACATGTTGCCTCCTATGGTGGATCCATATACAAACACATATTATGCATCTCATACTACATAATATGCCCCGTATACTTCTTTATGCTCATGGGTGTAGTGTTCGTGCTTTAGCCAAGACGTGTTGATCACATATCGGTGTGCGTATGGTATGGCGCTAACCACTAATGCAGACAAGGGAAAGGTTGCCCGACCATTTATCAAGCAACCTCCCTCTGATACCAACTGTCACAACCCGCATTTTCTCAACGAAGAAATCGTATCAGTGTTGGGTTTCTCTATGAGGATGGCACAACACTTGTGCACGCAGCGGAAGAATAAAAACATCAAGAAAAACCCAAAAGAGATGGGATCGGGCCATGGTAGTTGAATCAAGAAGTTAACATACAACTAGGCAAAAATTACCTCGGTGGTGTTGAGTCACAACTCAACGGAGATGCTCCAAGCTTCGTGTTCTTGCTGGTGGCGAGTTCTACGTGGAATGATGTCCACGTCTCTGCAGAAATCCACACGAGCGGGAGAACACCGACTTTTCCATCGCACGGATAATCGGGAAGGAGAATGACCACACCTTGCTTTTCCACGGACTGCTAGGTCCGCGCCAGGGATAGCAACACCAGCGACAATCGCCGGAGAGGTAGAGGTCGACGGAGCGAGCACGGCGGCGGAACACTTCCATCGGCGGATTCGGGATCGGCGGAACGAACGAACGAAGAACGGCGGAACACTTCCGTCGATTCGATCAGCTCGCATCCGATTCGATCAGCGATGAGCTGAGAACATTCCCGAAAACCCAAAGTATCTATTTATACCAAAGGCATAAACAGACTTAGGAATATCGCTATCCGCAGACCACCCAGAAAATTAGGGTTCCAGAATCGGCGAGAATCACCTAGCAGATTCGGTGAGAATCAATCGGCGAGAATCACCTAGGATCGGCGAGAATCACCTAGGATCGGCGAGAATCACATAGGATCGGCGAGAATCAGAGTACAATACTCGACGATTCACGTCGAACGTGAGTTGACGATACACGTTGACCTGCGGTCGACTATTCTTACCAACCCTTCAAGGCAACATTTGCCCAACCCGACGATCCTTTAAGGCAACACTTTTCCCATAACCTCATTCAGGTCGGTGATTGGTAACCTTTACCAACACAGTCAATCATCCAACTTCTCCACATCTCTTATGTGCGACCCTGCAGGCTCGTATCGCGTTGGCAGTGAGATTACATGTTTGACCACTTCTAGATCACCATGGTAACTCCAACAATCAGAGCAGGAGAAAACACGTGCCGTGATTCCACGTCGTGCAGGGGATAACTATACATGCTCCGGCAAAACTCTAGACCTTAGATTTTTAAGGAAAATCGTTGATTAAGTGTGAAAGAAAATCAGTTATGTTGAATGGCTGTATCCCTCGGCACGGTGGATCAGCTAGTCCACAGTTTAAATTATATCTATACGCAGCAGAAAATACTTTGGTTCAATTAAGTTGACACACTAAATGAGCATGAGTGACCCCGGGGGTCGACTCATGGTATGCACGACTCTAAGGTGAATATAGTATGTATGAAAGATAGTGTTTTACGCAGAGGAAAAATAGTGTCTTTGTTTTAGAAACATGCTAGGCATGAGGTACATATAATAATGCTTTTAGGTTTTAAAATATCTAACATGCAACCTAGCATAAATCCTTCCCAGAAGCAATTAACCAACCACAAATAGGCAAAAACAGCAGTTTAAATTCATACCCAGCATCGCAAGAAGCCACCAGTGGGCGTCAACAACCTGACACGAACCCACTCGTCAGTATGTATGTCTATACAGAAAAAGTAAAGGACTACCTTACAAAACGGGGATCAGCTATCTCAGCTACCCAAGAGGACGCCAACAAGCCCCTCCAAAAGAACTAGCCGCTGAACTGGCTACAACCTGGACCTGAGGCATTCAAGAAAAGAACACCTTAGCAAGAAAATAATCAAAAAGGGGAAATAGAGCAATAGATTAATGAGCGATAAGAAGAAGGGTTTACCAACCCGGCAACAAACTACTATAAGCAAAATAAAAGGGGTGACAATAAAAAGAGAGTACTGTCTAGAGTACAGCAGAGCACACCAAGTGCGAGCAATAAAACCATTATGCCCTACCAAAAGAGTCTGCGACAGCAACAAGACATATACATATATGCCAAAAGAAAAGAAAGTATAAACAGGAAAGGTACTAACAGTCCTAACACGTGGGTAAGTGGCAGTGGTCAAAACATGGATCTGAATACATAACCAAAAATCAGATCCAAAAAGGGCTAAGGGATCAAACAGTGGCAGCTTTAGGGTCCCACACACACCAACCCAAACCGGGGCAAAAGGCGGTGGCCACAGCTCTCCACATAAAACCACCCCTCCAGAGGCCACCAAAACTCCACCACCTGCCACAACCCAAGAGTCGACATGCAGAAACTAGCCGAACACCCAATGCCCCCCCCCCCCCCCCCCGGCCTAGGGAAAAGGTCACACTAACAATCCTAAGAAGCACACGAACCCAAGGAAAGAACGTCGGGACCAACCGACGCGGCCTTGCACGCCTAACCCGAACTAACCCCGAGTCTTTCTGACCCCAAAACAAGCGCAGCACCCAGTGTTGACATGATATGTCGACACCACGACAAGCCGGTGTCGACACAAGGTGTCGGCACCTCTGCTGCTTGTGTCGACACCAAGTGTTGACACCTCTGCTGCTGGTGTCGACACCAAGTGTCGACACCACCGGCTGCTGGTGTCGACACCAAGTGTCGACACCACCGGCTGCTGGTGTCGACACCAAGTGTCGACACCACCGGCTGCTGGTGTCGACACCAAGTGTCGACACCACCGGCTGCTGGTGTCGACACCAAGTGTCGACACCACCGGCTGCTGGTGTCGACACCAAGTGTCGACACCACCGGCTGCTGGTGTCGACACCAAGTGTCGACACCACCGGCTGCTGGTGTCGACACCAAGTGTCGACACCACCGGCTGCTGGTGTCGACACCAAGTGTCGACACCACCAGCTGGCCGGTGTCGACACAAAGGTGTCGACACCCTGACTGGCCACCGGCGCCAAACCCAGCAAACAACCAAAACGAGAACGAGGCCTCTCTTTCTAGGGTCCCATCATCCATCGGCAATAGCAACTACTCGACCTGAACCGAACCAAAACTGTCCCTAATAAACACAACCCCTCAGGAAATCTGAGATTTAACGGGAACTTTTCAACACTAGCCACGGTATGATCGGGAACGAACCCTAACGTACACCTAAGATCTAAGCAGGAAAGAGATAAAATTTAAACAAAAGATGACAAAGCTCCACTATGGCAAGGATGAGGGAACATCACTTGCCTAAATACCAGAAAACTTGGTCGGCGGTCTCCCCCGCTCTCGGATCTAGCCGCAGAGCAGCAAGCTGAGGAGCAGAAAGAATGCAGATCCAAGCGAGGGCAGTCCAGATCCACTCTCGAAATCGAATTTCGACCACTAAATCTCCAGGAATCGGCGTCCGAAGGCTAGGGTGGTCCGGCGGTTCTCTCCCTCTCGCACAGGAGGCGGCTTCTTCTAAGCAGAGCAAAAGAAAAGAAGCAAATGAACCCAGCCCTAATTCTAACTTAAGGCTATATATATACACAACAATTTAATAATAAACAATCAACATATTAATGACTTACACGCAAAATCAAAACAACACAAGACCCGAAACATCTCGGAAAATGACGAAATTCACGTCGCAGCTAAAAACCAACGGTACGAACGCAACTGCGAAGTCGAAGTTAGCATTCGACGAACAAAACCCGGGATATCACCACCCAAAGCCAAAACACAAACATTCCCTAAGAGGCCCAACCGAGTCATCAAACGGACTCCGGCTAGCTGGGGAATCTTGCTAACAGCCTACAAACAGGCTACACAGGGAACCCTAAGAGCTAAGACCACGCTCTACAACGGCAAAAAGCCGGAAATACGCCATCGTAACGCCAGCCAAAGATCAAACAAAACACAGAAAAACCGGGGGCGTTACATCTGCCATCACAAACGTACCTTAACTTATAAAAATGCCCATACAAATTTATAAGTTAAGGTTTCCAGAAATTTTAACTTATCATATAAAAGAGCCCATACTAATTTATATGATAAGCATCTATGAAGCGTATAACCTAATATGAATGAATGTTTATGATGAAATTTATCCAACAAGCAAGTACAACTCACACACAACGACTCTGTGATCACAGACTTTTAGTTCCCAATTTTTGAGAGCTAGCTTCACTCTCGGGTACCACCGTTGTGGCTAACGGCAGCAGCGGAGCGGGCATCTCCACTTTTAGGCAGGTATGCACACTACCAAATGTAGACAACCTCTCATACGCTTTTGTACACATCCTACGTGCACTCTAGAGTCTGCGTACGCTTTTTTCTGACTACCTGTCAGTCTTGTTGGGTCGAGTGTGTGTTATTGGGGATCGTCCTCCAGACCGCAGTATAAACAACCTACTGGCCCCTCAAACCTTCACTCCTGCCTGAGTCATCGTACTGTCATCGGTGTGACGATCGGCCTAGTACCGCATGAATCGCCACTGAATTTATACACATGCAAGTATTTCATCTCGAGCCTTCAGCTCGCAGGACCAACCTATCTTGATTCCCTCAAACCCTTCACGGGTGAGCCTGCAACATATATCCCTCCAACCCATCACGGGTGAGACTGCACAATAGTGCCTTTATTCAGAATCCCTCAAACCCGTCACGGGCGAGAATGAACCACAATTTCTTAACCTATTAGACTACTCTTGCCTACTGGTTATTATACTTAGTGATTTAAGGTTGATCCCAGGACTGCCCAGGGTATACCCGGTGAAGGGCTCTCGTGGGCAATAGGAACTACGATGGGATTATGCCCAAAGCTCCCTTTCTCAACGATATTTACTTTAGTTGATGACTACCCATAATTCACCCCCAGCTCTCGTTATTACTCTTGAGTTGTCCTCATGACTTACGATGTTTTCAGAAGGGCGACGGTCTTCCGCCGGCCTCCACTCCAGTTGATATCCAAGGGCTTGCACTTTTACTCTCTTCACTAAGATAAGACTACCCACCAAGGTTATTCTCCAATTGTAATCTCTAGCTCATCCGTCGATCTATCCCCCGGTGGTCCTTATAGTATAACCTACTTTCACTATGCGCAACCTATGACCTAATACCACCCTGAAACAGAACTTCCAATTCCTTGGGCCACTGGCCCCTAACTATTTATCCTAGGATGGTATGGACTAATGAAGTAATCATATTTATTTGCATAATTTTCTTAAGTCATTAAAGCCTCTAATTAAATCATTTAATTAATCCCCTAGATCATTTAATACATGAAGTATTACATATTTTAATCCACTGACCTAAGGAATTTTTCTTGAGTTGCATCTTGGTAAAATATTGTTGTCTACCAAAATTCATAATTTTCCTTTGAATATTTCTATTTATTCCTTAATTAATACAAAACTAACATAATTGTCATTTTCCAAATGAAGTATAAGGAATACATTACTAAAAATTCTAGGAAAATTACAGAGCATATATATCATTAATTTAAGGCAAATGGCAGAGTTTCATCAACCTCTATAATATAATAGCCTCTCAATTTCAATTCCTAATGATTTACCAAAAATGCCATTATACTAATTTAAAAATTATTAGGACATCCAAAACTTTTGAGATAATTATACAAGGCTAACCATACAATTATACAATACTAGAAATTTTTCCAAAATTTAGTGATATATATTTCTATCAATTCATAAATAAATGCAATATGGGTAAAATGGTAATTTCCATGTATTTATTCCAAATTTCTCAAACAGTAGGATAAAAAACTTTCATGAGTCAAATATGACCTCCCTTTTTGTTTTGACAGATTTTGGGGGTTTTGTTTTTGAACAAAAGCCTATTTTCCAATTTATTTATCAAAAAGGCCTAAACTTATAAAAATTCAAATAATGGGATTTTTGCACCCAAAAATCTCATTATTACTATGAGGGGTGAACTTTACTCCAATGAGCCTTTGGCATCAATTCCATGATTTTTTAATGTATCAAATAGGCTGAATATGCAATATTTCAAAAATTGCTATTTGCACCCCAAAGCTATATATAGCCAACACATGCAAGTGGGTTAACCCAATATGCATTGGTCCAAATGTGCTGAAACTTTTACCATGCACATGTAATGTCCCCAAGGACCTGCCACCAAATGTTGGGGCCATTTGGAGTCATACTACCCCAAATATTTCATTTATTTATTTTTGGGTATTTTAGTAAAACCTATATACAATTTATTCCCACAAATTCCCAATTTCGGTCAAGGGCTAAGTATTCCCTAATCATGCATGCACCCAAAAGTTTGCGTCATTTTGATTAATGGTTTGGCTTGTGCATCAATTTGAAATTCTGCCCTAATCAAGGACCAGTCCTAGGAAACCTGACCTACAGCCCAATCTACTTTACCAAATTTGATGTTTAAGATCCCATATTAAAGTTAAGACAATAAGCTACAAATTTTATTTAGGGTTCATGTTCTGGAAATTCTTCTAAAAGGCCTCAATTTGTCTTGTAATATGACTGAAATTATGTGATAGATATATATATACTATAGTTTTTATTTAATTTAATTTAATCGGTTGCACGAATCTTAAAACGATATGGACGGTATTGGGTCGTCTTCTACCTCCAGCCTACTGCTGGGATTCATTCTTCCTGGGCCACTTTTGCTGGCTGTTTCCGGCCACCTGAGGCTGCGCCACCGCCGGCGATTGTCTCCACCACCTTCACTAAAGTGGTGGCTAACATTTCCCGGCGGTGAGGACGCCGGAATTGGCTTCTCCGGCGATCCCGAGCATCATGAAAAACTCGAAAAATTCAGCATTTCCTCACATGGCATCGGGTTCAATTGAGCCTGATATCTCCCCTAATTGATCTAGGAAGTTAGTACGGGTAGAGGTGAAGTGAAACGAACCTGATTCAGGCCTTGGCGGCACGTGCGGCGGCGGTTTGCCATGGCTGAGCTGCTCTGGCGATCTCCTGCTCAAAACCTTGATTCTCCACCACTTTCCTCGATCTAGTAGTCGATTTCCACTCCTATCCTCTCTCTGAAGCTGATGGTGGGGGTGATTTGGGTTGGGGAGGGTTGTATGTGGAGTTAACTCCAAGTGAGCTCGGGCTCAACCTTGGAGGCTTCACCCATGGTGCCAAGTGGCCACCAGGCTGCCAAATTCTTCTGAAATCTTCTGAGGAGGCCGACCAGCATCTTTTTGGGGCAGAAGGAGCCAAGGCCAAGTGTCCTCCTCCTCTAAATTAAACTTTCTCTCTCCTCCTTTTGGGTGAATTCTCCAAAATGCACCCATGCATGCACTCTCTCTCCAAATACAGAGGGGTAGGGATGGTCTTTGACACCTTGGGCTAAAAATGGGCCATGTTTGGTGGGCTTGACACAAGGGGAATGGGCTTATCCCTTATTTTCTTCTTTAGGCCACATGTTTGACCAAGTTGATGTTTTGGGTTGACTTGGTCAAGTATGATGAGTGGGCTGACCCCACTTGAAGGTAATGACCCCAATGGCACTACCCAACTTGGGTTGGGTCAAGGTGATGCTCTACTTGGGCTAAGTGGGCCTATAGGTATTGGTTTGACCAACTTAGGGCTAAGGTTGACTTTGGTCAACTAGGGTCAAAGGGTTGACCTAGTGACCTGGCCTAGGGTCCACTTAGATTATTTTAGGGTTAAGGGCAATGTGGTGGGGTTATGGTGTGGTTAGGGTTCCTATTTAGGCTAGTTTGACCTAGTTTGACTTTGGCCCCTTAGTGGCCCCACATGGCTACAACCCACTTCCTAGGGTCAAACCTAGCTATATTCCATGTCACCCACCCCATGCCTAACCCAATCTAAGTTAAGGAGTCTAGAAGTAACATGGGATGTTACACATCTTCTGAGGGGTAGGTGGCTAGGACTTCAATATAAGTTGCTACTGAGTTTGCTAGACTCATGTGCAACCTTGAGAAAAGGATAGGCAAGATGCCAGATGTACCTCTTGATACTGTAGAGGAGGTTGTGGTTCTTTCTGATGAGGAGGGAGATACAGAGGAGTAGACTCCTGTTTTGACTGTTGCTAAAGACTGTGCTACAACATCTAAAGCTCATTTATCTCTGATAGATGAGTCTTCTAGTGAGGATCTGCATTGCACTCTTATTCCCGATATCCCAAGTTCGAGTGCTGATAATTCAATTTTGTTGAGCATAGAAGCAATGTTGGTCAAGTAAAAAGCTTATTTTGATTCCTCCATGCAAAGAGTTCTGAAAAGGTCAAGGAAATAGAAAAAGATCTGAACAACGACCTAGTAGAGGTTAAGGTCAGATTTGACAAGCTAGATGCCAAGCTAGACTTATGGTTTACACGAGGCAGAAAAGGGGTTAATTTTGTCATGAAGGTTTTAAAGAGCAATCTAGATGTTATGTCCAATGTTAATACAAATGCCGAAATAATGATTGAAGCTCATAATCAATCAATGGCACATTATGACACCAACATGGAAGCTTATGCAAATGCTTTGGCTGAAGAAGTTAGAAAGGGGAGGAGACTATGATAGCTAAGGTGGTAGCAAAGGTAAATGCGCTTGAGGAACCATGCTAGTGAACTTTGAAGGAGTAAATAACTACAGTTATGACAACTGTGTGTGGCTTCACAGTCAGTTGACAGGATATCACGTACCTATTGTGCCTATACCCAGCACATGATGAGACTCATCCTTCTCAAGATTATTCTCAGTATTGGTCAGATACACAGGATTTTTCTCAGGTTGGTGCTCCTGCTGCTGCTGTAATTCCAGAAACCTAGGTGACTGAAGTCATACCTCATCTTGTTTACAAGAGAAGAAGATATGGGGAAGGCACGCCAGCAGTTAGGTCCGAGATAGTCAGAGAAGAGTGCAATAGAGAAATGGAAGAGGTGTGGAGTCCCACATCCAAAGGAATTATCTTAGACACATTCTTCTTGGTCGCTCTTGGTGGTGAAAAACGTGAAGAGAAGGATACAAGTATAAGTTGTATCCTTCTACTATGACTAAGAAGAGTGGAACAAGTATAAGTTGGCTTGCACAAAGAGAAGGATACATTTCAGAATTAACCATAATGTTGATCCTTTGCCTCCAGCCCCTCCAAAGTATTTTCCAAAGCCATGGGCATATTTTGACAGGCAAGATTGAAGAGGCAGAGATTGAAGAGGTAGAGCAGGCAGAACTAATAGTCATATATTATGTGTTGAGTGTTGTAGGTTGCCCTCCACCCCCCAACAATGAACACTATTTATATATATACATATGTTTTTTGTATATATCTTGACTTGGAATGTGTTTTATATTTAATCTTAATTATCATTTTAGTTTTAATGTTTCATTATCTGTTATGTGTAATTCACCTTAGCTTATAGGGTTCTTACTTCTTTAAATATGGGGAGATTGTTGGGTATTCTATCCACAATAACCTGGATTAGAAGAATGGTATAGTTAAGCTAAGATGAATTGTGACTGTATTTGATGCTGCTATTTTAGTTATGTACTTGCAGGTTTACCTTGCTAAGTACACACCAATGTCAAGTTGCAGTGGGTCAGTAAACACAGGACAAAATAATATAATCCTTCATTGTGTAGGTCAATGTGTTGACTCACATGTAATCTCTCTATTGGGGTGTACTTCTATCCCAAGTACAGGACAAGGATCTAGGAAGGACAAAGGCTTGGAATTAGAAGGACAGGAATTTACCTAAGTAAAATTCGTCGTGTATGGTTAGGAATACTCGTCGAATTCGCCGAGTATACTCGTTGATACTCGTCAAATTCGTCATATATCCCTTCCAACACTCGTCGAATTCATCATTTGTACTTAGGTCAAATTCTCTGAGAATTGGAAAATCCGCCAAGTAAAATTCGCTGAGTATCATCGTGTATACTCATCGAATTCATCAAATGTATCTAACGATACTTGCTGAATTCGTCGAATATGCTAGACGATACACGTCGAATTCGTCGAGTCCATTCGACGCTACTTCTATGGATTTTTCTAAGTCTCATTCTTCGTACATCACTTGGCCAGGCATTGAGTGAGCTAGCCGATACTCGATGAATTTGTCAAGTATACCAATCAATACTCATTGAATTCGTCGAGTATGGTCTCCGCCTTGGTGTTGAGTGATTTGTCGGCCTGAGCTGATTTTTCTAAGTCTCATTCGTTGTATATCAAGAACCATTCGACGAGTATACTACTGATACTCGGTGATACTCCACAAATTTGACTTAGGTCATTTTCCGACTTTTTCAAAATTCTGGTTCGGGTTCGGTCGGCCATGCACAGTGCTTTCTATGTTTCGTTTTTGGAAAGTTTCTTGATAACGTTGGCAAGGAGATCTCTATAATTGCATAGGGGATATTTCCATTCCATCTAATCGTGCTCTTGCTCTAAAATTCAAAAAATCTAAACTTTACAAATCGGAAATCCAAAAACCCGTCGGCTTGGCACCCGTACGCATCGCGACATTCTAATCAGCCGCCGATGATCTGATGTGAACGATTCATCTTCTTTGACATACGCGACTAGATTGCTACTCTCTCTACAGATCTATACTCCTCCAGATCGAGTCGATCGAAGATTTAGGTCAAGATTCAAGATCTTCCAAGTTTTCATATTCCATGTTGTCCAACCGATTTCAAGATCTACTATTCTCGAAGAACGACGGATTGAAGATATCAAATCTTGTCTAAGTTGGGTATAATATTATTGTGTAATATTCATATACTTTTATAGGAGATTTTTCTCTAAGTGGTAGATCTGTTTGTGCATTGAGTGGTAGATTTGTTTGTAGATCGAATGGTAGATTTGTTTTTGGATCGAGTCATAGATCTGGTTGTGGATCGAGTGGTCGGAGCTTCGTCTCCGAGTTGCAGGAGTTGCGGCTCTGAGGTGTAAGATTTATGTAAATCTGAGTTTGGTGAAGTAGCCGAATCTAACCCTTCATTGTAGAAAGGTGAGGCGGGAAAGTGGACGTACCCAACTCGGGAAACCACTATAAATCTCGGTGTCTGTGTGTTTAATTTTTAAGTAATTTTTATTCTGCGAAAAGGCACAAACATCACCTATTCACCCTCCTCTAGTGATTTAGGTAGACGCTAGACACTTTCACTCTTCTCCTTCTTTGCTATGAAGGACTTCTCCTTCTTGCACTTTTGATGGTGGTGTTTCTTCTCACCGTCCTCCACTCTTTTAACTGGGCAGTCAGCAATTACATGCCAAGTCTTATTGTAGCAATAGCAAACCACTTTAGTAGAAATTTGTTTGCCAGGTTTAGAACCGTACCTGTCCTCCTTGGAGGATTTCTTCTTTCCCCTGTAGTAGTCCTCCTTGTGATGAGAGGAGGAGGAGGGCCTACTCCTCCACTGGTTTCTCTTCATCAGCTTCATAAACTGCCTTGAGAAGGTAGCAAACTCCTCATCATACATGTGGCAGTCAGATGTACATGTCTCTGAACTTTCTGAGTCAGACTCAGCAGCCCTTATTGGTGGAGAAGGAGTCTTTCCCCTGCTTCTTCTTGTGGCCTCAGCTTTGAAGGCCACAGTCCTTTCTCTGGCCTGAGACTTGGTGTTTTTCTCCTCCTCCTTCCTGTAAGTCAGGTGCATTTCATAAGACAACAACTTTCCAAATAGCATTGGTGGAGGAGTATCAGCCAGCTTTGCCACTTCCCTGATGGCAGAAATCTCAGTGTCTCAGTCTCTAGTTAGAGACCTTAGGAACTTATCATTAAGCTCATAATTACTGAAGACCCGGCCATAGGTCCTTAGCTCATTAACTATTCTAAAGAATCTTTCATAGCAACTAGATATACTCTCTTCCTTGGACTGCATGAAAGCCTCATACTCTTGATTGAGCATGGACTTCCTTGTGGGAGCATTCGTTCCGCATCTCTTAGTTTGAGAATAACAAATACTGTAATGTATTTGATCGACTCATTTGTGTGTTTATAGTGTACAGGTTGTATAGGTTGAATAATGAGATAAGTCTTCAGTCTTGGGCATGATCTAAAAGTGTGTACACTTCAGAAAAAACAAAAGGATGAGTTTTGTGTGTTTAACTTCAAATGGTCATAACTTTCAATCTGGGAGGAGTTATGGAATGTTTCACCCCATTCCGGAATGAGAACGAAGTAATATACTGAAAGTGCAGGTTAGATCTGATATACTCTAGAGGGGGGTGAATAGAGTATGGTGCTTACTAAAAACTTTTTACAACTGCTGTTGTATACCTAAGTGAACAGGGAAGCAAATAACATAAAATAAACACAGCAACTAACTAAACACAGAGCAATCACAGACCACAGCCAGAAAACAAAAGAAAATAGCAACTAGAAGACATAAGGAGCTATAGTGGTTCCCCAACCAATCTGGGTACATCCACTCTTCTACCACCCTAGGTAGGAATCCACTGCAGGATGAGTTGATCAGGTGTCCTGGGCACCAATGGGTTTTGATCAGGTCCCCAAAAACCAAACCTCAAGTCTTTTGGAAGGAGACTTGTGAACCAGGAATCACTTTTGAAGAGAGATGACAACCCTTTATATAAGAGGTGGTGAGAGAGAGATGGTATCTTCTCTGTCAACAATCAGAGAGAAGATTCAAGTGGAATGATGTTAGCATCTTGCTCCCGCTGAGATCTTGAATGTATCAGGAAGACTGAAGCACTGCTTTAGGGTGATAGGTCTTCAAAGACCTAGAATGCCTGGACCAGAATATGTTTCAGGAACTCCTTTGACAGATTGATTGATTGTTGTCCTTTGAAGTTATCCTGTGAATAGAGATAAGAAGACTCTTGATTGAATTTGGTTGTTCTTCTTCTTCTTGAAAATATTCTCTGGTCAGGCTGATTGCAGTCAAGAACTTGTGATTTGTGAATGATTGTTCTTCTCTGCAACTTCAGAGTATCTATCAGATTGATTGCTGTGTTGTAATTCTTGAACTCTATCACTGCTTGATTCTTTTTTCTTACTGTGTATCTATTTTTGTGTATCTCTGTGTCTATGACTGACTGAGGAATATTCAAACTTTTGAATGTCGAGCAGTAATTACAGTCGGCCTTGGAAAGAATCAGCAATCAATGACTTTCCTAACTGTCCCATGAAAAATGGCATGTAATCGTCCATAGTCAATGCACATTCTAACGGTAACATTCCGAGAAGATCTGGCATTAAATGTTCAGGAATCAGCGTTAAGAAACGGAACAGGAACCTTGAAGAAAACCTAATCTGGATTCGTCGAACGAAGAACACATTTCGTCGAGCTGAACTTGTGTTCGTCGAGCTGATCTTCATTCACCTGATAGACAGTCTTCATTCATTGAGCTGAGAATCAAATTCGTCGAGCTGAGAAAAGTTCTGGACCTAGACAAAATATCATGCATCTGCTGAAATGTTGTGTCGACAAAAGTTGGTGTCGACAGATTGATCTTGGTGTCGACACAAATCCTGTGGTGTCGACATAAGCTCGTGTCGACTGAAATCCTGGTGTCGACACAAATCGTCTAGTGTCGACACAAACCCTAAGTTTCGACACAGATTCTCTGAGTCCAGAAATCATCGAGTAGAGTTTAGCACTCGTCGACCTGAGAAACTGACTTCGTCGACCTGAGAAGCTGTGAACTTGAGGTCCAAGTTCATCGAGCTCAGAATATAATTCGTCGACCGAAGCATGAAGCTGGACTTAGAAAAATTTGAAGTTCTCCTAACTTTGGCTTGATGTAGAAACTGAGTTTTCGTCGAACAGAGAACATAGATCGTCGAGCTCAGCATAAAGAATTGTCTCACGATCGTCGAGCGCAGAACTCCTTTCGACGAACTGAGTTCGACGAACGTCAAACTCACTTTACTTAGTCTTGAAAATTTGCGAGTCTGGAGTCTCTGAGGGTCTTGTTGAAAGCTCGTCCATCTGTAGTTGAGCCTAAGGACTTAACCTAGACTCTAGGACACAAATTGACCCTGGCTATACATAATGGATCACATCCTAAGTCAGTGAACCTAGCCCAAATCACCTAGGGATCCAACAATCTCCCCCTATTTGGGTGAGGTCACTAACAGAGACTCAAAACAGAAAAACAAAGTAAGAAAGAAATATATCTGGCTGAGAATTATAACACATGCAACAGATATATATATACACACAGCTTTGTTTAATAGAAAGCACAGTTTGACAAAAAAACAAATAACAGACAGAAATTGAAACAACAACAAATTACTTCTTTGGCTTCTTCTGCTAAGGTTTGTCTTCTGTTTTCTTTTCTCCTGGCTCCTTGAAAATGATTTCCCTGTTAGGATCTTGAGCTTGAGCCACTGTCATGGTCATATCAGCTGCCCCAATAATTTTCAATGATGTAGCCATGGGGACAACTACTTCTGGATGTAGTTTCATATAATCATCAACATTAAAAAATTTGTTGCCTTTGTCAAACCTTTTCAGCTCTTTCTTTCTATACTTTGACATTGTTGAAAGACCAGAGATATCTTTTCCTTCTGCTTTGGCTTTATTTATCAATGATAGACCAATCAGCTCTTAGTACCTAGCCATTCTTGCAGTATTAGCAGTCTTTGGATCTTCAAAAGGAATTGGAGGAGAGAGAGGTCTTTTTGGGCTTTCAGCTTTATGTACTTCAGAACTTTGTTGTTACTGCTGCTGCTTATGCTGTTGACTTCCTGAGGAGGATGGCCTCTACTGGCTGCTTCCAAAAGATCTCCCTGACTATCTCTGATAAGTTTGCATTGGGGCAGATCTCTTGGATCTAGAGCCACTGGCACCAGCTGCTGGAGGAGGAGGAGGAGGAGGATCCTTCCTGTATCTGTGCACTGGAGGAGGGGAGTATCTCCTGCTTCTCTTTCTATCTTTCTGTTGGTTTTTGGAGAGCCACATCCATGCTGGCATTCCCTTATATAGAGCAACATTGTGCAGAATATAATAGGGAGTGTCTGCATTGGGATTTGGCTTGGGAGCTGGAGGAGGAGCAGCCTTTCTCTTCTTTTCCAACAGTCTCTTTTTCTTACAAGCTGCATCCTCATCGGAATCATTATCATCATCATCAAATTCTGAATCCTGAGGGGTATCATACAAAGCATCCAAAGCTTTTAAATCTTTATCAGAAACAACAGCCTTTGCTGGAGGAGAGGCAGAAGGTTCAGGAATAAGGGTTTCAGCAATAAGAAAAGAATTATTTGTACAAGGTTCAGAAACAAAAAGAGACAGAGCTATCAGCTACTGCCTTATTCTCTTCTTCAATGTCTGCCTGAATAAGCTCATCTAGAGTAGGCATTGGAGAGTCATCCATAATAAAATCTAGTGCTGAAAATGGCATTGATGTATCTTTTGGAACGACTTTTGAGCTAGAGGCAGAGAGAGCAAAATTGTCACAGAGTTACTTGGCAACTGCTGGACTAGCTGGAGAGGTATAAGGTACAATAGCCAAACATGGCTTAGTAAAATCAGCTGGAAGAGATTGCATATATACATAATCAAAATTTCTCAGCAAAACTGATAAATTTACTGTGGGATTTAAATAGAAATCACCAACAGGAGTTATTTGTGCAACTGACTCATCCAAATCAATGTCAGTATCCATAAATTGAATTAACTTAAACATCTCATCATCAAATTCTGTCAAAATTGTTTTATCCTCATCTGAATCTGTATTAGCTGGAGAGGGAACTATTGTGACTGCTGCTGCTGTTGTTGTATCTGCATCTGCCGCAACTTCATCACAGAGCATCTACCCCTGCCTGGGTTCAGGAATACATGGATCCAGGCCCCTAGATGAAGAGGGGACAGCAGATAGAAGAGAGATTTGGGAGGATAAAGAATTGATGGAGGTCACAAGAGGTGTAATGGCCTCTTGGATCAAAGATTCGATGAGAGGTGTGAGCAAAGAAATGAGGGTAGATGGATCAAATGGGGAAGGGGATGGAAAGGGAGGAGGAATAACAGATGGAGTGGGGGCATCTTGCATGATTGTATCTGATGGTATATGATAAGATGGGATGGTGGATAAGTGTGGGGGAAGAGGAGACTGTGGAGGTGTAGGAAGTATTGTCTCATGAGGGGAATCTGGAGGAGTGAGTTGTTGATGAACTTGCAAAGGGGAAGATGGAGGTGGAGATGGAATGATGGTTAGGTCAAGTGGTGGAGATGAAGGAGGGGTAGGTACATGAGGAGGCTTCTTTGGAGGAAGGGGTGCTGGAACCTCTTCAGCAGGTTGGGGAGCGGCCTTTACAGCCCTTGTGCTCTCTGAAGTTTGGAGGGAGGAGGAAGAAGCCTTTGAGGGCTCGGAGATAGTCCTCTCCCACCGGCCAAACAGAGCGCAAGTGAGGCGCTTGCTGGCATTTATGGAGATGGTCGGGGAGACCATACATTCAGCAGCCTTCTCTTTGAGAAAGATTCCCAAAATTCTGCCAAAGCAGACTTCCTTCTTGTTGTTCTTCTTCTTGATCAATTCAAACAAAACCTTACGCCAATCAACTTGTCGCTTATTCACTACTTCACACATTATTAGAAACTGGTGACGGGTGATATAATCATAAGCAGAGTGCTTGGCCATCAATATTTTTCCCGTAATATCTGCCAGAAATTGGTAGGTGGAGGATAGTTGCTTTTTCAACAACTTATTAGTGTTGTTGCCAGAGAAACCCATCAGTTTCAGCATATCACTGAATTCCTCAGAATCTATTTCCAGATTGTCTTCTCCGTTCACTAAACCAAATATCTCAGACATAAATGCGGGAGAGAGGGAAACAGCAGTGTTCCCTATATTGCCGGTCAAAACATCTTCTGCAGAAACTGTAGATGTATATACCCACTCTCGTATTTCCGTTCCATGAAGTTTAATGCGCCTGGTCATGAAATCCTTTAAACTGAGTTCTTCTAGTAGTTCTAGGATGTATAGAAAGATGGGATTAGAATGTTAAAACGACTCAAAGTCCATGTCGAAACCAGTGTCAAACTTCATTGCAACCAAAGCACTTGAGGGAATCTCCAATGATATCCTGCAAGAGAAACACAGAGAGAAACGGCGATCAAAAGCAAAGGAACTGAAAGCGCGGGACGGAGGTCGAAGAAAACCTAGATATAAGATTTTCATAATATGAATCGACAAACTCCGTTCCACGAAAAAGAAAAATTCTTCGAACTGAGCTCGCCGAGATAAATTATAGACAGATAATTCATCGATCTCATCCAGAAGAATCGAAAACAGTTCGTCGAACTCCGTTTAACGCAATATCTTCTGAAGCAAAGTTCGTCGATCTCTGGTCGACGAAAATTGTTTGCTCACACTGAGAATTCATCGATCTCCGTTCGACGAGAATCTCTCAAACTTTCCCTAATTCGTCGAACTCCGTTCGACGAACTCTGCAAAATTCATCGAATGCAGACAGAAACTAGGTTAACTCTTCTCCATTAATCATTCCCAGTTGATTTATAAAGAACAGATGGGTTTTCTCATCCAATGGCTTGGTGAGAATGTCTGCTCTCTGTAGATCAGTAGGAATATGGATCAAGTTAATTTCCTTTTTGTCCACATTATCTCTAATGAAATGATGTCTTATTTCAATATGTTTTGTCCTAGAATGGTTAACTGGATTCTGTGCTATAGCAATAGCACTAGTATTATCATAAAATAATGTTGAATTATTTAAGTTGACACCATAATCTAAGAGTTGGTTTTGTATCCATAGCATTTGTGAATAGCAACTACCAGCAGCCATATATTCTGCTTCTGCAGTTGATGTAGACACAGATGTCTGCTTTTTTACAAAACTAGGAGACAAGTCTTATACCAAGGAACTGGCATGTTTCAGAGGTACTTTTCTTGTCCACTCTACATCCAGCATTGTCAGTATCTGAGTATCCAGTTAACTCAAACTCTGACTCTGCAGGATACTAGAGTCCTAGACTAGGGCAACTCTTTATATATCTCAAAATTCGTTTTAGGAAAATAAGGTGAGATTCTTTAGGGTTCACTTGGAACCTAGCACAAAGGCATGTGGCAAACATTATATCAGGTCTGCTAGCAGTTAGGTATAATAATGATCCAACAATTGCCCTATAATTTTTCTGATCCACTGGTTTCCCTGCTGCATCAGAATCCACAACAGCATTTGTAGTCATAGGGGTTTTCATCCCTGAAGCATCACCCATCCCAAACTTTTTGATAAGCTCTTTAGCATACTTATCTTGGGAGAGGAAGATACCATCTGGGAGCTGCTTCACTTGGAGACCAAAAGAGTAGGAAAGTTCACCCATGCTACTCATCTCAAATTTAGAATGCATGAGGTCAGCAAACCTCTTGCACAATTTGGGATCAGTAGACCCAAAAATAATGTCATCCACATAAATTTGTACTAACAATATTTGGTCCTTATGATGTCTAGTGAAAAGTGTTTTATCTATGGTTCCTCTTGTAAATTCATGCTCTAAAAGAAAGCTTGCTAGGGTCTCATACCAAGCTCTTGGAGCTTGCTTTAAACCATAGAGATTTTTATGCAATTTAAAAACAAAAGAGGGTTGAGTTGGAGAGATAAAACCTGGAGGTTGTTCTACATAAACCTCTTCTTGAAGTACTCCATTCAGAAATGCACTTTTGACATCCATCTGGTAGACCTTGAATCTCTTGTAAGCTACATAGGCAAGGAATGTCCTAATGGCCTCTAACCTTGCAACAGGGGAAAAGGTTTGGTCATAATCTATTCCTTCCTCTTGTATGTAGCCTTGAGCAACAAGCCTAGCCTTTTTCCTCACTATGTTGCCTTGAGCATCCAACTTGTTCCTGTAGACCCATTTGGTTCCAATAACTGGGTAGTTATGGGGTCTTGGAACCAAATCCCAAACTCTACATCTCTCAAACTGATTGAGTTCCTCTTGCATTGCAATGATCCAGTGGGGATCTTGCTCTGCTTCATGAATGGTGAGAGGTTCAATTTGAGAGAGAAAACAGGAATGCATCAAGTCTTGGTTGATTTGATGTCTTGTCTGTACACCTACTGAGATGTCTCCAATCACTTGAGATCTGGGGTGATCTCTAAGTTTGACAAGATCAGTTGGTGGAGTTGGTTGAGCAACTACTTTAGTATTTAATTCCTCTTGGGGAATGATACTAGCTGTTGGGGGAAGTTCAGCCACTTCCTCTTGACTTTCTTCTTCACTATCTTCAGCAACCTGTGGAGTAGGATGGTTTGGTACCTCTTCAGTAAGGTTCAGTCCATCCATAGACTCACACAGTGGTGGAACCTGCAAAGAGCTTATGGTAGAAATTTCTTTCTCCTTGTATGACATGTTAGTCTCATCAAAAGATACATGAACAGATTCTTCAATTTTAAGAGTTGATTTATTATACACCCTATAAGCTTTACTGATCATGGAGTATCCCAGAAACACTCCTTCATCAACTTTAGCTTGAAATTTTGCTATATATTTCTTGTCATTATTATGAATGTAGCAAATACAACCAAAGATTTTGAAGTAATCTATTTTAGGTTTCTTCCCTTTGAGTAATTTATAGGGAGTCTTGCCCTTTAGTTTATGTATTAAACTTCTATTCAACACATAGTTGGAGGTGTTCACTGCCTCTGCCCAAAAGGATAGAGGAAGGTGAGCATCTGACAACAATGTAGTAGTAGATTCAATAAGGGTTCTATTTTTCCTTTCAGCTACCCCATTTTGTTGAGGTGTTCTAGGAGCTGAGAAAGTGTGCCTGATCCCTTCACTTTGACAGAACTCTTGTATAAGAAGAGAATCAAACTTTTTCTCATGATCACTTCTGATCAGGGCAATGTGAGTGTTAAACTCACTCTGTATGCATTTGAGAAACTCTGTCAAACACTTAAAGTTATCAGACTTCTTCCTCAGAAAGAACACCCATGTGAATCTAGATAAGTCATCTACAACCACTAAAGTATAGGATTTCCCTCCTAAGCTTTGTACTGTAATGGGTCCAAAGAGATCCATGTGTAATAGATAGAAAATCCTAGGTGAATCACTCTTATTAAGTGACTTGAAACTATTTTTGGTTTGTTTGCCTAATTGACAAGCCCTTCAATGTCCTTCCTTCTTGTAG
Source organism: Platanthera guangdongensis (assembly GCA_039583875.1). NCBI lineage: Eukaryota > Viridiplantae > Streptophyta > Magnoliopsida > Asparagales > Orchidaceae > Platanthera > Platanthera guangdongensis. The sequence goes on along the minus strand of CM077160.1, from coordinate 58,204,712 downwards.
GGGCCAGAAGGTATTCCTCTAACAAGGTTGTCCTTAGATAGCCTAGCAATGGTTCTAAGGTTTATATGTCCTAATCTTTTATGTCATAGTTCATTAGGTCTACAAATAGAATTAAACAAGCATATATCTACCTTAGTTGAAAGAAAATCCACAAGATAGAAGTTACCTTTCCTTTTACCTGTCAACACAGTGGTGTTGTCCTCTGATTTGATCTTGCATGAGGATTTGCTGAAAGTCACTTGATAGCCTTCATCACACAGTTGACCGATACTGATTAAGTTGTGCTTCAGTCCTTCCACATAGGCTACTTTCTTGAATGTGACTGTGCCAATCTGGACTGCACAATATCCTTTTGTTAGTCCAAAGTTTGAATCACCAAATATTACTTTGGGTCCAAGCTTGGCTTTAAAGTATGTGAAATTGTCCTTGTTCCCTGTCATGTGCTTTGAGCACCCACTATCCAGATACCATTGCTGGTTTGATGTTGGATAGGTCTTCACCTACACATAAAGTAATTTATTTGTTTTTGACCCAGTTTACCTTGGGCCTAGGTTGATAACATTTGAATTCAGAAATAAAAGACATCTCTGGTTGACTCTTATAGCTTTCAGGATGATATCTCCTAGGAGGTATTATCCATTCAGTATAAGGGTTAAACCATTGAGATGTAGGACCTCTAGGATTGAACTTTGATTTGCCTTTGAAAGATTTTTCAAAATTCTGAGCTCTATTCGACGATCTCTGAGCTGAGTTCGACGATCTTGGGTCAGATCGTCGAGCTCCGTTCGAAGATCGACCATGCCAGAGTTCAGGGTTCAGAGATCATCGACCTGAGTTCGACGATTTAGCCTGAGATCGTTGAGCTCCACTCGGCGATCGTCGAGCTCCGTTCGACGAATTCTATTGAACTTTTGTTTTCTTAGGTAAATCAGATTTCTTCCTAGCCACCTCTATAACTCCCTTACCTTTATCAGAGATAAACTTGATTGGGGTTGTTAATACTATGGGTTGGCTAGATGAAGCACCCAAGCCCAGTGTACTATTGAATCTTGAGTTCACTATGCTTGTGATGTCCCTTAGTTTGATAATTCTCCCGTTGAGGGATTCTTCAAACTTCTTGGCCTTTGTTCGTCGAGCTGAGCTTGAGAGAGTTCGTCGACCATGAAAGTGCAAGTTAGATCTAATATACTCTAGAGGGGGGTGAATAGAGTATGGTGCTTGCTAAAAACTTTTTAAAACAGTTGTTGTATTCCTAAGTGAACAGGGAAGCAAATGAACTAAAGTAAACACAGCAACTATCTAATCAAAAAGCAATCACAAACCACAGCCAGAAAACAAAAGAAAGACAAGCAACCACATAACACAAGGAGCTATAGTGGTTCCCCAATCAACCTGGGTACATCCACTCTTCTACCACCCTAGGTAGGAATCCACTACAGGATGAGTTGATCAGGTGTCCTGGGCACCAATGAGCTTTTGACAAGGTGCTCAAAAACCAAACCAGATTTTTTGATCAGGTGTCTTGCCACCACTGAGTTTTGACAAGGTCTCAGAAACCAACACAAACTTTTGAATGAAGTTTGATAAACCCTTTACAGTAGAGAGAGAGAGGGGGGGATGAGATGATCTTCTCTGTCAACAATCAGAGAGAAGATAGTGGATGTTGTCAAAGCTCCCCCTGAGATCTTGAGTTGTTCAGGAAGTGAAGCTTTGCAGTAGGGTGATAGGCCTTCAGAAGATTTGATCTCCAGCAAAAGATGATTTCAGCAACAGCTGAAATGTGTGGTGTCTGGAGTCTTGAATGATGATGGCCTTTGAACACTGGAATCAAAAGGGATTTGAAAATTTCAGTATATTGATCTCCTTCTGTGATGGTGTTCTTGTATGAATTCTAAGACTGAGAATGTCTGGAACTCTTTCTCTTCTGTTGTGTAATTGTTGTTGATGTTGTAAGAGTTGTTGTTGCAGAATATGTGTGTCTAACTCTGAGAGGAGAATGAAAAAAAACTGATCTTTTATTCCTTAGGTCTGAATAGAATACTTCTCTGTCCAAGATAGTCATTAGCCTATCATAAATGACTTCCTTAACTGCATTTGTCTTCTAGAGGAAAGTCTAATAAAAATATTCCTTTGAAAATCCCTTGAAACTTGCTCCAGATTAATTGAAAACGGCTACAAGATCCTTGACATAAATGCTGAGAATAATTCCACAACTGTCTGAATTTGAATCTTGAAAAACGTCGATCTCACCAGAAAAACGTCGAACTGAGCTCCACTATCATTGAACTGAGCTCAGAGACTGGTCTTAGACTGAAACAGAGATCATTGATCTGAGCTCAACTAACGTCGAACTGAGCTCAAAGATAGAGAAACAAACTAGAGACAAGAACGTCGATCTGAGCTCGAAGATCGTCGAGTGGAGTTCGACGACTCGTTGAAGTTGAGCTCAGAGATTGTCGAATGGAGTTCGACGATTCGTCGAAGTGAGCTCAACGATCGTCGAATGGAGTTCGACGATTCGTCGTACTGAGCTCGACAAAATGACTTAGTCTCCTGAACTGAAATCTCTGGTCTTGAGGGCAGCTTTCAAACCTAACTACTAACCCTTAGACTCAATTCTAATTGACCTTTTGATCTATACAAGGAGGTCAAAATAGATTTCTTAAAGACATAGTGATCCTTGCCCAAATCAGTAATAGGGTATTCCAACAGACCAGACAATCTTCATTCACCTGATAGACAGTCTTCATTCATCGAGCTGAGAATCAAATTCGTCGAGCTGAGAAAAGTTCTGGACTTAGACAAAATATCCTGCATCTGCTGAAATGCTGTGTCGACAAAAGTTGGTGTCGACAGATTGATCTTGGTGTCGACACAAATCCTGTGGTGTCGACATAAGCTTGTGTCGACTGAAATCCTGGTGTCGACACAAATCGTCTGGTGTCGACACAAACCCTAAGTGTCGACACAGATTCTCTGAGTCCAGAAATCGTCGAGTAGAGTTTAGCATTCGTCGACCTGAGAAACTGACTTCGTCGACCTGAGAAGCTGTGAACTTGAGGTCCAAGTTCGTCGAGCTCAGAATATAATTCGTCGACCGAAGCATGAAGCAGGACGTAGAAAAATTTGAATTTCTCCTGACTTTGGCTTGATGTAGAAACTGAGTTTTCTTCGAATAGAGAACATAGAACGTCGAGCTCAGCACAATGAATTGTCTCACGATCGTCGAGCGCAGAACTCCTTTCATCGAGCTGAGTTCGACGAACGTCGAGCTGAGTTTGAAGAACGTCGAACTCACTTTACTTAGTCTTGAAAATTTGCGAGTATGGAGTCTCTGAGGGTCTTGTTGAAAGCTGGTCCATCTGGAGTTGAGCCTAAGGACTTAACCTAGACTCTAGGACACAAATTGACCCTGGCTATACATGATGGGTCACATCCTAAGTCAGTGAACCTAGCCCAAATCACCTAGGGATCCAACATATACAATCTGGAAAAGTTTAGGATGGCAAAACTGAAAAGGACATATCTCCATGCGATAGCCACTATCGTCATGCGATGGCAAAAATAACGTCAGCGTGATGAAGGCCATGTTCCACACGATCCAGCCACCAAACCACTATTTGGAGGTATCGCCAGGCGATATTGGATATCACCGGTGATAGCCCCATGATCGAATCATCCCGCAAAAATCTTAGAATCATGGGACACATAGCAGCTAGAGATGATATCGTTGGAGGGTGATAGCCACTATCGTCGGGCGACATCTCAAAAATATAAAAAAGCCGAATTCTTCTATGGAGAAGTTGAATATCATTACCTGGAGTTTTATTTCTCGTGTATTCCATCCAGAGAGCTCTAGCCTTTAGAAAACTCCCACTTTCCAAAGAACGTTCAACAGCGAAGAAGAGACGGTTCGTGCGCAGCATTTTAGGCAATCTTTGCAAAGATTCGACGTCATCTTCATAGCTTCAGAGTTTTTATTCTGAATTTCTATTGTGTAACTTATCTTCTCATCTTGTAATTGGTAGAGAAATCACTGCCTTGTGAGTGGCGTATAGGTCTGTGTGTGGCTTAAGAGGAAATCGATGCCTTGTGCGTGACGTCTAGGTCCTTCTGTGACTTAGGGAGTTTTCGCCGCCTTGTGTACAGCGACTAGATCATGGTGAGATTTAGGGGGAGGCTAGTAGCAAGATCTAGGGAGAGATACGTTATAGTCGGCCGGTTCTTGGTAGAATGACAGGTGAAATCAAAAGGAGTTTATATTTTTCATAGCCTCGATCTCTAACTTTATATAGATACATTGTATTTTGTAATCAATTTCTTATGAAATAAAATCATGTCATTTATTGTCTCATTATCTTGATTTTATTTTCATATCATAAAATGTTTTAAATAGTGATATCGCTAACAGTAGTAAAGTAATATTGAATTTCGTAATTTCCTAAAAAGTAATCTTTAATAAAATATTTTTGTTTAAATATAAAGAAAAATATAATTTCCTATAAAATATTTCATAACTTCATTAATTAACTCTGATATTTTTATTTAGGAATTAAAATTCCATAATACCCTTATTCCCCCCCCCCCCTTAATGGCATCGTAATGGTATCAGAGGCAGGTTATTCCAAAACGGCTTCACAACCGGGAATAATGACCCTTCATGATCTCGCAACCACTAGAAGAGATGAAATTTTTATAAATGAAAAATCATTAGCACCACCATTATTTATGGGTGAAAACTATAAAAGATGGAAAATTTTAATTGAAAATATTCTTAAATCTTTAGATAAAAAAGTTTGGAATATTACTATTGAAAAGCCCTCAAGTATGTTAAATAAAAATTAAATGATTTTAAATGCTAAATTTATAAATAGTTTATTTTGTGCATTAAATCAACATATATTTGAACTTATATATTTGTTTCCTACTGCTTATGAAGTTTGGAAATTTCTTGAAGAAACTTATGATTCTCCATCCATAGGAACAAAATAAGTACAAGACATGGAGAATATGAATGCATGCATAAGTATTCAAGAAATCTCATCCATTGAAGGATCAATTGAGTGCACATAAAATGGATTAGAAGAAGAAAACACATCGTGCGAAATAGGAAATGAAATCTCATCTATAGAAGACGACGATGAAGATGTCAAAGGAACTATATATTCAAATGATGCCTCATCCAAAAGTGTTGTAAGAAAATCTAATTCTTCTCCTATTATTACAAATTCTATTCCTGCATACCACATGTTTGAAATTACTAAACGTATAATTAAGAAATTGAAAAATACTAATTTCAAATTATGTTTAGAAAGTAAAACTTTAAAATCAAACGCTAAAATAGAGTCTCATATTGATGTGTCTTGTTCTTCTTATTGTTCTTTATTTAAAAATGCTACATTTTGTTTTGATTGTAATTTTTTTAAAAAGGAACTCAAGGTTTATGAAAAAGAGCTTTTAATTTCAAAAAAATGTAATGAAAAATTGTTAATTGAAAATAATGTTATATCTCTTAAACTAGAATCTGTAAAATTGCTTGTGAAAGAATTTTTAAATAATTTTAAGTATCTTATATCTAGTTTATCTTCAAATTTATATAAGTCATCGACTTGTATTTCAAACTTCATAAAAAAATACACCTATTAGATACTTAATCATAAAAATATGTTAAGTTTTGATAATGGGAGTGAAATAAAACAAATACTTGTAAATGTAATTCCAAAACATAATTATCATATGCATTTACAAAATCAATCCACTTCCAATATAAAATTAAATGAACACAAATTTCCAAAAAATCAATATTCCAAGAGTCTTTATGTTAAACAATATAATTTTAACTTAAGGTATTATTTTTCAAACAAACATCATCACATGAAGACTTTAAATAATCAATACGGGAATTTGAAACATAAAATGAAATTAACCAAAGTATGAATAGAGGCCCAAATTTAAAAATGACGCATCAACTACACTTGAAAAGGCCAATTCATACTTGTCTCCCCATAAGCCAACACGTTATATTTATGTACCCAAAGGAATCGCCACACTTGGTCTCCTTAGGATACCAAAATATATTATTCATTAATATCGAATCAAATGCGTGAAGTAGAATGAAATCAAAATGAAGTACATAAAACTCTACTTCACGGTATACTTAATATCTATTTTGTTTTTGCTATTTTTTTTTGTTTTGTTTCAATTTTTTCCTTTAAGACAAAAAGTATTACGGTCACTTTATAGATTTTATGATATATGACTTTTACATATTAAGCATAAATTCTCTAATAAATCAAATTGAATATAATTGAATAATAATTCATATTATTTTCAAATTTCAAGTGGCCTATATATCATATTTTCTAACATCCATACTTATTAAATTCAATGTCTATTAAAGTCTTATAATATCATTATAAATTGTACATTGAATCTCTTAAGTGATATTATCAAGAATAATTAAATCATTTTAAAAATGGATTTAAATTAGTAAAAAATTTATATAATAAACATTTTATTCATTGAAAAAGATAAGAATTATAAGGAATTCATTAAAATAAAACAAAATAATTTAAAAATCACCAAAATATATTCATACTTATGGAATTCATTATAATAAATTAAAAAGGATAAATTTGAATATCGCATACACCACAATGATCTGTTATTATTAAACTAATATCTTATTCTAAAATATGTTCTAATAATATATCATAATGCATTATCTTTCAAGAGTGGGTGCAGTGTATTTTGTTTCGATCGTTGCCCACATGTCCATGTTTTGTGTCATTAAGAAGTTTTCATCTGCGTTCTCTAGTTGTTATAGTCACTCCCCATAAACAGTGGAGATCTACTCATACCTTATCACTCAGGGAAAGTGTGAATTGCATTAGCCATCTTACTTCAGGATTATAATCCCATTTTGAAGTAACCTTCTCTAATACCACTTGTTGGATCTACTGTACAACCTTAGAGGGGGTGAATAAGGTTTTAAGATTTTATTAAAAATTCGAATAATTTTATCCAAGAAAAATAGTTCTAGAAGCTACCGTGGAGCGCTAGCTTGCTAGCGCGTGGCCATAGGTCACAAACCTTGTTTTCCTAAACAAATTCCTCCTTGGAGATACACACACCCTTCAGAGATCTACCAGCAAACAACCACGACGTCATATACAGATTAAAGAACAAATAATAATTCTATTCAATAAGAAATGAAAGTGGTTTAAAATTACAATCAACTAGATCTCCAAGATGTCAGAGATCGGAGGCGGTGAAGTTCCAATTTCCTTTTGGTTTCTATACCAACCCACTACCCAGACTGGTTGGCTCTCTTCGTTTCCCTCCAGGAAAAGTCTTCGAGCCGGTTCTTCACCTTCACACAAGGAAGTGTCTTAGATCCCCACTAGATCCCCTGATCTAGATGTGCCTTCCCCTAGATGATTTATCACGGAAACCTTACCAGATTCTGATGACCTTCACTGGTTGATTTTCCTCACCACAATCAAATAGAAAAGAGAAAAATATAAAAAGAGTAAATAAGATTTAAAATTGATTCCCCCTCAAGATGATTCCTCTGCTGAGCAGTGCGTGACCAGTGCTAACGATCTTCATTCTATTACAACTAATCAACTTCTCTTGGTCATTTAAGTCCTTTTCTCATCGGAGATCTTCGTGCACAAATGGGAGGGAGGTGACTTTCACTTCCTTCGACGGAGATGGTGGAACACTGCATAGAGGCGGCACACGAACCCTAGAATGAAGTTTTGTCTTTCTTGATTCGTATAAAGAACGAAAAAGTGAAACCCTTTTATACGTCTTTGAAAAATAGGGTACCGCCGGCGGTAGGACTATCGCCCGGCGGCAGGTCATTGCGTGTTGATGTGACAGTTGTCCCGCATATTTGGAAAAATATTCAAAAAAGATATTTTTCAACTTTTTCAGGCTATTGCGGTGCGGTGCCCAGTTATTGACTGGAGGTAGCTCAATCTTCTCGATGAAGCCACTCGACAATCGTTGAGAGAGCTAGCGTTGTGCGGTAGGAAGCTAACATTGCGCAGTAGGTCACTGAACGCATGTCCAAAATAAATTCTGAGGCTAGCACTGGCAGTAGCTATAGCACCACACGGTAGGTTCCCGAGCGCCCATTCAAATTAAATACAGGATAGAGCTCGGCGGTAGCATTAATGTGTGGCGGTAGGTCATAGAGTTGAGTTCTTCGATTCTTTTGAACCTATAAACATGCACACTATACCAAACACAAGTGTGATCAAATACAACATGGGATTTGATATTGTAAAACTAAAGAGACATAAACGTGTAATGCCCCTATCCATCGCATTGCATATGACAGAAGGTCCGGTCGGGGCCCGACACCATATGCCACGGATAGGTAAAGGAGTTACTTGTTTTTCAAATCCAAGTTCAACTATGAACACATCCTAACTCAGAACATTCTGATGGAAGCAGTTTAAGTTATGAACCCAACACATGAAATGTCCACTAAACATGCACAAAGGAATGATATATATATATATATATATGAAAATACAACACATATTTTGGCATTTCAGCCTTACAACTATTTTATTTACATCAAGGGGTTTCATACATCGGCACACAGGCCAGCCACACATGAAAATAGTAAAAAGTTCGGCTTGTAGGCCTTCAACGGCCAGTCAATCGCAGCACAAGGGATTCAGCCCGCTACTTCCCACTTGGCTCTCCAGCACCTGCACAAAACATCACACACAAATAAGGCAAACAAAGCAACGGTCAACATTTTGTTGACCAATTTATAACGACCCACTCCTTACTCGGGGCGGCAGTTCTCCTTCCCTGCAAACAACAGCATATATATATATATAGTGGCAACTGCAAAGTGCCTCAAGCACCATTCACCACAGACGATGGCTCAACGGCCACTTGCCACGTGCACTCAGGGCACATTTTTGGTGGACCGGATTCCTTGTGTACCACCACCGTTCAGAGGTCCATGAATTATCGTTAACTTTGTCATTCAGAGGTACTTAACTATGTCATTTAGAGGTACTTAACTTAACGACCAACTTCCCATTTAGAGGTACTTAACTTGACGACCCGGTCATTAAGATGTACTTAACTTGATGGAACAGTAATTGGCCTCCATGGCCCAACTCAATCATAAGCAACACGGCTTTTTGCCATTTTAGGCTGGTACCCACCATTGTTGGGCAGTTTAAGCTCACAGCTTCGCATACATTGACCCTCATATCTCTTAGAGACAGGCCTCACAAAAATTTAGCTCACTGGGAGCTATCGTCAGGCGACACTCACTGTCTCCTGGCGACATCAACAGTTCTCCAAACTATGATCTTTCCTGGGTATTTTCCTGGAGCTGAACTCCAGTACCTCCTTGTTGGGTACATTGGTCAAATGTACCTGATTTGAAGAAGCCTCACCCAACTCAATGATATACATCATAATGTATTTGATGTATGTTGAGTTTACTTGTGCAGGTTAAGAAATCACTGGACTGAAGCAAAAAGTTTCTAAGTCCATGTGTCGACACCCAGAGGGAAAGTGTCGACACTTGAGAAAGCTTGTGTCGACACCCAGACAAGCAGTGTCGACACTTGGAGTCATTGTGTCGACACCTGGGATGCAGAGTCGACACCAGACAGAAAGTGTCGACACTTGGAGCTGTGTCGACACTCAGTGAAGAAAAGTGCAGACAGAAAGTGTCGACACAAGGAGCTGTGTCGACACCCAGTGAAGCTGTGTCTACACCAGAAAGTGTCGACACTTGGAGCTGTGTCGACACTCAGCAAAAGTCTGTAGAGACTAAGTTAAAGTGTCGACACCCAACACAGTGTGTCGACACTAAGCAGAAAAGTCAGTACTTGAAGTAAGTGTCGACACCCAGCACAATGTGTCGACACTCAACAGAAGAGTCAGCATTTGAAGTATGTGTCGACACCCAGAACAATGTGTCGACACACAGCTGAAGACTCAACACTGGAAGAAAGTGTCGACACATGGAGCTGTGTCAACACTTAGCAAAGAACAGAAAGAACAACAAATTATTCTAAGTACAAGTGTCGACACTATGGGAATGTGTCGACACTATGGGAATGTGTCGACACTCAGCTGAAGTCTCAACAAGAAGAAGGTGTGTCGACACAAGGAGCTGTGTCAACACTCAGCAAGATTCAACATAGAAGACTATGTGTCGACACCAAGAAGCAGTGTCGACACTTGACAGATTCAACACAAGAAGATGTGTCGACACAAAGGAGATGTGTCGACACATAGAAGAATTCAGCAAAAGCTAGAAGAACAAGTACTTGTGTCGACACTCAATTTCAGTGTCGACACATGCAGAAGAATCTGTGTCGAGACATACAAGGAGTTGTGTCGACACCTTGTAGACTTGTGTCGACACTTACACAACATGTGTCGACACTTGGACTATAAGTGTCGACACTTAAAGACAGAAAGTCTCGACACTTACAGACAGTTAGAGATTTTCAAGAAGTGACTGGATGACTTGACAGCTGTCGTTCCAGCCGGTCTACAGCAACTGTCAGAGATGTCAGAAGTCAGTTATGAACCGGACCAGCCGGTTACCATGAAGAAGGCCTATAAATAGGCACCCATAGTTTACAGAAACTGTTGTTGAAGTTGTTGATCAGATTATTGTTAAGGTTGATCACCTTATTGAAGTAAATATTAAAGTGGTACAAAGAGTATCAACACAAGAAGATCTAGCAGTTCAAGTGCAGATCTAAGAAGTTGGAGAGAGAGGGCTCCATCCAAGAAATCAGCCTTTGGAACTAGGCTGAGAAGAAGGATTCAGATTCAGTCTGGATCTTAAGTGGCAGAGGTCAAGGAACAACTGCAGAGGATTCAGTCTTATTCAGTTCTACTCAAGAAGCTTTGAAGAAAGCTAAGTCAGGGTGAATCCAGCTGAGTTCTTCCAAGAACTCATCAAGAATCTCTCAACTCCCCTCCTTTAATTCTGAGTTGTAGAGTTATTATTTGTAATACATTTTAACTTGTAGGATCCTTTGGATCTGAGTGAATTGTAAGCCTATATTTATAAAGGCTGAGGGTAGGGCTTGTGAGCCTGAGTGTAGGAGATTGAGATCTGTGAGTGTAGGCCTTGTTGGCTGAGTGTAGGCCTTAGTTGGCTGAGTGTAGGCCTTGATTGGCTGAGTGTAGGCTTTGGGATAAAGCTGAGTTGTAAGGCTTTGGGCCTGAGGTGTAGGAACCAATTTGGGTTCTGAGACAGTAGAGAAGTTTGGCCGAATCTAGTGCACTGCTAGATAGGCGAAGGGGGAAAGTGGATGTACCCATATCTTGGGGAACCACTATAAAACACTGTGTGTTGTGCTGTGATTGTGCTGTGGATTAGCTGTGTATGTTTTGTTATTGCTGTTTGCTGTGCAAAAGTAGTTAGAAATCTGTGATATAACTGTTTGGCTGCCAACAAAGTTAGAAAAGGATTAGGTCACCTATTCACCCCCCCCCCCCCTCTAGGTGTTTAGGTACCATATCTTTCAAGTGGTATCAGAGGGAGGTTCCTCAAAACAAGGACTAACAGTCTGAGGAGATCTTGTTTGGCAGATTCAGTGTTGGCAAAACACAGATTCAAGAAATTCAAGAAAATCAAGAAACATGGGTTCCTATGAGAATCACAAGGAATTGGGTTCCATGAAATTACCCATATGCAGAAAGGAGATCTTTGGGATCTGGAAAGAAAGGGTAAGGCTGTTTATGGAGGCCTCTGACCCTAGAATCTACATCACAGTAAAGGAAGGGCCTTATGTGCCCATGAAGATTTCAGTTCTAGATGCAAACCAGAGAACTCCAAAGGATTTCTCTGAGATGACTAAGGATGAAATTGTCCTGGCCACCATGGAAAAGAGGGCACAGAACATAATAGTGAGTGCCATTGATGATGCAACTTTTCAGATCTTAATTCACTGTAAAACAGCAAAAGAGATGTGGGATACTCTCATTGTCTATATGGAAGGTTCTGAAGAAGTTAGGCAAGATAGGAAGTCCTTGCTTAATCAGGAGTATGAAAGCTTTAGGCAAGGAAAGGGTGATAGCATCACTGAGTGCTATAAGAAATTTTACAGAATAGTTAATGAACTCATGTCTTATGGAAGAGAGTTCAGTAACTATGAACTAAATGACAAGTTCTTAAGGTCCCTAACCAAAGATTGGGACACCAAGATCTGTGCCATAAGAGAAATGGCTAAGTTGGGGGAAATTCCTCCCCCTACACTGTTTGGCAAGTTATTGTCATATGAGATGCAGTTGACAGTAAGAAAAGAGGAGGAGAAATCAACAAGGACTGAGCATAAGGAAAGAACTGTTGCTTTCAAAACAGAAGTTCCCAGAAAGTGCAGGAACAAGTCTTCAACTCCACCTCCAGAGGTAGTTGAATCAAAGTCTAATGAGTCTGTCAGCACAAAGTCTAAGAGCAGTGAAAGTGATGAAGACTTTGCTGCTTTCACTAGACACTTTCAGAAGTTTTAAAAAAAGAAACAGTGGAGGTCAAGGCCTTCTACATCACAAGGAAAGGAAGACTCTTATCAGAAAAAGAGGTCTTCAAAGAATGACAAGAAAAGCACAAAATCAAGCAAGGCAACTGGTTCAAAGATTGTTTGCTATTGCTGCAATAGACAGGGCCATGTTATTGCAGATTATCCAGAGAAGAGAAAGGAATCTGGTGACAGGAAAAAGACTCACTTCAAAGGGAAGAAAGAAAAGTCTTTTGTTGCTAAGAAGGAGAAGACTCTATCAGATATCTCTTCTTCAGAAACTGAGTCTGAGGCTGAAGCCTACATAGGGCTGTTTGCTGAAGAAGAAGAGGAAGAATTCATGCAGATCTTGGAGTCAATTTATGAGCAAGAAGACAGTCATTGCCAAGGGCTAATGGCTTTGACAGAAAGTGCCAAAATCCTGGAGCAGCCAGGACCCAGTCAGGTACAAAGTTCAAGTTTAAATTCAGTTTCTTGTTCTAGTTCAGATTCAGATTCTTCTTCATCAAGTGATGAGAATGTATCTGAGTCTGAGGATGATATTCATCAACTTATAGATGAATATAGAGTGCTGTTGCAAGCTTACAAGAAAAGCAAGTCCCTTGCCAAAAGTCAGTCAAAGGAAATTGCTGATCTTAAAGCTGCTGCAACAGATTTTGAGAAGCAATTTGATCAAAAACTGAATGAGATAGCCAGGCTGAAACACATAACAGTGATTCAGATGGGAACTATCACTTTTAAGAATGATCAAATTAAGTGTCTGGAGAACAATCTTCAGAAGGAGAAGGACTTGTTGATAGGTTTTCTAAACCTAAGTCAGTGTTACCCATAATTGATGAATTTGTTCATCACAAGGGTAAAGCTGGACTGGGCTTTATTAGACCTGCAGGGACTGAGCAGTCCAAGGGCAAAGCCCCAACATTCAACAAGCCTGCTGTAGTCAAGACAGCCAAGGCAGTACCTAAGCAAAGGTACAATAAATTTGAATGTTGGTGCTGTGGCAAAGTTGGCCATTTTGTAGTAGACTGTTGGCACAATGTGAGTGCCAAAGTGAGTTCCAAACTACCTGTTGGAATGCCAGTAGGTAGGTTTGTCAAATTGCAAACTAACAATCACCAAGGACCCAAGAATACTTTGGGTTCTAAGGTTCATTAATTTGTTTTGCAGGTGAGTCCAAGTGGTCATACCCCTACATGGTACTTGGACAGTGGATGTTCCAGACATATGACTGGAACTAGGGGACTACTGAAGGACTACATTCCAATCAAAAATGGTCCTAAAGTGACCTTTGGTGGTTCTGAAAAAGGAATCATCAAAGGGTTTGGTAACATTTCTTCAAACTTAGTTACCATTACTCAAGTGGCTTATGTTAAAGGGTTGAAACACAACCTAATAAGTATAAGTCAATTAAGTGATGTAGGGTATGACATCTCATTTGCTAAAAATGGTTGTCATATCAAGAGGTCAAGTGATCAAGAGATCATTTTGACAGGATATAGGAAGAGGAATGTCTACTGCCTAGACATTATGATTGAGAACAATGGTTCTCCAGTTTGTCTTGTAGCTGATGAGACAGTCTCTCATTGTGTCAAATGGCACAAGAGGCTAGCCCATCTTAACTACAAGACAATTAGCAAACTCTTTAGTAAAGAGTTAGTGAGGAATGGTCCTCAAGTTAAGTGTGTTAAAGATGGCATTTGCTCAGCTTGTCAAAAGGGCAAGCAGACTAAATCCACCTTTAGAAGCATAGATAACAAAGATGCTGTGAGGTGTCTATACCTCTTGCATATGGATCTTTTTGGTCCAATGCCTGTTCATAGCTTAGGTAGGAAGGTCTATACCTTTGTAGTTGTAGATGACTACTCAAGGTTTTCCTGGGTGTTCTTCTTAAGACAGAAATCTGAAACACCTAGTGTCTTCTATAGCTTTGTCAAGCAAATTCAGAATGAACTAAATAGTACAGTGGTCAAAATTAGAAGTGACCATGGTACTGAATTTTAGTCTGATAGCATGACAAAACTGTGTGAAGACTTTGGGATATTTCAAGAATTCTCTTCACCTAGAACACCTCAGCAAAATGGCATTGCTGAGAGGAAGAATAGGACCTTGATAGAGGCTGGTAGAACCCTACTAAGTGATACATCACTGCCAGAGTATTTCTGGGCTAAAGCAGTTAACACTGCATGTCATGTTATAAATAGGGCTACCATCACTAAAGGGCTAAACAAGACCCCCTATGAAGTTGTGAAAGGCAGGAAACCAAACCTATCCTACTTCAGGATCTTTGGTTGCAAATGCTTCATACTTAACAATGGGAAGTCTTACTTAACTAAGTTTGCTGCCAAGTCCCAAGAGGGAATTTTTGTTGGGTACAGCAATAATAGTAAGGCTTATAGAGTCTACAACTTGACTACACAAGTTGTAGAAGAATCAGTACATGTAGTTTTTGATGAGACTAAACTTGTTAATAATGAGTTGTCTAGTAGTGTATGCAGCCCCACAGGTTTAACAAAGAAAATGCACAAGCTTACTATAGAAGAAGAACCTGCTGCAAGACAGCAAGTTGAGGAGAGTAGCTGTTTTCCAGGGGGAGAACTACATGTGCCAATTGCTGAAGAAATACAAGGTATACAGCATGATGGAGATACTGAAGAGGTTCAACCAGAAGTTAGGATGCCTCCAGCCAATAGGCATCTTAGAGATCATCCAGTAGAGCAGATTATTGGAGATCCAAGACAAGGAGTTCAAACCAGGAGCAGATACATGAATGCAGCAATCTACTCCAGCTTTTTGTCTCAAGTTGAACCTAAAAGATTTGAAGAAGCAATACAAGATCCACAATGGACTGAAGCAATGCAAGAAGAGCTTAATCAGTTCAAGAGGTGCAAGGTTTGGGAACTTGTTCCTAAACCTAAAGACCACAATGTAATAGGAGTTAAGTGGATCTACAGGAATAAGATGGATGAACAAGGGGTCATCATTAAGAATAAAGCTAGACTGGTTGCTAAAGGATATAGGCAAGAAGAAGGTATTGACTTTGATCAAACCTTTGCTCCAGTAGCCAGACTGGAAGCCATAAGGATGTTCTTGGCCTATGCAACCTATCAAGGATTCAAGGTTTACCAGATGGATGTCAAGTCAGCATTCTTAAATGGTAATCTTAAGAAAGAAGTCTATGTGGAGCAGCCTTCAGGTTTTGTTGATCCAACTCTACCTCATCATGTCTATAGACTTAGGAAAGCTTTATATGGGTTAAAGCAAGCCCCTAGGGCTTGGTATGAAACCCTATCTAGTTTCCTCATTGAGAACAAGTTCTCAAGGGGGAAAATAGATAAGACTCTATTCCTTAGGGAATCTAGAGGCAAAGTCATACTAGTCCAAATATATGTAGATGACATTATATTTGGGTCTACTGAAAGCAGCCTTTGCAAAAAGTTTGCAAAACTTATGCAAGGTCAGTTTGAGATGAGTAGTATGGGAGAGCTGAAGTTTTTCTTGGGTCTCCAAGTTAAACAGACTGAGAGTGGTTTGTCCATTTGTCAGTCAAAGTTCACCCTAGAACTCATAAGGAAGTATGGTATGGATTCATCCAGTACCATGAAGACTCCTATGGGGTCAAGTATGTCTCTTAGCAAGGATGATGCAGGGAAACCTGTAGATGAAACCTTGTATAGAGGGATAGTTGGCTCCCTATTATACTTGACTGCTAGTAGACCAGACATCATGTATGCTACATGTGTTTGTGCAAGGTATCAAGCCTGCCCTAAAGAGTCTCATTTGACTGCAGTCAAAAGAATATTGAGATATCTAAAGGGCACTCCCTATCTAGGCCTCTGGTACCCTAGGAATGGAGATTTTGATCTAACAGGTTATTCAGATGCAGACTTTGCAGGATGCAAAGAGGATAGAAAGAGCACTACTGGAACCTGTCAATTCCTAGGTGGGAGACTAATTTCATGGAGTAGCAAGAAGCAAACCAGTGTGGCTATCTCCACAGCTGAGTCAGAGTATGTGGCTGCAGGAAGTTGCTGTGCTCAACTTCTGTGGATTCAACATCAGCTAGAGGACTATGGATTTCAGGTAAGTAGAACTCCACTTTTCTGTGATTCTACTAGTGTTATTTCAATAGCTAATAACCCTGTATCCCATAGTAGGACAAAACATATTGAGATTAAATATCATTTTCTTAGGGAGCATGTAGAAAGAGAAGATATTTTATTAGAATATGTTAAAACAGATGAACAAGTAGCTGATATGTTTACTAAGCCATTAGAAGAAGCTAAGTTCAATAGATTCAAAATTGAACTAGGAATGATAAACTTAGAGTAAGTTTACAGATTTGAAAATGACTAAGTCAAAAGGTGTCGACACATAGACAAGTCTATGTCGACACAGAATAGTGGTGTCAACACTTCAGGAAAAAGGAGTCGACACATCTAGGATGTTGGTGTCGACACTTCAGAATGTTAGTGTCGACACATGTCAAGTAGGTGTCGACACATCTCAAGTGGTGTCGACACTTAGTTTTACTCAGAATTTTTCTAAGTAAAGTCTCGACAATGTGTCGAGATATGTTGTGTCGACACATAACCAAGTGTCGACACATAAAATCTGTTGACTGAACTTGTGTCGACACATATGTGTCGAGACATTATAAGTCTGTGTCGACACTTATTGCTAGTGTCGACACATTTTAAGCTAGCTGTCCCGCCTGTTCATCTTCAAAATCAGAAAGGTCTAAATAGGGTTCTGTCTTTGTTTGTCGACACGCTTTCAAAGTTTCGAGACCAAAACTCCTGTGTCGACACCTCTCTTTTCTAAAGACAAATTCTACAAACCCTAATGGCACCTAAGCTTGAGGAGAACGTTAACGAGGGCTATGAGCTTGTGCGCGGTGCGTTCGATGAAGCTGATCACGAAATCAAGTCGGTGGTAACCCTAGTCGCCAATTCTGGACTAGAATACTTGGTTTCAGAACCAACAAAGATTTGGAAAAAGGAAGTTCTTGAATTCCTTAATGGAGCTGCTGTAGATGAATCTGGATACAGAATCAAATCCAGAGTTCATGGATCTAAGGTCAAGATTTCACCAAAAAATCTGAGGAAGGTACTCCAGCTATCTAAAACACAAGATGAAGAAGAAGTAACTGCATCCAAGACCAGGGAAGCTCTTACCTGGTGTGGACTTGACCCAAAGATGAAGATAGGTTCTGTCTTTAACAGGAAAGGCATGAATAATCAAGGCAAGTTCATGTCTGAGATTGTGGGAAAAGTCTTACTCAGCAAACCTGGAGGGCATGACAGAGTGTCTGCCTATATGTTTGGAATTATGACTAGAATCATATTCACTCTGAAAACAGACTGGTCAATAGTGGTTTTTGACAAGATCAAGGAGAGCTTGAAGAAGCCCAACCTGGGCAGAATACTTAGTCTCTACCTAGCTGGTACTATACCAGAGGTAATGGATACTGCTTGCAGGCAGTAAGATAAACCACATGAGGAAGATGGATCTAAGGATCTTTTCCAGATGGGACAGGGTATTGTCCAAGGAAATGCCAACTCCAGAGAAGCCAGTTACTAAGAAAGATTCTCCTCCAAAGAAGAAAAGGAAGCAAGTTCCTGTGACACAAGACTCCTCCAGCAGTTCAGGGAGTGAAGAACATGTTGTTTTCACTCCTGATGACCAAGAGGAAGGGGCTGCAGAGAAGACCCCAGCTGCTCAAGCTATAGCTGAGATCCAGGGGGAGCTGCCTCAAGCTAGCCCCGTCCATAAGGATCACAGCCAGGGGGAGCTACCAGTTGTAGAGGAACCATCTACACTGGACAGTGAGCAAGCCACCATCATCATCCAAGAGGTACTCACTGACCTAAAATCTTTAGACTATATTATAGAAGATGTTGATTTGTCTGATGATCTTCAGCAAACTCAGCTGAATACTCAAAAACCAGATGCTGTTAGAGAAGACACATCTACTGTACAAGAAGTAATTCCTGATCCTGTGGTTGAAGAACCAAGAACATCTCCAGCTTCTTCACCACCAGAATATACCATGGAGGATTTATTCCTAAATCTAGATCAAGAAGATTTTGATATGGACAAGGATGCTGCTGCTGAAGATAAGAGTGCTGCTGCTAAGGGGGAGCAAGTACAAGATCTGGAAGAGCCTATTAGGCTGGAAACTGAGCAAGCACCTGATTTGCAAACTGAGAAGCCTCAAAGCCCTAAGGACAGGGTTGATATTGCCAGCACTTCTGCCTCTGAAGATGAGGAGAGTGCTAGGGCCAAGAAGAAGAAACTCTATGTCTTCAAGAGGAGAAGCCAGAGTTATAAGAAGGCTTTGCAATCCATTGCCCCACAGCCTATAGTTCAGCAAGCTCCAACTGCTGATTATAGTGCTTTAATGGTTACCCTACAGATAAAATTGGATGAGCAAAGGCAGGCAATAGAGAAGTATGTAGATGAAGGGCAGAAATCACTACAGTTTGATCTTGCACAAGATATAAAGTCTATAAGGTTTGAAATGAACCTTAACAAGAAAGAGATGACAGACTGCTTCCACAAGGGTGGCAATGCAGTGGTGTATCTGGCAACACACCAAGAGAAGATAAAAGTACAAGTAGATGATATAGCATTGAAGCAAGGATATGTGCTGGAAAACCAACTCAGAATGAATGACAATCTCACACAATCTCACAATGCTATAGTCACTGAATTGAAGAATAAGACTACTGAACCTTCTACATCTGCTGCTGCAGTTAAGGCTGACTTTGATAAAGTATTTCAAGCTGAGATTACTGCTGTCAAGACTGCAATTCAAGATTCCCAGAAGGCCATCTCTGAATTGCTCACTAAGCTCAAACCTTACTTTAAAGATGGAATCAGGTACTTGGATAGTCAAATCAGATTCCAGAAGGATGATGTAAGAGATCATGTTGCCCAAGAAGTCATAAAGGGGGAGAGAGTATTAGTCAAAGCTAGCTCTGACCATGCCAAATGGATATCTAACTCCATCAGAGCTACACTAGGCTATCCTCCACTCTGTGATGATGACAATGTTGCTGAATCTGGGATTCAAAGTGCATATCTTGGAGGTGAGCAACCAGAGGTAGCTCAGGTCATATATCCTCCACCAGATTTTGACATGGTGCAAGCTGATATTCACCAGATGTATAGCCCAACTGCAGGGAAGTCAAATGTTGTTCTGGAAAAGGTTGTTCAACCTATTTCTGCAGCTATGCAAGAGGCATTAGAGAAAGAAGAAGAGGCAAGGTTGTCAAAGAAGAGGTTTAGGGAGCAAGCAGAACAAAAGCCCGATTTTGAACAGTGGAGCCCTACCTCTAGGAATATAATTTTAACTGCCTGGAAAGCTGCCAAGGACAATGCTCATGAAAGAAACAAGTGGTTCTCTGAAGCAGAATGGAGGAAACATGAAATAAGACAGGAGGCCATTGTTCAATATAGAAGAAAGGCAAAGATGGGAAAGCTACCTCCTACTGTAGTGAGCCTAGCAAGTACTTCCCCAAGCCATATCACTACTTTGAGAGGCAGAAGATCAAGGCAGAAGCACTCAAACAGAAAGATCTAAAAGGCAAGAAGCCTGCTGTTGCTGAAACTGCTGAAGCCACTGTCAAAGCTCAAGTCCAATCTGGCAAAGGCATTGTTATCAAAGAACCAGACCAGAAATAGATTAGGAATTGACTTGAAGATTGTTGTAATCTTTTGAATGAAAAACATTTTTGTAAACCATTGAAGATGTATTAGAAAAATGTTAGAACAATATATGATAAATATATTTCATGATTGTTCTGAGAATATGTCTATTTCTTGTTTGTTTTGCAATGTTGAATGTGTATACATGTGTGAAATATTACATGTTTATGTTTACCCTGCTGTTTATAATCTGCTTTACATCATTTTGTAATCTTTAATTATGAATGGTGTATATCATTGACTAATGGTTATGACTTCTCTAAATAGGGGGAGATTGTTGGGTACATTGGTCAAATGTACCTGATTTGAAGAAGCCTCACCCAACTCAATGATATACGTCATAATGTATTTGATGTATGTTGAGTTTACTTGTGCAGGTTAAGAAATCACTGGACTGAAGCAAAAAGTTTCTAAGTCCATGTGTCGACACCCAGAGGGAAAGTGTCGACACTTGAGAAAGCCTGTGTCGACACCCAGACAAGCAGTGTCGACACTTGGAGTCATTGTGTCGACACCTGGGATGCAGAGTCGACACCAGACAGAAAGTGTCGACACTTGGAGCTGTGTCGATACTCAGTGAAGAAAAGTGCAGACAGAAAGTGTCGACACAAGGAGCTGTGTCGACACCTAGTGAAGCTGTGTCTACACCAGAAAGTGTCGACACTTGGAGCTGTGTCGACACTCAGCAAAAGTCTGCAGAGACTAAGTTAAAGTGTCGACACCCAACACAGTGTGTCGACACTAAGCAGAAAAGTCAGTACTTGAAGTAAGTGTCGACATCCAGCACAATGTGTCGACACTCAACAGAAGAGTCAGCATTTGAAGTATGTGTCGACACCCAGAACAATGTGTCGACACACAGCTGAAGACTCAACACTAAAAGAAAGTGTCGACACATGGAGCTGTGTCGACACTTAGCAAAGAACAGAAAGAACAACAAATTATTCTAAGTACAAGTGTCGACACTATGGGAATGTATCGACACTCAGCTGAAGTCTCAACAAGAAGAAGGTGTGTCGACACAAGGAGCTGTGTCAACACTCAGCAAGATTCAACATAGAAGACTATGTGTCGACACCAAGAAGCAGTGTCGACACTTGACAGATTCAACACAAGAAGATGTGTCGACACAAAGGAGATGTGTCGACACATAGAAGAATTCAGCAAAAGCTAGAAGAACAAGTACTTGTGTCGACACTCAATTTCAGTGTCGACACATGCAGAAGAATCTGTGTCGAGACATACAAGGAGTTGTGTCGACACCTTGTAGACTTGTGTCGACACTTACACAACATGTGTCGACACTTGGACTATAAGTGTCGACACTTAAAGACAGAAAGTCTCGACACTTACAGACAGTTAGAGATTTTCAAGAAGTGACTGGATGACTTGACAGCTGCCGTTCCAGCCGGTCTACAGCAACTGTCAGAGATGTCAGAAGTCAGTTATGAACCGGACCAGCAGGTTAACATGAAGAAGGCCTATAAATAGGCACCCACAGTTTACAGAAACTGTTGTTGAAGTTGTTGATCAGATTATTGTTAAGGTTGATCACCTTGTTGAAGTAATTATTAAAGTGGTACAAAGAGTATCAACACAAGAAGATCTAGCAGTTCAAGTGCAGATCTAAGAAGTTGGAGAGAGAGGGCTTCATCTAAGAAATCAGCCTTTGGAACTAGGCTGAGAAGAAGGATTCAGATTCAGTCTGGATCTTAAGTGGCAGAGGTCAAGGAACAACTGCAGAGGATTCAGTCTTATTCAGTTCTACTCAAGAAGCTTTGAAGAAAGCTAAGTCAGGGTGAATCCAGCTGAGTTCTTCCAAGAACTCATCAAGAATCTCTCAACTCCCCTCCTTTAATTCTGAGTTGCAGAGTTATTATTTGTAATACATTTTAACTTGTAGGATCCTTTGGATCTGAGTGAATTGTAAGCCTATATTTATAAAGGCTGAGGGTAGGGCTTGTGAGCCTGAGTGTAGGAGATTGAGATCTCTGAGTGTAGGCCTTGTTGGCTGAGTGTAGGCCTTGGTTGGCTGAGTGTAGGCCTTGATTGGCTGAGTGTAGGCTTTGGGATAAAGCTGAGTTGTAAGGCTTTGGGCCTGAGGTGTAGGAACCAATTTGGGTTCTGAGACAGTGGAGAACTTTGGCCGAATCTAGTACACTGCTAGATAGGCGAAGGGGGAAAGTGGATGTACCCATATCTTGGGGAACCACTATAAAACACTGTGTGTTGTGCTGTGATTGTGTTGTGGATTAGCTGTGTATGTTTTGTTATTGCTGTTTGTTGTGCAAAAGTAGTTAGAAATCTGTGATATAACTGTTTGGCTGCCAACAAAGTTAGAAAAGGATTAGGTCACCTATTCACCCCCCCCCCCCTCTAGGTGTTTAGGTACCATATCTTTCACTCCTATTACTCTCATTTCAAAGGCACAACCATCAGACTCTGTATAACTACATGTTTATATTTAGAGTCTTCTATAATATGCAAAATAAACATCACCAATTTAAACCAACCCGTCTAGATGGGCTTCACAAAGCATACATATTCAGTACTTTACATTTTCGGATCTATATGCAATATTAAACAGGGATCATACTGATCTACCCAATGGAAACCACTTTTGCTTCACCTTTCGGTGAGGGATTCTATACAAGTATGCTTATTGAGGACTGCACTTATTCAAAGATAAAATCGTTACCACTGTAATCCATTTTAGAGCCATGGCGAAGCTTTTCGATGCAGATAAAAAGGAGAATGTTGCTCTCCTCTTCGCGGATCTAGCTACGGATCTGTCCATCGATTATCGAATCTCCTTCAGCACTCACAAAGATCAGCCCAACCCTTCCGTAGCTCCTTCCAAGAGCATAAAGGGAAATGAAGAGAGAGAGAGAGAGATGAGAAGATAATGACTTCTCATTCTAGCACACCTCTATATAAGTAACTTCGGGCCCAATCCCAACCACAGGCTTATTTTATCAAAAAGGAATCAAAGGCCAAGATTTGAGTTGACTGGTCAATTTAGCGATATCTCCGCACGAGATCGACTGTCTCCTGGCGACATCGGCGTTTGGTTCCAACCGACCATCTACTCACCGGCCGCCAACCGACCATCTGACATGTATCCATATCACGTGGCACTATCGCCTGGCGACTTCCATTGTCGCCATGCGACATTAAGCTAATAGCTCACTCAAAGCCTTTAGGCATTTAGTGTGTTGAGTTCATTCAACGCTTTATGACGTTGAGTGCATTGCGCTCACTCAACACTTTCCCACTATCGCCCAGGCGATACCTACTGTCGCCTAGTGTTATATAGGCTAATAGCTCACTCAATGCTTCGCGGTTTTGAGTGCATCGTGCTCACTTAACGCTTTTAGGAGTTGAGACATATCGCTTTCGCCCCGGTGATATCCAATGTCACCCGGAGTTAATGACCAAAGGTTCTACTGTCAAATTTAGGGTGTTACAACCATCCCCTCCTTACAGAAATTTCGTCCAGAAATTTTATACGGCTATAAGGGAAAAATACAGCAACTTATTTGTTATAACATTCAAAATCCTATGTTATAACATCATTGTACAAATAACCCGGGATATTCCTCACGCATGGTTTGCTCACACTCACATGTCAGCTCTTCATGGCCACAGTTGTCCCAACAAACTTTGACTATCCTGATTGTCTTGCTCCATAGCTGTTTTATCTTCATATCCTCGATCTGAATGGGCTTAACTTTTGTTGGTAGCCTGTTTTCGATCGGTACTTGAACTGTAACAACCACTTGAGCTGGTTCTTTCATAGATTTTCGCAGCACCGATATGTGAAACACATCGTGCAAGGCACTTAGCTTCATAGACAGAGCTAACTGATAGGCAGCTTCTCCAATTCGCTTCACCACTTCAAACGGACCAAGATACCTCAGACTTAACTTTTTCAAGCGCTGAATCCTGGACATTACTTTGAATGTCTTGATCTTTAAGTGTACACAATCGCTCACCGCAAACTCCACATTTCGGTGTTTGGCATTGTAGTATTTTTCCTGCCTATCTTGGGCTATCAGTAAATGTTCTCTTATATCGCGTATGGTCAAATTTACATCTTCGACCTCCTTACACTTATATAGCTTTGACTCGCATGTTTCCGCCCAAGCTAATGGTGTAAGGCACTTCCTACCATATAAATCTTCAAATGGCGTCATCTGTATGGTATCTTGATAGCTATTGTTGTAGGCAAACTCAATCAGATAGAGGTGATCTTCCTACCTCTTCCCAAAATCGAGGGCACACATTCGGAGCATGTCCTCCATAGTAATGTTGGTCCTCTCGGTCTGACCATCCATTTGAGTATGAAAGGTCGTACTGAACTTTAACTTAGTACCCAACAGCTGGTGGACTAGCCTCCAATCACCGAAAGTAAAATGCCCTTCTTAGTCGTTGACAATGCTACGGGGCACGCCGTGCAATCGTACGATGTTATCCATGTACAGCTTGGCGAATTTTTCTATTGAATCGTCCTTCTTATTTGGTATGAAGTTCGACACTTTTATTAATCGGTCAACGATCACCCACACGGCATCGTTTCTGCTCTGTGATCTTGGCAACCCGTGCACAAAATCTATTGAAATTTCATTGAACTTCCATACTGGGATTGGTAATGACTTCAGGAAACCTCCAAGTTTCTGGCATTCAGCTTTCACTAAGGCACAAGTTTGACATTTTGCCAAGTAGTGGGCTATGTCTTTCTTCAAACCTGGCCACCAGAACACCTTCTTCATGTCTTTGTATATTTTTGTGCTACATGGGTGAATTGAGTACTGCGTGAAGTGTGCCTCATATATTAATTCCTCCCATAGTTTACCCACACTTGGGATGCGCAAACGACCATCTTTCCGCAAAAAGCTGTCATCCTAGGAGAATTGGGCATTTGACCAATCCACTGCATTGCGTTGTAGACTTTCATCTAATTTTGTTGTTTGTCGAACCCTATCCGTAAGGTCATACTGTACCTCCATCCAGTTGAGGCACGCATTTACAGCAACATTCTTGTCAACACAAGAGATGTCTAAGACCTCCAACTCCTGGATTAGATGCTCATCATGCATCCGCAACCAACTTGCTCTTACCGGATTCCTACGACTAAAGACATCTGCGACCACATTTCCCTTTCCGGGTGTATAATGAATCTGGAAGGTGTAGTACCCAAGGAACTCCATCCACCTCCGCTGTGGAATATTTAGATCCTTCTGATCCAGAAGATACTCAAGGCTCTTATGGTCCGTGAAGATGTTAGCTTTCATGTTGTAAAGGTAATGATGCCAGAGTTTAAGTGTAAATATTACCGCCGCCAACTCCAAGTCATGGATGGGATAGTTCCGCTCATGCACTTTCAACTAGCGTGAGTCATAAGCTATCACCTTACCAAACTGAAGAAGAATGCAGCCTAAGCTGATCCCTGATGCATCACTATAAATTTCATAGCCGTCTGAACCACATGGCGACGTCAAGATTGGCACTGCAGTCTGACAACTTTTCAGCTCCTCAAAAACTTGCGCGTACTAAGGCGTCCAAGCAAAATTCTAATCCTTCCTCGTTAGTGTGGTGAGAGGAAAGGCTATCCATGAGAAGTTCTCTACGAAGCGCCTGCGGTAGCCCGTAAGTACAAGGAAACTCCGAACTTCAGCCGCAGAAGACAAAACCGATCACTCTCGTATCGCAACTATCTTTGCTGGATCCACCGCAATGCCTTCTCCACTAACCACATGGCCAAGAAAGGCCATCGACGATAGCCAGAACTCATATTTGGAGAACTTGGCATAGAGTTTGTTTCTTTTCAGGGTATGCAACACCATCTGCAAATGGTTTGTAAGATCTTCTTCAGACTGAGAGTACACTAAGATGTCGTCAATAAAGACGATTACAAATAAGTCCAAGTACTCTCGAAACATTCGGTACATTAGTTCCATGAACACCGATGGCGCATTTGTTAGCCCAAATAGCATTACCGTGAACTAGTAATGACCAAAGCGTGTACCAAACAGTGTCTTGGGAATGTCACATTCCTGAATCCTCAACTGATAGTAGCCAGACTTTAAATCCAGCTTCGAGGAGACAGTTGCTCCCACTAGCTGATCGAACAAGCATCAATCCGTAGAATCGGATACTTGTTCTTTTTTGTTAGCTTGTTCAGTTCTCGGTAGTCAATGCATAGTCGCAAGCTTTCGTCCTTCTTTTTCACAAAGAGGATCGGTGCACTCCAAGGTGACATACTTGGGTGTATATAGCCTTGCTCCAGCAACTCTTGCAATTGAACCTTTAGTTCCCCCATCTCCTTTGGTGCAACACGATACGGCGAGTGGGCCACAGGTTTCGCACCTGGCACAAACTCAATAGCGATGTCAATCTCCCGTTGGGGCGGTAACCCCGAAAGATCCTTAGGAAACACATCAGCGTACTCTGATACGATAGGAACATCACTAACACTAGGATTCATCCCAACAGCCTCCAACAGCGTTAAGAACAACTCTGCTCCCTTCTGAACTGCCCTGACTACCTGGAGAGCAAACATCAATATCTTACTCGACCCTTGCATAACAGCAAACTTAGTCTCTCTTTCAATATTCTGTCCCGGTGTGACTTCCATAGAGTTGCAATCTATATAGGCACGCTTCTCCGAGATCCAGTCCATACCAAAGATTACATCAAACTCTGATATCGGCAGCACAGATTCTTTCAATCCAAAATACCGACTTCTTATTCGCACCTCAACACAGCAGGCTCAATCCGCGCGCATCAAGCACCCGTTAGGTAGCAACACATTCACTTGATCTGTCAGCGAAAATGAAGGAACTCTGATACCCCCCACGAAATCCTCAGACATAAAGGAATGAGAAGCTCATGTATCGAACAGTGCTCTCGATGGATACTTCGATATCAGGACAAAGCCTAATTCAAAAAAATCATACACAAGCAAAGTACAAGGTACTAAGTATAGAAAGCAGTAAAAACTGTATCTTAACTCATACCTGTTACGACGTCACTTTGCTTTATGGCCTCCTGTTGGCCAAGATTATAGACTCGGGGTTGTGCTTGGGATGTAGTTGACGCAACGCAGCCGATTTGTTCTGATGTTATTAATTGGTTTGTCCATGTCATAATTATGACGTCAGGGCATTACCCTTTCTTCGTCTTGATGTCGGCACTGTACCTATTGTGCGTTTTTGCATCCGTTGGGTCTATTTGACCAATTTTAGGATTTTTGTTTGGATTAAATGTTTTCCCTTAATTAAGGATGCGGACTTTGAGACTTTGGCCTTGTTGTCACAACCCGCATTTTCTCCAAAATTAAGAAGTATCAGAGTAGGAGAAAACACGCATTGTGATACCACGTCGGGCAGGGGATAACTGTCAACGCTCATGCAACCACCAACTACTAAGACTATGAAAAATAATAAGCTTTAATGATTTGAAAAGCAATTATATTTTAGAGGCCGTATACCTTGGCTCAGTAGATCAGCTAGTCCACAATTAAAAACAATACTTATACGCAGCGGAAAATACTTTATTCACATTTGACAACCTAAAAGAGTGCATAAGTGTCCCCAGAGGACAACTTATACTATTCATACCCTACATTTATTTTATACCAGATATACGAAAATAATCTTTTACGTCATTTGGAAAGTAGTGTTGAGTTTTATAAAGCATGATGATCATGAGATATATATAATGGTGCTTTTGGGTTTAAAAGTAACTAGCAACCTAGCATAAATCTTCCCAAGATCAAGTTGAATAAACTCCAAAACAGTACATCTAGCAGTATAAACAAAGTATAAAGCATCTAAAAGAGAAACCACCAGTGGGCGTCAACAACTGACACTAACCCACTGGTGAGTAGGCATATCTGTACTACAAGTCTATAGAAACTACCTCCCAAGAGTGAGGAAGAGAAAATCACAGTAGCATTTATAGCACTAGCAAGCTCCAGAAGAAACCTAGCTGCACAGTCGGCTATAAATCTGAACTTGAGGCATTCAAAGAAAAGAACATCTCACCAAAGCAATGATCAATAGGAAAGAAGACAATTAGGTTAAAAAGAGAGCATTAGCATAAGGCTTACCAGGCCCAAAATTGTGAATGCTAGCAACATAAGCTAAATGAGGTAAAGTAAACAAGTAAAGGAAAAATACTCATCAAAAGTTGAGTAAAAAGGGGTGCACCAAGTGCACGGATGAAGCCAAGCTTCAAGAACCTCTGCAAGAAAGATTAGCAAAATAAATAAATCCTAACATAGAGCTAGAGCTGAAAGAATCACCTAATACTGGAGATGGACAAAATCATCAACAAGGCCTAGACTGGTGGCAACATGTCCAACCAAGTCTATCAGGCCTAAATATCTTCAAGGTGTTGTGGTGGTGGTATCAGTCCAACTCAACCAAATAGCCCATAATGTCTTAGCAAGACATGAAATAAAAAAACAAGGGTGGCGGTATCGGTCTGACCCACCCCAAAAACCACATCCTACTCTAGTACTAAGTGACTCGGGAAAACCTTTGCTGGTGGTTCCATGAACCACCAAGAAGTCACGCTAAACCCTAAACAGTCTAGAGCAACCCACCTAAGAGCCTTATAAGCCAGTGGACTAAAAATCCAATTTGTCTAATCAAGTGGTTTGACACAAAATAAAAATAGAAAGTGATTTGATACAAAATATCCGCAGGAAGCTTGATACTAAACCCTGACCAATAACTTGATATTAAACAATAAACAAGTAATCCGAGAACCAAACGTATACCAATAATTAAATATCAAAACATACATAATCAATTTGATACAAAGACATACATAATTAATTTGATACATATCCATGCACAATTAATTTGATACCAAACATAAACGGTTAACTTGAAGCAAACATAAACAATTAACTTCATAATAAAACGAGTTGGTCTTGGTTTACACCCAAGGAAAAACCACGCTCTATAGACTAGATATGAAATGAACGAGGTTCTAACAAACAATCACTCCTAACCATTTGTACAAGTTCTAACCAAGATTAATGAACAAGAGCTAACACATGAGCCTTCGAACTATACTCACTCTGGGCAAGATCCAAAGCTACAGCAATTTATTGAAAAGAGCAAAGCTACAAGCTATATACTCGGTTTGGGCATTGTTCAAAGCCAAACAAAAGAACACTAGAGCTAAACTCTTTCCGATCGCAATTTAAACAAACAAGGGATTTGAACAAGAACAAGTTACAATCCTTAACGGATTCCGGGCATGACTCAAAGTCTCAAAATACAACATTTAAACTAATAAATCATTTGGTATAAAATTCGATCTAACACTCCTAACCGTGAAACCGCAACATAAAACAAATGAGGATTAGCACCAAAAATTTGAGAGCCCAGACTTAGGAAACTGGATCTGAAATCAAACCCGGTTTGAAAAGCTCTACCATACTCCTGGATAGGCCCCTTGAGCTTTTGTCCACGTTTCCTTTTCTTCTAGTGGATAGGGCGAAACCTTCGGAATCGAGTTTAGCGATGGTAATGTTGGTCCATTGCCCCACAATATCCTAGCTTTGAAGAGTCAATCATATCAAGACATAAAACAAGTTGTATTTGATGTGTGCTTAAGTTCATGAATGCAGGTGAGTGTCCTTGAAACATTAATAAGACAAGTATTCCAAGTGATTGGATAGGTGAACACAAAGATAGTTTCTGGACAGGCAGGAATTTCCCAGGTCCACAGGCGTTGAGTGAAGCATACTCACTCAACGCAGGTGCTGGAATTCAGTTAATCCATAGGCATTGAGTGAAGCAAGCTCACTCAACGCCAGATGCAAGGAAGATGCTGGATAGGCTGGAAATCCCCTAAGTCCATAGGCCGTTGAGTAAAGACTACTCACTCAATG